>OX608079.1:38787456-39387456 GCA_951509765.1 Sphenella marginata | reverse complement strand
CGAGAATCTTTTAAATTGTAAAACTGTAATTTACCTTCATAGAATAATATACACACAACAGCCGCATTATCTTTACCAAAAATTAAACTTCTTCAGGTCAGAAAGAGGAAACCGTATTATTCAAATAGAACATAACACTGCTTTTTCAGATCAACATTTCTATATAAACGCTATACGAATTTGGAATCGATTACCCCCTTACTTGCAATTAGTCAGCAACGCAATGCAATTTAAAAAGTTAATATATGAACATTTTAAATAACACTGTTAAACATCACTGTTATATTTTTAACTTTAAAACTTAAACTCTTGACTTTTTGTTATCTGTTTTTTAATATTTTATATTGTAAATTAAATCTAAGTTCTTGTCTTAGTTTTATTTTATTATTATATTTATTTTTTTTGGCATAATATTTTTTATTTTTAATATGACTATAATACTATTCAGTGCTGTTATATAAGATTAAATCTTTGTACTGAATTATAAGCATACAAATAAACAAATAAATAAATAAATAAATAATCCTGTTTCAAACTGTCAGGGTTGTATTTCTTTTCATTTGATAAATCAAATTTTTCTTTAATTTTTGATAAAACTATATTTTTGATAAAACTAAATTTCTTATCTCCTAATTTTTTATAAAGTGCTTTAATTACTTTTTTTTTTAAATGTCGTGTATGTTTGAAAACTGTCAAATAAAAAGCGAGTCCGAACGCTTTGTAGCATGCTGGTTGTGCGAAGGACTTATCCACGCAAAATGCGCCGGGTTAACAGGTAGAATAGCGGACTTAATTAACGACGGAAAAGGCCTGCGCTGGTCCTGTACTAAATGTCGATCGACGGAAGTTCACTTATGCAAAACTTTTAGGCACATTAGAAACGGGTTTTCTGAAATCAGCAAAGATTTTTCATTGCTGACTGAAAAGTTCAAAAAGTACGAAAATATTTTCAAAACTTTAAAACCTCTAGATAGTTCGCCTAACTTGGAATGCCCTGACAATCGCGAAGAGAATCGTGAAAACCAGCGCAGACGTACGGATGATCTGCCTTCTACTTCAATGGCGCCGAACCTGCCTCCAGCCATTGAACTTTTTGATTTGGCATCTCCAATACCTGACGCGGTTGTTCGGGCAACGTCCAAAAAAGCCCCCCCAAAGTCAACAAATAAAAAAACTTTGGAACCTCCAACGATGGAGCCCGAACCAATTACTAGGAAGCTGGTTGTGGTCCCTCAAAAGAAATCGATTTTTGTGTTTCGGTTCCATCCAGACACTACTGAAGATGATTTGAGGTACCATATTTCTTCAAAGGTTAAAGATCAAACCTTAACCGTTAGAAAATTTAATTTCGCTTACCAACGAAATATGTCCTCGTTTAAAATTGATGTATCCGGAAAAGATTTTAACTCTCTTTTGGACAGTTCTTTTTCGCCTCCCGGGCTCTTGTGCGGGAGTTTGAGTTCAGACCGAATAGAAATGTTGAAAACGTAGCTAAAATCAGTCGTAATAATGTTGAGTCAAAAAACTAAGTACTAAGTCCGTGAATATCTTCTACCAAAATGTCAGAGGTTTAAATACCAAATTAAATGACCTGTATTTGAAATCTTTCCATTGCAACTATAACGTAATTGCTTTTACCGAAACTTGGCTAAAACCGCATGTTTTTAATTCCGAGTTTTTATGTAACGAATATCAAGTTTATAGACATGATCGCTTGAACAGAGTCGGGGGTGGTGTTCTACTTGCCGTTTATTCCTCTATTCCTTCGGAGGAGGTTAATGTACCTAGCACGGATTCCATTGAGTTTAAATGCATCCGCATCCAGCTAGAGAACGTGTACATGTACTTATCTGTTTGATACATCCCTCCAGCATCTTATCTTTCAATCTACACGCAGCATGTATCTCTGCTCAGAACTGTTAACTTATTGACTAAAGCTTCTGACTCGATGATTGTTTTAGGTGATTTCAACCTACCGCATATATCGTGGAACATATCTGACGGAAACATTATTCCAAATCTATCCAAACTGGGCTTCAATGACTTTTTGGATGGAATTTCTGATCTCTGCCTTAGTCAAATAAATGTTACCGCTAACAAGTTTGGCAAAATCTTAGATTTAATTTATGTTGATGATAAAAGTAAATTTTCTGTAAATCGTTGTGATCCGTTGGCTTTACCAGAAGACGTCTACTACCCTTCTATGGAAATATTTCACGAAACCAGAAGTAATGGCCAATATACACAAAGCTGCTCAAGTAGTAGCTTTGATTTTAACTTCTCAAAAGCCAACTATAAGAAATTAAATAGAGAACTATCTAAATTAACTTGGCCTGAGCTTTGTGGCGATATCGATTCAAACGTTTTACATTTTAATCAAACTATTTACTACTTATTTGAGAAGTTTGTTCCTAAACGTAAATTAACACATGATCATCCAACGCAAGCTTGGTTTACTAAAGAGCTTATGATGCTGAAAAATAGAAAAACGCGTTCTTTCAAATTATTTAAGAAATCGGGGTTAAACAAACCCTACTTGTTGTATTCTGGTCTAGAGGTACATCGACTTAAATAAAAAGTGCTATAAAGCCTATATATCTAAAACAAAAAGAGACATTATTCGCAATCCGAAGTCATTTTATGATTTCGTAAATTCTAAACGAAAAGTAGTGGTATTTCCCTCAGCCATGAAATATAAAGACATTTTATCTAGCGATAATCAAGATATCGCAAATTTCTTTGCGCAATTTTTCAATTCTAACTATTCTGCAGTCACTAATTGTGACTTTCTAAATTATCCCTATGAGCTACATGGGAGCAATTTAATTAATTGTCCGACTATATGCGCCAATGATGTTATTATTTATCTGAAAACCTTGAAGGAATCTTTTAAATGCGGTCCTGATAGCATTCCTACATGCTTCTTGAAGAAGTGTGCTAACAATATTTACCAACCCCTTACCAATTTGTTCAATCTGTCACTAAAGTGTGGTGTTTTTCCAAAAGCATGGAAAGAGTCGTTTCTTCTACCGCTTCATAAAAGCGGAAGCAAGGCTTCTATAGAGAACTATCGTGGCATAGCAAAGCTTTCTGTCATCCCAAAAGTGTTTGAAGCTATTGTTACCAATCAGCTTACGAATTCTATCGCTACCTTGATTTCTGACTGTCAACACGGATTCTGTAAGGGAAAGTACACCGTTACAAATTTACTTGAATTTACAAATCATGTCTCAAATGGCTTTAGAAAAAATCACTCCGACGTTATTTATACTGATTTCAGCAAAGCTTTCGATATAGTGTGTCACTCTTTACTTATTCATAAACTGGATCAGTTGTGTTTCCAGCCGGGTCTAAATCGCTGGATCTCTTCTTACCTTAGCGACAGAATACAAAAAGTAGTGTTTAAAAATTGTGAATCCGATGTTATTTATGTCTCCTCAGGAGTTCCTCAAGGAAGCCATCTTGGCCCGATTGTGTTCTTGTTGTTTATAAATGATATTTCTACAGTAATAGAATTTTCGAAAATGTTTACAAAGAAACAAAAGGGAATTAATTGAAGTGGAGATAAATACATTGTGACGTCACAGGGCATCATAGCTTAGATGTTAGAATTTTCTAACAGCGGCTTTGGTGCAGACACTGGTTCATATCCCAGTGTCCGAAAAGGGATCTGATGATGAGCTTGGAAACTCTGAAACATGTAATCCTATCCATCGCTGTTGATTTTCTTTGTAATTTTTCTCCAATTATCAATTTTTCCCGAAAAACTGACAATTAAAATTCATTACGAATTATTGTTTCTCTGTGTCTCGAGCTTGCAAAACTTACAAATATGTATTCCGACGATGTAAAGCTTTTCATGTCATTCGCATCATTCTAAAATAGCAATAAGCTTCAATCAGCTCTAAATACACTAGTTACTTGGTGCGATTTAAATTATATGCCGCTTAATCTAAAGAAATGTAAATACATGCGTTTTTCGAGAGGAATTTCACAGCCAGCTTCGTATACCAGGGGCGGATCCAGGAAAATTTTTCGGGGGGGGGTCCATATTTGAAATCTCCAATACAACATTCACAAGAAAAGTTGGAAGATAATAATCGGAGGTATGAATAACAAAAACTCACTCATATATGTATACTTACACAGTAAAATTATTATATATTTGCAATGTATTCTTAAATTTTCGAATGACAGACGATATGTACATACATACATATAACGCTACGAACTTTTCTTTCTGGGGGTCAACCTAAGCTCTCCACAAAAATTTAGCTCTATCGAAATTTCGTTATACAAGATATCTAAATTTAAACCACTATTACTTTTTGATATCACGAATGGAGCAAATTTGGCTCTAGCTAGGGAACTATAGGGTTTACAAAAATAACTATTTTCATTGTCAATGAGGAGCTTCCTGACGAACAAACGGTAAAAGAAAATGTTTCGATACACATAACCGTTTTCGAGAAAAATCCGGAAAAGTCTATACGTGGCATTTATGTTCTTATATTTAATGTATAGAATTAGATTTGCAATCGCGATATCTCAGAACTGGTGACTCGTAGATACCGTTATTGTAGAGAATTTTCAGGTCTACAACTTTGTCTCAGGTAGTTTTAAGATAAAAATTAACGTTTTCCAGAAAAATTCAAAAAATCTCAAAATTTGGTATTTTACATTTTTAAAATGAGTTTTTTAAAAAAGAGCTCTGGGAAAAATGCTAAAAATCAACATATCATCTTATTTTAATGCATATTCGAGCATTCAAAAGAAAAAATGGAGGGGCGTGAACCTTTTAATAAAACATGCTTAAAACCCACCGTGATGAGTAACTCCGAAATCTCTGTGAATATTCAACATTGGCAATCCATTCAAACATTCTTCTCCAGTTTTATTTCGCAAATAGGTTTTTACTCTCCGTAAAGTAGAGAATGATCGTTCGCTTGAAGCTACCGTAACTGCCAGTGTAGCACCTATAGTGAGAAAGCTATGTATTTCTCTGTAAAACTGTATATCACAAACGTTCAGAGCTCCAATAAAGGTTTTCGGGCGGTTTTCTGCAGATACGTTCGAACAGAATATGTAATAAGTAACTGGTCATCCATTTCGGGGGGGGGGGGGGCCTTGGGGTTACTATGGACTACAAACTCAGTTTTAACTGCCACATTAACGTAACAGTCAATAAAGCTAGAGGCGTTCTAGCATTTGTTAAACGATGGTCTAAAGAATTTAGCGACCCTTATGTAACTAAAACTCTCTTTACTACATTAGTCAGACCGATACTTGAATACGGTTCTATAATTTGGAGCCCGCGTTATCAGGTCCCCGTGGATCGCTTAGAATCACTTCAAAAACAATTTTTACTATTTGCCTTAAGAGATCTTCACTGGGATCCGTTGTATAATTTGCCATCGTATACGAATCGCTTAAAACTAATTAATCTTCACAGCCTTTCTAGTCGGAGGGAAATGCTTGGAATTGTTTTCATGATTACATTACTAAATGGTTCAATCACAAGCCCGTTTCTTTTGAGCGAAGTGAACTTCAATGTACCTTCTCGTCCATCAAACAACTTATCTTGAAACAGTGCCGAACTAATTTTGAATTAAATGAGCCTTTTCGTTGTTTGTGTCAAGATTATAACTCTCATTCTTGTACGTTTGATATTTCAGACTCACTATGCAGCATAAAAATGTCAATTCTTTCTATCCTAAATACATAGCAACAATTTGCTCCTTTTATTCTTATCTTTATTCTTTACAATAACTATTCGCTGTCAACTAACTATTTATTATTTTTGTCATCTATTTTTTATCTACCTTACTTAGCTGATGAAGTTTTTTCTGTAGCTGAGCAGTTTTAGATCTCGAAGATTAACAAACCAAAGTCTTTCAAAGACTCGGCACGAAAGAACAATCCGTGCGTCATGCGCATGCGCCTCTTGCGCCGGTCGGGCGGGATATGGTGGGTAATCCGTTGGGAATAAAAAAAAAAAAAAATTTAAAATATGTATATGTAGCAAAATCCTAACGGTCATTCTCACATTGAGCGACTATTCGTATTTCATTTGCTCTCACATTAACAAATTGAGTAAAGTATACACTTGCGCCATCCCTTACGCAAATTCTCACCAAAATCTTGTCAAAAAATTTAAATTTGTTTTCAACATATTGCTTGCTGAATGGAAGATTACCCTATTTCAAAATTTTTTTTAAAATGTCCTGTCTTAGAATTTGTTTAAATAAGGGATATATAATAATGAAATATTGAATACAATTTTTAAATAGAGTTTTATTTTTTAGTAGAACTATATTATTCATTGCCTCTGCTATTCATGTAATTCTTTTTTAAAAACGCAATCAAACTTCTATTTTTTCCAAAATTCTATAATTATTTTTGTTGTTTACGGCCTTTTTATTATAACTTTGACAATTTTTAAACGAGCTCTAGGCCATATATTTGTATATTGTAAATAAAACACAAAACGTGAATATTAATATACATTTATATTTATATATTGTGTCGATAGTTCGACTTCACTCTGAAGTCATCATCAGGAATGGTAGACTGAAACTTGTCTTCATTTGTTTTATACCTTAATATACCTTAACTTCATTCGCCTAACGGTAGTATGTAACGGCATAAACGAATCGAGATAGATATTGACTTATGTGTATTCAAATGTTTAGTAGGAAAAGAGAAACTGATTGTGCCATGTTCGCCCGTCCGTCTGTGAACACGATAACTTGAGTAAATCTTGAGATATTTAACGCTACTTAGCAATGTTTGAAAGTCAACCATCAGACCCACTACTCCTTTCATATACCGTCAATATTTCAATAACAAAATTAAATTTCATGGACATGTTTGTGTAACAACATAGTTAGACTTATAACATATATATTGGTTACTGATTGACCGATATAAGCTGTAATTATTTCTTTCGTTTATCTCAAAGCCACAGATGCTCATGAGCAGGGATAGGATTTTAAGGCATTTGCCTATTTCGTCTGCTTCGTCGTATCCACAAATAAATAAAAGAATCACTCGTTTTATGTGTTTCTGGACTAAAACCAGGATTTTTAAATTGACTTTTTTGACTATAGGCAAAAAAAAGCCTTTTTGTAATTTTTGCCCTATTTTTTGCCTATTTATATATGTGTGAAGTTTGAAACTGTTCAAGTACATATTGAAATCAAGTCATCTGTGTGTAAACGGCACTAACTAGGACTAGGCCCGTCCACAATGAACACGACGGCGGCGAACGACAACGACGAAAAACTGAAGCTTGACGATATTTGCCGTCAAGCATTGGCGATATGATTATAATGAGAGCAGCGGCGACAGGTGCGAATCATCTTGAAAAGTAGCAAAAAATGTTGTAAAAAGTGTGAAAGAGACATATTCTGTAATAATTGGAACTTATTTTACAAGTTATTTACTCCTCCTTTCGTTTTTATTGTCAAAAAAACCAAACGCCACCATCTGCCGCTTGTCAAAATAGAATTAGATTTAATCTGGCGACAGCGGCATCTGTGATTGATTGCCGCTTTGTCGCGTCGTGTTCAAAAAATTCCTCCCCATATGAACACATGTAAAAATAATTTGACAGATGCCGCTTGTCGTTTGTCGTTTTCATTCTGGTTACCACTACTGTTCCAACGAACGCTTCACAGCAAAGTTATTTGTAACCACCTGTCCAACGAACATGGCTACTATCTATTCATTACCACGAGTTTACGTTGTACAACACTGGAATTCATCTTATCAGCTGATTGTGAATTCTTGTCGCAGTGAACACCGACATGAAAAGTCGGTTGTAGATTGCAAGTTCAAATTTGTGTGTGTATATCAAAATTGGAGTGTGTAATTTGCGAATATTTAAAATGCCTAAAGCAATTTGTTATAATTCCGTGAAAATCAACAGCTATATAAAGGAATTCGGGTCAAATATACTTCCGACTGACGGAAAAATTTTAATTTGTGTTTACTGTGGAATTAAAGTAAGTCAGGACGAGAAATACCACATTCAACAACACCTGCAAACGGAAAAGCACAAAACAGCTGTATCATTGAAACTTTCTACGAAGGTGCAACTTGTTACCTCATTTTTAAATACACCGGATTCAAATGAATTTTTCCGAGATGTCACTAAAATGATGGTAGCCTGCGATATACCATTATTTAAAACTAACCATACGGAGTTCAAATCGTTTATGGCAAAATATCCACAGAAAAAGGTTCCGGATCAATCAACTATGCGAAAACATTATTTAAAGGAAGTTTACGAAAATGTTTTGGAAGAAATCCGGTCGATTATTGGAGACAGCAGTATTTTTGTATCAATAGATGAGTCTACTGACAAAGCCGGCAGATATGTGTGCAATGTTGTTGTTGGTCCTTTGCGAAAAGGTGGTCGAGGGTATCTCCTAGCCTCAGAAGTAATTCCAAAAGTAAATGCCTCAGAAATTGCTAAGCTTTTTGATAGTTCCTTGAAGCTTCTATGACCAGAAGAAGTACAAAGAGACAAAGTGCTGATATTTGTTACAGATGCCGCACCGTATATGAAAAAGGGATTCAGCTATTTTACCCAAAAATAATAAATATAACAGGTATTGCTCACGGAGTTCACAGGATATGTGAAAAGCTTGGTAGCCAATACTCAAACGTTGACTCCTTAATCGCTAATGTAAAGAAAGCATTTTCTAAAAGCCCTTCAAGAATTCGATTTTTTAAAAACAACCGGATCTCCCTCTACCTCCTCAACCTGTAAGTTGTAAATATTTAAAATAAAAATGCATAGAGTGTTATTAAATAAATTTTTGATTTAAAAGGTTTTAACGCGCTGGGGAACTTGACTAGAGGCAGCATCTTTTTATGCAAAAAACTTCAACGAGCTCAAAGAAATAATTGAAGGTCTCGATGACGATGCGGCTTTCATTATTTTTGCGAAGAAATTGTTTGCAAATAAGGGCATCCGAGAGGAATTGGCTTATATCCAGGCCAATTTTGGCTTCCTATTAAGCGAGGGAAATGCTTTCAAAATGCTTCAGATAATAGGTATTGTGTTATTCTAGTACCTGTGTTTACTCGTATTCTAATTTATGTTTATACTTACATAGGTGAACCTATTAACAACCTATTGGCAGTTCTAAACAACATAGAAAACAATTTAAAACAGGCGAAGGGAAAAGTAGCTAAAATTATATTAGAACAATTTTATAAAGTATTTCAATCAAATCAAGGCCTGCAAGTTATCAAAAAAGTTGCCGCAATTGTGAATGGTGAACAGTTTGTGGAATTGCCAGAAAACATATCTATAAATGAAGTTGAGTTTTTGAATTGGGCACCGTTGGCATCTGTCGATGTTGAGAGAACATTTAGTTCCTTCAAAGCTATGCTTCGAGATAATCGAATGAGACTACTGCCCGAAAATTTCAAAATGCATTTAAGGGCATTGTGCTACTATGAAAACACCAGCGGGTAAAGCAATCATCCAGTATACATACATATACATATATGTACCTAAATACTTTTAAAATTATATGCATACATGTCCTTATGTGCAATGTATATGTTGTATGTTGCCGCGTTGTGCACCCATACTTAAATATGTATATGTATACAAAACAATAATAAAAAATAAATATTAAATTTGCCTATTTCTCAGGTTTAAGCGCCTAAAAATCCTATCCCTGCTCATGAGTTATGACGAAGCTCTTACCTACTTTGACTCTGCTTTCTTTTTACTTCAAATTCATGGTCATGAGTGCTTTGGAATCCCATTTTATTATTTTTCAGGATTTTAGGATGCATATAAATACCCTGCCGAAAATAGTGGTCGCGAATGAATAGAATTATAGAATTTTACCAAATATAGAAGTTTGATTGCGTTTTTAAGAAAACTAAAAATAAAAAACAAAACTCTTGTCTTATTTTTCAGAAAAAAGGGTACCTTTGCCCTATTTTTTGCAGCAAAACATGCGAGATATTTTTAAAACAAATGTTTTAGGATGCATCTAAAAAACTACCGAAAATAGTGACCATGAATACCTTCGAATCTCATTTTTATTTTTTTTTCTGAAAATTTTTAAACGAGCTCTAGGCCATATATTTGAATATTATAAATAAAACACAAAACTTGAATATTAATATACATTTATATTTATATATTGTATCGATATTTCGACTTCACTCTGAAGTCGACAAGTTTCAGTCTACCATTCCTGATGATGACTTCTAACTTTCTTCTCAAAAATAATGCAAGCCGCATCGTCATCGAGACCTTCAATTATTTCTTTGAGCTCGTTGAAGTTTTTTGCATAATAAGATGATGCCTCTTGTCAAGTTCCCCAGCGCGTTAAAACCTTTTAAAGCAAAAATTTATTTAATAACACTCTATGCATTTTGTTTAGGCCCGATGCCTAAATTCTCAAAAAATGAGCCACCCTAATGTCACTTTATTGTTCCTTTTGTCAGCTAACCCATAAATACATGTGGGAGTGCATGTGTTGGTTCACCTCCCCTTAAAACCGGAGGATAGTTTTCGGGTTCAACGGTTGTCCTCGACTGGACGACCGTCTACTTTTTCAGCGATCGTTGCAGACACCACACCACGGCCACCCCATGATTTTCACCGTCAGCCAATATTCAAAAGGTAACATTTCAATTGTACAATTAACATCTTTTAACTCAATAAACGGCCACTAGTTATAACGAGAATTCTCGTTCTTTTTACTTTCCTTTCAAATTACCAATTCGACCGCGGTGTTTTCGAGCCACGGCCGCTCCAGCTAAGCACCACAGCCGAGTTTGTTCATGGTCCATCTCACCGTAGAAACGGATACAGCCTATACAGTCCACAACATCAACAAAAAACAACATCGAAGATTTCAACATCTCATCACATAATATTTAATTTTACTAATTTCAACGTTGGATAAATCCTCTCAGCCACACACACCCAAATAACCACTGCCGCAAGGAAGCTACCACAACAATAACACATACATACAACATACTCTGCCGATCACCACATCAAAGCACGTAAGTTGTATATTTCTTGCCACTTGTTTTTTGGTGTTGCTATTTTTTTTGTTAAACGAATTCGAATATTTATATTTAAAAAAGTGTCGCCCGCGAGTGTGCTCAAAACGTAAGTGCGAAAAGTGAATTTGTTTAGTGAGTGCATTATTTAAAAGTTTTCAATAATTAACATTGTCATTGCTGAGGTAACATAACCTCACTTTCACATTAAATTCACTTAGCCTTTCGATTGGTAGTTTCGTCTCAGTTTTCCACCTTTTTTTGCTAATAAACACGCACAGCATTTCAACAGAAGGCTAGTAAATTTTCTTAATTAAAGTCACTTTGCTTTTTTTTGTTAAATTTTCATTTATTCGCACAAATCTCCACGTAAAGATTCACTTATTCGCTCGTTTTGATACACCGCGCACTTCACTTGTGTTTTCTTTGTTTACATTCGTTATTGCGGCAACACATATATACACGTGTACATAAATATATAAACACATCCCCGATAGCGTGTGGGTGGCGAGTTATTCAAATAGTATAAATTTGAATTTATTGTTGAATTATAACAAAATATTCAGACGATTCGGCCAAGTCTGCAATAAATAAATTAAAAGCACAAATGAATTGCGTTCAATTTGAAAGGTTTTATTGAGTTGGGGTTGATTTTTCCTGGGTGTAACTACTGTCATTCCCTTGGATTCTATTATATTGCACGGTTGAGCAGTTCCCGTAACTTTGTTCTACTTTTCTGCTTGTAGTTATATCTCGTAATTCCTCAAAACCCAAAATATGGACAGTTTCATTAGGTTGGCTGACACGATCAGCGAATTCGAAGCTGACTATAATGAAATAGATGATTCAGCCCACACCAAGTTCACTCTTGGCCTTCAACAAGAGGACTTGAAGTCAATGTGGAGGAAAACGAGAACGGCCCAAGATGAGTTGTTAAACTCGAACAAGTTAGAAGCTTCTGACATTGTAGCAGTTAAATTAAAATATAAAAAGGCATACGCCATTTATTTACGCTGCATGTCAGACATGGCTACACGCCAAGCGACGTTAACAAAAGCTCATACCAAAACGGAAGAAAAGCCCGAATTTGAGCACAGTATCCGCCTGCCTCCTTGCGATACTGAAGTTTTGAAGGGCGATTACCTGTCATGGCCAACATTTCGTGACATGTTCACGGCCATTTATATCTTAAACAAACGCCTAACATCAGTTGAGTAATTGTTCCATCTCAACAATAAAACACAAGGTGAGGCAAAAGATATTGTTAAAAAATGTCCGCTCACGAATGAGGGGTTCGATACAGCGTGGAGAAACTTATGCGAGAGATACGAAAATAAACGTGTACTAGTGAACTCGCAACTCCAAATTTTGTTTAATTTGAAAAAGGTAGAAAGTGAGTGTGGTAGCGCAATTAAAACATTGCAACGCGAAATAAATAACTGCCTTTCGTCCTTGCGAAGTCATAAAATTGACACTTCCAACTGGGACGCAATTATTACATACCTGTGTTCAACGAAATTGCCGGAAAGTACGCTTGGTCTATGGGAACAAAGCATAGACCATAAAGTGGAAATATCCAAGTGGGAGGATATGGACAAATTTTTGTCCAACCGCTTCCAGCTCGAGTCACCATTCATCATAATGGTACAGACTTCCCAGCAAGAGCACTGATAGATTCTGGCTCAGAATGCTCGTTCATGACAGAACGACTAAAACGCCGAATCAATTTACCAGCAAAAAGGATGCATGCCCAAGTTTCGGGTATCACTAATGCTGTGTCGGCTCAAGTCAAGGAGGCCTCCCACATTGATTTCCGCTCACCCGTGGACCCTTGCTTTAGCTTAACAACTTCTGTGCTAATTCTAGCCAAACTAACTGGGAATCTGCCATCCTGCCATATCGACGCAACGACTATGCAGGCATTCCCAGACTTAGTCTTGGCAGATAAGAGATTCTACATTAATGAAGAAGTAGATCTCATACTGGGCGGAGATATATATCCGCAAATAATACTGAGCGGACTAAAAAAGAATGTACTAAGTACACTTCTGGCTCAAGAAACGGTGTTCGGTTGGATATTAACCGGGCGTGTAGAAGCACCAAATCCAAGCAGAAATATAGTGTCCTTTTACAGCGAAGTCGCTTTGGACAAACAGCTTACAGCATTCTGGGAGTTAGAAAATCTGCCCAGAACTAAAAGTCCAAACGCAGATGACAAATACTGCGAAGATTTATATAGGGCAACTACGAGTCGTAGAGAAGATGGGAGATATGTCGTCTCACTCCCGGAGTCGAATACCCGGAAAGACTAAACATAGGGGGATCTCTTAGGAGAGCCTGCTCGCAATTCTTTCGAAATGAAACGCGGTTAGCAAAAAACCCAGATTTAGCGAAAGAATACATAAGGGTCCTGTCTGAGTACGAGACATTAGGGAATATGCAAAAAATTAAGGAGATGGTTCAAGCCGATTCGGCGAATAACTATTTTTTGCCCCATCACGCCGTAGTTAAGGCGGAGAGTACCACCACTAAGGTACGAGTCGTTTTCAACGCCTCAAGCCAAACAGCGAATGGTACAAGTTTAAACGACATTCTCCTGCCGGGCCCAGTACTGCAATCGGATCTTCCAGTACTTATACTTCGCTGGAGACTATATCGGTTCGTTTTCAATAGTGACATCGAAAAGATGTATAGGAAGTCTTACACTCCGCTGGCTTCCCACTACGGAAATGGACTTCGAATTCTGAGGAGATTCTCAACGACATCCCTAAATCGGATCGGCTGACTGAGGACTTTCTGGCGTTTGAAGATACCAGCACCGTTAAGGCATTGGGCATAAGATGGAATGCCCATTCCGACTTATTCTACTTTCAAGCAGGGTCACTCGAAGAAAGTGAAAAGCTGACAAAAAGAGCGATTTTATCTGCCATCGCCAAGCTCTTCGACCCCCTAGGATGGCTTGCACCAATGGTCACTGTAGCCAAAATCCTGATGCAGAACATCTGGTTAGAAGGGACCGATTGGGATGAACCTGTTTCGTCCAACACATTGGAACGATGGCAAAACTTCAGACAGCAATACCACGAAATCGACAAGATTCGGATACCACGATGGGTGGACTTTTCACCAGAAGACGAAGTCGAAATGCATGGATTCTGCGACGTTTCGGAAAAGGCATACGCTGCAGCCGTCTACATGCGAGTCAAAAGGAATGAGGATATCTTCGTATCTCTACTCTTGGCTAAAACCAGAGTAGCACCCGTGAAGACTATTTCACTTCCACGTCTGGAGCTTTGCGGAGCAGTTCTTTTGGCAGAAATGATGGAATCAATATTCCGAAATATCAAACTTGGACCAGTCAAACAATGGATAAGGAAACCACCATGTTCCTGGTAAACTTTCGTCGCACACAGGATAACCAAAATCATCGCCCTGGTCGGCATCAAGGACTTGCTTCATGTCAACTCGGAATAGAATCCAGCAGACTTAGGAAGCAGGGGACTACCAGCATCGGACTGGGTCAACAATTCTTTGTGGTGGCAGGGACCTTCTTGGTTACAAGAAGACAACTCACAATGGCCAGTACAAGAACACGAATACCATACTTCCGTGGAGGAAAAGAGAGCGCAGGCCTACGCAATATCAACGCAACAAGAAATCGATATTCTTGACCGGTTTTCGGATTTACCGAGGGCTTTGAGGGTACTATCATATATTATGAGATTCTTTTTAAGAACTCATCCCAAAACAAAAGCTTCATTTCAAGAAAGGTCAGGTTTAATCTCATCCGTTGAGATAAAGACAACGACTCAAATCTTGATAAAACTCTATCAGAAGCAAATCTATAATGAGGAGTATGTGAATTTGAAGAAGGGAAAGTCTATTGAGAAGAAAAGCGAGATATTGCCACTCAACCCATTCATCGACAATGATGATATTATTAGGGCCGGTGGACGTCTTGGAGCATCTCAAGACCTCGCTTATAACGAGCGCCACCCAATCATACTGCCATATAATTGTAGGTTGACGCGTTTGATGGTACAAATGGTACATAAAATCTCCCTCCATGGAGAGAACCAGCTAATGCTCCGTCTCATCCGCACCCAATACTGGATTCCGAATGTCAAGAACATGATTAGGGCCACCATCCATAATTGTAAAGTCTGCACCATTTATCGAAAACGAGCGCAAACCCAACTTATGGGTACCCTGCTTTGCGAGCGCACTACCTTCACCCGCCCATTTACTAATACAGGGGTGGACTTTGCCGGGCCTTTCGATATCAAAAGTTACCGCGGTAGAGGATGTCGACTATCAAAGGGCTACGTTTGCCTCTTTGTTTGTTTCACCACCAAAGCTATCCATCTGGAAGCGACCAGTGATCTCAGTACCCCATCCTTTCTAGCAGCCTTTTCGCGTTTTATCGCTAGACGAGGATGGCATTTTATTCCGGCCGGGGCACCACATATGGGGGTAAAGAGCTTCAAAAGCCACTTCAAAAAGTTAGCCTTGCCTCATAAATTCACTCATGAAGAGTTGCATACGTTATTGTGCCGGATTGAGGCATGCCTCAACTCGCGACCATTAAGTCCAGCCTCAAATGAACCCACGGATCTGGAACCTTTGACCCCTGGGCACTTCCTTACGGGAAGTCATCTCCTGGCTCCGCCAGAACCAGAGGTGAATGAGAGCCCTGCCTCCATTATCAATAGGTGGCAGAAGCTCAAGGCTCTCCATCAAACCTTCTGCAAGCGATGGAAAGTGGAATACTTATCCGAACTTCAAAAACGAGTGAAGTGGAAGCATCCAAAACAAAACATTAAGGTGGGAGATCTTGTTGCCATCAAAGAAGACAACTTGACTCCGAATGAATGGAGGCTCGGCCGAGTTACCCACGTACACCCCGGCAACGATAACCGAGTGCGTATAGTGGACCTCGTCACCGAAAAGGGTCAGATCAGAAGACCGTTGGTCAAACTGAGTGTGCTCCCTATGGAAGTAATGGATGGCGAAAGGCCCGCTGCACTCGAAAACGAGGCCAGAGAAAACCTAACGCAGAAAGGCGAACCTTTCTGCCACTGAAAATTAATCCATCTGCCACGACAAGTTGGCAGCAGATGGACCCACCCTCGTATACATACCCCAAAAATACTATTAAATAAACATGTGTATATCCCAGCTAGAACGTACTAAGGGATTCACCAATACAATCCCAAAACTTTGACAATTTATTGCGAATGTAAGAACGGCAACACTTTTTTTCATGCTTGATATAGTAGCGGCGTTTCGTTCTAACAAGTGCGATATATATGCATGTCATATTGTTAAGTCATGGTTGGTTATTCGAATTTAAAAGGAAAAATGCCAAAGGACGCTGGCAGGTGTGCAATTTTATTTATTTATAAATTGTTGGCTGTATACAAAAAAACTAGCAACTTTTGAAATAAAAGCTGCAATATTTCATAAACTAGCGGCTAATGGAATTGGTAATCGTTTACGTTTTTCGCAAATATTTTCCAAAATAATGAAAATATTGGTTGAGCGGAGTTATATTCATGCTCCTGGGACGGAAACGCGTCTTTTGATACCCCTCCCGACATTTTTGGACGCGTATTAGCGCTCGGTACCCCACGTAAACGATTACCATGGAATTTATTAAATTGCTTGTGAAAGTGACGCCCTCATGCTATTTTGTCTAATTATTCTACATAGAATTATGAAGTGCTGCACCTACTTGGCAAAGGCGTCTTTGCAAGTGTTTATAAGGCGAGTTGTACGCGCACTAATCAAATGGTGGCCATAAAAATACATAAATGAATTTCAGATCGACAAACAACTTATACAACGTGCAGAGTTAGCCAAGAAGTAGAAATACATTCACCCCTCAAACATCCATCCGTATTGGAATTGTATACATTCTTTCAAGATGAAAATTATGTTTATTTGTTGGAGTTGGCGCACAATGGTGAATTGCATCGCTATATGAAACAACAGATGGGACGTGCAATGACCGAAGAAGAAGCGTCTAGTATACTACGACAAGTGGTATCTGGTCTGAACCGGATGAGAAACACATGACCATGTGTGGTAAGTACTGCGTGCAATAATCAGTGCTTTATTAAATAACACAATTTTTGTATTCTCTTTCTCACAGGTACACCCAATTACATATCACCTGAAGTAGTTACGCGTTCGCCCCATGGTCTGCCTGCCGATGTTTGGGGTCTGGGCTGTATGTTTTACACGTTTTTAGTTGGTCATCCATCTGCAACAACAGCATTTTGTGGATTTTACGCCTCTTAAATCAGCTCATTTGTGTAACTCTTTTGGTGCCGATTTTATTTACATTTACTTGCTTTTCGAATTTATTTCAAGTTTAAATAAATATATACTTATAACCTATTCTTTTATTTAAGACGAGGATCCAAAACCGGGTAAAGTATAATTCCTCATAAAATCCCTTAATTTATTCCCTTATATAACAGATTATATAATGCCTTAACGAATCCCTTTTATAATCCATTATTTAATGGCTCATTAAGGCCATATTTAATGCCTTACACTATGGCTTAAACATCCCTTATATATAGGCATTCGCATGAGAGCGATATAGCAGGAATAAATACGTGAAGCTTATATGAGAGCGAGAGACAAAAGCTCACACGCACGTGAACGTATCCCTTAGAATTCTCCTTTTTCCCTGTACAAAATAATGGAAAGTTGTCAAATTTGTGAGGTATACTTTCCCTTAGCGCTATGGCATAAATGAGTGCTCATTTAAGGCATAGTGTTCTAGCTGGGATATAACTTGCCCGTGTCACTCGCCCTGGAGGACACATATACCGCCATATGGCACTTTGGCCACTTTAATCATACCTGAAAAATAAGAAATATGAGTATTGTTTTATAACGATGAATAATATATATATCCATTCTAACCGATGTCTTTAAAAAATGTGCGGTTGAGGTAACCTAAATATTTTTGCATAGTGCAACTTTTGCACTAAAGATGAAATATGTATTTCATTTACGATTCATAAATTCATAAAACGAATCACACCAATTTAATCCACCTATTAAATTATCAGTCGTTCTGTCAATATAGCCTTGGAATGGCGCTCTTAGTTTCCATGAAAACTGGGCAATTCATAATTGCATGTTGTAATCAAGATCATACATTGTATGGTGTTCGGGAGCGCGTCGTTTACTACATGGCAGTATATACAAACCCGATGTGAGGACGAAAGATACAACAGGTATTTAGGGAGATACAAAATGTAGACTGGTATACCAAAATCGTAGTCTAAATAATAATGACATTGCTGAAAGTCGTTACATCGATTCACCGAAGCGCTTTTATGTGCAAAAAGTGGATAATATTGCGAAATTTGAACAGCTTATGGACGATATGTATTTGTAGCATAATAAGAACCAAGTTGTGCGTGCAGACTCTACTGCCATAATTGTGCGCCATGTCGACTTTGGTTATGAACAAAAGGTCAAAACATTTACTAAGCACAATTGCTGAAAACCATTTAAAACTGCCACAAGCAGTACACGGCTGTCTCAAAGGTCTGCGACACTGCGGTCTGGTATACAACTGTTACTTAGCTATAGCAAAAGAGTTTAGTTGTTCTTCAAATATGGATTCTTTTGGGATATGTCTACATGTATGTATATACATATATGTATATATATCCTGCACTACATTCTCACAGTGGCGATTCCACCCACGCACAACTCCATAAAATACAAAAAATTATTGGAAATAAATAGCCACATTTACAATAGGGCAAATAGTTTTTTCCACAGTTATATATTCCTATTTTCACTATACAATATACATACATGACCACTGCCCTCGTTTTTCAAGGAACACACTCACATAACTACAGAAGCTAATAAATTTGGGATTTACATATTAAAAATAATGCACTTAATAAAGACATGACTACGAACCAATTTTAAAAGCTAGCCAAAGAATCGAATCGACAGCGTCGTACTGGAGGGTATTGCAAATGTTGACGTGCCGCGCACGTGAAGCCATACGTCCACATACCGCTGCCATTTCCGCTAATGTTAAAACCTGGGAAAAAAAAAACAAACCATAACATCTGTGTAGTGTGTCCAATGCATGCACATGCCTACATACAGACGGTATATTAAAATATATATATATGTATCCAAAACGCTTGCATATATAAATGCTTACATATATATGCAAGCGCGAGCAGCGGCTTAATTACCGACCGCCAACGTAAACAAACTCCCAGCCAAAATTATTGCTGATGTTATGTATTTTGGCTATGCGTAGTTTTCCCACGAATTGGGCAAACTCTTTTATATGCTTTGACAAAATATGTATATTTATGTATGTGCATATGTACATACATATGCACATGCATGCATTGGAATGCATTCTCTCTTGATTCTCTTTTACTTTAATATGTAAGAATTAGAGTAAATATGTATCGTAGTAAATAAGTAAAAAGTAAGAAATATTTTGTATAAATAGGCTAACATTTTTATAATAAAACAGAATGATTCTTTGGCACACAGCCAACACACCAATTTCTATTTTATTCTTTGGATTCGCCATTCTTCATGGCGATCCTGCGTACGAATCTGTAAATAAGGACAAACGTAGCAAATAAATTTGCTGCAGTCCTTTCAATAATATTAGGACAGGACATACGTAGCAAGGCAACTTGCTGCTGTCCTTTTAATAAAAATAAGACCAGGACAAACGTAGCAACTTGCTGCTGTCCTTTTTAATAAATCAAAAAAAACCAGGACAAACGCGGCAATACAATTAGCTGCTGTCCTCGTAAATTAATTAAAAATACAGATACGCAAATATTTCATGGACGATTTCGATAAAATCCTAAAAAAGTGGGAACACTTCCATGCCGCCCAAAACATAGATCTAAAAGTTGGGCCCAAGCCCCTTACAATAGAGGAGTATCTAAAAAGGCAACAGAAACGAAAAGAGGAGGCCTTAACAAAGATACCCCAGGTACCCGAACCAACGCCTAAGCGAAAGCGTGGGGGTAAACGATTAAAGCATAAAAAGAAGTTAAGGGAGCTGCACGAACAGCTCAGACAGGCAGTTGATAATAAAGAGCAGAAAATCATAAGGAAGAAAATAACAACGGAAAAATGCCTTTACAAGCTGTTATAAGCGGCATAATAAGTGGAATATAGGACGTCCCAGAAACAAAATAAAGCAGAAGTAAGATGTTCCCGAAGACCAATAGCCGCCTGGAGTATTTTTCTTATTAGCTTAGATTAATTTGAATATTAAAATTCGAATATGTACTAAAGTTTTTTTTTTAAATAAACTATAAATGCATAGGGATAAAAACCCTAGATAGATGAAAACAATTTTTCTCCATTATAGTGTTTAAAGAACATTTTTTTAAATTAATAATAAAATCTTGTTATGGAAAAAGCCTTACCTGATAACCTTGATTACGAGGCTATCAACAGTATCGTTGATAACTTGGAATCAGCAAGCACACAAGAGGCACTTGAAAAATTAAGAAAGATAAAAGCTTATAGGCAGGCGGAAAAGATCTAGTTTGGCTTAGGAAATGGTGGAGACTAATTGAAATGCCTAGGGAACCCACAATTGAAAACGCATTAGAACCATTATGGACCACTTGTGAGGAAAAATATAGATTCGAGGCCAAATTTATGGGACGAACAGACCCACATTAGGGAAAATTTTGTTTCCATTTGTTGTACTTTTTTTTTTCTTTTTGTCAATGGGAGGCCACGAATCGAAACTGGAAGAGCCTAATGCGAATGTGATCAATTCCATTCAAGTAATTGACCACACCGAAGCATTGGCCTTCATAAAGGTATTGCTCTTGATTGTGACGGTCTGCGCATGTCTGAATCTGTTTTTAAAAATATACTCAATCCATAACAAGGTATTGAAGAAGAAATACCTGAGTCGCGCCGACGGACTGGATAAAGTCTAAGAATTTCTCTACCTATTCCAAATGAGTAAATGGGATGAAATTCTTACAAAGCTGAATGAGGAAAAAACCAACGCAGAAAAATCATATAAATGCATATGCAAAAATATAAAAATAAAAGCAGAGACAGTAAAGAAACATCTCAATGTTATACTGCTGTCACTGAATAACACAGGAAACATAATAAAATCCATAAATAATACCCTCACACCAGCTCACCAGTCAGAATCCTACCAAATATACACATATATTAGGGACAAATTGGTATCATCATTATCAAGATATAATATCGATATTGTGATACCTACATCCTACGGGAAAAACATCGAAATTGATTTCGACACATATTTGATCGAAAGCGGATCAGATATTGAGGAAAAACAAGAAACAGGCCCTGCTGCAACTTCCTCGAAACAGCCAACAGTTGCACTAACGGAAGGAAGTGCACAAACAGACTCCAAAATGGCACAAGCAATCACAACTTTTATTAAAACTGCGTCATCGATCTTACCAGAGTTCGATGGCAAGGCAGAAAACCTACCTAGTTTTCTGGACGCCCTCGATATCCTCGAATTAATCAAAGAAGACCACGAGGCTATCGCAGTATCTCTTATTAAAACAAAACTAAAGGGCACAGCTAGAAATTATATAAGCTCTGAAACGACCATAGTAGCAATCAAACAAAAATTAAAAACAGCAATTAAAGGCGAATCAGTTGAAGTTTTGGCAGCAAAACTCCTGAATGTGCAACAGCGGAGCAAAACGGCAAACCAATACACTGCCGAAATTGAAAAATTAACAAAATCATTGGAAGGAGCATACATATCTGACGGATTAACGCCAGAACTAGCATCCAAGTATGCAACACAATCAGCCGTAAAAGCTATGTGTAAAAATTGCTCCAATGACAAGGTAAAAACTATAATGCAAGCCGGAACGTTCAACTCAATGAACGAGGCTATATCAAAATTTACTAACAGTTGCACAGAGGTGACTGGTAACCCAAATTCCCTTTTGCACATTCGCCAGCAAAATTATTTTAGAGGTAACTTCAGCAGAGGTTATCAGAACGGTAATTATAGAGGTAATCAAAGAAGAACATTCAATAACTACAATAACAATAATAATAACAATAATAACCGATCAAATAACCAAAGATCCGGTCGAAGTTTCGGATCGCGAGGAAATACTCGCAATAATACTAGAAATGTCCGAACTGCTACGCAACAGGGAAACCAACAAACTCCACCTCAATAAATAAAAAGTTATATATTTTCAATTTACACCTAAATAGCTACATATCTTCCAAGACAACTCTGAATGATTCCATTTCAACCCTCCTGATCGATACAGGAGCGGATATTTCAATTATAAAAAAGGGTCAAATTGACGATCATGTCACTATTAACAATTCACAAAAAACAGATTTAAAAGGAATTGGCCAAGGCATAACAAGCACTATTGGCACCGTTAAAGCAGATTTAAAGGATGATTATCTATTGATTAAACACAAGTTTCATATAGTAGAAGACAATTTTCCAATTCCATGTGATGGAATACTGGGTTTAGATTTTATCAAAAAATATAATTGCATTTTAGATTACAACAAAGATGGGGACACCCTAATATTGAGACCGTATGATTACCCAGAAAACATAATAATTCAGATGACTAGCAACCCAACAATTGATAGTATTTCAATACCAGCAAGATCAGAAGTAGTAAGACAAATTAAAGTTAAAAATAATAAATATTCAGAATTACTAATTCCACAACAAGAATTGGCTGAAGGTATATTTATTGCAAATACCTTAGCAGATTCACACCAAACATTTATTAGAATTATAAATACAACAGATAAAAATGCAACTTTTCATGAATTTAATATAAAGACAGAAAATTTGAATGATTATACAATAATTAAAAATAATAAAATAGAAAATGAGTCCAACAATACAGAAAAATTAGAAAGACTAAATAAAAACTTTCCACAGTTTGCAAATAAATCACTTAATGAATTATGCACAGAGTTCATTGATATTTTTTCATTAGAATCAGAACCAATTACCACTAACAACTTTTACAAACAAAAACTCCATATGAAAGATAATAATCCAGTTTATGTTAAAAACTATAGAATACCAGAAGCCCACAAGAGCGAAATAAGTAAACAAGTAAATAAATTAATTAAAGACGATATAATAGAACCTTCAATGTCTGAATTTAATAGTCCAATTTTACTAGTACCGAAAAAATCACTCCCTAATAATCAAGAAAAAGATGGAGAATGGTTGTCGACTACAGGCAAGTAAATAAAAAATTAACCGCAGATAAATTCCCTTTACCAAGAATAGATGACATATTAGATCAATTAGGAAGAGCTAAATATTTTTCATGCTTAGACTTAATGTCAGGCTTTCATCAAATAGAACTTAGCCCAGAATCGAGAGATATCACGTCATTTACGGCCGACAATGGCACGTACCGCTTTAAAAGATTACCATATGGACTTAAGGTAGCACCAAACTCATTTCAGAGAATGATGACATTAGCATTCTCAGGCTTAAAACCTTCACAAGCATTCCTATACATGGACGATTTAGTCGTACTAGGATGCTCCGAAAAGCATATGATCAAAAATTTACGAGACGTTTTCGCAACTTGTAGAAAATATAATTTAAAATTACATCCAGATAAATGCATATTTTTCAACCAGGAAGTAACTTATCTTGGTCATAAATGCACAAGCAAAGGCATTTTGCCAGATCCCAGTAAATTTGAAACTGTTAAAAACTATCCAACTCCTAAAAATGCAGATGAGGCGAAACGATTCGTCGCATTTTGCAATTATTATCGGAGATTTATTCCAAATTTTGCGGAATACTCTAGAATATTGACAAGACTTTGTAAGAAAAATGTAGTTTTTGATTGGACGGAGGATTGTAAAAAATCCTTTGACTATTTGAAAGCTGCGTTAATGAGCCCTAATGTTCTCCAGTATCCCGTTTTCAGTAAACAATTCTGTATAACAACTGACGCAAGTGGTTATGCTTGCGGGGCTATGCTAAGCCAAGAGTATGAAGGAAAACAATTACCAATTGCATATGCATCTAGATCGTTTACAAAAGGAGAAATTAATAAAGCAACAATTGAGAAGGAATTAGCGGCCATTCATTGGGCCATAACCTATTTTAGACCATATGTCTACGGAAGAAAATTCTTGGTCAAAACAGACCACAGACCTTTAACGTTCTTATTTTCGATGAAAAACCCTTCATCAAAATTAACTAGAATCAGATTGGATTTGGAAGAATATGATTTCGAGGTGGAGTATATAGCAGGGAAAGAAAATTATGTAGCAGACGCGTTATCGCGCATTAATATTAAAGATTTAAAAGAAATGTCAGTAGAGGCATGTAAAATATTAAAAGTTACGACTAGATCGGAAACTAAGAAAAACCCCAGTAGTAAAAATGAAGAAATAAGAAGTCACAGAGAGAACCCAATCATATATGAAGCGCTATATAAATGTGAAGTAAAAAGACTAGTCCAGCTCGTTTTCGATCCTCCGAAATTATGTTTCAAAAAAGGAAAGAAAATTTGCAGCGAAATTAATATAGAAAACCTAATTGTTGAGGCGAAGATTGACTTAGGTCAATTCTTTGCCAGGCTTATGAAAGAAGCCGGCAATTTGGGAATTGAAAAAATACAGTTGTCCTTAGGAGACAAATTGTTTAAGAATAATTATACCCGGGTAGACACATTTAAGGAAATTGGTACCAAAGTTCTCAAAAATTTAATTATAGCATTAACTCCGGAGGTTATGCATGTGACAAATAAGGAAAAAATTAAAGAAATTCTTCATAAATATCATGACGATCCTGTTTTTGGTGGCCACCCAGGAATAAATCGCATGACTAATAAAATAAGACAAAAATACTACTGGAGAAATATGAAAAATGATATTAAAAATTATATCAAAAAGTGCATTTATTGCAGTAAAAATAAAACAAGTGTGAACTAAAAGAACCCATGACAATAACCGAAACACCAACAAAAGCGTTCGATGTTGTGCAGATTGACACGATCGGACCACTACCAAAATCAATTCACGGAAATGAATACGCAGTTACAATTGTGTGTGATCTAACTAAATATTTAGTTGCGGTCCCTGTTCAAAGTAAACATGCAGTAGTAGTAGCTAAGGCTGTATTCGAACATTTCATTCTAATTTATGGTTGCATGAAAACAATCATAACAGATATGGGAACCGAATACAAGAATAGTTTATTTGAGGAATTATGCAAATTGCTAAAAATCGAACATAAAACATCTACACCGTATCATCACCAAACTTTAGGCACGATTGAGCGTAGTCATAGAACATTCAATGAATATGTACGTTCTTACATATCCATTGACAAAGACGATTGGGATGAGTATCTAAAGTATTTTTCGTATTGTTACAATACAACACCATCTACAGTACATGGTTACTGCCCGTTTGAGCTCGTTTTTGCAAAATCCCCCCTGACTTACGAATTTTTAAAAGAAAATGTCATTAGCCCGGTATATAATCATGAGGCTTATGATAAGGAAATTAAATATAGGCTCCAACTAGCACAGGAAAGAGCTAATAGGTTAGTAAAACAGGCTAAGGAAAAACAAAAAGTCGTTTATGACAAAAATATACAACTTAAGGAAATAAACTTGGGAGATATAGTTTTAGTTAGAGACGAAGCAGGTCATAAATTAGATAGTAGATATAAAGGGCCCTATAGAGTAGTAAATATCGATAAATATAATAATTTTTCATTAATTCCGTATAGAGTAACAAATATTGATAAGCACAACAATTTTACTTCAATTCTTTCTAATGTAGAAAATAAAAACCAACATAAAAATACTTTAAACGATAAGAAAATAGTAATACACAAAAATAGACTTAAACTACTGGAATAAGTTCATTACACTTTAAATAAACACCAAACGAGAATGTGTACAAAAGAAAAACACAAAATTCTCTAAACAAACTCTTTTCAAAATTACGTAAGAAAAATATGACACATGTATAAACAAAGCAAACAAAATAAGTCAGCCCATTGTAAACATACAGAATAAAGAGCCACTTGAAATAATAAGCAAAACAAAAAAAATTGTAAAATTTTACTGAAATAGAATAACTCATATAGTAACCAAATGCAAGTCATACAATTTGATTTACGCCAAAGCAATTAAATGAAATAGAATCGCTGTCGCATTAAGCACAGCAATGCTACGCGATTCTTCTTTGGTAAGGAGGTGTAGTGTGTCCAATGCATGCACATGCCTACATACAGACGGTATATTAAAATATATATATATGTATCCAAAACGCTTGCATATATAAATGCTTACATATATATGCAAGCGCGAGCAGCGGCTTAATTACCGACCGCCAACGTAAACAAACTCCCAGCCAAAATTATTGCTGATGTTATGTATTTTGGCTATGCGTAGTTTTCCCACGAATTGGGCAAACTCTTTTATATGCTTTGACAAAATATGTATATTTATGTATGTGCATATGTACATACATATGCACATGCATGCATTGGAATGCATTCTCTCTTGATTCTCTTTTACTTTAATATGTAAGAATTAGAGTAAATATGTATCGTAGTAAATAAGTAAAAAGTAAGAAATATTTTGTATAAATAGGCTAACATTTTTATAATAAAACAGAATGATTCTTTGGCACACAGCCAACACACCAATTTCTATTTTATTCTTTGGATTCCCCATTCTTCATCTGGACTTAATTGTCGCGCTGTAGGGCGGAATATACCTTTAGGTGGTGGTGGTAACTCAGGTGATAAACGTCTTTCTCGTGGTTGTTAAACATCAAATTGTCACTTGTGGGCACACCCCATGGATTCACTACGTCGTCTATATGAAGCAAAGTCATTTGTAACCGTACGACGCATTGCTGTGTCAGGCGTTGACGTTGCCGTCGCTGCAGTCTCTATCCTATCACTTTTCTTAGTGTTGTTATCAACTGGTTTGTTGTAGTGGTTGTTATTATGGCGTGATACCCTTTTACTGATATGCGAAGTCTGATGTTGTACGTGATTATAATAACCGCCCACAATTTTATTGCATGGTATACATGCAAAGTAATATT
The DNA here is from genome assembly GCA_951509765.1 of Sphenella marginata. Lineage (NCBI taxonomy): Eukaryota > Metazoa > Arthropoda > Insecta > Diptera > Tephritidae > Sphenella > Sphenella marginata. The sequence continues at coordinate 39,360,261 of OX608079.1, read as the reverse complement.
GCTTCTTTTTAGTAATTTGATAAATCCTTGCTGTACGTTGCAATTCGTTCTCCGAAATAATCGAAATTCACTGATGATTCAGATTGTAAGCTCATTGGATTGTCTGAGTACTCCTGTGGTGTTGGCACAGGAGTTGAATTAATGTCCATATCTTCTCCCTGAGACGTGGTAAAAGCTATTATGCGTGTAACGCTTGTTAATACAAAAAGTAGAATGAATCGGTGATGTGGGTTTTAGGTGACTTGTAGTACGAGCACTTGAAATGTTAAGCGCGCTGAGCGTAAACCCTTATGTTGAACGTGGTATTGATTCTGGTTTTATGTGGTCTTACAAATTTGGTATGTTACTTAAATGTATTTAGCTTGGGACGCCTACTATCTTGTACTGTGCTGCTTTTTATGCCTTTGACTGACCACAAAAGCGTAAATATATACACTGCCGCTTCTAGGTCTTTGCACTGTACGGCAGGACTTGTTTGTACGCGTTTTGCAATAGAACCACAGCGTTGGGTTGGAATGCATACCAATATATGTGTGTAGCGCTGATGTAGCTCTATTGTTTCTACGACGTATCTAATTATTGTATTATAAAATATGCTAATATCGCTTTGTTGGCAGCCTCAATACTTATGTACCCAACGTAGCTTAGATCGCAAGTCAAAATAATAAAATTGTCAGTTTTCCCGAATTTTCCGTTCGCAAAGTATGCTCCACTGAGTACTAACAAATTCCCAAATGAAAATTCCATGAAAACCTGCAAAGAAAAACCAAATAGTAAGTTTTGTACCACATATATACGTATGTATGTATATGTCCATGCAAATGTGTCTCAAACGCATGTGCCACAGCTTTTGAGACACAATTTTTTCAAAGTAATTTGCGCTGCTACCGAAGCGATACAGTATTTCGGGCAGCGCGAATAAAACTTACCCCAATCCTGTGTTATGCGATCCACCCTATCTGCTCCAGATGCCCAGGTGCTAATCTGAAAATAAAGAAAAATTAGGTTAGGCATCAAATTTTCAAGCAAATTATAAATTTACTTACCTCTGCTACTGCTGGTGACACGCGCGCCGGTCATTTTTCTCTGCTACGCGAGCATATGTCACCTCCAAGCACTAAGCGGAGCGGCGCGGCTTGATAGAATAGCGGATCAGCCAGCCGCGCCGCTCCGCTTAGTGCTTGGAGGTGACATATGCGCCGACGTCTTCACCGCGGGAACGTTCCCCGCGTCCTTTGGGTCCGTTCGTGCCCAGAGCACGATATTCGGGTTTGTGCTATCCGGCGCCACTAGCATGTAAGGTTAGGTTAAGATTAAAAAATTATAATAAAAATGTTCTTTTCTTCGTTATAAAACGTGTTCCACCTTTTTTTATTGGGTCGCAACGATACATGGCAAGAAATATGCAACACGTCTATTTCACTCTTTTCCCCTCTCTTAGCTCTAGGTATGATCCGGCCACGCTCCAACCCTCAAATTGAAGGAGGTTGCTCGAAGGCAGACGGCGGTGACGGCGCCTTCCGGCATTCACCATTTTAATTTAATAGACTAAGTGAGGCATGCGTGAAAATCCTGCGGCGGTTCTCAGATGTTGCGTATCGCAAGGGGGCCGGCATGTTTAGGCCCGATGCCTAAATTCTCAAAAATTGAGCCACCCTAATATCACTTTCTTGTTCCCTTCCAACCACACATACCAAACCCCCACCTGTATGTTTTTTTTTTTTTTTTTCAGAGGAGGAAGCATCGAAAGCCTTACAGTCAGTGTGAGACTTTAACACACTTAACCTCCTACCGTCATGTACCGATCCCCCCGGTACTACCGTTAAGTATTCCGTCGGGAGGTGGTTTGAGCACAAGTCTCAACGTCAGTTGGTCAGCGTTACTGTACTATTTCAGTTCTTAGCTGGGGATCTTTTGTTAGATTTCATCATTCATCTAGGCTGGAGTATTGATCATATTGATCAAAGAAAGTCGTTTTTTGTCCAACTACCAAAAATATATAGATATGTATAGCTATATAGGCATGTACTTACACTACATCTACTCGCTTATTCTGTCTCGCTAGCTCTTCTGCCTCTAGCCGGTTGTAGTGGCCGTGTTTCCGGCCCGCATCTATAATATTTCAATATGTTTATAAATAATCAATTATACTCACAACATATCCAGTTACAAGGCAATGCTGTGGGGAGGCCATGTCCGCAAACTGCTCCTTCTGGTTTGTGTCGCGTGGACCTGGCGGTGGGAAAGCGATGTTCCCATTTTGTTTGCAGGTGAATACAGTGGAGAGGCTGAATCTCCAATCTGCAATCTGCGCCTCTGGTGTAGGTTTGTTAACTAGGTGGTTGGAAGACCGAGTTGCCACCCGCGTTTCCTATACATACGTACTCTTAAAATTTGGTTTACAGTGGAGAGGCTGCATCTCCAATCTGCAATCTACGCCTCTGCTATAGGTTTGTTAACTAGGTGGTTGGAAGGCCGAGTTGCCACCCGTGTTTGCGATACATACGCACTCTTAAAATTTGGTTTACAGTGGAGAGGCTGCATCTCCAATCTGCAATCTACGTCTCTGGTATAGGTTCATTAAACTAGGCGGTTGGAAGGCCGTGTTCCCAACCCGCCTCTTGTTTTACGTGTTAGTTTGCTCTTTTCTTCAGTCTTCCCTGCTGCGACGCAGCCGTTCCAGACTTCTAAGCCACTTCATGACTTCTGCGATTACCTCGCACGCTGCCATCCATTTTTGTTTACTTCGTAGCATGTGACCAACCAGTGACTCGGGAGTGTAGTCCTCATCGGCTATGCTGCGTAGTTTACTTCTAAAGCTGTACGATCTGGGGCATTCGAAGAACACGTGGTAGACATCTTCCACTACTTCGCCTCCACAGTGATCGCATACGTGGTTGCGTTCGTGCTTAAACCGATGAAGGTATTCTTTAAAGCATCCGTGGCCGCTTAAGAACTGAGTCAGGTAGAAATCTACCTCCCCGTGTGTTCTCGTTACCCAAGTTTTAATATCTGGTATACAGCGGTATGTCCAGCGCCCCTTATTGGATATGTTCCATCTGTTTTGCCAATTTTGAATACTAGTCTCACGTGCTTCGGACCCCGAGTTTCTATCCAGTGCGGCATCGTCTGATACCGTTCTAAAGGCGCTACAAACTCGGAGAGCACACAAGCGGTAGGTCGACTTTACCCCGCGTAAGTACGACTGATACACCATAGCGTGCTGCCATACCGGAGCCCCGTAGAGTAGTTGGCTCTTCACGACGCCTGCCAGTAGCTGACGCCGCCCTTGCTTTGGACCTCGTGCATTTAGCATTATCCTCGATAATGATGATATTGTTTTCGCTGCTTTCTCGGTCGCGTATTCTAGGTGTGTTTTGAAAGACAGCCTCCTGTCTATCATGATTCCCAGATACTTAACTGCAGGCATTGTTTCAATGTCGTGGTCTCCGATTCGTACCGTGACCTGCTCTACCTTCTTCCTGCTTGATACTAGTACTGCCTCTGTTTTGTGCTCCGCAAGCTGTAGTCCATGTTGAAAGCTGGCTATGCTTACATTAGTTTTTTCATATATATCACTTAAGTGTTTGGCAGTAACGATCAATGCGATAGCGTCTGCGAATCCTACAATCTTAACTCCATTAGGTACTTTAAGTCGCAGAACTCCGTCGTACATAATGTTCCATAGTAATGGGCCTAGCGCGGACCCTTGGGGAACCCCGCCTGTGACATGTAGCTTTTCCGTGCCATCTGCCGTCTCGTATTCCAGCAGACGTCCGTCAAAATAGCTGCGGATTATCCTCCTCAGATAATAGGATATACCTACCCTGTCTAGGGTATCCAGGATTTTCGCCCAGTTAGCGCAATTGAATGCACTCTTTACATCTAAGGTCACGATAAGGCAGAATTCCTTAGATCCCTCCAGCCAGCGTGTCCCGCTTATTGCATCTTGAGCGGTATCTCTAGCCACGTTCACGGCATTTATGGTGGATCTACCTCTTCTGAACCCAAACTGGTTGTCAGATATTCCACACACCTCTTCTATTTCTCTTTCCAGACGATTGTAGATTACTCGCTTAAGAATTTTGCCTGCCGAGTCGAGCAGGCATATGGGCCTGTAGCTGGATGGCTCCGCCAGGTTTTTTCCAGGCTTCGGTAGTAGCACCAAATTTTGGCGTTTCCGTATCGAAGGGAATGTCCCCTCAGCTAGGCATACAGTAAACAAGTTCGCAAAACGTAGACGTCTTATGATTAATCGCCACCTTCAGTACTTTGTTGGGCACGCAGTCTGGACCAGGAGACTTGTTATCATCTAGTCTTTTAACCGCTAGGAGCACTTCCTCTACCGTCACTGCGTTAAATGCGTATAATGGATTATTTGACGTAGGGGAAACTAGTTTCCTTTGCGTGGGAAAGAGAGTATCGACCACGTTTTTGAGGAATGCCGGGCATGTTGGTATGGCTTCGCGCTTGGTTTTCAACTTTTTCAAGACCAATTTGTAAGCCGTTCCCCATGGGTCGTGTACAGCCTCATCGCAGAGGTTGAGAAAGCATTGTCGCTTGCTATCCGCTATTGCCGCCTTCAAAGCATGACGCGCAGATTTATAGGCAGCTCTGTACTCTAGCAAGGTTGGCCTATCTCGTGATCTTTGGAAGCGCCGCCTCGCCCGAATGCATTCCATCCTTAGCGTTTGTATGCTGTCGTTCCACCAATATGCCGAGCTTTGGTGTTTTCGTATGGTCTTTCTGTCTACTTTAGTGGCTATAAAGTTCGCGCTACCCACCTGTATGTGCATGCATGCGTGTGCATGTTTTGTCAGCAAACACATACATACATGTGGGTGTGCATGTGTTGGTTCACCTCCCCTTAAAACCGGAGGATAGTTTTCGGGTTCAACGGTTGTCCTCGACTGGACGACCGTCTACTTTTTCAGCGATCATTGCAGACACCACACCACGGCCACCCCAGGATTTTCACCGTCAGCCAATATTCAAAAGGTAACATTTCAATTGTACAATTAACATCTTTTAACGCAATAAACGGCCACTACTTATTACGAGAATTCTCGTTCTTTTTACTTTCCTTTCAAATTACCAATTCGACCGCGGTGCTTTCGAGCCACGGCCGCTCCAGCTAAGCACCACAGCCGAGTTTGTTCACATTTTTATTTTAAATATTTACAACTTACAGGTTGAGGAAGTAGAGGGAGATCCGGTTGTTTTTAAAAAATCGAGTTCTTGAAGGGCTTTTAGAAAATGCTTTCTTTACATTAGCGATTAAGGAGTCAACGTTTGAGTATTGGCTACCGAGCTTTTCACATATCCTGTGAACTCCGTGAGCAATACCTGTTATATTTATTATTTTTGGGTAAAATAGCTGAATCCCTTTTTCATATACGGTGCGGTGTAACAAATATCAGCACTTTGTCTCTTTGTACCTTTTCTGGCCATAGAAGCTTCAAGGAATTATCAAAAAGCTTAGCAATTTCTGAGGCATTTACTTTTGGAATTACTTCTGAGGCTAGGAGATACCCTCGACCACCTTGTCGCAAAGGACCAACAACAACATTGCACACATATCTGCCGGCTTTGTCAGTAGACTCATCTATTGATACAAAAATACTGATGTCTCCAATAATCGACCGGATTTCTTCCAACACATTTTCGTAAACTTCATTTAAATAATGTTTTCGCATAGTTGATTGATCCGGAACCTTTTTCTGTGCATATTTTGCCATAAACGATTTGAACTCCGTATGGTTAGTTTTAAATAATGGTATATCGCAGGCTACCATCATTTTAGTGACATCTCGGAAAAATTCGTTTAAATCCGGTGTATTTAAAAATGAGGTAACAGGTTACACCTTCGTAGAAAGTTTAATTGATACAGCTGTTTTGTGCTTTTCCGTTTGCAGGTGTTGTTGAATGTGGTATTTCTTGTCGTGACTTACTTTAATTCCACAGTAAACACAAATTAAAATTTTTCCGTCAGTCGTTAGTATATTTGACCCGAATTCCTTTATGTAGCTGTTGATTTTCACGGAATTATAACAAATTGCTTTAGGCATTTGAAATATTCGCAAATTACACACTCCAATTTTGATATACACACACAAATTTGAACTTGCAATCTACAACCGACTTTTCATGTCGGTGTTCACTGCGACAAGAATTCACAAACAGCTGATAAGATGAATTCCAGTGTTGTACAACGTAAACTCGTGGTAATGAATAGATAGTAGCCATGTTCGTTGGACAGGTGGTTACAAATAACTTTGCTGTGAAGCGTTCGTTGGAACAGTTCTAGTTAGTGCCGTTTACACACAGAAGACTTGATTTCAATATGTACTTGAACAGTGTCAAACTTCACACAGATATAAATAGGCAAACATAGGCCAAACATTACAAAAATGCAAAAAAAAAGGCAAAAAAAAGGCAATTTAAAAATCATGGTTTTAGTCCAGATAAAACGAGTGATTTTTTAATTTATTTGTGGATACGACGATGCAGACGAAATAGGCAAATGCCTTAAAATCCTATCCCTACTCATGAGCATCTGTATGTGTTATAAGTCTAACTATGTTGTTACACCAACATGTCAATGAAATTTAATTTTGTTATTGAAATATTGGCGGTATATGAAAGGGGTAGTGGGTCTGATGGTGGACTTTCAAACATTGCTAAGTAGCGTTTTTGCCATCTCCTAATAATAATTACTGGTCTTTAATGGACAGATTTTTTTTGGTTAGTTGTCAAATCACCTGTCTTCAGAGTAAACCAGCTGTTATGAAAGCGACCCTCAATAACTTAACTATATATAATTAACTTCAGCAATAAAAATGTATCCAATATTTCTGCCCTAGGCATTAGGTACTGGAGAAAAATTGGAACAGAGGATTTAATAAGTTGAACTAATTTAAGGTGGTCGAATTTCGACCACGGAATATACTAGTTAATATAAATATGTGTGCTGAATTTGATTTTGCTATTTTGAGCGGTTTCTGATTTATGATTAGTAATATTTCCAAATTTGACTTAATCAAAAGTGGGCGGTACAACGCCCCTTTTTAAAAATTTCTTCAAAAATTTATTTGTTGCCTTAACGCTAAAGTGCACACCAAATATTATCCTTATAGGTGTATTATGTACTGAATAATCACTCTTTTTGTATTTTCGAAAATATTATATGTATAAAAAGTGGGCGTGGCTTTTAACCGATTTTGCATACCAAATTTCATTGAAATATCGCAAGATTTACTCAAGTTATCGTGTTCACAGACGGACGGGCGAACATGGCACAATCAGTTTCTCCTTTCCTACTAAACATTTGAATACACATAAGTCAATATCTATCTCGATTCGTTTATGCCGTTACATACTACCGTTAGGCGAATGAAGTTAATATACCTTCTGTGCGAAGGTATAAAACAAATGCAAACACGTTAGGGCTTTTTCGCCGTGCGGGCACCTTTATTATTCCGCCATGGTTCACACGGAGACGACAACCGAAACGGGCATTATTTTATATAAGTATATTTTATTACTCCATTACGCCATCTTTCAAGATTAACAAAAATCTTTTTTACAAATAAGGCATAACATTTTGACTTGATCTTCTAAATATTCTATAACTTTTATTTCTATTACTCACGCTTATGTTTGTATAATTTACCCGTGTGCCGAATGGTACGGTTAGTGTTGCAACGCCAAATTTTGGGATCCTAATGGATCTGGACCTCAAGAATCAATTCAAATACCTTAACTAAAATTGGTAAGGCTTTATTTTTAAGATGTCTCAGTCATTTGTTTACTTACCTGGTCTCTTAAAATGTATATATTTACCGCGTTGTGACTTTTTTTTTGACTGAAAATACAGAATGACGAAAAATAGCGTGGGCCTCACCTAGTTAATTTGAAATTTTACAAATTCTTTGATAGATCAACCAAGTTCCTTAGATAGTGTAGCAAGTTGCCTGAGATAAGTTCGTAAATATTAACAAGTTATATGGTAGATTGAAAAAGTTTCCTAGGCCTCATTGAGAAAGGCCTGAAATGAGATGTTTTCGAAAAAAAAAATGAATAAAACCCCGTTAAAGATATCGGAAGGACATTTAGCATGAAATGTTCCGGGAAGAACTAAATGAAATCAGTTCATCATAGATATATTTAAAATCATAGAAAAGTATTTAAAAGGCAATGACTTTTCTTAAAATAGTTAAATATTATTTTAGTTTCACTTTAATAATGTCCGTGAACGTAAAAATTTTTAAAATAAAAATCCTTCAAAATGGAGAGCGGTTGACCCTTATTACCCAAAAATGTTGAATGTGCCCAGTTTTTAACATAGTTCTGCCAAATATGTTTGTATCATTTAAAATACCATATTTCTATATCAAATAAGATCTTTTAAACTGTATTATTAAGCTTTCCAAGAAAAGCTTGACGGCAAACAAATTTTTGCGGACTTTTAGGAATAAGATATTTCAATGAAAATTAGTTTGCTGCTTCTCAAGAGAATGTAGTAAACTCCTTCCAAAATTGAGCAAATCGTTTTCATATCTTTCATGAACATGCGATGTTTGTATGTATGAGAAGAAGAAGAGATGGTCATAACAATACTTATACTGTCCGTCTGGCTATTTGAACGCAAATACGAGCTCAAAAGTATTACACTAGACCTGAATAAATGGGGATGCCATAATAGATCTCTACTAGGCATACAAGGTTCGGTTCCACCCGAACTTAGACTTCCTTACTTGGGTGCAGACTAAGCTGTTCGTTATGAAAACAAATTTGATACATAATGGTGTAAAAATGTGCTGTGCAAAATTCCACTCGAATTGGATAAGTTTTAGACGGGGGCGTTGCATTTGAAAATTTTAAAAACTATATGCACTCTAGGTGCAGCAGATCATATAACACAATTGATGGCCGTAAACTTGGTTCACATGACTTACAATTCTGAAAACAAAAATAAAAAAAATAGGTAAAAAACTTTTTAAGTTAAACGGTTTTATGTTAAACATACATTGCAATATTTAAGATAAATGTACTAAAAACCAAAAAATAATAAAATAGATACAGTCGTGGGAATTATAAACATATGCATAGACTAGATTAAAATAAAACCGGGGAGCACGTCAATTGTCTACAATTGTTGATTAAAATGTTTGTTTTGTAATGTTGCACTATAATTAGGCAGTTGTTCAACCGACAACGATGGACGTGTGATAAGTAGGGCTATAATGTGGAAACAAGCTAGCAAGCTCGATTATAAGCGAGTTTTAATTTATTTTGATGTAGTATTGGAGATGGATCGATTTCAAATATGACCAAACCATTTGCAAATCGGTTAATTAATATAAAAGTTATAGAAAATTTATCAAGTGTTATTTTTTTATGCGGTTTATCGATACTGTATTTTTAGAAATCGAAAAATTTGTTTGAAAGTTTAGTTAAATATCAGTTGAAAAGATATCCAATTCGAGCGAACTTTTCATGTGCAAAACAAATTTAAATAACGAACAGCTTAGTGCAGATGTGTTGCTCTTACCACTACGATGGTTGTCGAATTCGTCGATTTCATAATGTATCTCACCTACAGTGTAGCCAGTTTAGCCTTCTTGAGGCTAGATTTAGAATTTTTTTGTCCTTTAGCCTCATTAGCTAAGATTAAGCTTCGTGGCTTTTTTCTAACCTTTTTACTTCAAATGATATGTTTACTAATTTGTAAAACAAGAACTTACAATACAAATTTGACGTTACATTCGCATGTAGTTTTTATTTAGTTTATACGAAATAATAACAAAAATGTTAGAAACGTCCAAGGTTTTGCTACTTATGCTATCAGGTAGGCCTATACCTTCATTTTAAGAGTAAAATTAGTTTGATGGCTACCATACCGTAAAAGTTATAAGCGCGTGAAACGCACTGCTAACGTTACATCATTTGGAAGTGAGATCAAGATACAGATCATGTTTGGTTTAATTTCTGCGAACTTGCTGAGACAATCATCCCAATTTTTCTTCATGTTATATAGCAAGGATGCCACAAGGTCATGGCATACCGCTTCACCAAAATCTTCAGGAATTTTTAGCGTAATTTAACATAAAGTAAGGCACTGCCTACGTTACACAAAGCACTGCTAACGTTATAAGTGCGAAAACTGAGTATCTGTACATATAATAAAATTGTAACCGTTGATCTCTGTACATTGCAGATATACAGAAAATAAAAAAAGGAGCCAGTGGAGTCCAATTGAACAGTTTTTAAAACTTCTGTCGGTCTGACGGTCCTTATGTTTGTGCGCGGGTCACTAAAAATTGGAATGATGGAATTGAATGGAACTTTCACCATTGGACTCCTAGATGCCTTCTTTAAGATATCTCTTATTTCGATAGCTCAAATAGTTTTAGAGTTATCGACCAATATGTGGACCAAGGGCGATCCAAATGTGTTAGTACAATATGGTTATCAAATAAAAGGTAAGTTTGGAGAATAGGTCTTTTTATGGAGGAATCAGTTGAATTTGTTTTTTTCCGGGTTTTCTAAACTTAAAATTATTCTCGAAATAACTTCTGTTTTTTTCTTTGGCGAACATGGAAGGGCTTTAGCTGCTTTAGAGACAGCCTTTCCTAACGACTGCACAGATTTGTAGGCCGTGTGGCGTTTACTCCTGTCATCGTCGCTAACAGCTACATTTTCGTGCCCATCTCTCTTTTTTTCTTTTTTAAAAGAGAAATAACGCCCATAGGCTTTTACGCGAACAACACGAACTGTTGATTAGGAAAAGGTTATTCGTGAAAAACCGAAAATTGACCCAGGTCAGATCCCCAATTCGGGGCGTGATCCATAGTATTTATGTGCAAAACACCTTTAACCATTGGCGGCCTTCGGCCGCGCTTAAAAAAAACCCTGGGCTACGCCATGCCAACTCCTGGTGGTTGCCTGAACCGTGCCAACGTGCCACGGTACGCACCCTTAATTCTTGAATCAGCTTGTTTTAATTAGTTTTTAACGTCCGTGGGCTTTATTTCTCTTCGAATAGGGAAATAACACCCATCAGCAAAAGGTGATAACACCTTTTTTAAAAAGGAAATAAAGACCATGGGCGTTTTTTCCTTGGGCTTCATTTCACTGCACCTTTTTTCATTAATGTCGCTTGTTTTATAAAGAAATCACTGCTAACGTTACATATTATTTAAGCTAACAACGTCTGCAAATCTTTGGAAATCTTTAACTTTTTTTAATTGGAACGTGAGATATACGTATAGTATTAAGAAAATATATAAACACGTTAAATTAAAACGTATTTTAACATTTTTTAAAAAACTTTTTTAGTTTTGCACTGCTAACGTTACATACGATTATTGCGGCACGTTTATTTTTCATATAACTGCTAGTTGGAACATAATTTTTTAAAAACTTCACGTGTTATGATATTAATATTAATAGTTTCTAATAGATAAAACTTGAATGGCTAAATTTAGTCGCAAAAACACGTTATGTTTACCTTTTTGTTTGCTGAACTACTTTTAAAAAGAGCGAAAAGTTTAATTTAAAACTACTAAAATCGAATGACACTATTTTCAACAGCTACTATAATATGTCATGAACCCCGCAAGACCACAGTGCTTGCAATATTTGCCAAAAAAAAAAACTACTTGGTTTACTTTCCCAAAAAATCGGTCATATGTATATATCAACCTTGCGGCGATACTTGTTGATGATGCTCGATGTTGACAAAACACAGCAGCCCGTTGTCAATTTATTAAATTTTGAGCTTCGGAGAACTTATTTTCTAGAATTCTAAACCCCTCCAAATTGATTCGTGTTAACTAACCACGAGAAATAGTGCTATCTAACGCTTTTTTAGTGTTTAGAAGCTAGCCAATAAGGGAAACTGTTAAAAATGGTGTTAACCGAAGATAATGCTAACACTTGGCATTAAAAAGGTTACAAAATGGTACTACTGGTCGAATTCATATTGAGCTTTTTGGTATATACATATACAGGGCCGGATTTACCTGAAATGCCGCCCTGTGCCCTGTTAAAAATGCCGCCCTTTTATCTTCATGAAATATAGTAAAAAATGTATATTGCGTATGAAAATCACAGCTGAAATATTTGTATATAAATAATTAAATGCAAAACAATTGGTTAAATTCATTCATTGTTTAATAGTTATGAGATAATAATTACATATATTTATATATGTGTTCTTATGTATAACATGTGTTAATAAAACTGAAAATTTCTTTAACTTGTGAGATCTAATACATAAATTTGGAAACATTTGGAAACTCAGTGTATAACTTGTTGGTTCGTAAGAGATTCAAAAGGTCCGATGGGGAATCACGCTCCAACTTTTTTTCAGAGCAATACGCGTGGAAGTGCACAAATTCGTCATCCAATAAAGACTCGAGGTCCGTGTTATAAACTTTCCTCAGACGTTCAGCTCTTTCCCTAATTTCATTAGAGCTTAGATTGCCAAATTCTGTAATTACGGAAAAGTTTTCGTAAATTCTTTCATATGCTCCACACCTTTTGCGCAATTCGCAATCGAGGTGATCAATTATGACGTTGAAAGTATTTACTCGAAAACTATCTCTACCTGACAATTGAACTTCCCCATCTCGTGATTCGCCAGTCTGTAACTTTCTACTTCTTCTTCTGGTGGTAGTCGTCTGATACTCTTGACTTTCTGAGATCTCTAGCGCTTTATTTTCGTAAACTTCGAATTCCGTTCGAGTATTAGCTACTACTTTGATCAATCCACGATAGTCATCAATCACGTCAGCTATAGTGATATCAACTCTCTGAAATCTTTGACTTACAGCATTGAACCTCGTTAGTAAAAAATGCCAAAGAATCTGCATGAATGTGGTTTCAAGTCGCTCGAGTTGAATTCGAAGTCCTTTCGCTTCTTGCCTAGTGATAGCATTCTCAGTCATATTTTCTTCAATGATGATTAAAGTTTCAATAATTTCGCCGTAGTATTCATGCAGTACCTGCACCGCTTCCCGACGTGCTGCCCATCTTGTTGCACACAAAGATTTCAAAACAATTTTCTTTTTAGCATGAGTTTGTAGGACGTCCCAGCGATGTGTAGACGCGGTGAAAAAATTATACAATGATTGAACTGTATTGAAAAAATAAGCTGCTTCGGGAGCACTTTCCACTGCGTGGAGCCCAACCAAATTCAGCGAATGACCTGCACAAGGAGCGTGTTCAGCTAGATTGTTGATTTCTTTTACTCTTGCTTGTAAGCCTGAATAAATTCCTGATACATTGTTCGCATTATCGTACGACTGACTTCGGCAGTCGGCAATGTCGAGACCAAAGCACTCGAGAGCAGATATTACAGCAATGAACAAATCTTCAGCTTTGTGTCCAGTGTTCTCAATAAACATCATAAACCTTTCAACTGGCGTTCCATCTTTTTGCATATATCTTAGAACAAACGAAAGTTGATCAACGTGAGATATATCGGGTGTCGAATCCACTATTATAGCGAAATACTTAGCAAATTTAATTTCTTCAACTATAACGAACGATACTTTATCTGCCAAGATTTGTATAAATTCTTCATAGATCGTTTTTGACAGGTAGCTCGTACTACCAGATCCTTTATTAGACAATTTTCTAATATGCTCTTCTAGGAACGGATCAAATAATGAAAGAAATTCCATTAACATCAAAAAATTTCCGTTATTTGGAGAACCCAGTTTCTCCTCACTTCCTCGAAATGGAAGCCCTCGTGAGGCTAGAGCTTTCGTAGCAGCAACTACTCTTTTTAGAACGTTCCTCCAATAAGAAATTTCTTTTTCGAATTGAATGATCAAATCATTATCTATTCTTCTCTTAAGGTGTGATCTTTCCTTTAGGATTAGCATACATTTTCTATGATTTTTCGAATTTTCATGCTCAGTTACACGAAAGCCTCCATGCCTCCAATCTCTAAAACCTGCTTTGCCATTGAACGAACAGTTTTCACCAAATAAAAGGCATGCAACGCAGAATACAGACTTTTTACTATCTGAGTAAATAAGCCATAGGCGTGGAACTTTCTCACCATTGCGAAGCCTTCTATCAAATAATGTATCTGTTAACCAGCGTGACTTTCCATCGCTATAAAGCCGTACTGTATCAGATAAATCAAGATTTCTATTTTGATTACATCCATGTATTGCTACATAATCCCTAATAAAGTCGCTTATGATCCATTTTGCAGGGTCGTCACTTAAAATGCTATCTTTCGATATAATATCTTTTGTCCCTTCAATGGGGATAGCATGTTCGAGATTTTCCCCTTCATTCAAATTCGATGATGGACAAGAGTTCGGAATGCTTATATCAACATTATCATCCGTAGACAATAGCAAGCTTTCGCTGTAAGGTTCCAATATGCTAAGATTACCTGTTGAATTATCGATACCATCGCAGTCATCTGGATAGAAAAATGTATCATCTAAATTTAATCTTTAGCCTAATTTTATTACTTTATGTACACAATAGGGGTAGGTATTCATAATAAATTGAAAATGGGCATGCAATTGTATCATGATGCACCGATGCATCCGAATACCCCTAATGTGTTTATGCAATATTATTTTTGGATGCTTTCAGCAACTTACCACATCTGTTTGGACTAAATCCACTAGATATTGAATCATCTGCTGTTACTGTGCCTGTTTCGTTACTTATTGGCAAATTATTCAAAGTTGAAGTTGAACACGCATTATCACAACCTGTACAAAATAAGTCCAGACATACATAGGTGTTGCAATGAATAGTAAATAGAACACGTAATAAAGGTAGATGTTTTAAATCGCTGCAAAAAATACCCAAATTATTTGAACATACCTCCTTTAATGAAAAAATTATGTAGCTTCGGAGTTTTGCTCAAAATTTCCACTTATTTGTTAGCTCGCTTTTTATATGCAGCACCGCTTAATCTTTTGCGCCCATCACTCATATTTGCAAAATATTAAGAAACTATTTCACACAATAGGATTATTATCGATTGAAATTATAAAAGCTTCCGAGTTAATTGCCAACAAAATCACAGCTGATCAGTGCTGACCAGGGTTAGAACTTTATTACGATCGTAGCGCGTTTACTACTTTTTTGAAAAAATGAAAATCTACTTCGCCACTACGCTTTACACATAGTCTACTACGATTTCTTAGATTTGAAAAAAGAGTGATAAGTATTCTGTAAGTAGTTAAGGCCGTGTTAATCAGACTCAACTAAGCGGTGCATAGCATGAAAACTGTCATTTAAAAAATGTCCTAATGAAATTTGTATTGAATAATATGTTTCCCGACTACATATGTTACGCAATGCTAAGTAAGAATAACTAAAGCCTTACCAATTTTGGAAAAATGGTGTGTTTTTCACGCAAGAGTTATTAGTACCTATTGATTTCCAAACACAAACGTCACACTTTTGATTCGTACAGAAGCAAAAATCTGCCGCCCTGTGCGCGGGCACCCGAGAGCACCTAGTGTAAATCCAGGGCTGTACATATAATAAATACCAAACCTGCAAAACTTTACGTTCCTAGCTTTTTAACTGCAAACTCCATTTATCGAAACTATCGATTATATGGGAGCTATACATACATATATGTTATCTTGGTTCGATCTGGCTTATTTTCACTGCACACTAACTAACTAAACCTCCAAATGTAGCGTTCCTAACTTTTTAATTGCAAGATTATAGGCTAAAACCCGTTTTTAGGAACAATTGATTGTATGGGAACAATGCGTTGTATTGGTCCGATCTAGCTGGTTCCGACAAATGATTAATCCTATACAAGCAGGTGCCCGCATGCAAAATTTTATCGATAGGTATACCTCTAAAACTGATGGACTAGTTTGAGTTCAAACAGACAGACGGACCTGGTATGCTGATTATTTCGGTATACTTAATGGTGAGTCTATCTTCTCCTCTTCCCATACTTGCAAACATAGGACCAAAGTTATAATACCATATCATGTTCATGAACGGTATAACAACGAAAATAAGTTGAACCGAGACACGAATTGCCTAGCATTCATTCATGCCGAGCAAAATTCACTCTTTAGTTTTACCTTTTTTTACGCTAACAAAACTTATATTTTTTAATTCAAGAATGAAAATTAAATTTTTAGTTTTAATATTTTTTACGGGTCGAAAAACTTGAAAAGTATCTGCGCCTATGTATGTATGTACATTAGAGCGGCCCTTAGTTCCATAGAAAAAAATTTTTTTTAGTTTTTTAAAGTGCTACCTCTTGAAATGGTTACATATAAGGAAAAAATAATCCTCAATAAATATTGACTCAATTGACCAACGTTAACCCGTGCCACAAACATGTTGAAATAATGAACCAAGCCACTTTCCCCACTTGTGTGGCATTTTTAAAGGCAAATATTTATTTATACATATATTAGAAAAATCAAATCATATATTTTCATTTATTTATTTATCGACTAATAATACATAAATAGGTATACAACAGTAAGAAATAATTAATTCAGATTCTCCTGAAGCCCCCTTGAAAGAGTTAGTTTTTGGCAATTCGGATATTTTTTTCTATAATGCGATACAACTTGTATAATGAACTGTTTCTGATCTTCATCTGTGCTTAGCTTGCAATTATACTCCTCTATTAACCGTACCGCTCTCTCCGCTGTGTCATTTACAACTTTAATTTTTTCCGCAATTTTTTGCCCCTCTTTATACGCTTTATTATACCCCCATTCGAAAGCTGATTCATTTAAAAAAGAGGAATTTATACCAAATCGATTAAAAAATAGTTTTGTTGCTGGACAAGTAAATTGATGCAGTTCTTTGCTTATAACTTCTTCTACTTCCAAACGTGTAAACATGACTCTTTTAGGCGGACGCATTTCTTCTTCGGGGTCAACTACATTATTTATATTCGTTCGCATCTTCTCTTTAATTTCAAAGTCAATTTCATCATCAAATAAGGAAAATGCCATTGGTTCAGGACTTAAATACCATAGATGATTAAGCAACTTGCATAACACTGTATCCGATAATACTTCATCTACATTACGAAATTCATGCAAGTCCTTAATTAGCTTGAAGTCAGTATATGGTGCTTTCGTTGACTGGTGACTTAAAAACCAATACTGCACATAAATTTTGACTATGAAGATGCAAAGGTCACGTAGTGCCGAAGTAGTAGAGGCATTCATCTTAAATTCAGTTCTAAATAGATATATTTTCAAGGTATATATGGCCTTGGACATCCACCGAGCATGATGCATTGCTCCTGGGTATTTAAAACTTATATTTTTCTTTGTAGACTCTCCTAAGAAAATCAAACAAAGTGTAGAAAATTCTTCATAGTCGTTTCGCGTAAAATTGTGTAAAGATCTTAAAAACTCAACTATTGTGTATTTATCGACGCTGAAAATATCATTTATTTG
Organism: Sphenella marginata; assembly: GCA_951509765.1. Classification (NCBI taxonomy): domain Eukaryota; kingdom Metazoa; phylum Arthropoda; class Insecta; order Diptera; family Tephritidae; genus Sphenella; species Sphenella marginata. The sequence continues at coordinate 39,342,817 of OX608079.1, read as the reverse complement.
TTTTTCTTCAATTCCGGGCAAGAATTTTCTTTTATCTAACTTTGGCCAGGCATCTTGAAATCTTTTAAATAATGGAACATTGGGGCCAGACGATTTGGGAAATTTACACTCAAAAGCTGCTTTTAACAATATTTCACTTATATGATGCCTACAGGGCAGGTAAAGAAGCTGTCTTTCCAGAAGGCCTTCTAGAAGAACACATGCTCCATTCAGTGCACCAGTGTTGACCGCAGTTGTGTCAAAGCAACAAGCTTCTATAGTACTATCCAAACCCCAGTCACACAAGGCGTGAAATACAGCTTCAGCCTGCATTTTCCCAGTACCATTTTCAAGTGCCGGAACATGTAGAATTTGTTCTATATCTCCATTAGTTATAATTATCGGAAGTCTATCAACTGTTTCACGACCCATTAATCCAGGTAAAAGCTTACAATCCCAGTGAACTACTGCCGCATTCAGTTCAATGTTATTGAACATATTTTTTATTTTTTCAGCTTTTGCCTTTCGAATTGCCCTGCGAGATCTTTGAAGGGATGTTCTATTAAGCACTAAAGTATTTAAATTATGCCCCTACGCATCAGCAACAGCGGAAATTAAGTGCATTGCTTCTCGATCACTTATCTTACACTTGTCCAGAGCAGAAATCACGCGTTCATTAATCACCTGCTGTCTGCCTCGTCTTATTTGTGGAACAGCTTTATTTCTAATTTTACTATTAAGTTGTTTTATAGGCTCATTATCATTCATAGAAAAGGTCGACTCACTTTCGCTCGTATCAGAAAGCGGTATTTCTTCAGCTATAATTTTAATTATTTAGTTCTAACTATAATTTCAAAGCAGTATGCATTAAAAGCCGATATAACTTACCTGACTCCTCCAATTCTTGATTCCACCTCTCATTAACTTCAGTAATTTCCGATTTTTCTTGCCTCGTAAGTTCATAGTCAATTCCGTGCATATAACCTGGACGGCTCTTTTCTCTCTGTTTTTTTAAAAACTCAATATCCTCTTTATTTTTCATTATACTCAAAACATTTTGCGAACCGATGTCAAAAAGATCGTCAAGTTCACTTACAAATTTAGATTCTGTCTCTTTTTGCTTCACGGACTTTTTTTCTGCCGGCTTAAAAGAAAATTTTTGTATATTCCTCCATTTCTCATACAATAATTTTAGTTTTGGTATACAGTTCTTTTCACTTTGAGTCGGTATTCTTGCTTTTTCCCAAAACACCAAAGTTTCTCGAATCGCTAAACCCGCACTTTCTTGCAACGTAGATTTTACAACTCTTAAGTTAAAGAATAAAACTTTCAGAACTTGTCTTTTGGATGGTAATTTTCTACCAATAATTTGTGAAGAATATGTTCCTAGCAACAATATCTCACAATCTTTGCGCAAAATTCTTTGAGAAGTGTTAGCAGAAGCCATCCTTTACCGCGCACTTTAAGTCACTCAATAAAAAGAACTGAGGAACGACTGAAAGTTGCATTCCCTTCTGCTACTGAGGCGATTGTAACGGTTCTAAATATTTTTTTTTTAGTTTGCAAACATGTCTGCGTTTGATTTGCATGCAGAGCAGCGAAACGTTAGCGCGACTAGCCAGAGTAGCACCTACTAAAAGTGATGTTGTCAATGTGTACACTTCGGCTCTTTTGTGGCACGGGTTAGAGTTGTTCAATCGGTTTGAAATTTTTAGGCAATTTTTTTTTTATCACCTGAAACCATTTCAGGGGGTAGCACCCACAAATTTCCGATTTTGAAAAATAAGGGCCACTCTAATGTACATATTTGGATGTACATATATGTTTGTTTCACTTACCCTTTGAAATGATTTCATTGTTTAGTTTATGAGTAATCAACAGTGTTGCCAGAATACAATATTTTTTGGAGCTAGATTCGCGAAAAAAAGAGCTAGATTTGTTCAAGAAAATACAAAACATGTAAAAAAAGCAGCTAGTTAAAAGCACTTAAGTATTTTTTATGTAAGTTTTTCATTTATTTCATACCAACAGGGTACCCAGCGTTGTTCGGGATGTAGATACATATGTAAGTAGTTCATAAATTCCTGCTAAGCTCAATTGCGAAAACAATTTGCAGGCTGAGAAGGTTCAGAACAATATTTATTTTCCCATATAAAGTGTCTACGGCAACCAACTAAAGTAAAGGCATTTTGAAAAGTCTAACTTCGACATTTTGTCATCTTCCTTCCATTTGAATCTTTAGCTGTGCCTAAAGTCATCCCCAGTCATTTTTTAAAGAAATTTTCAATGTATAGACACGACTTTTCTAGAGATTTATTGTAGTATAGAATTAACTTTAACAATGTTTAAAACGTATAAAAAGGTATAATTAACTCAACAAAAAAAATGTACGAAAAGCTCATTAAAAAGGCTGTTAACATACATACATAACTCCACCGCTCCCCCGCATATGATTCTTTTGACATTGGACATGACATACGTAAACAGTCACGATCATGCTACAAATACCTCCAGGCAAAACTTTTCCTTCTCATAGGTGGCCATATATTTTTAAAATTACTTTAACCCCTGATTCTGTGTTCTTGAAAAATTGTCAAGCTTGATAAATGTTACGAAAAACATTTAATTTTGCTTAAAACTCAAAAATATTTTTAATTTTTGCGTCAAAACCAAATGAAGTCATTTTATTTCTGACTTCGAATTCAAAACGCTTGAAATATTTTTACTGAATTTTTATCAAGAAGACAGAAGCCTTAAGCCGCCTGTGCAGAATCTTTAGCAACTTACTTACCTTTCCATTTCGATACTTGTTCGCAAAATAAACAGGTGCAGTGAAATAACTCCCAAATTAAATAACTCCCAACAAAAAAATGAAATAACTCCCAAATATTTTCCATGCAAGTTGGGACTTATTTCATTATGAAATAGCACCCAATTCATTGGGACTTATTTCATAATTTTAACTGGGAATTATTTCATAATGAAATAATCCCCAATAACTGCAAATATCTCGCAAACTACTAACAAATATTGGTTCAGCGGAGTTATATTCATGCTCCTGGGACCAAAGCGCGTCTCCTGATACATATCTCAACATTTTTGGTTGTGTATTAGCGCTCGGTACCCCACGTAAACGATTACCCATGTCTAGATTTAGAATCTGAAATGAGATTTTTTTCAACCGTTCAAAAGTTATTTGCAGTTAAAGTTCACAATTTTCTGTAATTTTCATGTGGTTGTTGTAATGGCACATTACGCTGAGCCAAAAAAGTGAAAAAGTGGGAAACGTAGCACGCGGAAAGACACACACACGGAGTTGGAATGGCGTAGCCCAGGGTTATTTTTTGAAGCGCGGCCGAAGGCCGCCAATGCTGAAAGAAGTTCTGCACATAAATACCATGGATCACGCCCCGAATTGAGGATCTGACCTAAGTAAAAATTTCGTCTGCGGCGCTACTTCGTCGAATCTCAAACCCAAATGCCTCAATGACATTAATTCGCATGTCCAAAGTGAACTAAAGTCAAAATATTATACGAATTAACGGCACTGACTTTAATACGTTTTTGGTCATGCGTCTTAATGTCACTGACATTAATTCGCTTTTTGGGTGCGTAATTTGTTTGGAGGTGGAGCCCAATGTACTATTGATGCCGTGCAAACATTTAAAAACATGCTAATGCTGTCCGATTTGCCGTCAAAAGGTCGACAACACTATTCAGTTTTTCATGTAATTGTTACATTCACATATCCATGTACATATTAACTTCCTGTATTTTTCAATTTTCATTGTAACTGATTATATTGTAAAAATATACCATTTCAAATTTTGATTTGGGATTTATTTCATTTTTGTTTGGACTTATTTCATTTGGGAGTTATATCATTTTTTTGGGACTTATTTTATTTGGGAGTTATTTCATTTTTTTGGGGACTTGTGGTTTCATTGTGAAATAACTGCCAAATATTGGGAGTTATTTCATTTCCTTCTTTGGGAGTTATTTCATTTATTAAAGTTGGGAATTATTTCATTTTTATAGGGACTTATTTCATTGGGAGTTATTTCATGGGAGTTATTTCATTTGGGAGTTATTTCACTGCACCAAATAAACATAAGTTAACTGATTTATTTGTTATCGGTTAGGGAAACTGAGTTGCCCCATGGTACACAATGAAACTAACTAATATAATAATTTCGACATCGTTTATAAAAGAAATAAAAACGTCCTTCATTTCACAAAACAAATAAATTTGGAGCCAAAAATTAAAAAAAGGACTAGAAAAAGAGCTAGGAGCTAAAACCGAATTTTGGAGCTAAACACAAAAAAAAGCGCTAGACTAGCTCTAAAAGCACCAAAATGGCAACACTGGTAATCAAAGTAGAAAGAAAATGTGTTACTGATTAGAATGAAAAATAAAAATTTTAACTGCAAAACAAGCTAGGGACCACTTCACTTCACTGGTATATAAGTTAACACACTGCGGCACCCAACATGTTGCATTCCCACACTATACCAATACACGTGCCGCCATGTCAGCATAATTGCAGTTAGCTACAACCTAACACCCTAACTCAAGGCCAGTCGCTTCCCACCGTATTTACCTGTGGGCTCATGCAATAGGAACCCAGCCAGACATAGCGTCAGCAAAATATGTTTCACACGATTGTGAAATACCTGCACATGACATCGGTGCATGCTAACCGTGGGAAGCGGGATTCTAAGCCGGCGCACCAAAACTCTGCGCTTGAAGACAGCAGCGCTAAACATTATAAATGGGAGCAGCGCAGAATTTAGGGGCAGTTGCGTGTGGACTACTAACCTAATTAGTAACCAAACTTTAAGTCTTGGTGAAAGAATTAATTCATTAAACTTGTAAAACTCTAATCTCTTGTGTTTCATTTCCTTTAATTTTTTTAGTATACCAGGACCTTCAGTCCTTAACTGGCGCCCGAGCAGGGACCAGTAGTGAAGTGAAAAAGTATTAAGAAGAGTGAAGTGAAAATAGCCGTAAGGGCAGAATTCTAAAAAGCAACTAGGTTGCTAAAGGTGGAAAAAATTATTAAGAATATAAAAAAGCAACAAGGTTGCTAGAAGTGGAAAAAATTATTAAAAATATAAGGAAAGCAACAAGGTTGCTAGAAGTGAAAAAGAAGTAAGATAAGCAACAAGGTTGCTAAAAGTAAAAGGAAAAAATAAAAAGCAAGAAGGTTGCAAGAAGTGATAGGAAAAATTTAAAGCAACAAGGTTGCTAAAAGTGAAACCTTAAAGGAAAAATAAAAAGCAACAAGGTTGCTAGTGGTGGACAAATAGCCCCGAAAGGCAAAGATAGTGAACAGTAAATGATCGTGTGGATCCTGTGAGTATCATAACTATTTTTTTCTTTTTTACTTACAGATGCTGACTAGGTCAAACATGGACTCACTACAATCTACGGTGACAAACCTGACAGGAGCGGTCAACGCTCTCCTAGAGCAGATAACGAATATAGAAAGGCGAGTGTCTTCCTTGGACAGCCTTATGTCACGACTCACCGTAGGTGAGGCATCTAATACTCCGACACAGGAAGTAGAAATAGTACCACGCAGCCCAGCGACAGAGGCTGACTTGAAGGACATCTCGCGTCTTCCAGACTCTGTTAAGGAGCTTCGACCATTTGACGGCAACCCAGTGCAGTATGTATCCTGGATATATTCTGTGGAATGCATACTGGCTGATTTCAAGGTGGTTAGGGATAAGCCGATATACCGTGCAATCCTTCAGCACATACGGCAAAAGGTGCGAGGTGCATCCGATGCTGCCCTAATTTCTTACAATATTTTCGACTCCAACTGGAGCGCCATAAAGGAGTTTCTATCTCTCCACTATGCTGATAAACGCGATATTCGTACATTGGAGTATCAACTCCACCAACTTTCCCAAAAGGATTCACGGCTGGACGAATTCTACGCTGCCGTGAATCACCAATTTTCGCTTATTATAAATAAGCTCAAAACGGAGTCATACTCCGAAGAAACGGTTAAGGTGTTGATAGACACTTATCGGAACCGTGCCCTGGATGTGTTCATCCGTGGGTTGAACGGTGAACTGAGCAAAATGCTCCTGATTCAACGCCCCAAGACTTTGCCAGAGGCTTACTCAGCATGCCTTGAGATTCAAAATACCAACTTTCGCAATTTCACATTGCACACGGCACGACCCAACAATCGTGTCGTGATACCAACCAATTCAATTCCAGATCGTATGCATGGCTTTAGTGGTAGCAAGGCACCTCCAATTCCACCGAAACCAACATGGCGTCCTGAGGAACGCAGGTTCCAATCTGATAGACGAAGTCACCAGTTCGCTCCAAAACGGGATGCGCCCTCAACGTCACAACCGGCTGTCGAAAAAATGGACGTAGATCAATCAGTACGTTCACGCAAGGTAAATTACATGAATCGCCCGAATCCATTCAAGCAGGGTGCAAATTCCGAAAATCTTCCGAGCAAACAACAAAAGCTCTTCAATTTAGAGACAACCACGGATAACGAAAATATGACCAATTATGTGGAAGCCGCTGAAGAGGAAAATTTTCTGGACGACGGCCATCTAGCGTACCATACATAGAGTACGTTCTTCCAGGCGGCCGCAAACTAGATTTCCTTGTTGACACAGGTGCCAACAAAAACTTTATCAAACAAGCGGTAGCCAAACAAAGCATCGCAGTCGACAACCCCTTTTCTGTAAAATCGGCTGGCGGAAATATACCAGTAAATGAAAAAATTTATTTAAAAATATTTAAAGATGTAGGTGTTAGCTCGGATATAACTTTCTTTGTGCTCCCGGGGTTAACATCCTTTGATGGAATCATAGGGGATGACACACTTAGGGATATAGGCGCGATAGTCGATAGAAAATCGAATACCTTAACGGTGAACAAATTCAAAATCCCCTTAAAAGCTCGTGTGTCCACACAAGTTAATTATACGTTGTCCAAGGATCTTCCTCTTGCAACAGAAGAGAAAGTAAATAAACTCGTTGATAAATTTAGTGATCTGTCTTTACCCCTAAATGGTAAAGAATTGACAGATACCTGCGTACGCGCAGAAATCAAAACATCAACTTCCGAGCCAATCTATAGCAAGAGCTATCCACATCCTTCTTGTATGAGAGAGGAGGTCGACCGTCAAGTAAATAAATTGTTGGATGAGGGGATTTCTCACCCCACTCGTTCTCAACTACATTAGATCCCTCGGGATTGAAATCTATCAAACGCCCACTCAACGGAGTGAAGCCAATGGTCGAGTAGAGAGGTTGCACTCAACCCTAATAGAAATTTATCGGTGTATTTCTAAAGACTTCCCCAGGATGAACCCTATAGAAAAGATAGCGATAGTTGTTGACAGGTACAACAATACCGTCCATTCCACAACAAAAAGGAAGCCGGTAGATGTATTCTTCAACAGAACAGCTAGGGTTAACTATCAAGGCTTGAGGGACTTTAGGGATAGAACTCATGAGAACATTAAGGCATTGTTGTTACATGAGCAGGAAACTAGAAATGCGAGGATCAATTCAAAACGCTCGCCACCACGCAATTTTAATAGCGGCGATGAGTTATTCGTCGCCAACAAACAAATAAAAAGTAAGCAAAAGGCTCTTTACAAAAAAGAGGCCGTCGCTGAAGATAGAAATGTAACAGTTGTTACTCAAAGTGGAAAAAAGTTCCACAAAACTGATGTAAAAATGTGTAGATAACATTGGTCAAAAGGTTAGTCATAAGCTTAGGATCATTAGAATCCGGGGGTCCGGAATGCAGGTGCTCCTGCACTTGTAGTCGTTGAAGTTATAGTGGTTCAATTCCACTTTTCTCACTGGTGTGGGATGACTGATTCGAAGGGGTTCAATTCCTCCAACATGATCTTCTCCTTACTTGCGTGAAGCCACCCGTGCCATGAGTAGGTCGTTTGCAATTATAAACGCTTACGACTAAAAGGGATCAACGCGGACCTTCCAGAGTCAAGTCAATACCTATATTCCAATGCAAAAATACAAAACACATACAACTGCAGAAAAATGCAGTAAATAAAATGAAAATTGCCACAAATATGCGTAACAACGCAAAAACAATATAAGCAAAATGCAAGTGTGCGCAAAAGCGCCAAAAGCCAAATATAAGTTGCAAAAACGCAACACAAAGATGCGCAAAAAGAGCCAAAAGCCAAATATAAGTTGCAAAAACGCAACACAAAGATGCGCAAAAAGCGCCAAAAAAAAAACAAAAAACAAAGAGGGGAAGGGTTACTCTCAAAAACGAAATTTTGCATGAAACTATTAGTGAACTAATAATAATAGTATTGAGGAAATGCATTGCGACCTTAGAGATCTATTGTGCCCTCATAACCTCATAGCACCTTATCCAGGCCGATCCGCTTCAGGAAGTCCAGAATGGAGATCGGCTTTAAGTCGGGCAGGCGCCTGCACTCAAGTGTAGTAGATCCTAAGTGTCTCTGTCTGCTTCTCGACACAGCATCACAACTACACAATATGTGCTCCGCTGTTTCATCCTCAGTATCGCAGAACCGGCACAGGCTAGACGATTTAATGCCCAGCCTGTGCAGATGGGCGTTTAGCCTGCAGTGTCCTGTAAGTATCCCTGTGATGATCCTTAGGTTGTTCTTGGATAGGGTTATTAATTCCTTATACCGCTTTGAATTATAGTTCCCTATCATGGCCTTTGCCTGGCGCAGTCCAGCTGTCTGCTGCCAGTGACGTTCCCTCATACTACACTCCTCATTTCTCAGCACCTCTTTTATAGTGTGGGACCCTATAGCCAGAAATGGCTCCGGACCAATGGGTGTCGTTGCTGCCGCTTCCCTTGCCAGCCGATCCGCCCGTTCGTTGTCATCCACGCCGACGTGACCCGGAACCCAGGCCAGTCGGACGTTATTGCACGACGCCAGGCGGTTTATCCTCTCTACACACTCCAAAACCAAAAGTGATTTGATTTCGAAGGAGGATAGGGCTTTCAGGGCAGCTTGGCTATCACTAAGTATGATGATATTCTCATTTGTGTATCCACGTTGCAGGTTTATGTCTGCGCACATGCTTATAGCCGCTACCTCAGCCTGGAATATGCTGGGGTGTGTTCTAAGTGGTACCGCGAGTTCTGTGCGGGGGCCAAATATGCCCGCGCCAATTCCCTCTGGGGTTTTTGAGCCGTCGGTGTACCATACGATAGCCCGATTTTGGTGGAATTCCTCGATCTTCGCGGAATCCCACGTGGCTTTGTTCCCCAGTTCCAATTTGAACGTCCTGTCCAACATGATCACCTTAGCTATGTCGTCTCGTGGAAGCTGGCAGATAGGAAGCTGTTCTCTCAACTTCTCCGCTCCCATAGACGAGATGACCTTACCTCTACCAAATCCGTCCTTTGCTATATTTAGCAAGGTACGCTTGGCTGCCTGCTCTACCACAACGTGCAGTGGGCTCAGGTCCAGTAGCACCTCCATTGCCGCCGTGGGGCAGGTGCGCATTGCTCCCGTAATGCATACGCAGGCGAGACGCTGGATTTTCGCCAGCTCTTTCTGCACCGTGCTTCGACCTGATCTGGAAGCCCAGGCTACTGCCCCGTACGCTATTATCGGTCTGACGATCATCATGTACATCCATCTCAGCAGCGCTGGGGTGCATCCCCATGATGATTTGCCTGCTAGTCGTCTGCACACCATTATCGCCTTCGTTGCTTTCATAGTTGTGTTTGCCACATGTGTCCTCCATAGAAGTTTGGAGTCGAATGTGACTCCCAAATATTTAACCTCGGAGGCTAGCTCTAGTTGCTCTCCTCCTAGGGTGATTGTCCGCATTCCCGGGAGTGATCTTCTCCTTGTGAATGGGATGATGGCAGTTTTGCCGGGGTTGATGCTCAGACCGGCCCCGACACACCATCTCCTTGTTAAGTTTAACCCTCTTTGTATGATATCACAGAGCGTGTCCTCGAACTTCCCTCTGGCGATGATCACTATGTCATCCGCGTACCCTTGGCAGCGAATGCCATTGTCCGTCAGGAGCTGGAGAAGCTCGTCCACTACTATGCTCCACAGAAGGGGTGACAGTACTCCTCCCTGTGGGCAACCTTTCGTTGTTCTCACCCGAACTGTGTCTGCTCCGATCTCGGTTTCCGCTATCCTAGTTCGAAGCAGTGCATCTATCCATCTTGTGATAGTCAGTGAGACTCCTCTGTTTCCCAGTGCCCGACTCACATTCGCATGCGAGGTGTTGTCGAAGGCCCCCTCAATGTCCAGGAATGCACATACTACTGATTCTCCTTGCTCGAACGCGTTCCCTATTTCCGTGGTCAGCTGGTATAGGGCCGTGTCTGTTGAATTAGTGAACTAACAACTTTACTAATTTTTAGTTTAGCTAATACGAATCGAACTAATGGCATGCAACTAATATAACTTAACCACTTCACTACTGGGTTCCCAAACCTATTAGAAACTAAAACCTTTTGAACTTAACATTTTCAACTAACAATTTTAACTTAACATTTTAAACCTAACACTTTTAACTTAACAAACCCACCGGCTTTTACTAACTTACATTCCCCACGCAACTCAAAAGTAATATAGGCCTTTAGAATAAAGAATAACCAATAAGCTAGCATATTCTTAAGAGTAAACAATGTTAATGAATCATGAACTTTATATAGCAGACATTAAGATAATAAAATTTCAATAAATCATGAACTTTGTAGAATAGACATTAAGATGATAAAATTTCAATAAATCATGAACTTTATAGAATAAAAATTTTTGGATAAGCACACAATTTACTAACACTACTATAATTCATAGCATCTGCCTCTGCGCAACCGCGCGCCCCTACGACATATTTAAAATATACTCACCAATAGCCACCATACGAGATGGGTACGGGTGAATCATCGATGGACACTTTAAACTAATTCACGTTATAGACCTGGAGCGTTACGACATGGCAGCAAATCAACTAGAAAATACATTAACAATTCTCAACGACAACAACGGAAATCCTATTGTTCCAATTAAACAAAGTCCGCACACACTTAAAGGAGCTAAGAGGGCATCAATCTGAAAGGTCAAAACGATCCATTGATTGGATAGGCTCCGCCTGGAAGTTGATAGCTGGCTCGCCTGACGCCACGGACTGGGATAAGGTCCTTAACAACGAAAACTCCCTCAATGAAAACAACCAACAACAATATAAGGTAAATAATGCAATTTTCGAGAAAACTAATGAACTATTGCAGAAGCTAAACACCATTGTGACGGTTACGAACGACGTTGTTGGTCAAAGAAACATCGAAAGACTTGAGCGGGACTTCCAAAATAGAATCACGATCCTGGGGGAGGATGTCAATGAATTGGTACGCGCCTGCCAAATGGCTAAGGATGGCATTGTAAACAGCAATCTCTTGAGCAAGGAAGAAGTCAACCAACTTGTTAGCGAAATCGACATCCTACCATACAGCAACGTCATTGAAGCAATCGAATACAGCAACCCTTCGATCTACACTAACAACACGCTATTGTTATATGTGCTATCCCTGCCCAAGGTTACAGAAGAGAGATTTAATCATCTTATTACAAGAGCTAACGTGGAAGCGGGTCAACGAATAGATTTGGCTTACAAAACCGTCCTCGTAAACAAACAAGAGACATATGGCATAAGAGGAAATTGCTTACACTTATCCTCGGCAATGGTATGCGAGAAGAAATCCTTGGACTTGCTGCCGGAGACCGGTTGCTTGGCACGTCTCCTAAAGGGCGGAAAAACTAGCTGTGCCTACGTGAAAAGCAACGAATCTACCGTTGAAGTAATCAAAGAGGATACTATTTTTCTTGACAACTTTGTTGGTACCATAGGATCGGGTAAGACCACTGCTAACCTTAACGGCTCTTATATTCTCCAGATGGACAACGAAACCATTATAATCAACAACAAAACATACTCCGGAAACACCGCGTCAGGAGTACAGGTACTTCCACCTATTTTGGACAATGTGACGAACCGCACGGTTGCACTAAATTTGGATTTGGTACATGGAATGACGATAGACAATTTGAAAATATTGAAATACCTCAAGGATAAGACAAATTGGTTCGCGCTATCAGAAGGATCAGGATTACTTTTACTTTTGCTACTCATTTGGTGTATTTGGAAGAAGATCACAGGAAAGATTCACTTACCAGAAATAAACATTGCGAATCGGCTCAGTCAAAGGACCAGGAACCGTTCCTTGCCATCTAATCTGCGGGACGCAGATATTTAAAGGGGGAGGAGTTAACACACTGCGGCACCCAACATGTTGCATTCCCACACTATACCAATACACGTGCCGCCATGTCAGCATAATTGCAGTTAGCTACAACCTAACACCCTAACTCAAGGCCAGTCGCTTCCCACCGTATTTACCTGTCGGCTCATGCAATAGGAACCCAGCCAGACATAGCGTCAGCAAAATATGTTTCACACGATTGTGAAATACCTGCACATGACATCGGTGCATGCTAACCGTGGGAAGCGGGATTCTAAGCCGGCGCACCAAAACTCTGCGCTTGAAGACAGCAGCGCTAAACATTATAAATGGGAGCAGCGCAGAATTTAGGGGCAGTTGCGTGTGGACTACTAACCTAATTAGTAATCATACTTTAAGTCTTGGTGAAAGAATTAATTCATTAAACTTGTAAACTCTAATCTCTTGTGTTTCATTTCCAGGGCAAGTTGGCCCTTTAATTTTTTTAGTATACCAGGACCTTCAGTCCTTAACTTATATATGTACATATGTCGCAGGATTCGGATCCATTATTCCAATTTAGTTTAGTTTGACGCGCACTGATAACTTTTACTTTTCACTTTCAAGAACTTAATGCCCAAAAACCATCAGAAATTTTCCTAATTTTTATTTCATGGCCTACTATCAACCCTTTGCAACCTTTTTATAACAAGTAAGTTTTACTACAGTGCGCGCCACTCTAACCAAGCATCATACTAGTGCTCCAAATTTGAATAAGGATCCAACACATATGTAATAAATATGTACATATGTCTATAAATATGTTTGAGTTATTAAGGACCTAACAAGGCGATTCTGTGCTCTTGACAAATTTGTCAATCTTGATAAATATTCAGCAAAAAAATATTTTTATCAAGAGTTTTGAATTCTGCGTCAAAAAAAGATATTAAAAATTAATTTGAATAAAACAAAATTTGGCTTTGACGCAAAATTCAAAAACACTTGATAAAAATAATTTTTTCTTTATTATTTATCAAGATTGACAAATTTATCAAGAAAACTGAATTGGGCGGTAATTCTGTATTGCGAACGAAAGCTCAGACGGACGATTCGTTTCCTAACGATTTCGTCTAGCAAGCGTATTCTCTATCATTTTAATTTGCCTAAGAGTTTTACAATTTATTAAAATTTTTTTTTTTCGTTTGCTATGATCGACTTACATATTACAAATAGGCGAACGCTTCGTCTCTAAGGCGAAACGAAACCTCGTCTCCTGATAGAGAATGAGGCCCTTAGTAGGTATTATAGGTTTCGCTCAAATTTGTTTCAATCAATGCAGATTTGCTTGAGTATGATGAGAAATGCACGTTCATGTATTTTAAATTATTCTCCATACATTGAAAATATAAAAATTACCATTATCGGGGGGTCCCTGCAAATAAGGCTCAAATGGGTAATCGTTTACGTGGGGTACCGAGCGCTAATACGCGTCCAAAAATGTCGGGAGGGGTATCAAAAGACTAGTTTCCGTCCCAGGAGCATGAATATAACTCCGCTCAACCAATATTTTCATTATTTTGGAAAATATTTGCGAAAAACCGAAAAATGGCCCGGGTTTAGGGGTCCGATCCATGTTTTTTATGTGCAGAAAACCTGACCGCGTAGGCGGCCTTCGGCCGCGCTTCAAAAAATAACCCTGGGCTACGCTATTCCAACTCCGGGTGGTTGCCATAGCCGTGGCTACCGCCACGGTGATGTCCTTCCGCGTGCCACTCTTTTCTCACAGGGTAATGTGATTACAACAACCACATGAAAATGACAGAAAATTCTGAACTTTATCTGCAAATATCTCGCAAACTACTAAAAATATGGGTTCAGCGGAGTTATATTCATGCTCCTGGGACCAAAGCGCGTCTCCTGATACATATCTCAACATTTTTGGTTGTGTATTAGCGCTCGGTACCCCACGTAAACGATTACCCTCAAATGTATCAATCTGAGTGAGAGCACGTACAATACAATTTCAAAATAATCATATGCGGTTTCTTGTTTCTTTCAGGAATACGACACATTGATCCATTAGGACCCCCTGCTGAAAGACCACGTACCGGTATATTTATTAATCAACAAGATCCATATACCGAAGAAGATGAAATGAATACCAATAATTTATTGCCAATATAAAGTCAAGTGTATATCTACGTTAGTGGTGGACTCCGAAATTTGTATTGAAGCAACAGAAACAAGGAGACAATTTCATTTAACATAACTTTAAACGAATCTCTGCAAACTTTGTTACGTGCAAATCGCTTATTTTCTGGTGTGCAAAATATGTTAGGTATGCTGCAATAAAAAATACGCTACCCGACAATGTGAATGCTCTTGCTAGATTTTCCAAATGTAACCGTTAGAGTTTGCTAAAATTCCTATACTTGAAAAAGACGTTACAGTAAATCTTGGTTACAGAATCGTAGCAATCGCTGAAAAAAATGTCTCCCGTCCTCAATCACGAGTTTTATAATCACAAGCTTATTAGCTTCGTCAATAGGAATCAATGGATTTGTGGTTTGTCTTGCAAGAAATAGGCACTAGATGGGACCGTAGCATTTTAAGGTCAGCAATTTAGATGAGACCTAATTTCTAAGTCAGAAGATAAAGCTTGTGCATGTACATGCGAAATTTATAGTACTGAAGTATTCAGAAATTACTTGGCTATTAAACAGTGCTATGTATCACGTATCTACATGTACTGGCACAGTAAGGAAGGCGGGATGCATGATATCAATTCAAACAAAAAAAACTACCTGGAGACAGGTTTTGTTGCGACGCCCGGTGATTGACCCAATTTTAAGCATGGTATCTCGATGGCCCTTGTCTAGAAATCCTATCCTACCTAAATAAATTAAGAGAGTCATCATCTCCATTTGTAAACTACAACTTACTGAATGTTCATTATCTTACCAAATATGGGTTTCAAACGTAACTTACAACTGAAACTTTTCTAATTGGTTAATTTTTTTAATATTAATTAAATATTAAATTTGGGGCATTCCCACGACAGCCGGTTCTACGTACCGGAACGACTCGGGGTTTCCCCGACCAAGGGCTGTTATTTCACGACCCCCCTGCCTAAACCGTCAGTTATACCCCCCAATAATGTCATCCTCCGAGCAGCTCCTTGCAGCGGGACTGCTCAAGACTCTCCTGCTCCGGGCTGGTATTGAATCCAACCCCGGACCTAGAGAATGGATCTGCTGTATATGCTGGAAGAACATTTATGTGAAACGTTCACATTCTGTACAATGCTCTAATTGTAGCAGATGGTTGCATCTAACTAGTTGCTCCCGACTAAATCCCTCTACTCATAGACCCGCTAGTTTTTATAGAACTTTTGTGGCCCCTTGCTGTTCACGTCCTATGACGTCCAGTGGCCGTCGTCGATCAAGTATCGCTCCGCCACATATGTCTGACTCTGTCACATCAGTCTCCACGACTAGCACTAGCAATGCACATCAGCAAGTAGACCTTCCGAGCAGCCGCTCACGCCCCCAGGCGGCAACATCTCACACAGCAGCTCACAGCTACTCCCTACGTAGCACCTCCCAAGTGGATTTGAGCAATACTGAGCGTCCGCTCTCTCCCACCAGCTCGGTCAGCCCCTCTTCTTCCAGCATTAGCACGAGCATAAGCCACAACCATCAGCTCCTGGTCCCTTATACTACGTGCACTGTTTGTTGGTTAAGATTATATACGCCGTTGGCATCAGTCAAGTGCAATAACTGCCTTGGCCTGTGTCACCTGCTCATATGCTCTGGACTCGCGAACAGGAACCTATGGACTGATACGTACGTTGCGCCATGCTGTCGAGCTATGCAACCTTCAACGTCGTCCGACTCGCCTCTACCTTCTGGTAACGCCATTCCTTCGACTTCAAGATTGCGCCGTAGTGCGCGACCCAGCCTATTACCACCTAGGCATACGCACCAGTCCTTGACCCCCAGCATCAACTCTGCTCCCCCTGCACATTTCGGTATCCTGCAATTTAATTGCAACGGCCTAACCGGCAAAATTGTTGAAGTGACAAATTTAATGAAGCGACTGAACATCAAGAACGCGGCGATTCAGGAGACAAAGTTAGGTGGAAGGTCGTCTCTTCAGACCTGCAACGGGTACAATGTACACCGTTGTGACTTTGCGAGAGGGCTTGGGGGTGGTCTGGCATTCATCACGCATCAATCTGTGCAGTATCGTCTATTTGAGCCTGACATCGACCCGAGGGACACCACCTTAGAACGTCAAGGTATGGTTGTCCGGTCAGGCGATGTCGACCTTGACATCATAAACATGTACGTACCTCTTGTCACCTGTTGTCCCAGGGATTACCACCCTGACATTCGTGCGTTACTCAGGGGCGAGCACCGCGTCATCCTTGGTGACTTCAACGCACACCACGACCTGTGACACGCCAGCCTGCAGGCCGATGGTAGGGGACAGGAGCTGGCTGACCAAATAGATGATTCGACGTTCTGCACGGTAAATGGGGATGCCCCCACTAGAGTGCCGATAAACTACTCTAGCTCGCCAGAAATCACCATAGTCAGCGCTGGCCTAATAAACTGCGTTGAATGGCGACCGATGCTGACGCTTGCTTCAGACCACCTACCTATAGAGATTCGCCGAGCCACCAGGGAAGCGCACAAACACAAAAACAGCGATGCGCCCATTGCCATCTCCACAACATAAGTTCATGAGGCTATTCGGAGATCTAAGAACACCAAATATATTGGCCCCGATGGCATTTCCATGCTGATGCTGAAACACCTCGGCGACGAAGGCATAAGATACCTTACACAAATTTTCAACCTTTCCCTTTCCACCTTTGTTATTCCTGAAAGATGGAGACAAGCAAAGGTGGTCCCACTACTAAAGCCTGGCAAGCCAGCTGCCGTAGGGGAGTCATATCGCCCGATATCTCTCCTCTCGCCAGTAGTGAAGGTGTTGGAATCTATCTTGTTGCCGTACTTCACCGAAAACCTGCCGAACATCAGCATGGATTTCGCAAAAATCACAGCACCACCACCGCGCTGAACGCCATAACCACTCAGATAGGGGACGGATTAAACCAAAAGCGTCCAAACCACAGGACAGTGCTAGTTGCGCTTGACCTGGCCAAAGCTTTTGACACGGTCAACCATGCGCAACTAATGAAAGACCTTGAAGACTCGTCCCTTCCTCCCTGTCTTAAACGTTGGACTGCCAACTACCTCAGTGTTCGTCAATCGTCGGTTGAGTTTAGAGGCGCAAGAGCAAAACCCAGAATAGTTAAACAAGGGGTGCCACAGGGTGGTGTCCTATCCCCGTTTCTGTTTAACTATTATATATCGAAACTTCCCCCTCCACCAGAGGGTGTCTCGATCGTCTCTTACGCCGACGATTGTACGATTCTGGCAACCGGCCCCTCCGTTGAAGAACTCTGCTCTCGAATTAACTCATACCTCCCAGCCGTGTCCGAATTCTTCGCCGGGAGAAACCTGGCATTGTCACCGAATAAATCCTCGGCCACCCTATTCACGACGTGGACAACGCAAGTGAACATGGAATTATTTATTTATTTATTTATTTTCGAAAAGTCAAAAAACAACATGGTTTCTTACTGACTAAAACCTAAGTAAATCTAATTACAACAACGAGTTAAGTAAGTTATGAAAAACAGATTTCGAAGAAGATATATCAAAAGAAATCGAACTCCAGATCTCGTTCAACTCCCGCAAAGACCTCACTAACGGAGCATTCCTCGCATAGTTGGTAGACGCGTGCTTGATATAAAAAGGATAATGAGACCGAAGAGACCTAGAAGGAATCAGAAAATTAATCGAAATTAGCAAAGAGGGGCAATCAATATCGCCACTGATCAGCCCAAAAACGAAGGACAAGGAAAGAGTTGTTCTTCTGATTTCCAGCGATTTTAAGTTTATCAGGAGAAGACGGGAATTGTAGGAAGGGATTGGGTCAGAGAAACGGAGGGACCTAAGACAGAATCTTAGGAAAACCTTTTGTACTCGCTCAATCCTGTCGATAGCAAATTTGTGATAAGGTCTCCAAATAAATGCAGCGTACTCAAGTTTGGAACGAACAAACGAGGAGTAAAGCAGTTTCAGGGTATACGGATCCGAAAAGCTGACGCTGTTACGCCTCAGGAAGCCTAAGACAGCATACGCACCTGAGATAATATAATTAATATGATTACTGAATGAGAACGAAGAGTCAAAGATGACACCCAGGTCCTTGATCTCAACTAAGGACTGAAGAGGAGCCCCCGAAATACTGTATGCCGTTGGCAGTAAATTTCGAGATTTAGAATAAGTAACATAAGAGCACTTGTTCAGATTAAGAAAAAGGTGCGAGTTAAGACACCAAGTAGCTACTCTATTCATGTCCTCCTGGAGACGCTGTGCGTCAGCCGAGTTTTTTACAATGGAGAAAACTTTAAGATCGTCCGCATATAGTAAAAACTTTGAAGACATAAAGCAGCTACCGATATCATTTATAAATAAAATGAATAAGAGAGGACCTAAGACACTCCCTTGGGGTACGCCCGAAGTGGCCGTGAAAGTATCAGAAGCTATCCCCTCGATTAAAACCTTGCAGCATCTATTGGATAAATAGGAGAGCAACCACCTCAGAAACACCGAATGGAAACCCGCCAATGAGAGTTTGTAAATCAACATATTGTGCGATACCTTGTCGAAGGCCTTAGAAAAGTCGGTATAAATGCAGTCCACTTGATGGCCCGATGAAAACGCATCAATGCAGTAATCACTGAATAAAGCTAAGTTTGTGACTGTAGACCGCCCTGCAACAAAGCCGTGCTGGTTTGGTAATATCAAACTCTTAACGGCGAAATACATTTTATCCCTAACAACAACTTCGAAGAGTTTAGAAATAATAGACAGTTTAGAGATTGGCCTATAATTAGATACATCATTTTTCTTGCCATTTTTGTAAATCGGGGTTATTTCTGCAAGTTTCCAGGCGTCCGCAAAGACTCCAGCACTCAGAGATTTATTAAATATAACCCTGAGAGGCGATATAATGGCGGGACAATTTTTGAGGAGTACGGTACTAAACCCATCACGATCAGTCTGAAAAGAGTTTTTAAGGCTTTCGATGCCCCTGATGACGTCATCCGATGTAAGCTGTAGGTCGCCAAAGTTTACTGATGATTGCTGGGCAGGATAACTATCAACGTTTGTCATAGCCACGTCATCGATAGTAAAGTTTGATTGGAAGAATTTAGCAAACAGATTAGCAACGTCAATAGGCAAACTTGCAAGTTCTGTGCCAAGGCAAACAGCAGCCGGGACCCCAACTCCAGACTTTTTAGATTTGATAAAAGCCCAGAAAGTCTTAGGATTCGATTTTATATTTGCTTCAACTCCAAGAATATAATTTTTATAAAGAAATTTATTAAGGCAATTAAATTTCTTTGAGAGTTGTTTGAACTTACTGAGATGGGTTAGATTCTTGGACTTAAGGAACTTTTTGTGACACCTATTCCGCTGGTTCTTAAGTTTTTTCAGACATTGGGTGTACCACGGAAGTTTGTAAGATTTCTTAATCCTAAGTGGAATGTTCTTAAAACAAACCTCAGAGACATGCAACTTAAAGACTGAGTACGTATCATTGACGTCTAGGTTAGAAAGTAGCGAGTCCCAATTAATATTCGCGAAACACGCATTGAGCTTTTGAAAGTCGCAGGAGTTAAACTTGAAGGCGATCCTTCCATGGCTTTGATTGGCAATAAACTCATAGAATTCAACCTGCAGACATAAGGGAATATGATGTCGATCTGCGGGGGAAATTGGAGAAAATGATTCGGCAATGCTTACATTGAAGCTAGTACTGACAAAAACGAGATCCAGAATTCTATTTAGCTTGTTAAAAAAACTGTTGATTTGAATTAAATCTAGACTTAAGATATTATCAATACAATAAGAATCATGCATAGAAATAATATTAGTTGGTATAAGACTAAGCTTAGAGTAACTGCTACACCAGACTATATTTGGGAGATTGAAATCGCCGAGAACGCAAATGTGATTTCCAGCCATTTTATTGAGCACAATATCCGTTATATTGTCTGTATGAGCTTTGTAAATGTCAAGTGAACTGGTAGGTGGAATATATGAGCCGATGAGATACAGCGAGCCGAAAGTTGAAGAGCCTTTAATGCAGACACACAATTGATCGAGGAGAGTATCGTTAATAAGTAGAGTGGTTTGGACAGCTCTTAGATTACGATTCACAGCAATCAACACGCCACCACCTAACGAGCAGCCCGTTTTGCCACTATCCCGATCTTTACGAAAAACGTTGAATAATTTAGAATCGAAGAATTCATTGTCAAAAAACTCAGGATTTAACCATGTTTCCACCAGAACAAACACATCAAATTCCTGATGTGAAGTAAGGATGCGAATGGCATCAGCCTTGGTACGCATGCCACCCATGTTTTGAAAATAAATCTTTAAATGTTTAATGTCGCAGTGGTTAGCTAATTGCTAATCATTTTTGGCCTTTGGAGTTGCTCTGGGACGACTTTGGAAGGCTTTGACCTTAACATCAGCTGGCCACAATGCAGGATTTAGGACTACGTTCGTAAGGGAAGGCGAAATACCAAGTTTAAAATTAATTTTCCGTAATTTTGAAATGTCTGCATCTTTTTTAACGAGTGGAAAGCATACAATTTGTGCGGCGTCGATTTTACCATTTCTAGCAACATATGCGATAATATCATCAGCTGTGACAGAACACTTGAAGGATGAGAGATGAATCCAATTTTTCGAAGCAACTACATCAAGCTCCGTGTTAGTGCTCACTCCGAGCACCACGCCAATATTGTTAATACGGGTATTCAGGCTGCGAGGCGAATTTCGATGGTTAGCTGCCTGCGTAGCCATCAACGTAGGAGGGGCGTTATTGCCATCATTTATATTTACTACGCGGTTGGAGACTTTCTTCGTATAGTTTCGTTTTCTACTCACCTGAGTCCACTGTGCGGGGGAACAATCAAAATCAACACCCACACTCGATTGTTTAATCGACTCAGGGTTAATGGTCGAAGGCGAAGGAGAGGGTGC
Organism: Sphenella marginata; assembly: GCA_951509765.1. Lineage (NCBI taxonomy): Eukaryota > Metazoa > Arthropoda > Insecta > Diptera > Tephritidae > Sphenella > Sphenella marginata. The sequence continues at coordinate 39,321,442 of OX608079.1, read as the reverse complement.
ATTATCATTGTGCAGCGATAGAGCATTGTTTACCTCAGTCGTCTACGTTGATAGTGTCAAGCTACCAACTGTCTCACACCACAAAATCTTAGGGGTGACGTTTGATAACATGTTCAAATACGGCGCTCATGTAACCGCAATTGCCAATAAAGTCCAAAGCCGTAACAAAATCCTCAAGTCCCTAGCTGGCAGCACTTGGGGTAAAGACAAAGAAACGTTACTAGCTACATATAAAGCAATTGGCCAGCCGGTACTGAGCTACGCGACGCCAATATGGTCGCCGGGGCTAGCTGACACACACTGGACGAGGCTACAGGTCTGCCAAAACACCGCCCTTCGTACCGCCACTGGGTGTCTTCTTATGTCTCCTAAGCATCACTTACATAACGAAGCGAAAATGCTCGCCGTTAAAGAGCATAGCGAGATGTTGACCAGGCAATTCCTGTTCAACTGTTGCAAACCGCAGCATCCGAACGGACGCCTGATCAACGAGGATCCGCCCCCCAGGAGCATAAGGAGCCATCTACGCAAACACTACGATGAGATCCGGCACCTGATTTCCACGCCGTTTGATCCTAAGGTGCACCGGCAGGCCCTCACCCTCATCCACACGAATTCGGTAAATTCCTATGTTGGCTCTCTCCCGGTGAACGCCGTTCTTCAGGCAACAACACCACCCGCTGCCGAAGAGGAGCGCGAACTGCCCAGGGAGACTAGGGTGATGCTGGCTCAACTCCGGTCTGGATATTGTAATAGGCTAAACTCTTACCTATCCAGACTGAACCGCGACTTGTCTAATGTTTGTCCGGCATGCGGCTTGTCCCCCCATACTACTAACCATCTTTTTGTCTGCTCATCCGAGCCTACTCTTCTAACACCCATATCCCTCTGGTCCTCCCCTGTTGAAGCCGCTAGGTTTCTAGGACTTCCGTTAGAAGAGTTCGATGACAATATTGGGTAAGGTTGATACTGACTACCTAGGCAGGGCAACGTAGTGTAGGGGTTCAAACCGCCCCACTGTGGTTTCAAGTGCTTTTAAGAGCTTACTAGTCGCGAGCGGCATGCCTAGACCCTTCCAGGACTGTGAAAGCGGAGCGGAGGTGCCCCCTCTAGCAAGCTCGTCTGCCATTTCGTTTCCCGGTATGCCCCTGTGTCCCGGTACCCATACCAGGTGAATCGAGAGCTGCTCAGCCATCTCGTTAAGAGATTTGCGGCTGCCCTCCACAGTCCTGGAATTGTACGTACTTGAGAGCTGCTTGACTATCAGAGAAGATGTAGACATCATCGTTATTGATATCCATCGTCTTCAGGTACTCTACAGCTCCCTGTATCGCGGCCACTTCCGCCTGAAAGACGCTGCAGTGGTCAGGCAGCCTAAAACTAAGATTTAGGCCCAGCTGAGGAGCGCATACCCCTCCTCCCACCTTATCGTCGAGTTTTGAGCCATCTCTATACAGATGGATTGAGCCATTATCGCCATTAGATTCCTGAGTCGCAATGCGGAACATGCCGCAGCTAGTTTACCGCTTAGATCAATCAGCAAAATATTCAAAATTGCATTTAGTGCGTCCGCCGCAGTTATGCGTAACGCCCCGCTGACACATATGAGCGCGCTTCTCTGCACTCTTTGCATAAGGATAGTATTGGAGTTTTTCTCTAGTCCCGTCCACCAGACTAGGACTCCATACAAAAAAATCGGTCTAACCACAGCGGTGTAGAACCAAAGTGTAACTTTGGGGGTCAACCCCCATTTTTGCCCTACGGCTCCCCTACAAGAGTATAGGGCCACTGAAGCTTTTTTAGCACGCTCCTGGATATTCTCTTTCCATGAGAGCTTTTTATCGATAATGACACCCAGGAACTTAGCGGAATCGCCCAGTTTGAGGGTGATATTACCTAACGCTGGTAGCTGCAGCGTCCGAATATTGTATTTCCTAGCAAACAGGACCAGCTCTGTTTTGGCCGGGTTAACACCTAGACCTTTACCACCGGCCCACCTTTCCACTAATCTAAAGTTTCTCTGCATGATATCACAAAGCGTTTGCGGGTATTTACCACTCACCACCACCGCAAGGTCATCCGCGTACGCAATGACCTTGGACCCCCCCCTCCACCGCCAGTGTCTCTAGCAGTCCATTGACTGTAGCTACCCATAGAAGAGGAGAGAGGATCCCACCTAGCGGCGTACCTCTGTTGACGACCTTACCTACCGTCACCCCGGCTAGAACAGCTTGCACCATCCTGCTCGTCAGCATTTGGTTCACAAGAGACACTAACCAGGGTTCAATATCCAAGGTCGTCAGAGCTTCCGTTATGGCTTCTGGCGTGACATTATTAAAAGCCCCCTCAATATCCAAGAAGGCTACTGGTGTAAATTCTTTATCGGCAAAAGATTTTTCGATGTCCGTAATAATTTCATGCAACGCTGTTTCTGAGGATCTACCTTTCATATAAACATGCTGCGAGAGCATGATTTTGTTCTCTAATTTCTCCCTGAGATGCGGTTCCATGAGCCGCTCCAGAACCTTGAGTTGGAATGACGCCAGACTAATTGGTCTAAAATCTTTCGGGCCAACGTAAGATATTCTACCCGCCTTAGGTATAAAGATTACGCTGGAACTATTCCAGGTGTTAGGAATGTAACAAAAGGTCAGCACTCCCATATAGATAGCCCGCAGCCACGGTATGCACTGTACCATGGAATTCTGGAGCTGTATTGTTGCTATACCGTCAAGCCCCGATGCTTTGAAAGGCTTAAATGACCCAATGGCCCCTTCTATTCTTTCATTAGTTAGGTACTGTATCAGTTAGGTACCTATGCTCGTTTGCCGCGTCTGGAAAGTGAGTATCAAGGAGGAGTTGCAACGTTTCCTCCCCCGTATTCGTCCAAGTCCCATCCAGCCTTTTCAAACACCCCGGTCCACAACAAGGTGATTTTGATCGGATTTTCCGTAACCTAGAACCCTCCTACACAGACTCTATACGACCTAAGGTCGTTGGAGTACACCCGGACCCTAACCTGGACGAAGCCGAAAATCACCATCCAATTCGACTTTTCCAGGATAGGGACCGACTCCTTATTCAGCATCAGGACCGCCTAGACTCTAGTCTGAGGACCCTCCAATTGGTGGTCGGAAGGTCCGGATTAGAGGCCCTGAGCACCTCTAGGACATTTTCTGGCTCCTCTGGTGTGGATGGTATCCAAACCCTAACCCTCGGTCTACGTGGGATCTCACTCAGATCCACCGCCCTGATAGTCGCACCAGGGTAGACCGCCTCCATCAAACTCACTGCCCTCTTATACATGGCAGCCGACCTTGAATCCCCACAGGCCACCACCTTAACCGAACCCTGGAACCACCCCACTTCTTTCCAGGAGGGGATGGGACCAGGAAATTCGGCCCAGACGCTGACCGAGTGGGTAGCCATCTCAGCCCGCACCCAGTCCCAGTCAGACCGGAAACGCCTCTTCCCATTGGAGTTCGAGTCAAAGACCCCCAGAAGTATGCTACCTTTAGCAACCTCTGCAAACGTGGGGCCTAGAACTCTAGCCCTTTTTGGGTTAGAGGCGCTTGACCCAGCTTCCATGGACCTGTTGCGTTTCTCGGTGCCCTTTTCTTCTACCGGACGACTGCCGTCGAAGTCCGGACATACCATTTTGGCCCACTCTAATTCGGCCTTTAACTCTGCCACATCACCAGGCAGCGCCTTGGTAAGTAAATCTGGCATATACCAGGACCTCCTCAGGATCCTATGCGCAGTACGTTTATGCCAAGACCGCACGTTATCTAATTTTGGCCTATCGTAGGCCTTACTGAATGCCGTGGGCGTAGGAAGGGGGTTCCTCGAGGCGAGCGCACCGGCCTCGACGTTAACCCCAGTATCGAGCCGCTTACTGGGTACGCCTACGCCGGCGGTCTCAGCTCTTTTGGTCGCCCCTCCCTCACCCGCAACCGCCAGATTACCCCTAGCACCAAACTCCGGCATCGCCTGGTGGCTGCGTGCTCGTGCGCCGTAACCTGTGGGGGTTCTCCCCTCCGACTTTGTTGGAGTGTCGGCCTCCTTATTTTTTTTTGTTTTTATTACTATTGTTTTTATGCATGTTTGTGGTCCCACGAATAGCGGAGAAAGAGGGTCGTCCGCCCCGAGCAGAGATCTGCATGCCCGGGGTAAGGCCAAAGATTACAACTGGTATTGGCCAGAGGGCACCGTAAGAGACTGGGCTATTTAAAAGGGGCCCCCAGCCAGGCTGATCCTCGGCACGGTTCAACGCATGACACCTTGATCCAGCCCCTTACCTCACGACACGGCCGTGCGCAGGAATTAGCCTTGGGGGGGTTTTACTTTAGATTTGCATTTGCAAACATTTTTCACTAAGATAAACATATTTGCTGAAACAGATACCTAGACCCATACATCATAAATTTAAATGTTCTTTAACTTTTCTGAAACTGCATACTCTGATACCTAAAACTATACCCCAGAAAATTTTTTTGGTTGTACGCATTCAGTGTTGCCATTTTGGTGCTTTTAGAGCTAGATCTAGCTCTTTTTTTTGGCGTTTAGCTCTTAAATTCTGTTTTAGCTACTAGCCCTTTTTCTGGTCCTTTCTTTTAATTTTTAGCTCTTTTTTCGCTACAAATTTATTTGGACAAATTGTATTGTAAAATGAAGACAGTTTTTATTTCTTTCATAATCGATGTCGAAATTATTATATTAGTTTCATTGTGTACCATGTGGCAACTCAGTTTCCCTCACCGATAACAAATACCTAAATCGGTTAACTTGGTCGAGTAACATTCGTAAATGCCATATGTTTATTTTGCGAACAAGAATCAAAATGGAAAGGTAAGTACAAGTAAATTGTGTGTAAAAAACACTTTCCTAATTTACTAAAGATTCTGAACAACCTTACCCCCGATTCTGTCTTCATGATAAATAATCAGAAAAATATTTCAAGATTTTTGATTTCTGAGTAAATGACTTCATTTGGCTTTAACGCAAAAATAAAAATTATTTTTGAGTTTTATTTATTAAACATTAAATATTTTTTTCTTAACTATTTATGAAGCTTGATAATTTTTCAAGAACACACTTATTTTTTTTTTTGTTGAGTTAATTATGTATACTTTTTATACGTTTTAAACATCATAAATCTATGCTATAATTAATTTCTAGAAAAGTTGTAAATTAAAAATTTCTTTGAAAAAATTACTGGGGATGACTTAAAGAATGCTGTAGAGTTCATCTGATCCATTTTTTAAATTATTGTCTGTCTGTTTGAACTTAAGGATCTCGGAAACTAAGGAATGGATTTTGATGAGAAATTCACTAATGGACTGCTTTAAGCTTAGAAAGGGACCTGCACTTTGTTTTATCAAAACCGAACGACAAACAAAAAAGATATACTGATTTTTAGGGAGGTATGTACCTATGAAATTTTTTTTCTTACACAATTTTATATGAAGAAAAATTAACTTACTTTGTCAAAAAAAAACTAAGCGTTCCTCTAAAATTTTTGTTCACTTTTTTCAATTTCATCTAAATCAAAAATCAATTGCATAGGTACACTGCCGTCCTATGTGGGTATCAGCATATCTTTAATAAAACTCTAGATAAGTTGCGTCTGTATATTTGAAATTTCTTTGAAAAATGACTGGGGATAACTTGGGGAAAGTTTAGGCACAGGTAAGGAGTCAAAAAGAGGGGAGATGACAAAATGTCGAAGTTAGACTATTAAAAAACGCCTTTACTTTAGTTTGTTGCCGTATACATAAACAGGATATAATGTGGGAAAATACTTATGTACATACCGAGCAAAGCTGGGTACCCTGCTAGTATGAAATAAATGTAAAAACTTACATACAAAAAACTTAAGTGCTTTTTAGCTGTTTTTTTACATGTTTTGGATTTTCTTGAACAAATCTAGCTCTTTTCTAGCTCTTTTTTTCTCGAATCTAGCTCCAAAATAAATTGTATCCTGGCAACACTGTACACATTTTCTGTATTTGATCATGGCATAGTAACATAGGTAAAATCACCCGCACAGTTGATAAAATTTTTTTTTTGCTACACTTGAATCTTAACTATCAAACTTTGTTTATATTGGGTTTGTTTACATCGGCTTTGTTTACATTGGCTTTGTTTACATTTTATAAACATTGTATTTTCACATATTTGTTGATTCTTAGCCGAAGAAAAAATTTGATTTTTCAAGGTATGCCACGGATATTTCATTAAAATTTAATTCAATTGAGTTGTCAATATCAGTTTTATTTGACAATAAAGCTTCTTCAAGCAACAGCAAAATGTATAGCAGGGTTGCATTTCTCCTCCTGCTTCTACCTATTGGATATGCCTTGGTATTTGATAGAGAATTGGTGATATGATGGCATATCCCACCTAACCAAAAGTGCAAAAAAAAGACTCCTTTCCGAGCCATAAAACGCTCATTTCTCAGAGCTTTACTCTCCAAAATGAGCTTCTTTCGGAGACTTTTTCATCTGCTGTGTGATGTTGTCATTCAAACAAATTCATTCGCCACTCACAAAAAAAATTGTATGTGAGTTTGAAAACCTGTTCGACTCGCCAAATGTATTCGCTTCGCAAGTGACAATATGGGTGCAAAGTCAGTGGACCCAGGGTTATTTTTTGAAGCACGGCCGAAGGCCGCCTATGCCGGAAGGAGTTCTGCACATAAATACCATGGATCACGCCCCGAATTGGGGATCTGACCTAAGTCAAATTTTCGCCTGCGGCGCTACTTCGTCGAATCTCAAATCCAAATGCATGTCCAAAGCGAACTAAAGACAAAATATTATACGAATTAACGGCACTGACTTTAATTCGTTTTTGGTCATGCGTCTTAATGTCACTGACATTAATTCGCTTTTTGGGTGCGAATTAACGTCACTGACGTTGCTTCCACTGACGTTAGTTCGCGCCACCAAAAAACCTTTACATTTTGTTTATTTTATGCAGGATGCATTTATACACAATAAATCAAAAGGTATACCTACAAAATATTAACCTTATTGCAGCTACTGATTTAATTCGCGCTAGAGAAGCCATTGGGACCACTGTGCGCCGCCCTAAATGTCCGAAAATTTAAAAATATACGTCTGTACTAGAATTACAATTACTCTATTCACTTTTAAAACCCCTGTTAAGAAATGAGCATTAACAGGGTTGTAGAAGAATGCACTCATATGCGAATGAAATCAGTTGAAGTCTTTTTCAATGACTTCAAATTTCGAATGCATTCATTGACTCCACTTTTGAATAAATAATAAAAAAATGAAGTCTGAAGTCTTTTTGAAGTCATGACTTTGAAGTCATTGTGTGAAGTCACTAACTATTTAAAAGAAAAAATTATATAACCTAATTATAATGATCCACAATAACCACTTTATTTTAAATATAAACAAATTATTAACCAAATATAAACAAAGGGGCTTATAGTGAATTATTAACTGTTAAAAGCAACTGCTTTTCGAAAGTGTCATCTTATAGACGTCCTCGACGTGGTGTATTAAGTATTGAGGCAAACGAAAATAGTCTCTCTACGGGGGCTGAAGTTGGCAGAGGTGCGTTGTATTTAATGTACGCCCTTTTAATAGTAGGATAGCGGTGTAAGATGGTTGTATTTGGAGACTTATCAACCATATAAGCTATAAACTCGCCTTCAATAGACGATTGCGATAGTTCAAGTTGTTGTGAAGACTCATCTGAAAAAGAGATAAAAAAATGTTTGTCAATTATTTTAATTAGATTTACATATGGGCAAGTCTCAGATAAGGTCCCCCTACATCAAATAATTTAAATGGTTAAAAATAAGAACTTTTTACTAAACTTATTTAGAAAAACTAACACAATAATATAGTCTGTAGTAATTACAGCTAGATTATGTGGTTTTTATGAAGCTGGTGACGGCATGCTGAGAGATAAGTAGAAAAATGATAAAAATACGAAGAAGCTGATGTGCAACTTATTACTTCTTGAAAGCAGTAATACTAGAAGCCTGAACCATAAGTTGCAAACAAAATGTTTCCAAACGAAGCAATAAATATTATATTAGATGATTTTGACAGTTAATATGTTCTTGTGTTGGAATTACTATATGTAATCTTTGTTACAAAAGTGGTGGAAAAATTTGTGGCGTCCGTTATGTCGCGTCCGTTACAGGACTTTCGCTTATTATCCGATGTTCTGAAAACATATTTCAGATTTCGTAAATCTTCGAAGGAAGGGTCTTCTTTGACCTTTAATCTCTCATTTAAGGAATATAAATGTTCTCCTAAACTTCGCTAAGTTTTACGTACTTTCACAAGCATTAAAAACTTACTTCCATTTCTTGTCGTGTTCGAACAGCACTATATATGGATATATATAAGTTGTTAAATATTAAGGGTCCAAAAACCTTTATGGAATGAAGCATTGTGGTTGTGCTTTGAAAACATTATGATATCCCCTAATTCTGCTGCTTATGATTCATTTTATCCAGGGTTAAATGCGTACGAATGTCGCGTCCGTTACACAGGACTTACCCATATGTATGTATACGAAAATAGGTTGCTATTACCTATAAAAGAGAAGTCAACTCATTGACCTCGGCAACTTTTTCGTTTGTGAATTCTGGATTTAGGGATCGCACCCATTTCGGTTTTACCTCAGGACATAGCGCTGTGGCAACAATGGCGTCGTTAACCTCCTCCAAACAAAAATATTTATGGAATCTCTTTTCCAAGTCTGCTTCCAAAAGATTCGCTACTCGTTGAAGATAATGCATGGCCTGGGATAGTTGCATTTTGCGAATGTTCATTCATAACACAATAGAAGATATTAAAATATTGGGATTTCGTAATTCGGATATATGAATCATGTTAACTTTTCCTATAAAGTACTAAGAAGATCCATAACTAATTATTTGTATAATATATTTTAGAGTTTAATACATATTGTTTGAGTAAAAATAGTTTGCGATCATGTCTTGTATGCCACAGGTAAATTGACTTCAAATGACTCCATATGACTCCAACTGACTTCAATTGACTTCAGAAGAATAACCAAAAAATGAATAAAATAAAGAATTTGAAGTCGCAAAATGAAGTCTGAATAATGACTTCATTTTTGAAGTCGAAGTCAAAGAATTCAAAAAATGGCTGCAATCACTTTACGATAAATCACAAAGGAATGCATTCGCAAAAAAATGCATTCTTTTACAACTCTGAGCATTAATAGCAATAATGAAAATACGAAAGAATAAAATTAAATAATATTTCACGCTAAGAGAAGTTATTCGTAGTCACTAGTCAATTGTCAGAGCAAGTCTGAGAGGTCACAACTAAACTCCTGCAACGGTTCACTCTTTGGCGCTTTAAGAAATTCGTGCAAAACTATCAGACTTGCTCTGCTTAAGATCAACTTAGCATCTCAACTACATACATAGCATGTTAGCAATAGCAAGAGTGATTCGAACTCAAGTCTGTTGAAATTCAAATTAACTGCTTTTCGAGTTATGAATACAGTGGGCAAAAATCGTTTAAATGAGTGTCTCTCGTTATTGTAGTCACGGTTGCCACAAGCTTAACCAAAAAAAGTACCAAGAAGTTTAAAAAAAAACAAAAATTACCAAGCAGTACACAACGCAGTCGTATTGAATTATGAGAGAAAGAAACAATTAGATTGTACTTATACTTGTCAGGTGATAGTAAAAAGTGTCGCTAATTTGGCAAAAAAGGATTGAAAAAGTTTAAAAGTGAAAGCCCGATATGCTGTTGAAAACAAAATGCTCAAGAAATATTTTCCTTTATTTCTTGACCATGAAATCGTCATGAATAGCCCAGAAATTTTAACGTTCCGTTTTCCATGTTGAATAATTGCAAATTTGCCGCTTTTTATATGAATTTCAATGTTATTTTATTATATTTTTTGTTTTTATTTTTCCGAAGCTTCAGTTTTTCTTCAAGAAATAAAGCGACAACTATTTATTTCTTGCCAAAGCCAGAGTTGCGCAGGTCGCTTTTTTGTAAAAAATTTCCAGAAATTAGCAGTACAAAAGTAGAAGAGATTCTGACACAAGAAATTTTTTAGCGTTTCATAATGTCATTTTTATAGAGTTTTTGGATTTCTTTTGAACATCGTAAAGCCCTAAAAAAGAAAAATATTTTCCAATCCCAAAGCAGGAGCTACCAAGCATATTCATTGATGCATTAAATAATTGTTCTGTGTCTTTTTTTCCTATGGTACATCGATATATAAAAATTGCTGCAACGCTTCCAGTTTCCGTTGCTCCTTGTGAACGGTCTTTCTCTTCCCTTCGAAGGTTAAAAACTTATCTAAGAAGTACGATGGGGCAGGAGTGGCTGGCTCTACTCAACATCCACTCTACTTTTGACGTAACTCCTAAAGAAATCCTGAACAAAATTTCAAAACAAACAAGAAAAATAAATATTGTTTTGTACACGGCTAAAAGTATTAGCCTAGATTTAAAACTTTTTGGGGCTACATACATATGTATATGTGTGACCAAACCAAATTTGGTTTAGAATGAAATTTACGCCGGTTGTCATAGAAATAAAATTTATTTAAATTTTAAACCGAAAATGTTGTTAACAATTTCTTATTTTTTTTTTTTTTTTAATGTTAGGACTCGAACCGACGTGCCCCAAATCAGTTCGCAATGCTCTACCTACTGAGCTACGGCGCACTCATGAATTTTGTGCCAAAAGTACACATATTCGCTGTATATACGACTTTTGTTGTATTTTTGTTTATCCCAGTTATGTTTTAAATCTGAGAATCTGCAAAAAATTGAGAATTTTTGTAGGTAATTGAAAGGTTTGGAATTTATTACCAAAAAGTTTTAAAAATTGTGAAAACCAATGAATGGGCTCAAATTTTTAGCCATGTAGAAAGAGAAAAATTTCAAATAAATAAAAGTATAAATATGTAATATGTAAAAATATAAATACATATGTATGTGTTTATTTACAGGTAATTCTTATTTACTGACACTTTGGCCACACCCTCCGAAAATCGATATCGAAAATCAAATAAATTAACATAAGTCGAGTAAAACTTGAGATATTCGCATGAAATTTGGTACACAGGTTACTTTCTGGCCAAGGCAGGTTGGTGTTTAAAATGGGCGAAATCGGATGATAACCGCGCCCCCTTTTTTGATACAGAAAATTTCAAATAAGATTCTAGGGCCTATATCATTGCCAAGTCATGGTATTTGTATCTCGTTCTGAAAACTAACGCTTTGTATTTAATGTTCGGTTCACCCGAACTTAGACTTCGTTACTTGTTACTCTTACTTTAGTTTAATCGATTTAAATTATATGGGCTTTTATTTCAGTTTTAATTTTCAGCTTACGTTATTTTAATTTGAAATCAAATCTTTTAAATTAACGCGGTTTATAATTTATTTTTTACATTTTTATTGGTGCTGTATTTATGTTTCAACATCGCTCTGTGAGGTGGGTTTTTGAGGTACGCTCAGTCGTTCCAGAGTCGAGGAAGTTAAGTCGATTGCGAAAGCGCCGGAACCGAATTACGGTCACGTTCTCAATCTGCGGTGGTTATCCTGTTTTACCAAGGGGGAGCCCTTAAGGAGGCTTTGCACGGATGTGTACGGCGGTGTTTCTGTGGCTTGCAATTTGACGTTAGCGACGAAAAACGGGGATGGCGGTTACACCTGTAAGGAGTATAGTTGCTTCGGCGGCTCTGCATTCCCGTCAGAGTGCTTCGGGCTAAATACCTAGCATTCCTGAAAGGTATAAGTGATTCTTTGCGTTTGACCCCGCACCTCATGCCACCCTTGTGGTAATTTATCGGGTCTGGTATTTTCCTGGGTAAGGTTTTGGACTAGGCCTGGACCCATCCCAGGAGAGATACTCGTGCCCATCCAATGGATTTTTACGGTAGAAAAGCATTGTACAGGTCTACAAGTAAGTAAGTATCAGTCATCTGTGCTTACCTGACGCAGATCTCTGATTCAAAGGCGAAATACGCAGGGTCTGATTCATGCGGACTGAAAAAAAAGTAAGACTAGCTATTGAAAAGTGTATGATAACTATGAAAATGTAGGAAACTACTTGTTTAGAAATATTTATTACTAGTAAGGCCCGCTTGCTTCGCTGCGTATCAGAACTTATAACAGACTGAGTCCGATTTAAATCATTATAGCCTATACGCACTTGTATAGTATTGTATAGTTCACAACAACAATTAAAAAATACATTTGGGCCAGTTTTCAAAATTTGAAATACATACATATCTCTACATACATATATGTAATAAAATTGTAACAGGTCGATGTCTGTACATGGCATCTACCCACCCTTCTCTTTTTCCGTCCGAAATTTTTGAAGATATATAATTGAAACCATTTGAGATATTTAAATTAAGCGCATCACATATAACAGTACTCATTGGCAACATTCTTTTGATACCCATATTGTACTAACACATTTTTTTGCAAATACATATTCGTCGATAACTTCAAGATATCTCCGAAACCATTTGGGATATTTCAATTGATCACATCGCATATTACAGCACTCATTGACACCTTTCGTTTGACATCCATATTATACTAAGATATTTTTGGTCACCCCTGGTCCACATATTGGGCGATAACTCCAAAACCGGTTGAGATATCGCAAAGAATTATATCTTAAACTTTAAGTTGAGCGTCTGACAATCCAACAAAGAAGTTTCATTCAATTCCATTCAGTACTTTTATTGATATGACCACAAACATACAGACAGACATGGGCCACATATTGGGCGATAACTCCAAAACCGGTTGAGATATCGAAAAAAGTAATATCCTAAATTTTAAGTTGAGTATGTAGCAATCCAACGAAAAAAGTTTCATTCATTTCCATTCAGTACTTTCAGAGTGATACGGCCACAAACATACGGACAGACAGACAGACACACAAAAATTAAAAAACTGGTTGATTTGTACAGACATCGACCTGTTACAATTTTATTATATGTAGAGATTGCAAGTAATTTAATTAAAGTAGTTAGTGCAAAGGTTTTCTTTGTTTAATGACTATTTTATGATATTTTCTTCTGGCAAAAGGGACCTTTCAAGTATTACGTAAGCAGATTTATTACAATGTTCATGTTTACTTTTTTATGGATATTTTCAATGTGACGATTTAATTTATTTATTTATTTATTTATTTAAAAAAACCAACGAACTGTTTTACAATAACAAAAACCGGAGCACATGGTTGGCAATGTGTGATACTAAAACAGATTTGCAAAAAATCCATCATGATCAAAAAGCTTACCGTCATATGGCGGTGTTGATCAGGAATATGGAGCAAAGTTAATTGAACAGGGTAAGGAGAAGACAAAAAACCTAACGTGTTGTTAGCTCAATGGCAAGCAATGCGTACCAAAATTTCTGTGATAATTGAAGTTAGAACCTCCCGAAATGGATCTATAAAAAAAGCTATTGCGGTCGTCTCTAAATTTTTCCTGTTCAAAAACTTTTAATAATTAATAAAAATTATTAAAAAACAAAACAACAATAATTTTCGAGGCAGAAAAATTATTAGTGGCCTCGACCTACTACCGAACCAGGATACTTAAAAATATCAATGTCAAAAAATCAACAGTTAACCAAGTCTCTATAAGAACTATCAAGTCATAGCGGCAACTGCACTATCTTGAAAGTATGTACATTGATATCGAGTTATTTAACAATCGAGAATTATCACTATCATCTAGACGTGGAGAGCAAAGATCTGTAGTTTCTGACCTTATATATTTTCTGGCTGGACCACAGCTCGCCGAAAAACACGGAACAGCCCCGAAGGCCAAATTGATGCATCAAGCAGATTACACTGGTCGACGTATGTAAAACCACGCCCTGGTTTCGCAAATCGAGTTCATTTTTGATTCTATGTTACCGTTTTTGAGATATTTGCATGAAAAAATATGAAAAAAATTAGTCTTTGCCTTCACTTACCTTTTTTTCCGATATTTTTTCTTTACGTTTCTTTCTTTAATTAGAAAAAAAATAAGCTATCATCGAAGAAAATCGATGCAAAACTACGTATGTAAGTTATAAACGATCAAATAAAAATACCAAGGTTGCGCTACTTCAATGTATGTAAACAAATGGGATATTATCCGGATAAGCGAATAACACCATAACAATGATAACAATTTTTCTTTAAATTAATCAAATAGTACTTTTAATACTCGAATTGTTTTATAGTAGTAGAGTGGTTGCATCGAAAGGAAGAGTGGTTGGTTTCGAAACCTGCTGTAGGCATGTACCTAGTTATAAACATGTATTTCCGTCACTTATTGGTAAGTGTGCAGGTAGATTTTCAAAATTATAAGACACAGAAAATTTTTAAAGCCTACATCTAAAGCAGGTAGTATTTTCCTTTCCCGGCTTCGCAAAAAAAGGAACCTTTCTGTCTAGGTAAGATTTGAATTAGTCAATTTTGCTTTTGTTCCGAGTATAAATGAGTGGCTCAGTGCCATCCTTGCCTAAGCCTCAATTTAGTCATTTCCTAATAATTAGTGACAAAGTTAATAGGTGATTAAAAATTAAACAGCCCTTTTAGGAAGGTTTGAAACATTTAATTAAACTGAAAATACATTCCTTTAATACTACAAATTAACTTAAGAAAATAAATATTTTATTGTCTCATCATAACTTTGGTACAAACGTATAGGCACTTTTGGCGCTTACTAAGCAAATAGGACGTGATGGTTAGGCATCCTTGAAGTGATGAAAAAAATTGTTATTCGTCATTTTCTTCAATTTCTGATTCTTCATTTTGCTCAGCAATCGCTACATGAAGTGATTGGTAAAAGTCGTGATGCTCTGGAGGCACAAATTTCAACAGATCTATCAAATCTTTTTTCTTCTCTTTAGTTATAGCGCGTCCATTTGGAAACAGGGCCGGTAATTGAGATGGAAAATAAAGCGAAGGGCGACCCCTACCAGATTTTTTTGTCAGGTCTAGTGTACTGCAACGTAGATCATTTTCAACATAATTGTACTTATAAAACATTTTCTTTGGCTCTCCTTTTCGCAACTGAATCCATTTAATTTTAAGCCATTCGACCTTCTCTTTTTTAGTTGAAACCTTCCTATGTGTAATAGATTCTTCCAAAGTTTTTGTACTAAAAAACAAATCTTTCGTCATCTGATGAACATTGAATTTAGGACTTTTTTTCTTAGCGGAATTAATTACATTTAACCAATCATCGGGATGGAAAATATGGGGATGGTGCTTTTTCTCTCTTTCTATTATTCCAAAATCTTGGTCGAATGTTGAAAAACTGTGCCCCGGTACAAAAAATTTCATGTCAATTTTTTCAATTTTCGAATGTTGTAGAACATAAGAAAGAGCCAAAACCACTTTAATATTTCGGTTTTGGCCCCCGCAACTGTCACTATAAAGAGTGATTTGTTTTGTAGTTGCCGGCAAGCAGTTTTTATGTGGTACAAAAGACAAGATGCGATTTCTTGTGCGCCTCTTGATGCAATATGTTCATCCCAAACGTGCATGTGTCCAACATTATTTACTTCATCATGTATGCATAGGTTATACACCCAGAGTTGACGTTTGTAGTATACAACTCCGGTAGTCAAAACTGGAGTAGGTAATGTCTTTTGTAGGTCGAAAACGATTACTTGCATTGTATTATTGCTACATCTGGCTGCAGCGGCATCTCGTTTTGTCATATCCCGGATGTCATCTACTTGTCGTAAATGAATGTCATGTTGCACTTTGGAAGTCTGCTTTTCACCTTCTGTCTGCAAAGTATTTATTTTTAGCTTGAATTCGTCGCATGTTTGACAAGTGTCTTTCTGCGGTTGGTGAAAATGCAGGTTAAATTTTGTCGGAAAATAAATAAGGAAACTGTATGGAGCTTATTGTCAATGGCCCAATTTTTATACATATCATACATCATTTTCATGTTTAGGTCTGGATTTAAATATTTTCTGTTACTATCTCGCCTGCAATAATGACTATCGTACGATGGAAATTGTTGTATAAAATCGCAAACCTTTTGTTCATCTGCCAAGCTAGTTTTATTATGTGGAGTATGTTTTCCCCTTAAATCACCTCTCGGCGTACCAGATTGCTGCTTTCTCTTTAATGCATTTGTAATGGTACCGTCGCATACAGCGAGTGTCCCTTTAAAGAATTTTTTGCAAACAATTTTGTCTTGCCCTTGTTCATCTTGAAGCCTGTAGATTCTTGTTTTAACCCTACGACTGTTTTCATTTGTGGTATATTTTCTTTTAATATCTGTAACCTCAATTTGACCTGCAAGGAAAGAGTTTTTCATGGGCCCATCCATACTGTAAAAACCTTTAAAAATATCTCTTCTTCGGTCTTCAGAAATCTGTTGAGAACAGTGAAGTACACATCCACATTCTGATAAGTCACACCGCTTTTGTGGAATGCGTCGTCCTTTTGTAGATAGATATTCTTCACCACGTGCACGCTTTAGTTTTCTAATATATTTTTTATGTTTGTGAGGCTGCCTGACTCTCTTTCGCCCTTTATTATTCTCCACGACCTGCTCGACATTCTCTCCCGATCGGCTTTCACCTAAAAATTGTACGCCTAATGATAATAATATCATACCGAGTAACGCAATGAAACAAATGTTATTAAAGCAACACATGTCTATCCCGCAAAACAATGGAACATAACCTAACTTTAACACATAAAATATTTTGTAAGCCATTAACTTAAGAATAAATGACACTATAATACAATTTTATCAAAAATTATTTATAGAGAGGTGGGGACATACCTGAGACCTCATCTGAAGGTAAGTAGTCTTTGTCTTTATCACTATCGTCACCTGAAAAGTCGGATACCGAAAACAGCATGTCGCTCTTGGCCGCCATGTTTTGATGGTTAGGCAGAAATGGCCCAAATAACTTTTGACATATTGAGATTGCCAAAACTGTCCATAGATGTCAGCCTTGTTTCGTTAAAAAATTAGGGATGTGCAACTTTGGCACAGATAGTTTGGAGTATTTCTAAGTAGTATAGCATAATAACTCCAAATATGAAATTTCGAGGGTTAGGCAAGGATGGCACTGAGCTACTCAAATATGAGTTAATGCGCTTTGAAGCTTCATAACATCTGCAGATATGTTCTGTTTCATGTGTGGCCAATATACGTTCTGTCACAAGCACAAATTAATGATTGGATAAGAGATTTGGAACTATTAAAGGAAAAGGACGAGATCCACACATCTCGTATGCAACAATTTGAATTTGTGTCATCCAAAGTTAATGTGATATATTGTAGAACTCGTCGCATACCATTTTCCAAACATTATACCAAGAAAGACAGTATATGCTACTCCAACGACATGCCTGGTTTATTCAAAGAGTTTGGTCAAACATATGATTCAAAAGATGATTTGAAATATGTGAACGACTTAATCAATAATTATGCGAAAATGGGTAAATAGTAAAGGCTAAATATCCTTAATGGGTAATTTCATGTATAAATTGAACTTTTAACTCAATAGAAAAAGAGCATAGGTAGAAATTTCACTCTTCTTTATACCATACATACGTTGAAATTGCAAAACCTGGGTAATTTTATTTGATCGCTTATAACTTACGAAGTGATGGGGAAAGCCGCAAATGAGGTTATGTTCCATGGCCCAAAACGAAACATAAAAACCATGTGAGAGCCAATGCATTTTTTTGGTGTAGCACAGTGTTGTTAAATCGACATCAAAGTTTGTACAACTAATATGCAATTTTCCACAACAAACCGAGCTGTTCATCACCACTACACAAAGTAGTGCTCTTCGTACAAGTTTCCATTATATCAGAGAGGAAACAAAAGTTAACTGGTTTTATAACGTTACTTGGTTTTTCTTGGACGTGTTTTTAACTCGCTCTGTAATTCTTTCACCTTGTTTTTTTAAAAAGCATTTTATTATAAAGTTAACATAGTTGATTACATTTCAAATTATCATTTTTTATACTTATTAACTGTGTGAAATATAAAATACGTGGCAAATCAATTAACTTAAAATAATTCTTATATCGCAATTTAAGAAAGCTGCTACGAAATCGTTGGTGGTTGTGGCTTTGGTTTTGTAGCTGTCTCTAGCTCGTTTACAAGTGTGTGTATTTTTGAGCAGTGTTCACTGTTCGCTTTTTGCAGTTAGCTTTTTCCCGTTAGCATCCAGCTGTTTCCCGTGCTCCAAAATAACACTTGTTTACTAAAACTAGGACTGGAAGCTATCATGATCGCCTTCGATGTCAGCTTCACGGATGTGGCTGTGCAAATTGATGGTATAAACATCTTAATTAAAGCCAGTTCTGCTCCAGCTAAATCGAAAGGGAAATCGAATTATCCCTTCTGGGAATGGTTCGACTGCTTTAGTACAAACTACTTCTACCCAACTGTTTCCCCCACTCGTACTTATATCGCGGCTTGCACTCGCAAGAGTTCTTAATTCTTCTTTTTGGGCGGAACATTCTGTGGTACACTTGTCCACAAAAACATCGAGACCTGCATCTGCCTCTACTAACGATTAAAAAAACTGAATCACTTAATTTCCGTCCCTCCTGTTGTTGTTGTTGTTGTTCTAGCGCTACTTTGCCCTGCCTAGATACTCAGTATCCTTACCCAGTAGTGTCATCGAACTCTTCTAACGGAAGTGCAAGAAAACTAGCCGCATCGACAGGGGTGGACCAGAGGGAAATTGGTGTTAGAAGAGTAGGCTCTGTTGAGCAGACAAATAGATGGTTAGTATCGTGTGGGGACAGGCCGAGTATGAGTTTAACCTATTAGAATATTATTATTACTTTTTTTTATTATGTATTTATTACGGCCAACAGAGCCTAATTCAAAGTATTTACAATTTTCTATCTTATTGCTAATGTTTTACAAAATTCGTACAGTTTTTTCTTAAAAACTAAGATTTTATTGCAGGTTTATAGAAAATGGTTTGCTTATCTATTTCGGTGCTAAATAATGGCAGTTTAAAATTTTGTTTATATCTGGTATTTGCATTGTGTGTTTGGTCAACTAAAATTACATTTTTACTATTGCTTTCAACTACATTTCCTTGCTTTATATTATACATATATTAGCTTCATGAATAAATCGCACGCATACAATGTATGCCATACATCTGTTTTGAAGTTTATATATTTCACTATCTGATATTATGAATAGTATTGATGGACAATATACAAAATGAGGCTCAATAATTAATAATATATATTATTTCTGTAAGGTCTTTTTGTGTTTGCTCCTAATTTTCTGCTCTCATTTCGAACAAATATTAACAAGTGTTAAATCCAGATAGGATTTGTAGAGAGAGGGAGCAAACTTACGTGAACGGGAGGGAGTGTTAATTCCAAAGAAATATTGAGATGGAGAATTTCAAATTCAATTACAATATTTATTCTTAACTAAAATGGAATTCACTGGCCTTATGAGCTAAACTTATTCTGATTAACGTTGGATATTAATTATATTATGTATTAATTACGATAGTGACAATGGGATTGGGGAAAATATAATGTTGTATGATACTTAGTTTTTTCTTCGACTGGTTCGCTTGACGTCCAAATTAAAAGAGAAAGATGATAGGGCGCTCAGCGCCCAGGTAAACCACACTGGAAGCCGGTTCCAGTAATTCCAAATGTCAAATAAGTGTTCACGGTTGCATTCAGTCGTACTCAGTGACGGGCGTCACTTAGTCATCGCAGGCCCTTTGCACGGGTGCAACCAACTCGCATAGCCTCGTCAACTCCTTTATAATCCGATCAAAGCTCTCACGTACTTCGGCCCGGTGGGGGAGCGACCTGGTCTGCCTGTATACGGTGGAGCAATGTATGGTGTCGTTCATCACAGATGCGACACTTGCCGGTCGACTCGCAATGGCGCACACGATGGTGATTCCGCGCCAAACAATTTGGATAGTACTCATGCCGCTCCACACACCGTAGCCTTTCATGGACTGTCATGCTGAGGAACTTGGCACATGTGCGTAGTGAATGGTAGCGCATGCACATATGCAGCCTGGAATTGAGCGGTGGGTAGATCGGAGAGGGCAAGCGTGGTGTACGCCTGTAAAGAAAAAGGGCTTTAGTACAACATATATAAATGACATTTGGCAAAACATTAGTGGAGATGTGTGAATGTGAGATATGTGTGTTTTAGAGATTAATGGGATTAGTGGGGCTAGGCAGAGCAGGAGAAGTTGGTAGGGGACACAATTTGACGATTGGTCTGATGAAGAGTCCATGTTGGGTCCGAACGTTCGCCACTCGAAAGCGGCTATCTGATCCTTGGTAAACCTTTTAAATACGACCCAATCGCCACTCCTGTGGAGGTATGTAATAAATCGTTCTTGATAACTACGAAGTCACCCACTTTTAGACTTTCCTGCGGCTGTTTCCACTTGTATCGTTTGTGTAACTCCATCAAATATTCCTCCTTCCAGCGCTAGGAAAATTGCTGATGCAGAATCTTCAGCTTCTCCCAGCGGTTTTGAAGCGAAAGATTGTCTGTCTGCGGAGAAAATGACCTGGGGTCAAAGCTAGTAGCTCGTCGGGACTGTCAGACATGGGTGATAAGGGACGGGAATTGAGCACAGCTTCGATACGGGGAAGCAATGTAGTAAGTTCCTCAAAGGTTAAATGATGGCTTCCCACAGTGCGCTTGAAGTGTAGCTTGAAGCTTTTGACCGCTGCCTCCCAGAGACCACCCATGTGAGGTGCGTTTGGTGGTAAAAATTGCCACTCAAAACCCTGTGTTGAATATTTAGCTTGGATATCCTCAGAAACCTCTTTGATGAACCGGTCGAAATCTTTTTGTAGGGATCTTTGTGCGCCGACGAAGTTTTTTCCATTATCGGAATATACTCGTTTCGGTAGTCCTCGCCTTCCAACAAAACGTGCGAAAGCTGCCTTACTGCAGAGATCAGAACAAGGCTCAAGATGAATTGCCTTTGTTGAAAAACATACGAACACGCAGACATATCCTGTCATCATTGATGATTTCCGAAGCATCGATGTTTTGAGTTCAAAGGGACCTGCGAAATCTAATCCGGTAAAGGTGAATGGGAGGAAGAAATTGGGCCGTTCTGGAGGTAAAGCTGCCATGATTTGAGATTGGGTAGACTTTTTGAAGATAATGCATGTTTTACAACTGCGAATACAAAATTTGATTTTCGACTTTAGCCGAGTTATGAAGTACTCCTGCCTAACCATCCTAACCATGAGTTGGTGTTCTGCATGCATCAATTGATTATGTATGAATTGAAGAAAAAGATAGCAGAATCGGGAGCCTTCAGGGATAATTATGTGATGTTTTTCACGGTAAGGGAGATCAGAATTAGCTAAGCGACCGTTTACTCTAAGAATGTCATTTTCATCCAGAAAGGGATTTAACGGCAGAAGTCGGCTCTTTTTGGATATCCGTTCCTTGTTGGAGAGTTTGACGTACTCCTTAAAGTAATATCTTTCCTGCATTAATTTGATCAGACGTTCTTTTACGAAATGAATTTCCGCTTGGCTAATAGAGAGAGAGGTATAATTTTGAGATGTAGTGGACTGTATGGGATTGGTTCGATGGATAAACCGAAACATGTAAGCTATCACTCGCAGAGCTTTCGGCCAACATGAGAAGCGATCTAGGATGTCTGGTTCCTCTTTCAACGTATGTAGCGCGACGACTTTCCGTTCTTCGGGGGGAGAAACATTTTCACGTTGCGAAATCGGCCATTGATCGTGAGATTTGAGAAGCCACTCTGGTCCTGTCCACCATAGCTGTTGTTGAATTAAATCCTGTGGTCTACATCCTCTAGTACCCACGTCTGCGGGGTTGTGGTTAGTGCGTACGTGTCACCATTTTATGTTTCCAACGTTCTGGATAATTTCTGATGTACGGTTGGCCACGTACACTTTCCACGTACAAGGCGGTTTTTCGAGCCATGACAGGACAATCGACGAGTCCGACCATAAAAATGTTTCACTGTCTCCTATGGAGAGGTTATGGGAAAGGTTTTTAATGCATTTGGCTAGTAGCACTGCGCCACACAGCTCTAAGCGAGGGAGACTAACGGTGTGTAATGGGGCAACTTTAGTTTTCGAAAAGAGGAGATGTGATAAGACTTTGTTTTCTGACTCCGAACGAATGTAGATGGCTGCACAATATGCTTTCTCTGAAGCGTCTCAAAAGCCATGCACCTGAATCCTGTTACTTGGAGAAAACTCCATCCATCGCGGTATTCGAATATCTTCGATAAAGGGAAGATCGGACAAAAATTGTACCCATTTCTGAAGAGATATTGGCTTTACACATTCATCCCATTCCGTGCCCTCTAACCATATCTGCTGTAAAAGTATCTTTGCCTGAATAATAATAGGCGCTAGCCACCCTGCGGGGTCAAAAAGTTTCGATACCGAAGATAAAATTTCTCTTTTTGTTGCGTTTGTAGGTGATTGCGCTGGCTCAATTGTATATGAAAACGCGTCGCTCAAAGCGTTCCATTTAATCCCTAGCGTTTTTGTCGAGCTAGAGCAATCGAACTTGAGAAAATCAGAATCAAGTAAATCTTCGGCTGGTATGTGACCGAGAAGTTCGGGGTGGTTTGCGGTAATCTTTTTGAGGGGAAAACCGGCGTAATTTAAACAGTTGATGGCTTGGGACTGGGCCTGAATACAAGAGGGAATGTCGTGTCCACCAGACAAGATGTCGTCGACGTATGTTTCCGATGTTAAAATTCTTTGGGCGAGTGGGTACGAATGCTGAGAATCATTTGCCAACTAGTGCAGGGTTCGTATGGCCAGGTAGGGAGCGCAGTTTAAACCGAATGTTACTGTCTTCAAGGCAAAATCTGAAAGTCTTGTTTCTTCACTTCTTCGGAAAAGAATACGCTGATACTGCTGGTCACCCCCGTGCAGAAGTATTTGCCGGTACATCTTCTGTATATCACCGTTGAACACGTATCGATACACACGCCAATTCAATATGACAAACATAAGGTCGGTTTGTAAGGTGGGGCCTATGTGGAGAATGTCATTGAGATATGTGCCAGACAAAGTGGACTTCGAAGCATTAAACACCACTCTAACCTTGGTGGATGTACTAGACGGCTTGACAACTGAATGGTGGGGCAGATAGTATGAGAAAAATTTGCCGTTTTCTTGAATTTCTTCGGGAGATATTAGTTTCATGTGATCCATGGAGATATATTCTTCTAATACTAGCTCATATTCGTCTTTGAGATCTGGGTTTTTACTGAGCGTATGCTCCACACGAATAGCTTGTCTCATTGCTTGTGAGCGAGATGGGCATAGATAGAGAATTGAAGGGAATGCAGATGTAAAGGGTAAACGAACAACATACCGTCCGTCTTCTTGCCGGAACGTAGTTTTTTGATAAAATTCTTCGCAAACTTGATCGTCCTCAGATGCTGGATGGCATTTCTGTACTTCTTCCAATTCCCCAAAGTGCTTAAGTTGGGAATTCAAATCTTCATTCGAGATCTCCGTCGCATAAGTATGAAAACTGGAACATGTGTTTGTGGATAAGGGCCCGCTTAAATACCAGCCGAATATTATATTGATCGTGTTTGATTCCTTGAAGTAAAATCTCTGGTATCAAGTCACTGCCAATAACGATGTCAATTTGCCCGGGAGTGTAGAAAAATGGATCGGCGAGGTCTAGGTCCTTAATTTGGTTGAGATTTGGAAAGAGGGGAGAAAACTGGTGAGTTGCTTGAGAACTATCGCGTTGGTGTTGATGCGGGTGTTATACCGTTTCGACACAAGTGTAAGTTGGCAAATCCGGTTTGCATTTTCCACAATTTTTCCGCCCATTCCTGTAACTGAAAAGCTTTCCTTGTAGGTAGGCAATTGGAGAAGATTTTGAATCCGCTGAGAGATCAAAGTTTTTTGGGACCCGTGATCGATCAGTGCCCGTAGCAGATGTAGAGAACCCACGTGCTCGATATGCACTTGGGCAGTAGGGAGAAGGGTTTTTCCCTTATTGGAAGAGAAGTTTGCTAGGATTTGGGATTCGCTGACAGGGACATTTTTTGAGGTAGATGGAGAGTCCTCCCAGTTTCCTTGAGACAAATCAAAAATGGGATGTCGAGACTGTTGGGAAGATTGGGTATGCAACAGATTTGTTGTACTTTTAGAGAGAGAAGAAGTCCTATTGTTTGCTTTTAATGCAGGTTTGGTATCAGAATGCAACAAAGTGTGGTGATTCTTCTTACAATGCGCACACCTATACGTACTCGTACAATTAGCGGCAGCGTGATTATATGCTAAGCAGTTGCTGCAATAGCGGTGTCGCTCCACGCATTTAGTACGTTCAGCAACACTCATCTTGCGAAATTCTGGACAGACTGCAAGGGATGATTTAAACTGCATAGATTGCATTTTACTGCGGGATTAACACCTTGAGAATGATACGCTTGGACTTTGAAAGTAGATTTCGGTGGGATAGAGATAGATAACCTTGTAGACGTTCAACTACCTCATACCGAGTGATTAAGAACTGGTTCATTTGGGACCAGTCGGGAAGTTCTTTTCGGGACTCTAAAGACTGCTCCCACATGGAAAGCGTTTCCTCGGGAAGTTTGGAGGAACAGAGATAAATGAGAATGGGGTCCCAATCCTTAACTGATACTCCTTGAGCCGTGAGAACTACTAAACAATCGTTGATGGTGTTTTGAACCTTTTAAATCCCTTCGCTATTTTCAGTGGTGACAGGTGAGATATTAAAGAGGGTTTTCAGCTGCTTATCAATGAGAATGCTTATCTATTCTCAAACCGATTTTTAAGCGCATCCCAAGCCAAAGAGAAGTTTGCATCGCAAATAGTATATTGTTTGACAATGGCACCGGCTTTTCCTCGAGTTTTGTTTCTTAGGTGGGATAGCTTTTGTGCGGGAGTGAGCTTAGGGTGATTTTAATAAACAGCTGTGAACATGTCACGAAAGCTGGGCCAATCTTCATACGTACCGTAAAATATCTCGGTATCACAAGGAGGTACCTGTATGCAAGGCATTGGATTGGGGACAAAAGAGGTGGAGAATGGCGGCCTATGAGATTATCTGCTGCATGTTGGAGATCTTGTACCTGATCTAATATGTGCGCCTTGCAGATATAAAATGCTTCAGAACACAAATGAAACTTATTATTGGCTTCTTCTTTAAACTCCTTGCTCGCGGTTGTCTCTTCAGCCAAACATACTATTTCGTAAGATTCAAGCTCCTGCAATTTTATATTTAACTAGCAGACCCGGCAGACGTTGTTCTGCCTGAGCAGTGACTTCCCTAGAAATACATTTTCAAATATTTTTCAATTAATTTTTAACATTTCATTTATTGCAGTGCTTTAGGGTATACAATATTTCTGGATTTAACATCTTTGGTATAAACAAATAAATTTTTTGGATGTACAACTCAAAAAACGGATCTTTTGAACTCAACGAGTATGACAAAAACCATTATGCGCTGCTGAGCAGATGTGTAGTTAGTATTTATTTAATTATATCCTATATCTACCACTTAACGCCACTATTATGATTTTATGAAAATCCTATAATACTCTGGATATGTATAAACTGCAATAACAAAAAGGAAAAATTCTATGCTTTGATTAAGATTTAAGAACGTTAAAATCTCACTAAAGCAAATACATTTCCAAAAACTTTACATATGTAGCCTATGTATGTCGTACCCAACGAAGATTTTAACGTATTGGAAAAGTTTAAAACAGATCAACCATTATTCATCACTAGTTTAGACCAAACATATTCAAAGTTATGATGATTGAAATTTTATAAAGCCTGGGGGCGTGGCACCGCCCACTTTTCCAAAAATTAATATAGCCTAAATCGTACACAACAATCTTCTGAACCAATCTGGAAAGTTTAGAAAAGATCGACCATAAACTTTGGACATTATTGAAGTACAAACAAAACACAAAAAATTACATAAATCTTGACCAATCGACACACATATCCAAAAATCATTAATTTACACCAAATATGTTCAGAGTTATGAAGAATTGTAATTTCATATAGCCTGGAGGCGTGGCACCGCCCACTTTTCCAAAAATTAATATAGCCTATGCTTTAACCCATGATCCCAAGAATATACTGTGAAAATTTCATAAAAATCGGTTGAGTACTTTGGACGCCTATAAAGGACACACAGACACACATTCATTTTTATTTATAAGATAAGGCAAACAGCTCTGTGAAAAAGCTTTTGTATAATAATTTTTTTCTTAAATTCAGATGAATCTAAAATTCACTCTAAGCGGACACAGTCATCAACACTTTTGATATGATAGCTATATTATATGAGCTTATTCTTGGGTCAGCCTTGGTCCACCTAATGGTCAATTTCTTGGAAACGGGTTCGCAGATGAACCTGAAAACTGTTCCTTGTGAAAACTCTCATCAACACCTTTAATTTGATACGCATATTGTTAAAATACATTCGGGGTCACCCCTGGTCCACATTTTGGTCAATATCTCAGGATTCCAGAAACTTTTTTAACTTTTTCTTTCTGAAGAACCTCCTCGGGCACAAACAAATACAATAAAAAAAAATTTGTGAAATCGGCCCAGCCGTTCTCAATTGATGAGTTACTATACTTTTTTTCCCTCCATTTTTATATATATAGATAAGGCAAACAGCTCTATGAAAAAGCTTTTGTGTGATAATTTTTTTCCTGAATTCAGATGAATCTAAAATTCACTCTAAGCGGACACAGTCATCAACACTTTTGATATGATAGCTATGTATATTATATGAGCTTATTCTTGGGTCAGCCTTGGTCCACCTAATGGTCAATTTCTTGGAAACGGGCTCGCAGATGAACCTGAAAACTGTTCCTTGTGAAAACTCTCATCAACACCTTTAATTTGATACGCATATTGTTAAAATACATTCGGGGTATCTGGTCCACATTTCGGTCAATATCTCAGGATTCCAGAAACTTTTTTACGTGCGCATAAGAAAAAATGTCACATAAAATTAATGGCGATGTATGTGGAAAATGACTTCCATTATTTTCCTGCTTTCCGACTTATTTTTATATTATACCAGGGTCACCCCTGGTCCTCATTTTTGGATATCTCGTAAGCGGGGTAGCATAGGTTCCTGAAAATCACCTTTTTTTTAAACACTCATCAACACCTTTTATTCGACACCCATATCGTATAAACACCTTCTAAGGTCACCCCTGGTCCACATTTTGGTAGATATCTCGGAAAACAGGTCGCATAGGGTCTTGAAAATCACCTCTTTTTTAAATACTCATCAATACCTTTCATTTGATACCCATATTGTAGAAAACCCGTCTGGGGTCACACCTGGTCCATATTTTGGGAAATACCTCGAATACGGGGTCTTATATGGGACTAATAACTACACTATGTTCAAGCGCTCGTCAACACCTTTCATTTGATACCCATATCGTACAAACACTTTCTGGAGTCACCTCTGGTCCACATTTGGGTCAATATCTCGGAAACGGGACCCCATATGGGACTCAA
Organism: Sphenella marginata; assembly: GCA_951509765.1. Taxonomy (NCBI): domain Eukaryota; kingdom Metazoa; phylum Arthropoda; class Insecta; order Diptera; family Tephritidae; genus Sphenella; species Sphenella marginata. The sequence continues at coordinate 39,293,861 of OX608079.1, read as the reverse complement.
AACCACTCCATGTTAGAACACTCATCAATACCTTTCATTTGATACCCATATCGTACAAACACTTTCTGGAGTCACCCCTGGTCCACATTAGAACACTCATCAATAGCTTTCATTTGATACCCATATCGTACAAACACTTTCTGGAGTCATCCCTGGTCCACATTTTGTGGAATATCTCCAAAACCTTCCCGGTTTCTTATATTTTTTTTGGCCATAAACCATGTCGGGCTCAATCAAAAACTACGTGCAAACTTTCGTTTAATTCGGTCCTGCCGTTCTGGAGTTATAGCGTCAGCAAGGAAAATAGGCTCCATTTTTATATATAGACTAGCAGACCCGGCAGACGTTGTTCTGCCTGACCAGTGACTTCCCTAGAAATACATTTTCAAATATTTTTCTTTAACTTTTAACATTCCATTTATTGCAGTGCTTTAGGATATACAATGTTTCTGGCTTTAAAGTCTTTGGTATAAACAAATAAATTTTTTGGATGTCCAACTCAAAAAACGGATCTTTTGAACTCAATGGGTATGACAAAAACCATTATGCTCTGCTGAGCAGATGTATAGTTAGTACTTATTTAATTATATCCTATATCTACCTATAATACTCTGGATATGTATGAACGGCAATAACAAACAAAAAAAATTAAGTGCTTTGATTAAGATTTAAGAACGTTAAAATGTCACTAAAGCAAATACATTCAGGGATATAACGAATTGAAATATTACTTAGCTTGTGGTCCTGGAACTGCCCACTTTTCCAAAGAATTTACAAATGTAGCCTATGTATGTCGTACCCAACGAAGATTTTAACGTATTGGAAAAGTTTAAAACAGATCAACCATAAACTTTGGAAATTATTGAATACAAAAAATATGGGCGTGGCACGGCCCACATTTCCCAAATTATATAATTCTTGACCAAGGGACACACATATCCAAAAATCATTAGTTTAGACCAAAAATATTCAAAGTTGTGATGATTTAAATTTTATATAGCCTGGGGGCGTGGCACAACAATCTTCTGAACCAATCTGGAAATTTAGAGAAGATCGACCATAAACTTTGAACTTATTGAAGTACAAACAAAACACATAAAATGTGGGCGTGGGACCGCCCACTTTTCCCAAATTATATCCATCTTGACTAAAGGACACACATATCCAAAAATCTTTAATTTAGACCTAATATGTTCAGAGTTATGAAGAATTTAAATTTTATATAGCCTGGAGGCGTGGCACTGGTTACTATTCCAAAAATTCATATAGCCTGAATCGTACACAACAATTTTCTTAACCAATCTTGAAAGTTTAAAAGAGATCGACCATAAACTTTGGACATTATTGAAGTACAAACAAAACACAAAAAAAGGGGCGTGGCACCGCCTACTTTTCCAAAATTACATAAATCTTGACCAAAGGACACACATATCCAGGAATCATTGGTTTAGACCAAATATGTTCAGAGCTATGAAGAATTTAAATTTTATATAGCCTGGTGGCGTGGCACCGCCTACTTTTCCAAAAATTGATATAGCCTAAATCGTACACAACAATCTTCTGAACCAATCTTGAAAGTTTAAAAGAGATCGACCATAAACTTTGGACATTATTGAAGTACAAACAAAACACAAACAATGTGGGCGTGGCACCGCCCACTTTTCCAAAATTACATAAATCTTGACCAAAGGACACACATATCCAAAAATCATTAATTTAGACCAAATATGTTCAGAGTTATGAAGAATTGTAGTTTTATATAGCCTGGGGGCGTGGCACCGCCCACTTTTCCAAAAATTAATATAGCCTATGCTTTAACCCATGATCTCAAGAATATACTGTGAAAATTTCATAAAAATCGGTTGAGTACTTTGGACGCCCATAAAGGACACACAGACACACAGACACACATTCATTTTTATTTATAAGATAGAGTGGCCGTTTGCTCATCTGATTTATCAGGTCCAAAAGCACTGCACAATTTGACTACATTATTCGAGTCGAAAATAAATTTGGACAGCATTGCTGCTGAAAGTGCCATGTTGGGAATTTGACGAAAAAGGGATATGGGAGAGAAATTCAGATCAATAGAGATGATTTTCGTTAAAAAAATCCGCGGTGGCACGCTAATGTACAAAAATATCCAGCTCAATTAACGATTATTGCAGTTTTATGGTGTATGTGCACGTTTTACGGCAACCAATCCTTCTTATGTTACTTTGCAGCTTAAAATATGCACGTTGTTACTAATAATCCAGCGCGCACCAACTTTTCACAACTCGGCATATAAGAGAGATTATATCAACTTCAAAAAATTCTTGTTTAGGGACCTAGAGAGGGAAACGGGACTGAAATATTGAAGTAGTAGAGATTTGATGCACTGGATCAAGACAAAATAATAAGCGCGTTGATAACGTCCGCCGAAGCAAAATTATTGTGTACAAAATCACTGTGTACTCTCCCAAATAATTCGAAACACCCTACTACACTCTTTAGAGAATATTTATTGACGCCTTTGTTAGCGATTATATTAAATTTCCGCACTATTTTTTTATTACTTTTAACTTTTGCTTTTCGATAGCATTAAAAGTGCAAGGGATCGAAATGGTAGGTTGGGTAAAATCGTATGACCAAATAGCTAGCTGTTTTACATGCATATACATAAATATGTATGTAAGAAATGTACCGCTTTCTTGTCGGTCAAACAGCAATACAATGCACAAAAAAACAATGTCCAATTGTTGAGTTAAATTTTATGTAGAGGTATTTATGTGTGTATTACTTGTAATTTCAGCACTCACCTAGACATTTTGCTATATGTACCTCAATTTGCACGGGATTTGCATACTCCTTACCAAGGTGATTTGTTCCGGGAAAGTGTGTTGGGATGGGGACTTTTCTGCTTCCTTGCGTTGTGATGCTGCTCGTTTGATTTTAATCTTTATTTTTAGTTTTATTTATCAATTTGCTTCGCTCTTCTTATTATTTTTCTCTAATTTCCACGTTTTTGCGCACTTTTATAACTTCCACTTGTTGCAGCCTTGTATTACGATAAATTATAAGTTTGTTATGGAAAAGTGAGAATGAGGTGGGAATGGAATGAGACTAGGTTTGTTTGTTTAGCGCGCAGCTAAGGCCAGTGTTGTTCACGAATAGTTTTTTATGAAGGGAATTTTTTGCTTGCCAATCTGCTGATCCAAATTTGCCTCGCAAGGACCAATGTTAAATCCAGATAGGATTTGTAGAGAGAGGGAGCAAACTTACGTGAACGGGAGGGAGTGTTAATTCCAAAGAAATATTGAGATGGAGAATTTCAAATTCGATTACAATATTTATTCTTAACTAAAATGGAATTCACTGGCCTTATGGGCTAAACTTATTCTAATTAACGTTGGATATTAATTATATTATGTATTAATTACGATAGTGACAATGGGATAGGGGAAAATATAATGTTGTATGATACTTAGTTTTTTCTTCGACTGGTTCGCTTGACGTCCAAATTAAAAGAGAAAGATGGTGGGGCGCTCAGCGCCCAGGTAAGCCACACTGGAAGCCGGTTCCAGTAATTCCAAATGTCAAATAAGTGTTCACGGTTGCATTCAGTCGTACTCAGTGACGGACGTCACTTAGTCAATAAGTAAGGTATCGTTTTAAATGTGTGGGTTACCTCTCTATTAATTGCAGCAGTGCTTTTGTTTAAGCGTATTTTATAAAAATTAATTTGTTTAAATAAACCATTGTGAATGCACAAAAAAAAATCATTTTGTACTGCAACGCTATTGTGACTGACATTCATCACACTTCGGAGCGGTGTTGCCAGAATCGGGGATATCGCCCTTTTTCGGAGATTTTCCGTCTGCCAAAGTAATTTCGAAATGGTTTGGTATTTGTTTCCTTTAGGGGTTATTTGCAATCAAAGGTACAAGTTTTCATGTGGTTGTTGTAATCACATTAGGCCGTCCTTAAAAATGTCCAAAAAAGTGTTCTTCGCAGAAATGCTGAGTATGGCGTAGCCGGTGGTGGACTGGCTGAGTGTTATTTTTTATAAGTGAACAAATCGGTTGTGGTGGTTACTAGGAGCGGCCGTGGCTCGGACGCACCGCAGTCGATTTGTAATTTAGTGGAAGAAAGAAATAAGAAAGAACGAGAATTCTCGTTATAAATGTGGGCCGTTTATTCAATTAAATTATGTTAAGTGTACACTTGAAATATTACCTTTTTAATATTGGCTGACGGTGAAATTCCTGGGGTGGTCGGGACGTGTTCTTACGCTGACGATCGCTGAAAAAGTAGACGGTTGGCCAGTCGCGGACAACCGTTGAACCCCAAATTTCAGCCTCCGGTTTTAAGGGGAGGTGAACCGACACATGCACACCCACATGCATGTATATGTTTGCTGACAAACATGAATATGCGTACAGGTATATACATGTGGGCGGCTTGGTGTTGGGGTTTTGTATAAAATGAAAAGTGGCATTAGGGTGGCGCATTTTTTTAGATTTTAGGCATCGGGCCTAAACATGCCGGCCCCCTTGCGATACGCAACATCTTAATCCGCCCCCAGGATTTCCGACCACGTCCTCTTAAAACTACTGGCTTAGAGCTAGGATGGTGAGTGCCGGATGGTGCCGTCACCACCGTCTGTCCTCGAGTAACCTCCCAAAGTTTGAGGTTTTGGCCGTACCACCGCTTCGTACCTAGAGTTGGTGGAAGAAACTTTGAAAAAATAAAAAGTTGTACATTTCTTGGCAGTAAGTTGTATTATTTACGTATGTACATACATATGGAGACCCATACACGAGAAGAAGAGAAAAAAAAAATTTATTTTTATTTTAGGCTTAATCTAATCTTACATACTAATGGTTAAGGTTGCGTAGCTGGCGCGGCAGTGTGGCCAGTCTACGCAGGTGTAAATCCCGGAACTGGGACTTAGCTGGCACGGCTGAGTGGCCAGTCTAAGCTCTCGACAGGTAAAGGCTTTAGCTGGCACGGCTGAATGGCCAGTCTAAGTTTTCGAGTTTATATGACAACTCGTTCGAAAGGGTCGGAAAGGCAGTGAGTCTGATACCCCATGTACTGGTCGGAACGGCAGTGAGTCCGAACCAGGTTCGATGCTTCCGCCGTTATACGAACGGCGCTGGTAAGCGTGGGTGGCGAGAGCGCTATAATTTGTCTATGATTTTACTTTACTTATGAGGCCTCGCAGGCTAAGGCAACTAAATGATTGGCAGACATTTTTGCAAAAAGTTGCCGTACGGCATCGTCCCACTGGAACGCATCCAAAGAAAATTTGATTGGAAGTAGAGAATCACCCTGTAGTGCGTTTTGCTATTTTTTGTGTACCTACATATGTACATTGATAGCCAAAACTCGCCTGTTGACGTCAGCTTTTGCATTCATTTCAATGGTTTTTGCTTTAGGTGCTGTTGTTTTTGTTTCCGATGCTGCAATTGCGAATGACAAGTGATTGATGTTATTGGCCCCTACTTCTATCTCCCAGATGTTACTATCACAATAGCAGGCAAAGAGATCTACTTTTTCAATTTTTGTCCTATAAAAACGTCTTTTGTGGAAAATTTTCATAATTTTTAGATTACATCTTACTACATACTCTGAATATATCGGCTGCAGCACTTTCTAGGTCTGCCAATTTCTTAGGAAATGCGTAGACAAAAGACTATATCAGAATTTTCTTCCATCTATAATTTTTTGCACTTCCGACAGAGAATATTCTCTGCCACTGACACAAGTTCGGTTTAAAATGTTTAATTTTTCTCAGTTCGTTATTTTTATTTGATAAATACCAAATCGTGGTAATTGTTTACGATTGCAACCGAGTGCTAAAACACGTCCATTGCCGGGAGAGGTATCAATAGAAGCGCCCAGTACCCATAAATAATAATTCGATTACGAGATCAATTTTTTGAGTAGTTTGCAAGATATTTGGAAACGAATGAAACAATTTCTGTACCAAGAAGACGGGATCGCGTTATTTTTTTTTTTAAATCGTGGACAATGGTCGGCAACTAAATATGTAATTCACACAAGCTACAGACAACGCCTTCGACTAGTTCTTCGGATTTTTTGCAAATATTTTTCAAAATAACAACAGTATATATTCTCCGGAGGCCGCTTTTCATTTGAACCGAAAAGTGATTTTGGTACTCCTCCCAACACCTGTTAGAATTTGATGATAGTCGTAAACAGTGACCCAACTCATTGCTATACTAATATATACATACATATGTATGTATGCTTGTTCTTTGCGGTCAAGGTCTTTAAAGAGGTAGACTCCAAAGTAGCACTGGGTGGCAAAAGAAAGCTTATTAGATAGTTTATGAATTTCTATAATAATAATTTTTTATATTTGCAAATACGGTTTAACTTTTTAATACAAAAATGCTCCGCATGCCCAAATATTGTACGTGGGCCAGTAAAGGTAAATTCGTTGGTTTATCCTTTTTTGAAGTAAGAACTCCTACAAAAAAAATATTTCAGTTGTCAATTCTACCTTGTTTAGAATAGATATATTTTCACTCCGTGTAGAACGATACTAATTTTTCGCCTTTTCAGGTATTGTTAAATTGCGGGATGGCGGTATAATGATGTAGGTGTCCTCCAGGGCGAGTGACACTGGTAATTTATATATACATATGTTTATTTATATTGTATTTTGGGGTATGTATACGAGGGTGGGTCCATCTGCTGCCAACTGGTCGTGGCAGGTGGATTAATTTTCAGTGGCAGAAAGGTTCGCCTTTCTGCATTAGGTTCTCTCTGGCCTCGTTCGCGAGTGCGATTAGGTTTTCTGGTGCAGAATGGTTCGACCTTCTGCGTTAGGCTTTCTTTGTCCTCGTTAAGGGTAGCGAGTGAAGGGTGGAAGTTTGGGATATGGGAAATGGTAGGGTCTTGGTTGGAGGTGGAGTGGATGGTTAGGATGAGGTAGCGGGCCTCTCGCCATCCATTCCTTCCATAGGGAGCAGAATCAGTTTGACCAACGGTCTTCTGATCTGACCCTTTTCGGTGACGAGGTCCACTACACGCACTCGGTTATCTTCGCCGGGGTGTACGTGGGTAACTCGGCCGAGCCTCCATTCATTCGGAGTCAAGTTGTCTTCTTTGATGACAACAAGATCTCCCACCTTAATGTTTTGTTTCGGATGCTTCCACTTCACTCGGTTTTGAAGTTCGGATAAGTATTCCACTTTCCTTCGCCTGCATAAGTTGTATTGCGCAGGCCTGCGCCCTCTTTTCCTCCACGGATGTATGGTATTATGGTATTCGTGTTCTTGTACAGGCCATTGTGAGTTGTCTTCTTGCAACCAAGAAGATCCCTGCCACCACAAAGAGTTGTAACACGACACTATATTTCTGGTTCGATTGGGTGCGTCTACACGCCCGGTTAGTATCCAACCGAACACCGTTTCTTGAGCCAGAAGGGTACTTAGTACATTCTTTTTTAGTCCGCTCAGTATTATTTGCGGATATATATCTCCGCCTAGTATGAGATCTACTTCTTCATTAACGTAGAATCTCTTATCTGCCAAGACTAAGTCTGGGAATGCCTGCGTAGTCGTTGCGTCGATATGGCAGGATGGCAGATTCGCAGTTAGTTTGTCTAGAATTAGCACAGAAGTTTTTAGGCTAAAGCAAGGGTCCACTGGTGAACGGAGGTCAATGTGGGAGGCCTCCTTGACTTGAGCCGACACAGCATTAGTGATACCCGAAACTTGGGCATGCATCCTTTTTGCTGGTAGATTGATTCGGCGTTTTAGTCGTTCTGTCATGAACGAACATTCTGAGCCAGAATCGATAAGTGCTCTTGCTGGGAAGTCTGTACCATTATGGTGAATGGTGACTCGAGCTGTCCCTAGCAGCACACCTGCACTTGAATGTACATGGCAGGATTTTACATTTCGGTAAGAATCCGAGCTTGAGTTTGAAACTTCCCGTCTCTGTTTTGCCTGTTGAGAAGTAGAGGCTGCGTTATCAGCATTATACTGATTCGGGCTGCTGGTTGCCTGCGTCTGTAGAGACTCCGCATGCAGGAGCGTATGATGTCGAGAGAGGCATTTGTTGCAGTCGTACGAACTGCTGCACTTCGACACTGTGTGTCCTGGGGATAGGCAGTTTAGGCAGCCCTTGGTGGATTTAACTAAATTTATTCGCTCCACCGGCGTTAATTTTAGAAAACGGGGACAATTTCGCAATCTGTGGGAGTTTGCGTTGCATTTTGTGCACAATAACTTTGTGACATTTGCTTGGTATGCACCAAGTCTTTTTGTAGGGGTTTCGTTGGCAGGTCGCGTAGATTGCGGTTTCTGCGCTTTCGAAGAAGCCCCTATAAACCCAGACACTGTTTCAAGTGTCTGGAAGCGGTTAGACAAAAATTTGTCCATATCTTCCCACTTGGATATTTCCACTTTATGGTCTATGCTTTGTTCCCATAGACCAAGTGTACTTTCCGGCAATTACGTTGAGCATAAGTAAGTAATAATTGCGTCCCAGTTCGAAGTGTCAATTTTATGACTTCGCAAGGACGAAAGGCTATTATTTATATCGCGTTGCAATGTTTTAATTGCGCTACCACACTCACTCTCTACCTTTTTTAAGTTGAACAAAATTTGGAGTTGCGAGTTCACAAGTATACGTTTATTTTCGTATCTCTCGCATAAGTTTCTCCACGCGATATCGAATCCCTCATTTGTAAGCGGAAATTTTTTGACAATATCTTTTGCCTGACCTTGTGTTTTATTGTTGAGATGGAAAAGTTTCTCAACAGGTGTTAGGCGCTTATTCAAGATATAAATGGCAGTGAACATGTCACGAAATGTTGGCCATGACAATTAATCGCCCTTGAAAACTTCAGTATCGCAAGGAGGCAGGCGGATACTGTGCTCAAATTCGGGCTTTTCTTCCGTTTTAGTTTCTGGCTTAGTGAATGTCGCTTGGCGTGTAGCCATATTTGACATGCAGCGTAAATAAACTGCGTATGCCCTTTTATATTTCTGTTTTACAGTCACTATGTCAGACGATTCTAATTTGTTTGAGTTTAGCAACTCCTCCTGGGCCGCTCTGGCTTTTCTCCACATTGATTTCAAGTCCTCTTGTTGAAGAGCAAGAGTATACTTGCTGTGGGCCGAATCCTCTAAATCATTGTAGTCTGATTCGAATTCAGCAATCGAATCAGCCAGTCTAATAACGCTTTCCATATTTTGGATTTTGAGGAATTAGAATCAAAACAAATCTCGAAAAATAGCTTGAGGTACGAGAAATGCTCAATCGTACAATATAATTCTTAAAAAAGGGTAAAGGCCGTATGTACCCCAGGAAAATCCGACAAACCAATTCAATAATTTTTTCAATAAATTAACGCAGAGTCTTTAAAATCTTATTAAATTTTATTTATTTATTACAGACTTGGCCGTATCGTCTGAATAATTTGTTTAAACTCGACAATAAATTCAAATTTATACTATGTGATTAACTCGCCACCCACACGCTATCGGGGATATGTTTATATATATATATGTATACGTGTATATGTGTGCTGCCGCAATAACGAAAATAAACAAAACAAACACAAGTGAAGTGCGCGGTGTATCAAAACGAGCGAATAAGTGAATGTTTAAGTGGATATTTTGTGCGAATAAATGAAAATTTAACTAAAAAAAAGGGAATTAATTGAAGTGGAGATAAGTGCATTGTGACGTCACAGGGCATCATAGCTTAGTGTTAGAATGTTCTAACAGCGGCTTTGGTGCAGACACTGGTTCGCATCCCAGTGTCCGAAAAGGGATCTGATGATGAGCCTGGAAACTCTGAAACATGTCATCCTATCCATCGCTGTTGATTTTTCCTTTGTAATTTTTCTCCAATTATCAATTTTTCCCAAAAACTGACACTATTAATTCGCTTAGAATTATTGTTAACTGGTCTCGAGCTTGCTCATAAATTACAAATTTGTAAACAAAATAGACCGCAAATCCAACAACAAAATACATTGAAACCATAGCACGGGTTTACGTACATATGTAAATATGTACAAACAACAAGACCAACACACATCATAACATATAGGCTGCATGTCTTAAGAAATTTTGTGTATATTGTTGGCAAGAACAAACAAACAAAAGGGAATTAATTGAAGTGGAGATAAGTGCATTGTGACGTCACAGGGCATCATAGCTTAGTGTTAGAATGTTCTAACAGCGGCTTTGGTGCAGACACTGGTTCGCATCCCAGTGTCCGAAAAGGGATCTGATGATGAGCCTGGAAACTCTGAAACATGTAATCCTATCCATCGCTGTTGATTTTTCCTTTGTAATTTTTCTCCATTTATCAATTTTTCCCAAAAACTGACAATATTAATTCGCTTAGAATTATTGTTAACTGGTCTCGAGCTTGCTCATAAATTACAAATTTGTAAACAAAATAGACCGCAAATCCAACAACAAAATACATTGAAACCATAGCACGGGTTTACGTACATATGTAAATATGTACAAACAACAAGACCAACACACATCATAACATACAGACGCATGTCTTACGAAATTTTGTGTATACTGTTGGCAAGAACAAACAAACAAAAGGGAATTAATTGAAGTGGAGATAAGTGCATTGTGACGTCACAGGGCATCATAGCTTAGTGTTAGAATGTTCTAACAGCGGCTTTGGTGCAGACACTGGTTCGCATCCCAGTGTCCGAAAAGGGATCTGATGATGAGCCTGGAAACTCTGAAACATGTAATCCTATCCATCGCTGTTGATTTTTCCTTTGTAATTTTTCTCCAATTATCATTTTTTCCCAAAAACTGACAATATTAATTCGCTTAGAATTATTGTTAACTGGTCTCGAGCTTGCTCATAAATTACAAATTTGTAAACAAAATAGACCGCAAATCCAACAACAAAATAAAAAAAACAAAGTGACTTTATTTAATAAAACTAACTAGCCTTCGGTTGAATTGCTGTGCGTGTTTATTACTAAAAAAAATGGAAAACTGAGACGAAACGATCAATCGAAAAGCTAAGTGAATTTAATGCGAAAGTGAGGCTATGTTGCCTCAGCAATTACAATGTTAATTATTTTGAAAAAGTTTTAAATAATGCACTCACTAAACAAATTCACTTTTCGCACTTATGTTTTGAGCACACTCGCGGGCGACACTTTTTTAAATATAAATATTTGTGGCAATTCGTTTAACACAAAAAATAGCAACACCAAAAAACAAATGGCAAGAAATATACAACTTACGTGCTTTGATGTGGTGATCGGCAGAGTATGTTGTATGTTAATGTTGTTGTGGCAGCTTCTTTGCGGCAGTGTTAATTTGGCTGTGTGTGGCTGAGTGAATTAGTTCCAAGTTGAATGTTAGTAAAATTGAATATGAACAAATCGGCTGGGATGTTGAACTCTTCGATGTTGTTTTTTGTTGTTGTTGTGGACTGTATAGGCTGTATCCGTTTCTCGGTGAGAAGGACCATGAACAAATCGGCTGTGGTGGTTACTAGGAGCGGCCGTGGCTCGGACGCACCGCAGTCGATTTGTAATTTAGTGGAAGAAAGAAATAAGAAAGAACGAGAATTCTCGTTATAAATGTGGGCCGTTTATTCAATTAAATTATGTTAAGTGTACACTTGAAATATTACCTTTTTAATATTGGCTGACGGTGAAATTCCTGGGGTGGTCGGGACGTGTTCTTACGCTGACGATCGCTGAAAAAGTAGACGGTTGGCCAGTCGCGGACAACCGTTGAACCCCAAATTTCAGCCTCCGGTTTTAAGGGGAGGTGAACCGACACATGCACACCCACATGCATGTATATGTTTGCTGACAAACATGAATATGCGTACAGGTATATACATGTGGGCGGCTTGGTGTTGGGGTTTTGTATAAAATGAAAAGTGGCATTAGGGTGGCGCATTTTTTTAGATTTTAGGCATCGGGCCTAAACATGCCGGCCCCCTTGCGATACGCAACATCTTAATCCGCCCCCAGGATTTCCGACCACGTCCTCTTAAAACTACTGGCTTAGAGCTAGGATGGTGAGTGCCGGATGGCGCCGTCACCACCGTCTGTCCTCGAGTAACCTCCCAAAGTTTGAGGTTTTGGCCGTACCACCGCTTCGTACCTAGAGCTAGGTGGAAGAAACTTTGAAAAAATAAAAAGTTGTACATTTCTTGGCAGTAAGTTGTATTATTTACGTATGTACATACATATGGAGACCCATACACGAGAAGAAGAGAAAAAAAAAATTTATTTTTATTTTAGGCTTAATCTAATCTTACATACTAATGGTTAAGGTTGCGTAGCTGGCGCGGCAGTGTGGCCAGTCTACGCAGGTGTAAATCCCGGAACTTAGCTGGCACGGCTGAGTGGCCAGTCTAAGCTCTCGACAGGTAAAGGCTTTAGCTGGCACGGCTGAATGGCCAGTCTAAGTTTTCGAGTTTATATGACAACTCGTTCGAAAGGGTCGGAAAGGCAGTGAGTCTGATACCCCATGTACTGGTCGGAACGGCAGTGAGTCCGAACCAGGTTCGATGCTTCCGCCGTTATACGAACGGCGCTGGTAAGCGTGGGTGGCGAGAGCGCTATAATTTGGCTAATTTGTCTATGATTTTACTTTACTTATGAGGCCTCGCAGGCTAAGGCAACTAAATGATTGGCAGACATTTTTGCAAAAAGTTGCCGTACGGCACCGTCCCACTGGAACGCATCCAAAGAAAATTTGATTGGAAGTAGAGAATCACCCTGTAGTGCGTTTTGCTATTTTTTGTGTACCTACATATGTACATTGATAGCCAAAACTCGCCTGTTGACGTCAGCTTTTGCATTCATTTCAATGGTTTTTGCTTTAGGTGCTGTTGTTTTTGTTTCCGATGCTGCAATTGCGAATGACAAGTGATTGATGTTATTGGCCCCTACTTCTATCTCCCAGATGTTACTATCACAATAGCAGGCAAAGAGATCTACTTTTTCAATTTTTGTCCTATAAAAACGTCTTTTGTGGAAAATTTTCATAATTTTTAGATTACATCTTACTACATACTCTGAATATATCGGCTGCAGCACTTTCTAGGTCTGCCAATTTCTTAGGAAATGCGTAGACAAAAGACTATATCAGAATTTTCTTCCATCTATAATTTTTTGCACTTCCGACAGAGAATATTCTCTGCCACTGACACAAGTTCGGTTTAAAATGTTTAATTTTTCTCAGTTCGTTATTTTTATTTGATAAATACCAAATCGTGGTAATTGTTTACGATTGCAACTGAGTGCTAAAACACGTCCATTGCCGGGAGAGGTATCAATAGAAGCGCCCAGTACCCATAAATAATAATCCGATTACGAGATCAATTTTTTGAGTAGTTTGCAAGATATTTGGAAACGAATGAAACAATTTCTGTACCAAGAAGACGGGATCGCGGTATTTTTTTTTTTAAATCGTGGACAATGGTCGGCAACTAAATATGTAATTCACACAAGCTACAGACAACGCCTCCGACTAGTTCTTCGGATTTTTTGCAAATATTTTTCAAAATAACAACAGTATATATTCTCCGGAGGCCGCTTTTCATTTGAACCGAAAAGTGATTTTGGTACTCCTCCCAACACCTGTTAGAATTTGATGATAGTCGTAAACAGTGACCCAACTCATTGCTATACTAATATATACATACATATGTATGTATGCTTGTTCTTTGCGGTCAAGGTCTTTAAAGAGGTAGACTCCAAAGTAGCACTGGGTGGCAAAAGAAAGCTTATTAGATAGTTTATGAATTTCTATAATAATAATTTTTTATATTTGCAAATACGGTTTAACTTTTTAATACAAAAATGCTCCGCATGCCCAAATATTGTACGTGGGCCAGTAAAGGTAAATTCGTTGGTTTATCCTTTTTTGAAGTAAGAACTCCTACAAAAAAAATATTTCAGTTGTCAATTCTACCTTGTTTAGAATAGATATATTTTCACTCCGTGTAGAACGATACTAATTTTTCGCCTTTTCAGGTATTGTTAAATTGCGGGATGGCGGTATAATGATGTAGGTGTCCTCCAGGGCGAGTGACACTGGTAATTTATATATACATATGTTTATTTATATTGTATTTTGGGGTATGTATACGAGGGTGGGTCCATCTGCTGCCAACTGGTCGTGGCAGGTGGATTAATTTTCAGTGGCAGAAAGGTTCGCCTTTCTGCATTAGGTTCTCTCTGGCCTCGTTCGCGAGTGCGATTAGGTTTTCTGGTGCAGAATGGTTCGACCTTCTGCGTTAGGCTTTCTTTGTCCTCGTTAAGGGTAGCGAGTGAAGGGTGGAAGTTTGGGATATGGGAAATGGTAGGGTCTTGGTTGGAGGTGGAGTGGATGGTTAGGATGAGGTAGCGGGCCTCTCGCCATCCATTCCTTCCATAGGGAGCAGAATCAGTTTGACCAACGGTCTTCTGATCTGACCCTTTTCGGTGACGAGGTCCACTACACGCACTCGGTTATCTTCGCCGGGGTGTACGTGGGTAACTCGGCCGAGCCTCCATTCATTCGGAGTCAAGTTGTCTTCTTTGATGACAACAAGATCTCCCACCTTAATGTTTTGTTTCGGATGCTTCCACTTCACTCGTTTTTGAAGTTCGGATAAGTATTCCACTTTCCTTCGCCTGCAGAAGTTGTATTGCGCAGGCCTGCGCCCTCTTTTCCTCCACGGATGTATGGTATTATGGTATTCGTGTTCTTGTACTGGCCATTGTGAGTTGTCTTCTTGCAACCAAGAAGATCCCTGCCACCACAAAGAGTTGTAACACGACACTATATTTCTGGTTCGATTGGGTGCGTCTACACGCCCGGTTAGTATCCAACCGAACACCGTTTCTTGAGCCAGAAGGGTACTTAGTACATTCTTTTTTAGTCCGCTCAGTATTATTTGCGGATATATATCTCCGCCTAGTATGAGATCTACTTCTTCATTAACGTAGAATCTCTTATCTGCCAAGACTAAGTCTGGGAATGCCTGCGTAGTCGTTGCGTCGCTATGGCAGGATGGCAGATTCGCAGTTAGTTTGTCTAGAATTAGCACAGAAGTTTTTAGGCTAAAGCAAGGGTCCACTGGTGAACGGAGTTCAATGTGGGAGGCCTCCTTGACTTGAGCCGACACAGCATTAGTGATACCCGAAACTTGGGCATGCATCCTTTTTGCTGGTAGATTGATTCGGCGTTTTAGTCGTTCTGTCATGAACGAACATTCTGAGCCAGAATCGATAAGTGCTCTTGCTGGGAAGTCTGTACCATTATGGTGAATGGTGACTCGAGCTGTCCCTAGCAGCACACCTGCACTTGAATGTACATGGCAGGATTTTACATTTCGGTAAGAATCCGAGCTTGAGTTTGAAACTTCCCGTCACTGTTGTGCCTGTTGAGAAGTAGAGGCTGCGTTATCAGCATTATACTGATTCGGGCTGCTGGTTGCCTGCGTCTGTAGAGACTCCGCATGCAGGAGCGTATGATGTCGAGAGTGGCATTTGTTGCAGTCGTACGAACTGCTGCACTTCGACACTGTGTGTCCTGGGGATAGGCAGTTTAGGCAGCCCTTGGTGGATTTAACGAAATTTATTCGCTCCACCGGCGTTAATTTTAGAAAACGGGGACAATTTCGCAATCTGTGGGAGTTTGCGTTGCATTTTGTGCACAATAACTTTGTGACATTTGCTTGGTATGCACCAAGTCTTTTTGTAGGGGTTTCGTTGGCAGGTCGCGTAGATTGCGGTTTCTGCGCTTTCGAAGAAGCCCCTATGAACCCAGACACAGTTTCAAGTGTCTGGAAGCGGTTAGACAAAAATTTGTCCATATCTTCCCACTTGGATATTTCCACTTTATGGTCTATGCTTTGTTCCCATAGACCAAGTGTACTTTCCGGCAATTTCGTTGAGCATAAGTAAGTAATAATTGCGTCCCAGTTCGAAGTGTCAATTTTATGACTTCGCAAGGACGAAAGGCAATTATTTATATCGCGTTGCAATGTTTTAATTGCGCTACCACACTCACTCTCTACCTTTTTTAAGTTGAACAAAATTTGGAGTTGCGAGTTCACAAGTATACGTTTATTTTCGTATCTCTCGCATAAGTTTCTCCACGCGATATCGAATCCCTCATTTGTAAGCGGAAATTTTTTGACAATATCTTTTGCCTCACCTTGTGTTTTATTGTTGAGATGGAAAAGTTTCTCAACAGGTGTTAGGCGCTTATTCAAGATATAAATGGCAGTGAACATGTCACGAAATGTTGGCCATGACAAGTAATCGCCCTTGAAAACTTCAGTATCGCAAGGAGGCAGGCGGATACTGTGCTCAAATTCGGGCTTTTCTTCCGTTTTAGTTTCTGGCTTAGTGAATGTCGCTTGGCGTGTAGCCATATTTGACATGCAGCGTAAATAAACTGCGTATGCCCTTTTATATTTCTGTTTTACAGTCACTATGTCAGACGATTCTAATTTGTTTGAGTTTAGCAACTCCTCCTGGGCCGCTCTGGCTTTTCTCCACATTGATTTCAAGTCCTCTTGTTGAAGAGCAAGAGTATACTTGCTGTGGGCCGAATCCTCTAAATCATTGTAGTCTGATTCGAATTCAGCAATCGAATCAGCCAGTCTAATAAAGCTTTCCATATTTTGGATTTTGAGGAATTAGAATCAAAACAAAACTCGAAAAATAGCTTGAGGTACGAGAAATGCTCAATCGTACAATATAATTCTTAAAAAAGGGTAAAGGCCGTATGTACCCCAGGAAAATCCGACAAACCAATTCAATAATTTTTTCAATAAATTAACGCAGAGTCTTTAAAATCTTATTAAATTTTATTTATTTATTACAGACTTGGCCGTATCGTCTGAATAATTTGTTTAAACTCGACAATAAATTCAAATGTATACTATGTGATTAACTCGCCACCCACACGCTATCGGGGATATGTTTATATATATATATGTATACGTGTATATGTGTGCTGCCGCAATAACGAAAATAAACAAAACAAACACAAGTGAAGTGCGCGGTGTATCAAAACGAGCGAATAAGTGAATGTTTAAGTGGATATTTTGTGCGAATAAATGAAAATTTAACTAAAAAAAAGGGAATTAATTGAAGTGGAGATAAGTGCATTGTGACGTCACAGGGCATCATAGCTTAGTGTTAGAATGTTCTAACAGCGGCTTTGGTGCAGACACTGGTTCGCATCCCAGTGTCCGAAAAGGGATCTGATGATGAGCCTGGAAACTCTGAAACATGTCATCCTATCCATCGCTGTTGATTTTTCCTTTGTAATTTTTCTCCAATTATCAATTTTTCCCAAAAACTGACACTATTAATTCGCTTAGAATTATTGTTAACTGGTCTCGAGCTTGCTCATAAATTACAAATTTGTAAACAAAATAGACCGCAAATCCAACAACAAAATACATTGAAACCATAGCACGGGTTTACGTACATATGTAAATATGTACAAACAACAAGACCAACACACATCATAACATACAGACGCATGTCTTACGAAATTTTGTGTATACTGTTGGCAAGAACAAACAAACAAAAGGGAATTAATTGAAGTGGAGATAAGTGCATTGTGACGTCACAGGGCATCATAGCTTAGTGTTAAAATGTTCTAACAGCGGCTTTGGTGCAGACACTGGTTCGCATCCCAGTGTCCGAAAAGGGATCTGATGATGAGCCTGGAAACTCTGAAACATGTAATCCTATCCATCGCTGTTGATTTTTCCTTTGTAATTTTTCTCCATTTATCAATTTTTCCCAAAAACTGACAATATTAATTCGCTTAGAATTATTGTTAACTGGTCTCGAGCTTGCTCATAAATTACAAATTTGTAAACAAAATAGACCGCAAATCCAACAACAAAATACATTGAAACCATAGCACGGGTTTACGTACATATGTAAATATGTACAAACAACAAGACCAACACACATCATAACATACAGACGCATGTCTTACGAAATTTTGTGTATACTGTTGGCAAGAACAAACAAACAAAAGGGAATTAATTGAAGTGGAGATAAGTGCATTGTGACGTCACAGGGCATCATAGCTTAGTGTTAGAATGTTCTAACAGCGGCTTTGGTGCAGACACTGGTTCGCATCCCAGTGTCCGAAAAGGGATCTGATGATGAGCCTGGAAACTCTGAAACATGTAATCCTATCCATCGCTGTTGATTTTTCCTTTGTAATTTTTCTCCAATTATCAATTTTTCCCAAAAACTGACAATATTAATTCGCTTAGAATTATTGTTAACTGGTCTCGAGCTTGCTCATAAATTACAAATTTGTAAACAAAATAGACCGCAAATCCAACAAGAAAATAAAAAAAAAAACAAAGTGACTTTATTTAATAAAACTAAATAGCCTTCGGTTGAATTGCTGTGCGTGTTTATTACTAAAAAAAATAGAAAACTGAGACGAAACGATCAATCGAAAAGCTAAGTGAATTTAATGCGAAAGTGAGGTTATGTTGCCTCAGCAATTACAACGTTAATTATTTTGAAAAAGTTTTAAATAATGCACTCACTAAACAAATTCACTTTTCGCACTTATGTTTTGAGCACACTCGCGGGCGACACTTTTTTAAATATAAATATTTGTGGCAATTCGTTTAACACAAAAAATAGCAACACCAAAAAACAAATGGCAAGAAATATACAACTTACGTGCTTTGATGTGGTGATCGGCAGAGTATGTTGTATGTTAATGTTGTTGTGGCAGCTTCTTTGCGGCAGTGTTAATTTGGCTGTGTGTGGCTGAGTGAATTAATTCCAAGTTGAATGTTAGTAAAATTGAATATGAACAAATCGGCTGGGATGTTGAACTCTTCGATGTTGTTTTTTGTTGTTGTTGTGGACTGTATAGGCTGTATCCGTTTCTCGGTGAGAAGGACCATGAACAAATCGGCTGTGGTGGTTACTAGGAGCGGCCGTGGCTCGGACGCACCGCAGTCGATTTGTAATTTAGTGGAAGAAAGAAATAAGAAAGAACGAGAATTCTTGTTATAAATGTGGGCCGTTTATTCAATTAAATTATGTTAAGTGTACACTTGAAATATTACCTTTTTAATATTGGCTGACGGTGAAATTCCTGGGGTGGTCGGAACGTGTTCTTACGCTGACGATCGCTGAAAAAGTAGACGGTTGGCCAGTCGCGGACAACCGTTGAACCCCAAATTTCAGCCTCCGGTTTTAAGGGGAGGTGAACCGACACATGCACACCCACATGCATGTATATGTTTGCTGACAAACATGAATATGCGTACAGGTATATACATGTGGGCGGCTTGGTGTTGGGGTTTTGTATAAAATGAAAAGTGGCATTAGGGTGGCGCATTTTTTTAGATTTTAGGCATCGGGCCTAAACAATAAGCAACTCGAAAAGGTGTTCTGCACGCAAATACCATGGATCCCCATCCGAATTGGGATCGCACCTGGGTCCTTTTTCCGGATTTTTATCATAATTTTTCACTGAAACAAAAAATTAAAAGGCGCTCCGGGATTCGTGATCCTGCGGCCAATACATGTTTTTTGAGCCCTCTCCCATAATTTTTTAAAATTTTTTTGCAGTTGACCCCTGAAGGAAACAAATACCAATGCTTTTTGGCTATAAAATCCCCAATTCATGATTTATTTATTTATTTATGATTTATTTATTTATTGATTTAAGCAACATCGTTTGTTTTTCCCCGCTGAGGAATAAACTCAGAGCAGCACTACAAAAATTGGAAGAGAAATGTTTTTGAAGGTTCTAACGATAACCTCTACATTTATCGCGCCATTATTCCTTTTAGGTGTGTTTTTCCATGCTAGAAAAAAAATTTGGCACTCTTGAAACTGTTTTGGTACAAAAAATAAATGTGAGTGGCAACACTTCGCTGGACTGGTAGTGGCGCGAGTCTTTGATTTTGATTAAAAAATGAACATTCTTTTCAAATGTTTAAATGTAGATGGCGCCCGGGTGCCAGTGTCTCTGCTAAAAACCTGTTGCGAATATTTTTATTATTCTTTCTCACAACAAGTGCAGCTGATTTTATTTGTTAATTGAAAATCTTTTATTGATGTTTCTTATTGGATCTTTTATTATACACCGTGGTAATTGGTAAGTTATAAAATGTGTATTTTTACATGAGTTACATGTGTTACATGTGTTCACATTCTGTTTATATTGTTAGATTATAGTGCCTAAGGCCACCTTAAATCCTTCAACTGAGCGAAGAAGGCGTCAAGAAGCTAGAAGAAGTCGATCTAGCCATCAACGAAGTATTCATCTAGCACAGGCAAGGCAAACAATGCGTAACAAGCGAAAGGTACAACGTGAACAAATGGTGATTTGGTAGCTTCATATATTTTAAATTTAAGCACACGGCGTTCTGGAATGAAAAAAAAGATGACCTAGAACGACGCAAAAAACTAATGATGCCATCTTTTTTCTGACGTCTCTGATGTACCGAAAATGCATCGGCTTTTCATTTTATCTTTAAATATCCTTTTTTTATGATAATACAAATAGCGTAGTAAACCATAATTACACTGTTGATTTGGAATTTACTGAAACCAAAGAAAATTGATGGCATTAGATGCCAATAGTACACGACTTTTAGTTTTTTTCGATTTAAGCTCAAATGAACAGAAAAATTTTTCATAGAGTCCTTGAATTTTATAGTATAATTTATCGAATACAACTTTTTTAAATACCATTTTATGGGTTTTTGGGTACGAGGAACTCATTTCTGAGGTCCATTTAATGCTATTTCTACGGTAGATGGCTCTACCGAAGTTCCAAAAAGAATTTTTGCACTCGAAAATGAGATTACTTACCCAAACTGTTGCCAAAATAGGACTAGCGAAAGCGTGGGAAGCGTCTATACTTTTTCAAAAGTAAATTGAAAAAATTTCAACTAGACTAAATAATTTTATATTCAGTAATAAAAATAGCTAAATTAATTTGAAAATTATGTGCTAAGTTTTTTTGAAAAATTTATATGGGAAACCATGGAAACAAAATACAATATACAACGATACGACGAATACGAGACATTTGTGAATTGCCCAAATGTTTTAATAGACTACAAATATAAAGATGTACAAAAACTAAATCTTATATATGAACTGATGAAAATTCTACAACTGATTCTCTTAATTTCTTTGAATATGACGGATGAGAGAGCATTGTTATTTTCCTCTTCTCCCAATACTTAAGAAATTCACGGAGTGCAGATTCTCCGGCTTGTTCAGACCACAAACCTAAACCATGTGATGTTTGACACTGTTTGGTGTGTTTTAATAAAACATGTAATTTCAAGGTGTGTGAAGTAGGAGTGGGATTTTTTTCGAATAATATTCGAATAAACACTATTCGAATAAACGAATAAAAATATTAATTGCAAAAATTCGAATAGTATTTCTTCGAATTTTTTATTCGTTTATTCGAATATTATTATTCGTTTATTCGAATAGTACTATTCGAATATTTTTGTTAATAGATTTTTAAATGGATATTCGCTGTTTTCTTTGCTTGTACCTATGAGCGTGCATTTATGTTTTGTATGTTTTGCATGTACATATGTGTGTATGTTTGCGTGTACAAATGTGTGCCCAAGCAGTAACAATATTTCTTTCATTATTGGAATAGTGGTAACGAATAGTTGTATTTATTCGGTTAATGATGGTTGAAGAGTTTTTGGCTTATTATCAGGGATGCTCAACTATCGAAACGATTCTATTTCGTTTTGCTATTTCACAAAAAAAACTTAACGAAATAATTTCGTTCCGTTGATTCACAAAACAAAATTATCAAAATGATTTCGTTTCGGTAATTCCAATAGCTAAATTATCAAAACAGTTTCGTTTCGATAATTCACAAAACTAAATTATCGAAATGGAAATGATAACTTTGCAACGAAATAAATCAACAAAATGCCTCAATTAAACTGAACTGGCAATGCCTCCACGAGCACATACATACATACTTACATTTGCGAAAGGTGCCATGTTGGCAAATCTCTTTCATTTGCCTCAATTCGTTTGTGGAGTCGGGTTCGCACCCCAAATTTTGTCAAAAATTTTTTTTTCCTTTTTTATATTTTTTCCATTTTATATTATTGTTTTCTTTTTTAATTCTGTAATATAACCATTTTCTGATCGGCTACGTTATATTCATATCTCAAATTTGAATGTTTTTGTGTCGGGGACAAAACAAAAAAGTGAAAATATATAAAAAAATAAAAAATCTACCTACTAATGATTATCCTTAACCAGCTCATTCAATACAAAGAGTTCGCAATTTTCCATGACCATACCTACATACTTACATACATATGTACATATGTATGTAAGTACATTTATATGAGTATTTAACAAAAAATAGGAAGCAGGTAGTATTATTTTGTGTATGTTACTTTACGCAAATTAAACTATTTACACATGTGAACATGAAAATTCAGCACAAGCCCGTCCTTTTCTTACCATAATAAACAGTATACATAATGAATTTTGGCCCTGGCATCTCTTGCTTGAAGCCCTAGCACAATACCTACCAAGCAAATGTAACTGCATAAACATATAAATGTACAAATACATATCTATGCATAGTAACTTTATAGTAAATGTCTATTTACAGCTTCAAAACTGACAATTAAATTCATTACGAATTATTGTTTATTTGGTCTCGAGCTTGCAAAAACTTACAAATATGTAAACAAAATAGACCGCAAAAATCCAACAACAAAATACATTGAAACCATAGCACGGGTTTACGTACATATGTAAATATGTACAAACAACAAGACCAACACACATCATAACATATAGGCTGCATGTCTTAAGAAATTTTGTGTATACAGTTGGCAAGAACAAACAAACAAAAGGGAATTAATTGAAGTGGAGATAAGTGCATTGTGACGTCACAGGGCATCATTGCTTAGTGTTGGAATTTTCTAACAGCGGCTTTGGTGCAGACACGAGTTCGAATCCGTGTCCGAAAAGGGATCTGATGATGAGCCTGGAAACTCTGAAACATGTAATCCTATCCATCGCTGTTGATTTTTCCTTTGTAATTTTTCTCCAATTATCAATTTTTCCCAAAAAACTGACAATTAAATTCATTACGAATTATTGTTTATTTGGTCTCGAGCTTGCAAAAACTTACAAATATGTAAACAAAATAGACCGCAAAAATCCAACAACAAAATACATTGAAACCATAGCACGGGTTTACGTACATATGTAAATATGTACAAACAACAAGACCAACACACATCATAACATATAGGCTGCATGTCTTAAGAAATTTTGTGTATACAGTTGGCAAGAACAAACAAACAAAAGGGAATTAATTGAAGTGGAGATAAGTGCATTGTGACGTCACAGGGCATCATTGCTTAGTGTTGGAATTTTCTAACAGCGGCTTTGGTGCAGACACGAGTTCGAATCCGTGTCCGAAAAGGGATCTGATGATGAGCCTGGAAACTCTGAAACATGTAATCCTATCCATCGCTGTTGATTTTTCCTTTGTAATTTTTCTCCAATTATCAATTTTTCCCAAAAAACTGACAATTAAATTCATTACGAATTATTGTTTATTTGGTCTCGAGCTTGCAAAAACTTACAAATATGTAAACAAAATAGACCGCAAAAATCCAACAACAAAATACATTGAAACCATAGCACGGGTTTACGTACATATGTAAATATGTACAAACAACAAGACCAACACACATCATAACATATAGGCTGCATGTCTTAAGAAATTTTGTGTATACAGTTGGCAAGAACAAACAAACAAAAGGGAATTAATTGAAGTGGAGATAAGTGCATTGTGACGTCACAGGGCATCATTGCTTAGTGTTGGAATTTTCTAACAGCGGCTTTGGTGCAGACACGAGTTCGAATCCGTGTCCGAAAAGGGATCTGATGATGAGCCTGGAAACTCTGAAACATGTAATCCTATCCATCGCTGTTGATTTTTCCTTTGTAATTTTTCTCCAATTATCAATTTTTCCCAAAAAACTGACAATTAAATTCATTACGAATTATTGTTTATTTGGTCTCGAGCTTGCAAAAACTTACAAATATGTAAACAAAATAGACCGCAAAAATCCAACAACAAAATTCAATTATTACCAGTAATTGTATTTTATTATTCACACAACACTGTACAAATAGCTATTTACTTATTAAGATAACAAGCCAAAAACTATTCAACCACCATTAACCGAATAAATACAACTATTCGTTACCACTATTCGAATAATGAAGGAAATATTGTTACTGCTGGGCACACATTTGTACACGCAACCATACACACATACATCCAAAACATACAAAACATAAATGCACGCTGATAGGTACAAGCAAAGAAAACAGCGAATATCGTTTTAAAAATCTATTAACAAAAATAACCCGCCGAATAAAAGTTTTGTTTATTCGAATAATATTTATTCGAATAGTCCATGCCTAGTGTGAAGTCTCTGTAGCTATTAATTCATTTGACAATTTTTAGATTAATTCATCAATTTCATGTAATGAATGATGATGCATATTCTTTGACACGACGAACAAATTTTCCTATTTAGTTTCAAATCGTTTGGGTGTAATCGCGTTTTATTTATAAGAATAATCACAGCTCAAGTGAATTAAACATTGTATGCTACACGCGGCGGAAGTTAAAAATATGTATACGATAAGTTGGATGTGGCTTCTTCCCCATAATTTTTAGAACACCAGAGATGTCAAAGAAAGATCCCATCACTATATTTCGACAGCATTTTAGATAATCTTTTTTTCATTCCAGAACACTGTGTGCAAAAATTCTTTTTGGAAATTTGATAGAGCCATCTAGCGTAGAAATAGCATTTAATGGACCTCAGAAATGAGTTCGTCGTACACAAAAACCCATAAATTGGTATTTAAAAAGTTTTATTCGATAAATTATACTATAAAGGATATTCAAGGACTCTATGAAAGATTTTTTTGTTCATTTGAGCTTAAATCGAAAAAAAAACTAAAAGTCGTGTACTATTGGCATCTAATGACATTAATTAGCTTTGGTTTCAGTAAATTCCAAATCAACAGTGCAATTATAGTTTACTACGCTATTTATATTATCCTAAAAAAAAGGATATTTAAGGATAAAATGAAAAGCCGAGCAACTCAGACTCTCCGACTATCATTTTCGGTTCATCAGAGACGTCAGAAAAAAGATGGCATCATTAGTTTTTTGCGTCGTTCTAGGTCATCTTTTTTTTCATTCCAGAACGCCGTGAGCAGTTACACAAATGCTAGGAGAATACAGGAAAAGCTTCCAAAAACTTATTGTTGCGCACGCCTCGGAATTATTTAAGAACCACATAGCGTTGGGCGTATGGATCGACAATGTGAACTTTGTATGGCAAAACTATTTGCGGGTGAGGTCAGCGATAGAAGTTCTTCAATTTGTTGTCACAAAGGGAAGGTGAGTTTGCCCGCGATTTCTGTATGTGAAGAACTTAGAACTGTAATCGAACGCAATAATTCTGTAACAAAAAACTATTTGGAAAACATAAGAAAATTTAACAACGCTCTAGCATTTGCATCAGTTCAAGTAAACTTTGTTAAGATCCCTGGAAGAGGCCCCTTTAGTTTCAAGCTACACGGTCAAGTGTGTCATAAAATTGGAGCTTTACAACCATCTGAGGGCCTCTTTATTTTAGACAATGATGATGCTTTGCAGTATCGTACAAACCGAGAGGTTAATAAGAGCTGTTGCCAATTTCTTATGAACCAACTACAAGCAATGCTTATAACCAACAATCCGTATGCAAGTTTATTCAAATGTGTCAAAGATATGTCTAATAATATTGCTGAACTTACTACGGAAAATGCTTTCCATCCCGGAAGATACAACGCACCCACTGTATCTGAAGTAGCAGCAGTTTTTTTGGGTCAAGATGGCGTTCCACCATGCACATTTGACTTTACAATTTCTTATAAGTCAGATGGATCATTTAGTAAAATATCGTATCTTAATCCCCATTCAGATCCAATGTGCTATCCTCTGCTCTTTCCCTGTGGAGACGCAGGATGGAGGCCAGGTATGCAACATGTTGGCATTCACGCAACTGCGATACGAAGCGTTACTACTCAATTGCAATATTATTGTTACCGTTTAGCAATAAGAGGTGAATTTAATATAATACAAGCTTCAGGCAAATTATTTCAGCAATACGTTGTAGACAGTTATGTCAAAGTAGAGGGTTCCAGAGTTGCATACATTAGATCACATCAAAAAGATTTTAGAGCTGAAAGCTATAAAGGCTTAATGGATTTCCTTCATGCAGATGCTCAACAAAGAGGTGCAGCTACAGGACTTCCTGTTATTCTTCCGTCTTCGTTTATTGGTAGTCCGAGAAACATGCTTCAAAATTATCAAGATGCGATGAGTATAGTATCCTGCTTTGGCAAACCAGACATTTTTCTTACATTTACTTGCAACCCTAAATGGATTGAAATAATATCAGAACTTAAGCCCTATGAGAGGACAGAAAATATACCTGATTTAATCTCAAGAGTATTTCACTTAAAATTCAAATCACTTTTAGATGATTTATTAAAAAAGCACGTACTAGGTGTAGTTCTTTCGTATGTTTGTGTAATCGAATTTCAAATAAAGAGGCCTACCGCACGCTCATATGTATACTACTTATGCTTCGAGAAGTCGACAAGCTCCGTTCAATTGAAGATGTGGATTCCTTAATTTCTGCCGAGATTCCAAATATTGAAGAAGACCCTCAACTTTTTGCAATTATTAATAGTATTTTAAATCCAAACAGCCCCTGCATGAAAGATGGTCAGTGTAGTAAAGGGTTCTCTAAAGATATCCGAAATGAAACAAACTTAAACGTAAATGGTTACCTCCTTTACAGACGTCGTGAGAATTCTGTTACAGTAACTACTGAAAATCAGGAAATCGACAATCGGTGGATCGTACCGTATAATTCTTACCTAAGTCGAAAATATCAGGCCCACATTAATGTCGAGCATTGTTCGTCAATTAAATCTGTTAAGTATTTGTATAAATACGTTTATAAGGGCCATGACTGTGCTTCACTGAAATTGGCATTAATTCTGACGGGCAAAGGGAAGTAAATTTAGACGAAGTTAGTATATTTTTAGACTGTCGCAATGTTAGTCCTCCAGAGGCAATGTGGCGACTTCATGAGTGCCAACTCTTTCATCGTTCACATACTATTGAACGGCTGCCTGTCCATTTACAAGAAGAACAAATGATTTACTTCCGAGCTGGTCACTAACCTGAAGCCAATATTAGCAAGGACTCCAAACTCGTGGCGTTTTTCAAGCTTTACACCGAAGAAGCGGACGCCCGTCAGTATTTGATCACGAAATTCCCGAACACTACGTATGGTCTAAAGGCAAATGGTGCATAAGGGCTAGAAACAGTAAGTGCATTGGTCGGATGTATACCGTAAATTCAATGGATTATGAAAGGTATTTTCTTCGTATTTTACTTCTCCATATCAAAGGACCAAAGTCATACACGGAAATACGTACGGTAAATGATGTAGTATATGATAGTTTTCAAGCCGCTGCAGAAAAATTGCATTTAGTAGGTAACAATGCTGAGTGGAAAGAATGTTTGCAGGAAGCTGTAACTTACCAAATGCCACCACAGCTGAGATGGCTTTTTGCAATAATTTGCGTTTTCTGTTCCCCAACGAACATTTCGGAACTTTGGCATATATTTCGTGATGCATTATCAGAGGATTACCAACAAGAACACCAGCCCGAAGAGCCCTACAATCTTGCCCTACTGGATTAAGATAATATTTTTAAAATGCATGGCAGAACGTGTCAACACTTTTGCTTACCTCAACCAACTATAGTTGACCAGCCTAGCACACTCTACAACGTTGAACAAAAACGTCAACATGGACAAGAAGCTTTTAGCAAACTGAATGAAGAGCAAACGTTAATAGTGGAAGAAGTCTTGAGTACGGTTAGAAATGAATCTCCAAATTGTTATTTCAATGACGAGACAGGTGGTTCAGGAAAAACATTTGTTTACACTACGCTATGTCACATTCTCCGAGGCGAAAATAAAGTTGTTTTACCAGTTGCATGGACAGGCATTGCTGCGAATCTGTTACCTGGAGGACGAACTTCGCATGCTCTTTTTAAGCTACCTGTGCCTATTTTAGATACTTCAGTGTCATCTATGCGACCCAACTCAAAGGAAGCACAGCTACTACGGGAAACAGATTTATTTATTTGGGACGAAGTATCTATGGTACCTAAGGATGCAATAACCATTGTTGACAAGCTTTTGAAAGATATAACGAATGTGAATTTGCCATTTGGAGGAAAAATATTTGTATTTGGAGGTGATTTCAGGCAAGTTCTTCCAGTTGTTAGACATGCCACCAGAACTTCAATTATTGAAAATTGCATTAAACGCTCACCGCTGTGGTCAAAGGTGAAAATTCGTAGATTAGTTCAAAATATGCGGCCTAATAATGACCCTGAGTTTAAAAACTGGCTACTCAAACTGGGATATGGTGACTTAGAAATCCAACATGAAATATCCGAGGATACTATTAAAATACCACGACAATACTACGCTGATTATTTATTTTTTATTTTTTTATTAGCCTAATAGCTAAGGTTTACGGCACAAATGAAATAAATGACAGTAACATATCAAAGTTTTACTCAACAGCTATTTTATGCCCAAAAAATGACGAATGCTCAACTTTTAATGAGTGTATGGTATCAAAATTATTACCCGGGGATAGTAAAGTTTATCTAAGTTGTGATACAGTCAAAAAAAATTTAACTAATAATGCCGAGTATTATCCAACTGAGTTTCTTAACTCTCTAAATCCTTCCTCCACATAAACTAATTTTGAAGAAAAATGCAAGCGTACTGTTGATTCGTAATCTTCATGCCAAAGAAGGACTAATAAATGGTGCCAGGATGGTCGTCAGTCATTTAGGCGGGAACGCAACCAGTGTCAAATTAATCGGTTCGGGAAAAACTGCTATAATACCGCGAGTAAAACTAACTCCTTCAGATCCAACAGTACCATTCCAGATGACTAGGAAACAGTTTCCTTTAAAAGTAGCTTTCGCTATGACTATCAACAAAGTCCAAGGCCAAACATTTGATAAAGCCGGTTTGTTTTTACCTATCCCAGTGTTTTCACACGGACAGTGGTATGTGGCATTTTCTAGAGTAAGGCGATTCCAAGATATAACTTTTTCAGCCCAAGCGGCATTCAAACAAAAAATTACAAATGGTTTTATTTTTACGTCAAATATTGTATTTAAGGAAGTTTTGTAAAAAAAATACATGTGGTCATATTTATAGAAAAAATCGATTGCTTTTTATCAAATTTCCGAAAATTTTACATAAGTTTGTATGACGTAAGTAAAAGATTTCGAACCATTTGTTTTTTTTTTGCGCAAGGTGCGCACGGGTCCACCTAGTTTTATATGTTTTGTGTATATATTTATATGTCCTCTGCATAATAACAACTTTTTTAGCTACTTTTTTAACAATGTACTTTACATGTTCGTCGAATTTGAGTTTATTATCGATTATAACACCTAAATATTTTATACCATCCACTCTCTGTATGCTTTCATTATTTATTTTTAATTCTATATTGTGATCATTCCTTCTGGTTATAATCATATATTTTGTTTTATTAATACTAGAGGTGGCCCCGTTCGCCCAAATTGGACGAAAATCTAAATTGTACCTCGGTTTTTACCTAATATTTCTCACCTGTGCAATGTAAACAAAAAACGTATACGATTCTGCAAACCAGACGTTCAATACGAACATTTTAATAAAGGTTTGACCGTAATACGTGTTGTTTTTCCCCTTCAAAAAGGGATAACAACGTGATTTTCCTTACCGTATTTATATATATGTACATAGATTAAGTTTTAATCTATTTCCTCACAACCATTCATATAACTTATTAAGTCCCAGTTGCATTTTCGATATAGCATCATTAATATTATTTTCACTTATCATAAGTAGCGCATCGTCGGCAAAAAGTCGAATTTCACATCCATCAATAGCATTAACAATATCATTTATATAAATCAGTACCGATGGGTACTTCCAATTCATCGCTGTGTTTATCACAGTTCTCTGTTTTCTATGCTTTAAGTAGCTGCTAGGGATGCGTATCGGAAAGAAAAAAATCAATATATCGATATTGAATATCGCAATGTTACAATATCGATATTCGATATATCGGCTAAAAAAATATCGATATATCGTATATCGGATAATATCGAAACCAAATTTAACCATTACACTATGGCAGGTTTCACCCGGTCAATGTAGATCACAAAGAGTTACACGTTCAATATTTAATGCGTTTGTACCTATGTTAGAGATTTTCATGCTTTGTTACTCGAAATGTTTTAATAAATGGACCAAGAAAATACCTATCATATCTTTGCGTTTATTTGTACTTGCGGATGTCAATATGTATAAAAAAATACAAATACTGTAAAATGTATTAAAATGATTGACAATGCATATACGTATAGTAATTATACACTTACTCACATATGAAAGGCTGGGTGTAGAATTAAGCCGTATTATTAGTCAAACTAAAAGCGAGACCTATAAAATATTTGATAAAAATTAAAAGTGGCAAACATCGTTGGTAAAATAAACGATTTCTGTGACTTGGGCCATGTTTTTTCAGTGCAAGTTCAAACCACATTGCAATTTTAACATTAATTTAAACAGTCAAACAGTTTTATCAAACATTTTATACCTTAAGCTTTTACTTGCATTAAAAATGCGCTTTACTTTTATTTGCAGCTTATACATACAGTGTTGGAGAGATTTAATTTGTAATTTTATTTGCAACCCAAACCTCTTTTTCAATCATTGAGAGAAAAACCAGTTGGGACAAATGCTCAGCTGAAGTGCGGCTTCTATCATCCGTCATAACTCTACCCGCACGGGAAAATACACGCTCTGATGGAACGGAAGTTCCTAGGAGAGGCACAAATAGGTTGGATAATTTATGTAAAGGAGGAAACTGCGGACCGATATCACTCCATGCTCTTAATGGATTGGCATCTCTTGGCAATAGGGATCTAGAAAAATATGCCCTCATTTCGTTGCGGGCTACGCTGGTTACATCATCCACAGAATTAACTCCGGTTTTGGGAGCAGAAAAAACGTGTGCGTCGTGAGTACTCCACAGGTTAACAGAGGATTCGTCCAAATGCAAAGGACTTTGGCTCCGAGCTAAGCTTGCTTCAATTTCAGAACTAGTTTCTTTTATAATCAATTTCCTTATTTCTTTTTCCATGAAATTCTTAGCTTCGGCTAGGGACAATGGGTTTTGAAAATGTATACCCATGAATTGAGGATCCAATAGCGTGGCCAGTGCAAGTGGAATTACTTTTTCAACGTCCCTGAAGCGCAATGCCATTTCGGCTATTAAAAATTCCTGTAATTTTTTCGCCAATTTATCGTTGTCAGCCGGTTCAACTCGTTTTAAATTCTAAAAAAAAAATTAAATACAATCTACATATTAATAAACATAGTTTTTTAACCAGGTACCTGCACTATTTTTTTTGGGCAATCACAACTATACTTAAAGTCATTTTACACGACATGTATTGTCATCTGCACCTGTCATGTTTTCGATCCACATGTACACATATTGTGTGTCAAATTCGCTTAATTTACTTTGCATTTAGATGATATGCATGATTTTATTTTGAATCATGGACGATATGTATTAAGTTGGATTTGTCAGTAGACTTTTCTGTATCCATACCAAAAACTGAAAGATACAGCCGACAAAACATTTCGTGCAAAACGCCTTTTAGAGATTGAATGGACTATTTGACCGATCGGATGATTTTTGCTTTAAATTATTCTTTGTTATTGACAAAGAAACTGAACAACACACAATCAAATAGTCCATAAAATCTGTAAATAATTTTTTGGTCGTTATTTTTTGTAGTATGCAGTTATATAGTCCACGTAAGATGAACACGTTACTCAATTTAAAAAGTTTGTATACGAAAGCAAAAACACAAGTCTATCCACCAAGAAATTTATTAAATGTGAACTAATTATTAATTTAGTCATGGACTATAAAACTTCATTCTCGGAAATTTTTTACAAATTCAAAAGAAAGTATGAAACTTCAGCAAAAAATACAAGAAATGACTGCTAAATAAAAAAATATAATAGATAGCTAACCTCTGTTATCAATTTAACCATTGGAATAACTTTACTTGCTGAAGTGGTTTTCTCTGCCGACATCTCGATCGTTGCTTGGTAGAAAGTAAACAAAAGTTCTTTGATAGTTTTGACTGTCTCAAGCTCTGTATTTACCAATAAGTTGATATCTTTCACTTTCAGTGACGCCAATGTCAGTACTTCTAAAAGGTCTAAGTAGGACACGCACATTTTATAAGTAGAGTTCCACCGGGTACTGACATCTTGCTGTAAACGTTTTATTTGACCTTCAGGGATCCCCATGTCTCTTTGAATTTTCTTGATTTCGTCAGAAAAGTTTTGGTTCTGATGGGATTTAGTTACAACTGCTCTAAGTTTTTAGTTTAGTTACGTGCTCTAAGGATTCCCGGAACGCATGCAATCTTTTGATGATTGGTCGGTTTGTAACCAAGCGCGTTGCCCGGTACAAGGTTTAGAGAGTGCACAAAACATCCTAGTTGCTTAGAAGCTCCAAACAAGTTTTTTGCGGCCAATTTGATGTTAGGAGCATTATCTGTGATAGCGAGAGTTACTTGTGTTGGCTTGATGCCCCATGAATCTAGTAAGTCCTTAGCTTTCCTTTGTAAGTAGTCTGCGGTATGGGATTCCAATAAATGTTCCACCCCTAGCACAAAGGATTTCATATCATATCGCTCAGCGAAATGTATCGTGACTCCTAGAAAGCTATTGCATTGGTGGGTTTCTTTCCACCCGTCCATTGTCAAACACATCGATTCCACTTTTGAAAACTTCTCTTGATAGTAATTCGACAGTACTGTAAATTTCTTCTCCATACCATTAGTTACTGTAGAACGATGTGGTGTTTTCCACAGCGGTACGGTAACACTGCAGAAATATTGAAAGCCCTCCTTCTCCGGAGTAGATAAACACATATTATCCTTGGAAATCATAAAAAGGAGAGCCTCTCTAATTTCTGCATCTCGACGCCCACCTTCTGGAAATAAATTAATTTACTTCAATGCGAGCTTAAACTTAATTGTGGTTGTTGTAATGGCACATTAGGCTGAGCCAAAAGAGTGAAAAAGTGTGGGAAACGTGGCACGCGGAAGGACATCACCGTGGCGGTAGCCACGGCTATGGCACACACCCGGAGTTGGAATGGCGTAGCCCAGGGTTATTTTTTGAAGCGCGGCCGAAGGCCGCCTACGCGAAAAGGTGTTCTGCACATAAAAAACATGGATCACGCCCCGAGTTGGAGAGTTTTACCCTCATAACTTTTGAACATTCGAAAAAAACAAAAATCTCATTTCACATTCTAAATCTAGACGTGAATACGCTTCTTTTGACACCCCACTCGACTTTTTTGGTCTAGTTTTGGGTGGGCCCCATAAACTGCACCATTACCATTTATTTTTACCTTTATATAGTTTATTTCTTGCAAACAGTGTGTCCAGAGTAGGCTGCGAATCTTTCATAGTATCACTTAAAGTAGCTCCACAATCGGTAGTATCTTCTTTCTGTGTCGGTGGATCCAGAACAATAACATCATCGTCCTTGTGGATACAAATAAGTGTTTCATTAATTTATATTAAGTACAAATATGACTACTTCGGTAACTTACCGTGTTTGCACATCTAGAATCCTTGTGGTAGTTCTTTATATGCGAAAATAAATTTGAGGTCCCACCACTGTACGCCACAATTTTAGTGCATAGATTGCACTTTGCTTTCGACCCATCGATTTTTTGGAAATTTGTCCACACTTTACTTCTAGGCGGCGCCATAATTTCGATCGTAGGTACCTGAAAGAAGAAAATGAATGCACACCATTTATATGTTACTTACTACTTAAAACAGTTCTTTTTACTTACCTTATTTATAAAAACTTTTCATCGAAAAACGCGGCAGGAAAATAAAAATTTTGCGGAATTAGTGATGCTAAAAAGAATACGCAAAATTTCGATATATCGGAAAAAAAATATCATATCGTCCAATATCGGAACTAACAATATCGACTAGATTATTGAATCATATCGGATCATGATATCGATATATCGA
This sequence comes from Sphenella marginata, assembly GCA_951509765.1. Classification (NCBI taxonomy): domain Eukaryota; kingdom Metazoa; phylum Arthropoda; class Insecta; order Diptera; family Tephritidae; genus Sphenella; species Sphenella marginata. Next base: position 39,259,531 of record OX608079.1, on the reverse strand, counting down.
ATATCGTTATGATATTCCGCATCCCTAGTAGCTGCTAAACCATCCTAGCTCAGTATCTTTTATACCAATTCTTTGCAGTTTTTTTAGTAAAATACCTCTATCCACCGTTTCAAATGCCCTCTTTAGGTCCAAGAAAACCGATACAACTACTTTCTTATTATTCAGCTCTTCTTTCCAATCGGATATTACTAAGTTAAGTGCTGTCTCACAAGAATGTTTTTCTCTAAAGCCCGATGGTTGTTTGACCAATATTTTATTTTCTTCCAGGTACTTTACCAGTTGATTTTAAACGTGTACTTCTAAAATTTTAGCATCACTTGGTAGGGTATTTATTGGTCGAAACTCTTCTGGCAGTATGGTTTTTTTTTAACTTTTTTGACAGGTACCACTATCGACGTTTTCCACCTTTCTGGAACAATGACACTTTCCTCACTTTCATTGATATAAGTGCATAAAAATAACCTAAGTATTCTGCCGAGTCCTTCAGTACTCCATCTGATACCAGTTTTCTGCCTCCAATTTTGTATTTAAAAGATTTGGGCCCGCTTTCATAAAAGCCGGTTAAATTATTCCTAATCGGCGATTCCTTCATCGCTGATTTTCTGAATCGACAATTTGGTTTTCACCAAAGCCTGATTATGAATAAATTACCAAAAAACTGCATTGTGAATAGGCAAAACAGCTTATTTTCGTTTTGTTTACATTTTGCAAGTGATAAAACAATAAATAAACATCCTAACAAGCAGTACATGCAAGTTTGATTTCAAAGCTAATAGCACGTTCTGTTTAATTTCATGCAACTCTTTTATTTATCCAATAAATTTATTGCATTACATTTTAAAAGAATTCAATGTTAATTCAGTTTTTCCAGTTGTAACTTTAATAAACTCTATTGAAACTCATCAGCCATGTTCATGATCACGTGTATATCACACCTATACAAACGAAACCCGCTATTAACCTTGTCATAGTCAGTTCACGTCCTTTCATATCTCAACACAACTTGAAGTGTGGAAACCATTTGCCGCTGCATTGCATTATTATCCTGCGATGGCGAAACGAAAGAAGAATATTCCAATTGTTGTACGCGCAATACGTTAATTGAATATTAAATCCGCATCAGGTGCACCCTTTTCTTTGGTGAGCAGACGTGAGTCATGGCAATTGTACAGATAAATGCCAACGACTTCAATGATAGCGCATGCCATTTCGATTTGATGATGCTGAAAGTCGCGTAATAGCATTTTTAAGCAGCTGAGAGCATCGAATTTCTTGCATAGTCCAAATTAAACCATTTCACCAATGAAGCGTACAATTTTAATTTTTGATTCGATATTGGGTTGATTCTTTTTACGTATATGCCATTTGAATTCTTTGCGTAACATCTCTGAAAGATCGTTAGCAACATCAGTATTGAATAGGTTGACAATGGCAACAAAGCGTGAAAGAAAGGGCAGCAAATCCAAACGTGTTCTGTAATAGGAATATAAATGCATTATAAAAGTGATACTTTTTAGGCAAGAAAAATACATACCTCTGTACTGTAAAAATTGATTTCGTCAGCTTTTTCCGATTGTTCTTTGTATTGAAATTTAGCAGGAATTCAATTGCTGCCGAATCTATAAGCTCCTTGTTGACACAATTGTTTAAGTTATTCAGAAACTGGTCGAAATGTTTTTTGCTGTGTGATACTTGGCCTGAGATACGTCCGACTTCCATGAGTTGCTGGCGTTAGTGGCAGTTGCGCTGAGTATGGTGGTGCTCCCTGCTTTAGTGGTTGGTGCACCAACTGATCCACGTGTGGCATATGGGGCGCCCTTCAATTTGCGTGCCTCACGCCTTTGCTTGCTCTGCTCTGATGGTGAAGATGATGATGGTGTTTCACGGTGAGCTGAAAGTAAATGAAATATGGATTACTAAGTCAAACTTTATAAGCCAACAAATTTTAACTAACCTGCTTGCTGCTGCTTCGTATGCCATTGGTACTCGACGTGCGTGCAACACACCTTGTGGCCGACGAAGCTGATGTGTTTGGTGCCTCAAAGCTTATGCGCGCACCACGACTATACTGCGGTGTGGCGCCCAAAAAATCATTCAATATATGTATAACTGTAGAGATATCGCGTTTGGGACGTCCATAACGATCTTGTAAAGCTGGATTCAATGTGCCCGAGAAGGTACCCGAGTAGGCATACCGGTCGTAAAAGGCGACTAATATGCACAAAGGTAATGATGTGCAACTTGATGGTTGATCTAACTGAGTTGAGTTGTATTTCAGACAACTCAACTTTAAAACAACTCAACTCCTTTTTGGCATTATGGACTACAACCTTTTTAGTTGAGGCGACCTAGAAAGAGACTTCTTGACAGATAATTCAACAGCTGATTATTTTGTTACGAAAAATCAAATCTATACAATTAAACGAATAATTGTGAAAGTGTTTATTATTATAAATATATTTTAAAATGGACATCAAAATGTTGGTGCTAAAACAGATGTGCTGCGCATACGAAAAGAGCTTCGTGACCACTCAAATCATTATCATTGCACTTTCATTGCATTGGCCTTGGTACCCATGACTACTACTTATTAGAGGTGGAAAACTATCGACGATAGTATCGATATATCGATGGTTTTCCCCCATCGATACTAATATCGATGGTTTGTGACTATCGATACTATCGGCTAGCTTTTGAAACCCCATTCCTAGCTTCATTTCCAATTTTGCGAGAACCAACCCTATTGTGAAAAGTAAAAAGTGTGTGAAAAAATTGTTTCAAATGGCGCAGGTGCAAAATAAAAAAGCTAAAATATCTGGAGTATGGTCCCATTTTTGTAAAACGGCTGATAATAAGTCAGTGTGTTGCTATTGCAAAAAAGGGTTTAAATCCAGTGGTAACACGAGCAACTTATGGGACCACCTTAAGCGTTGCTCAAGCTATAAGCAAACTGATACGTGTGCATCCGCGCCTTCCACTGCTTCCAGACCGGCACAAAGGTATGCAATAATTTTGATTAGCTAAACCGCTTCCGGATTCATATTCCTGAGACCAAGACGCGTCTTTTGGTAACACTTTTATAATTTTAGCAAATTTTTAGCAGTTGTATGCTAAAGGCAACTATAATCAAAATACATTTTTTTATATTTTAGAAAAATAGAAACTTTTGTGAGCAACGTAAGTCAGTACGATACCGAAAGTCGGCGAAAAAAGGACATAGACGAAGCGGTGGTTTCAATGGTAATAAAAGACCTTCAGCCATTTAGCATTGTTAATGATGAAGGCTTTATTAATCTAATGAAAACTATGGACCCAAGATACCACCTCCCTACCAAAACAACTTTAAAAAACGTCCTAATTGAAAACAAATATAAAGCACTAAAATTGAAGATGTGCAATGAGATGTCAGCAGTGGAATACATCTCCGTAACTTGTGATTTATGGACCTCCAAGGCAATGGAGTCATTTCTAACAGTTACGTGTCATTTTATCGACAATGAACTAAATTTACAAACTAAAGTTTTATCAACCAAACCTCTGCTATCCCTGACCAATCATTGCTCGCAAAACATAGCCGAATCCCTAAGGGAAATCTTTGAGGAATGGAAAATTAGCCAAAAAGTTATTTGTGTTGTAACTGACAATGCAACATCTATGATAAAAGCGTGTGAGATTTTAGATAAACCACATTTATCATGTGTATGCTACTCAATAAATCTTGCAGTTCAAGACTGCTTGAAAATAGAAAATGCTGCTATACTTTTAAAGAAATGCAAAGAAATAGTTAAGTATTTCAAGTCAAGCACCATTGCTATGGCAAAATTACTGGCAGAGCAACGTAGTGAGAACCCTCTGAAAGTGATTCAGGAAGTTCCAATACGCTGGAATAGTTGCTACGCTATGATATCGAGGATTATAAAAATTAAAGATCCCGTAAATATAGCTCTTTTGAACTGCAGCAAACATGTCCCAAAAGCGCTCGCAAGTGAAGAAATTGAAGCCCTGATAGAAATGGAAAAGATTTTAAAAGTTTTTGACTATATCACACGCCAACTATCCAGTTCAGCGAACGTTACATCGTCACTGATAATTCCACGTATATGTGGATTAAACATTGAGCTACTGAATATTGGGAAACAAATAGAAACTTGCGAAGGAAAAGATTTTCTTGCCTCTATCTACTGCGCAATACAAAAAAGGCTTGATAGCTACGAAGGCAAAACTATGCTTCAGATTGCAACAATTTTAGATCCAAGATTTAAAAAGGAGGGCTTCAGACGGAGGGACAATGCCTGGAACGCTTCAAAAAAGTTAGAAGCTGAAATGCTTTCATTAGCGAAAGAAGCCGCAAATGACACCGATGTTGAACAAACATTAGATCCGCAGCCCTCAACAGCACCCAATCTATTCTCTTTTTTAAAACAACGAGTAAATTACAAAACCAGCAAGGCGCCGGAAGTTGCTGCGTTGACCTCAAAACAGAGGTACCTCGAAGTAGTCAATTGTCATCCTGCAAGTAATCCTCTTTTGTTTTGGAAGGTACGTTTTCTTCAGATGTAATATGTATTTAGTTATACTAACTTTTAAATATCTTCTCCAGGAACCCAACAGCAGGCAATTCGATCCACTGGCATTGTTGGCGCAGAAGTGCCTCTGTATACCAGCATCATCTGTGGAATCAGAGAGGGTTTTCAGCAAGGCAGGATTAATTGTAAGCGATCGCAGAACTAAACTGAAGGCAAGCACGGTAGATAAACTTCTTTTTTTACAAAAAAATTTGGAATGATTTTGACATGTAACTAAGTTGATTTAGGCATTTTAAACCCCAATCTCCTTTTTTTCAACGTCGGTGTCCTTTGAGTTTTCTTTGGAAACATTTTCTGCATTATCCCTTTGTCTAGCATTGTTTGATCTTATATTATATTACTGAAGCACAGTTTTGTCTTCATGGCTATCAAGCCTTGTTTGTAAGGAGCAGTAGTTCGTGTCAAGAAAATCTTTTCCTTATCTAGTTTTTAAATTTTTTCCAATTTTCTGCAGTTCAATGTTTTAACCACATATTAGTGGAAGTCTTACTTCTTAAAATCGTTTCCAATTCTATTACAACTTCAACTTTTTCAACTGCCAGCGGTTTTCAGCTCTTACGACATCTTTTATACTCAGTTTCAAAGCGTAGCAACTATTCCAGCACTTTGGTACTTTTAATGACTTCAAATGTTTTCCATATATTAAATTAATTTCTATTTTTAATCAGTCTTGTACTGCAATATTTATTGAGTGGCATACACATGATAAATGTGGTTTATCTAAAATCTCACGCATTTTGTCATGGAAGCAGCATTAGTTTCTCACTAATTGGCCATTCCTCAAAGATTCGGGTATATTTTGTGAGCAATAATTGGTCAGGGATAGCAAAGGCTGGGTGGGTAAAACTTAAGATTGTAAATTTAACGCTGACATCCCATTGCACATCTTCAATTTCAGTTTATATTTGTAGATAATATGTAATAACAAAAAACCAATCAATGGCTTTTTACAAGAACAAATGTATTTCTATTCTCTAAGTTTTTATAAATGTATGCAACATATGCACATCATACAAAAAACCAAATGTAAATATTTAAAATTGATTCAATAAAATTTTTCTGATCTAAATTATATAAGATAACATGTAATAACAAAAAACTAATCAATTTCTCTTTACAAGAACAAATGTAAACCTATTCCTTAGCTTTTTAAAAATTGCATTCATACATATGTACAACAAACATAAAACCAAATAAAAATTTTAAAATGATTCAGTTTTTAAGGAAACTATGGATATATGTATGTATACCAAAAGTATAAATACATAAAAATTCTTTCAAATTAATATGTATGTGAATTTATTTAATGCAGTTGGATTTTGTAAATGACAGAAAAAAATATCATAGCATAAGTTTCATCTTCGTGATTGTTGATCATTAGTTCCTTCTATTGGATCTCAAAAAAGTATACATACAATGTTTTATTGAAGTATATTAGTTGAAAAACCTTCCAATTATTCATGCATTTTATATTTGTGTGGTAACTGAACATTGGTAGTACTTTGTGATTAGCTCAGTTCTGGTTTAACCATCTTTTTTTGTAGTTGAAGTGCTGGGTGCTGCTACTTTTGAGATTAAAAAAAATCCGATAGTATCGATATATCGATAGTACCCCTTGATACTATCGTCGACTATCGATGGTCCGGAATATCGATAGCTTTCCACCTCTACTACTTACTCGTCCCCACTCCGACGCAGTTCTTGTTGGTGGCTATTGAGCTGTAGGTCAAATTCCTCCCACAATGCCTTCGTTTGGCTTTTGGTGCACCCGAATTGCGCCTTGCCTAGCCCAGTATCGGGATGCCTCTCCATTAATTCAACAAGTTTGTCAAACTGCTGGTTTGTTGTAACCTTGTTTTTTCTATAAATCTGTACAAAACTCACGATTAAATATTAATAATCTGAAATAATTTTAAAATATTTACTAACCCGCTCTCCATTTTTCTTTATATATTTTCCAAAATAACAGCAAAAGTGTATATTCGCTATCCAAAAACAACTGCTAGTGAGCAGCTGTCAATTTTCGATATTGTAGACAACCAAACTAGCACAGGGTTGTAAATGGTAACGCCACACAAAAGTTGTTACACTATCAATTTCAACTAATAATTTTTGACAGGTTGGGTTGTAATTGATAATACCAAATTACAACTTTTGACAGGTTGGGTTGTAATCGCTAATACCAAATTGCAAAATTTCTTGGTACCAGATCAAGAAAAGGTATGTCTCTATTTATTTCTAGTATACTGTTTATAAAGAATCGGTTCAGTTTGTCCGCTAGTTCAATATCACTCTCGATCAAAACACCATCTATTACGGCCTTTTTAATGCCATCATTGTCTTCGGTGAGGCTGTAATGAATAGGTCCTTCTAGCTGCCAATAAGGGGTAAAAGCCAGGATTAAAGCTCTTAAAGGAAATTGCTATTACCTGCTGGAAGACCTAGAAGGTAGAGTAATAGGAACCTATCACGCGAAAGATTTGTGGTAGAACCCAAAAATAATTTAGTTATGCCAATGCATTTTTTTTTTTTTTTCGTAAGTATTTTTTTTCTTCAGGCCGTTTGCTCCATGCATACTTCAGTATGCAAGAACAAACAGTCTGTGTTGTAGGGTATGATAGTTAGGTGGCAGCCATGATTGTTTTTGCCCAGTTCTGGTAGCCGTCGGAAGCGCATCCAAATGTTCGATTGATTGCATACCAACAAACATAAGAGCGAACGCTAACAGCGGTTGAGCGACGTTGTGGAACTTGTTAACAGATCTCGAACACCAGTGAGTACCAATGTTAACAGCGACGGTAACAGCGGGACTCGCACGGTGGAACGGTTTTAGCAAATCTAGTCCCGATAGAGCGAGACATGCCGATTATCGACAATTATTAACGGCAAGAGGCAATGGTATAGGGCCAATTCAACTAAGTTAGCATCCAGAGACTAAAAGATAACAACAACCATATGGGAAAATAGTTCGATAACCATTTTTTTTGGATTTCTTCTTAGTTCGAAAACAATTTTTTTTTGCAAGTGGCGTGATGTTTGGGATATCATGGCTTAGGAGATAGGAATCGAGATGACCACCAGGCAGTTCCTGACGAAAGTTAAAACATAGCAGACGTGTCTGGCGAATCGACTAATTAAAAGGATAGTAAATCCTCGGTTGGTGAGAAAACCAAATGAACTTAAAATAAGGTTAAAAAAATTTAGTGCTTAAACTAAAAGCTTCGGAAAACTTTACTCTATAAACTAACAATTTGTTTAAACAAAGAAAGTTGTGAGGTATTCCGAAGAAAACCGAAAAGGTTTAAGAAATTAAATGAAGTGAAGTTTTCAAAAATATAATAAACTAAAATAAAAAGTCTATAAAAAGTTGAAGGAAAAATAAAATTTTGTCTCAACCGTTTCAAATATAAACTGCTACTAAGAGTAGAAATAAAATACAAATATTAACGCAGAAACTGGATAGAAATTTTAAAATAAGTCTTAACCAAAACTAGACAGAAAAACAAACAAGTATAAAAATGCGGAAAAATCCAACAATTTATCTTAAAACCTGATGTGAGGAAAAGAAGCAGCAGCAGACGACGGAGATTGGAACCAGGAAACAGAGCGGAAAGGAGTTTTCTTAATTTAAGTGAATTGTTTTTTTTTGGTTTGGTTATAAAAAAAAAAAAAAAAATTTAACAAAAAAAAAAAATATGTATATATATTTTGAAATTTTAGTTCTGATAATTTAATAAGTTATAAAAAAAAATATATATATACATATGTAAAGAAAGTTGAAGGTGAGCGAGCGACAAGACAAGCAACATGCGGTTGTTGCAGAAGTGATGGAAATGAAAAAGAAAGAAAAAATTCGAATTTCTATAAAAAAAAAAGAAAAAAAAATTTTTTTTTTAAATTTGTCTGTTAAAATAGCATCCGAAAAAAATGTTTGCCTAAGGAAGTGGTGTTAGATGAAAATTTCCATAATTTAATAAAACTTTTAGCAGCTAGCGTCATCATCCCCATCAACTGGCCAGCGGACGGCGGATACATATACATATGTAAGACGGTAAGTCATGCACTTAATTATGGATTTTATATATTTGCTTATATAGCGGTGACTGAATTAGATTTTCTTTTTTTGCCTTTCGAGACTTAAACTCTCGTTGTATTCATGAATTTTTGTGAAAACACTGTTTAAATAACTTTAAAAACCTTTTCCAAAGTCCACAAAAAATGCTTAGCGAAAGTCACCTATATATGTACATATGTATGTATGTAGATAGTCATCTTGTATTCTTACCACTTTGCACGTAAGGTTACCGTAAGAAGATGAAAAAAAAAATAAAAAAAATTTAGGGTTAAATAGTTCGTGTGGCAAGTGGGAACGTATCCTCTCACAGTGTTGCACGATTGCGATGCAAACGTGCAGAGTTGCGAGATCAGAATTTCGTAAGCAGAATTCTCTTGTCTGCTTAACACACGTAAATATAAAAATCCACAACAGCCATGTTAACGTAAGGGCGCTGTAAGTTGCCTTGTCTTTCGTTACTCGGGTGCTCCCTTGAATTTTCCCTGTAAAAAACGTTGGAGTATGGGAGTACTCCAACATTTATCCTCATTCATACAAAAAGGTGGTCCAATTTATAAGCCCATGTCCGGTGATTGGATCACCTAATCCATATCGGAGCACCCTGCTGAATAGTCTATGGAACACCTACGTGAGAGTACTTTGAAAATGCTGACAAAATATTACTCTATAGAGTACTTTGCAGGAAAGCGAGAGAGGGAGTATGTGTTCTTTTTAAGGACCACCTACTCCCTCTCTCGCTTTGCTGTTGAATAGTCCATAGAGTAATCCAATAGGAGTATTTTGGGAGTACTCTCATGTAGGTGGTCTATAGAGTATTCAAAAGCAAAGAAATGGAGTACTCCGAGTCGGATTAGGTGATCCAATTACCGGCCATCGCCATGTAAATTGGACCACCTTTTTTATATGAGCGAGGATAAGTGTTGGAGTACTCCGATACTCCTTAAGGAGTACTCTATGGAGTATGGAACGGAGGATTTCGGTTTTTTGCAGGGTTATGCACAGAGAGCAGTGTTCGGACTTGAAAATTTTTGTTAGTGGTAGTAATTGAAAAAAAATTTGGTACATTTACGAAAAAAGTGGTAGATTTCGGTTTCAGTTAAAATACTGGTTTTTATTCGAAAAAATTCATATTCACATACATAAGTATTTACCTTTGTACATACAGAGATTATTTTAAATAAATAAATGTACCTTTTGGTGTTTGGTAAAACAAATAACGATTATGCTAATGGAACAAAACTTCCATCTTTAAATTTGAATTTGTTATAAAAACGTATTAAATCTATAGGAGGAACATAAATTTCTTGATTATCACATAGTTCTTTAGCAAATATAGTGTTAGCAACTGTGTTTGTTTTCATACGACTTCGTTTTTCTGTTTTTATAACGTTCATGATTGAAAACAAACGTTCGGCTGCCGCACTACTATGAGACAAAACTGTCAAATTACACATGTACTTAATTAAATTGCTAAACATAAACTCACTATAAATATTTTCCTCCTTGCTCAAAGCTTTCCACCCTTGTACAATATTGTTTTCAAATATATCTTCAATTTTTTCTTTATCAAACACTATCAACGATCTCCACTCGTTGTTTAATACTTCTTCGCAAAATCCAGGAAGTGGAAATTCTCTGAGCAAGGGTAAAATTGTTGGCATATCACCTTTTTGGATTTTTATTGGGTTGAAATATTCAAGTATTTGTAATTTTGTGCATTTGAAATCAAATCGTTTTTTCAACTCTTCACATAGGCATATATAGTACTTAAGTAAATCATTTTTGATTTCAGTAGCCTCATTGATATTTGTACTTAAAAATTTGTTACATTTAACACCGAAAAACATTTCGGAAGAAGGTAAATGGACTTTTGGGTCCTTAAAATTCACATCCAAGGAAATGTTTTGAAGACATACAAAATTTTGCAGCAATTCTTTAAAAAATGTAGTAATTGGTGAGTATAATAAATGTTCCTCTTGATTGATACTCCTTTTTCAGAATATTAATTAATAACAACTATGAGCTCTAGGAAAAAAGTGGTGGATTTTCAAGCTTACGTGGTAGAAGTGGTAGATGCTCAAAAAAGTGGTAGATCTACCACGAAAGTGGTAGAAGTCCGAACACTGACAGAGAGTAATTTTAGAGTGCTCAATGTTGTTTGATCTCACGCTCTCGCTCACCAAAACAACGCCTATGTAGTGGTAACAGGCCCGTCCACAATGAACACGACGGCGGCGAACGACAACGACGAAAAACTGAAGCTTAACGATATTTGCCGTCAAGCATTGGCGACATGATTATAATGGCAACGACAGCCGCGATATAAGCTATGTTACCACTTGATTCTAATAATCTCGAAAAAGTTTGGTACGTAAATCAGCACGACGACTACAATTATACATGATAGCTTTAATTAATCTTAATTTTAGGTGAAACAGGAAATGATCAATTTATAAAAAAACAAGTAAGGAAAGGGCTGTCTTCGGCTGTGCCGAAGGCTTTATACCTTTCATGATTGCCAAACCACACTTATCGGAACAATCGATTGTATGGGAGCTATACGTTATGTTGGTCCGATCTGGCTGATTTTGCCTACATATGTTACATATATAATATGTAGCAAACTTGCAAAGTTTAACGTTCCTAGCTCTTAAACTGCAAAATTGATAGCCCAAAACCCATTTATCGAAACTATCGATTATATGGGAGCTATATGTCATGTTGGTCCGATCTGAGTCATTTTCACTACACACGTTACAAATACAATATGTACTAAACACGCAAAATTTTACGTTCCTAGCTTTTGAATTGCAAAAGTTATAGGCCAAAACCCATTTATCGGAACAATCGATTGTATGGGAGCTATGACATGTATCGGTCCGATCTTGCTGGTTCCGACAAATGATTAATCCTATGCAAAATGGCGCCTGCTTGCAAAATTTCATCGAGATATCTCTAAAACTGAGGGACTAGTTTGCGTTCAAACAGACGGACGGACGGACGGACGGACGGACGGACGGACGGACAGACGGACATGGCTAAATCAACTCGCCTCATCGCCCTGATCATTTCGGTATACTTAATAGTGGGTCTATCTCTTCTTCTTCTCATACTTACAAACATCGGACCAAAGTTATAATACCATTTCATGTTCATGAAAGGTATAAAAATATATTTTTAGTAACACTTTATTTTGACCTTCGACAGCTAGAAAAGTACCAAAAATTGTGAAATAGTTACCAAAAGATGAGATATGGTGTGAGTATTATTAATCCGATGTTTTGAGATTAAATACGTAGAACTAATTTTATTTTATTTCGACTAGAGCGGGATAGTAATCATTACTTTAGGCTTTAAATTGCTTCCAATTATTACATGTAATTGAGGAAAAGTAATTAATCTCCCAACCCAACCCAATGTCGTATTATGGTAAAACACGTCCAAAAATTTCGGGCGAGGTATCAAGAATCGTGTTGACCTCGGTATTAATAATCCGAAGGCGGAAATTAATTATTTTGTACCAGTGAAAAGTTATTTGCAAAAAACCAAAATTGACCCTGGTCCGATCCCGAATTTGGGGGGTTATCAATGACATTTATGTGCAGAACACCTTTATAAGGTTTAACGATTTAAAAAAATAACCCAAACACCAGCTACGCTATTTCTGCGCAAAACCCACTTTTTCGCTTTTTTTCGGGACGCTGTAATGTCATTACACCAACCACAAGAAATTTACAACTTTCAATTTTTAAATGCAATTTCAGAGCCCAAAAGAATCATTGACCTTCCCCTTTCGTTTGATACCGTAAAATAAGTGTGCAAAATTTCGTACAGATCGGTGCTTTGGTATTTTTATTTTTTTAGTGTAGGTATTTTATTTTTTTTGTGGCAACGCTGTTGTGAACAGTTGATGCATTTTCATAAAATATTGTAAACAAACTAAACGTAAAGTACAATTTTATTAAAATAACCACGTAAAATGCAAGTAGTTGGACGAAATTTCATTAGCTTTGTGTCAACAATTGCTAAAATATCTCACATCACTTATTTAGCAAACGAAATGCTCAGTATGTGCAGCAGCAGGCGTTGGTGGGTTCGCCCAGTGAACCTGACCCGGGAAGAGGAGGGATTTTTCACGACTTGTTTTCAACAGTTGCAGCAAAAGGATGAGGAGCATTTTTTTAAAGTAACACGAATGAGCACAGAAAACTTTAATTTGTTGTTATCATTACTTTATGAGAGGTTGCGCCGCTTCTCAAATAGAAAGCCAATATGTCCGGAAACCCGTCTGGCCATAACATTAATGTAAGTTCATTGGTTCTTTGCAGCCAACAATTTATATTGCTTTTTATATGTGTGCATATAGGTAAACATACTTAACCTTTTTAATTTTAGGTTTTTGGCTCAAGGCTGCAACTTCAGCGTACTTGCTTGGACTTTTAAAATAGGCGTATCAACTATAAGAGAAATTGTATACGATACATGCGATGCCATTTGGGATGAGCTTCATGTCATCTATTTATCACCTCCAAACCGATCAGAGCAAATATCCATTGCGGAAAAATTTTATATAAAGACTGGAATGCCCAATTGCTTAGGAGCCATTGATGGCAAACATATCAACATTATCCGTCCATCAAAGAGTGGCGCCTTGTATTTCAATTACAAGAAAACTCACAGCATCGTTCTTATGGCGGCATGTGATGCAAATTACGTCTTTACATATATAGATGTTGGTGCCTTGGGAAGCCAGAGTGATGGAGGAGTCTTCGCCCGGAGTTCTTTCGGGAAAAAAATATTGAATGGAACATTAAATGTACCTCGCCATACCAATTTGCCAAGGACAAGTATTAGCTTTCCATATTACTTTGTTGGGGATAACGCATTTCCTCTTAAGACCAATTTAATGCGCCCCTTTCCGGGTACAAATTTGACTGATGATAAGGAAAAATTTAACATCGTTTTGTCTAAGGCTCGAGTACATATTGAGAATTCATTCGGCATCCTTGCACATCGTTGGCGAATATTACTCACAACAATATCAGCATGTCCGAAGAATGCAGACAAAATAGTTCTAGCCACAGTCGTTCTACACAACTTTCTAATGCTACAAAACGATAGGAATTACTTCACGCTTGAATTGGTGGACCGAGATGAACATAGCCAAGAAGTTCGTGGACAATGGAGAAGCGAAATAAATGCTTTAGAGTCATTCCAACCGAGAGTGGTTAACCGTTCTTCCTCACAAGCCTTTGACCTACGAAACACTCTTAAACAATTTATAAACACAGCTGTTTAGAAAGTTGCAATTTATTTTAATTCATTCATTTGTGGGTACTTGTGGTTCATTGTACATAGACCTTTATATTTAAATTATAAACGAGAAGTTGAATAATAACTTTGAATATGATTTGTAATTTTTTGTACTTAAAATGCAATTTGTAAACTTGAATTATAATTTTCTGAATATCAAATTTATGTAAAATCTGAGCTCGAACTGAAATTTGATATGAATAATACACTGTTTAATAAAAAATATTGCTTTAGCATACATGTGCATAAATCTTGCTCTTTTGATGATCGTAAGCTTAGCATGTTGTTGTTGTTGTTGTAGCACTACGTTGCCCTGCCTAGGTAGTCAGTATCTACCTTACCCAATATTGTCATCAAACTCTTCTAACGGAGGTCCTAGAAACCTAGCGGCTTCAACAGGGGAGGACCAGAGGGATATGGGTGTTAGAAGAGTAGGTTTCGGTTGAGCAGACAAAAAGATGGTTTGTATTATGGGGGGACAAGCCGCATGCCGGACAAACATTAGGCAAGTCGGGGTTCAGTCTGGATAGGTAAGAGTTTAACCTATTACAATATCCAGACCGGAGTTGAGCCAGCATCACCCTAGTCTCCCTAATCTCCCTATTAAATGAGCATTATAAACAGGTAACAAAGTTTGAATCAAAGATTTTGGACAAAAATCCACAATCTTCTGTCTACGTGTAATATATGTTGATGAATATTAGCATAGTACGCCCATTTCTCTTCTCACAGTACTTCCTAGGTAGGTAGGTTACAGTGGCTGCTAGCATGAGGGCTAACACACATAGGCCCCGGAGGTCCCGTTGTGATACCACATGGATCTTTAAGCGACCCCCTACTCGAACCACTTTACGGAATCCGCGAAGCGCAGGATGTCCTTTGGCTTAATATAGGCTAGTTCGCCTAGATGCCGGAGAATACCCGACCCCAGATATTTCAACCTCTTACCCCACAGTGCGGGGCATTCACAAAGGAGGTGCCTCACCGTTTCAGGCTCCTCCTCGTCCCTGCAGCTTCTGCAGAAGTCGTTAAAGGGGATACCCAACCTTTCTGCATGTCTGCCTAAACCTATATGCCCCGTTAGAAGCCCCATAAGCAGAGAGAGCTCTTCTCTTCTGAGTTTGAGTAGGTCTTCCGACCTACTCGCACTAATTTCTGGCCATATCAATTTTGCATGACAGCAGGTACTGATCTTATCCCACCTGTCACTTGCTTTCTGTAGGAACATATGCCTCGTTAAGAGCTTACTAGTCGCGAGCGGCATGCCTAGACCCTTCCAGGACTGTGAAAGCGGAGCGGATGTGCCCCCTCTAGCAAGCTCGTCTGCCATTTCGTTTCCCGGTATGCCCCTGTGTCCCGGCACCCATACCAGGTGAATCGAGAGCTGCTCAGCCATCTCGTTAAGAGATTTGCGGCAGCTCTCCACAGTCCTGGAATTGTGCGTACTAGCCCCCAACGCCTTGAGAGCTGCTTGACTATCAGAGAAGATGTAGACATCACCGTTATTGATATCCAATGTCTTCAGGTACTCTACAGCTTCCTGTATCGCGGCCACTTCCGCCTGAAAGACGCTACAGTGGTCAGGCAGCCTAAAATTAAGATTTAGGCCCAGCTGAGGAGCGCATACCCCTCCTCCCACCTTATCGTCGAGTTTTGAGCCATCTGTATACAGATGGATTGAGCCATTTTCCAGCGACGGCCCGATGTCCCAGTATTCTCTCTCCTGAATTGTAATATAGAATTTTTTCCCAAAACAGTACTTCGGTGTACAGTAGTCGGAGCTGTACACGGGCAAATCGTCAAGGATGGAGGAATGACCCTTACCGGGGGATCCCCATCCTGGTAGATTCCTGAGTCGCAATGCGGAACATGCCGCAGCTAGTTTACCGCTTAGATCAATCGGCAAAATATTCAAAATTGCATTTAGTGCGTCCGCCGCTGTTGTGCGTAACGCCCCGCTGACACATATGAGCGCGCTTCTCTGCACTCTTTGCATTAGGATAGTATTGGAGTTTCTCTCCAGCCCCGTCCACCAGACTAGAACTCCATACAAAAGAATCGGTCTAACCACAGCGGTGTAGAGCCAAAGTGTAACTTTGGGGGCCAACCCCCATTTTTGCCCTACGGACCCCCTACAAGTGTATAGGGCCACTAAAGCTTTTTTAGCACGCTCCTGGATATTCTCTTTCCATGAGAGCTTTTTATCGATAATGACACCCAGGAACTTAGCGGAATCGCCAAGTTTGAGGGTGACATTACCTAACACTGGTAGCTGCAGCGCCGGAATTTTGTATTTCCTAGTAAACAGGACCAGCTCTGTTTTGGCCGGGTTAACACCTAGACCTTTACCACCAGCCCACCTTTCCACTAACCTAAGGTTTCTCTGCATAATGTCACAAAGCGTTTGCGGGTATTTACCACTTACCACCACCGCAAGGTCATCCGCGTACGCAGTGACCTTGGACCCCCCCTCCACCGCCAGGGTCTCCAGCAGTCCGTTTACTGTAGCTACCCATAGAAGAGGAGAGAGGATCCCACCTTGCGGTGTGCCTCTGTTGACGACCTTACTTACCGTCACCCCGGCTAGAACAGCTTGCACCCTCCTGCTCGTCAGCATTTGGTTCACAAGAGACACTAACCAGGGTTCAATATCCAAGGTCGTCAGAGCTTCCGTGATGGCATCCGGCGTGACATTATTAAAAGCCCCCTCAATATCCAAGAAGGCTACTAGTGTAAATTCTTTATCGGCCAAAGATTTTTCGATGTGCGTAACAATTTCATGCAACGCTGTTTCTGAGGATCTACCTTTCATATAAGCATGCTGCGAGAGCATGATTTTATTCTCCAATTTCTCCCTGAGATGCGGTTCCATGATCCGCTCCAGAACCTTGAGTTGGAGTGACGCCAGACTGATAGGTCTGAAATCTTTCGGGCCAGCGTGAGATATTCTACCCGCCTTAGGTATAAAGATTACGCTGGAACTCTTCCAGATGTTAGGAATGTAACAAAAGGTCAGCACTCCCATATAGATAGCCCGCAGCCACGGTATACACTGTACCATGGACTGCTGGAGCTGAATTGGTGCTATACCGTCAAGCCCCGATGCTTTGAAAGGCTTGAATGACCCAATGGCCCATTCTATTCTTTCATTAGTTAGGTACTGCCCTTGGTCAAATACTCCCTGACCTGTATCAGTTAGGTGCCTGCGCTCGTTTTCCGCGTCTGGAAAGTGAGTATCAAGGAGGAGTTGCAACGTTTCCTCCCCCGTATTCGTCCAAGTCCCATCCGGCCTTTTCAAACACCCCGGTCCACCACGAGGTGATTTTGATAGGATTTTCCGTAACCTAGAACCCTCCGACACAGACTCTATACCACTACAGAAATCTCTCCAGGAGGTTCTCTTAGATTTCCTGAGTACTCCTTTGTACTTTCTCAGGTGCTCCTTATACGCATCCCATTTTGAAGCCTCCCTCGAGGCCTTAGCACTATTAAAAGCTTGTCTACAAAGCTTCCTATACCTATCTAGATCGGGGTTCCACCAGGGTGGTTTTTGCTTACCCCTAGCCCTTTTAATGGGGCAGGCTTTATCCAAAGCCAGCTGACAAGCGTTAGTAAAATTTTCTACCATATCATCTAATTCTACAATGTCCCTGGGTTCATGGGGATAATAGTCGGAAAGGTACTTGTCCAGTTCCTCTCTATACGTTTGCCAATTGGCATCCTTAAAATTTCTATACGGGGGGGATGTGGACGGTACACCTTCCAGATCGAAGCGAATATAGCGATGGTCGGAGAAGGAGTGCTCATCGTAAACCATCCAATTTCCGACCATACCTTCCGCACCTCTCGAACAAAGCGTAACGTCCAGAACCTCCCTTCTACTTTTAGTAACAAACGTAGGCTCCTGGCCTCTATTACATATACATATGTTATACTGTAGTATATAGTCGAAAAGTGACTCACCTCTCTCGTTCACGCCGGTACTTCCCCACGCCGGGTTGTGTGCGTTGGCGTCGCCTCCAACGATGACGTGCCCCTTTGCTTGCTCCACGACCCTGCGCACCGCCTGCGTAGGAGCTGGTTTGTCGTGCGCCATATACATCGAGGTCAATGTACATGCCGTACCATTGACCTCTATCTGCACGGATGTCGTATCCTCGTCGCTAAATTGAGGAAGAAATAAGGCATGTATATTAGATTTTAATAGGATGCATGCCCTAGGTTTCCCTACTGTGGCTCCACTTACCAGTGTAAACCCTGCAGCCTTCAGCCCGCAAATATTGTGCCCGACCACCCATGGCTCCTGGATGAGGGCTATCTCCGCTGCCCCCTTTGATCCCAAAAGGAGCAGTAACGCAGCCGCCGCTGCTTTACTGTGGTGGAGATTAATCTGTAGCACCCGCACCATCAGGGTTGCTACACCTCTCCACCACCGTGACATTGCCAATGTCTTCATCAGACATCGGCTCATCCCCCGAGTTCGCCTCGCATAATCTGCCGAAGCCCAGAGAAGAACCTAGTGAGAGGGTCGATGCGGCGTCGTCCTGTTCCGTACCGTCCATCGGATCGGCCCGGCTAGGTTCGACATCCTCAACCACCCCCTCGCTGTCGTCCTTCTCCAGCTCCTCCTCCAGGTCCTGCACTGACCTTAGGTCGTTGGAGTACACCCGGACCCTAACCTGGACGAAGCCGAAATTCACCATCCAATTCGACTTTTCCAGGATAGGGACCGACTCCTTATTCAGCATCAGGACCGCCTGACGCGTCGCTTTGGAGCTAGACTCCAGCCTGAGGACCCTCCAATTGGTGGTCGGAAGGTCCGGATTAAAGGCCCTAAACACCTCTAGGACCTTTTCTGGCTCCTCTGGTTTGGATGGTATCCACACCCTAGCCCTCGGTCTACATGGGATCTCGCTGAGATCCACCGCCCTGATAGTCGCACCAGGGTAGACCGCCTCCATCAGGCTCACTGCCCTCTTATACATGGCAGCCGACCTTGAATCCCCACAGGCCACCACCTTAACCGAACCCTGGAACCACCCCACTTCTTTCCAGGAGGGGATAGGACCAGGAGATTCGGCCAAGACGCTGACCGAGTGGGTAGCCATCTCAGCCCGCACCCAGTCCCAGTGAGACCGGAAACGCCTCTCCCCATTGGGGTTCGAGTCAAACAGTACTTCCTAAAATTCGAATAAAATGGATTTCTGTGATGAATTTGCTCCTAAAGAGGAAGTTGATCCCGCAACTGAATTTTTAGCACGTGAACAATCAGTTCTTGGTGATCTTGAATCTGAAATAGTCCCCTCAACGAATGCGGTCGCTGGTGCAGCCGTCAGTGAAGGTGGCAATGGACTACTTGGAGGCGAAGAGCTTGCTCCTAGCGCAGGTGGTGGACTTGGCTCATCTACTGGAAGTTTCGAAATGATCGGTAGTGAATCAAATGAACCAGTTGATATTTCAGGACCGCCTCCTTCACGCGTTGAACCCGAAAAAATAAGAAAATGGCGTGAATAGCAAAAACAACGACTCGAAGAAAAAGATCGTGAAGAAGATCGCAAAAAGGAAGAGTTGCGGCAACAAGCGAAGCAAGAGTTAGAAGATTGGTTGCGTCAAACAGAAGAATCGATAGCTAAAACCAAGTCTGCGTCACGTAACGCAGAAAAACAAGCGGCAGCGCTTGAGAATGGTGGACCAATGGAACCTGGTACTGAGTGGGAACGTATTTCAAAATTGTGCGATTTCAATCCAAAAGTAAATAAATCTGGAAAAGATGTCTCACGAATGCGTTCTATATACATCACCTAGAAGGATTCACGACATGGAACGCGCATATGGGGCAGGAGTTAAACATCCACGTAGATAGAGTACCTACTGTCAAAAGTCCGAAGATCTTAGATGTGAAATTTGACAATGGCCCCACCTTCGCTAGTCATGCCACCGCAATAGCTTCTAAGGTACAAAACCGCAATAAGATCCTAAAGTCACTGGCCAGCAGCACTTGGGACAAAGATAAAGAACCATTGCTTGCTACATATACATACGTAAGGTTTTGGACGACCGGTAATGGAGGAAATTTGCAAGTCTGCCAAAACACCGCTATGCCATCTGAGTCTCACCTCCATCAAGAGGCTAAAAGTAAATAAATGAATATCTTCCAATCTTTTCTAGGCGTTTCACGTCCAGTCCATGGTATCATGCTACAGATTGTCAGACATACCAATATCTTATGTGTGACGTGTTGTAAAAAGTGCATTCTTCGAATGAAATCAAAGAGCAAATTTGTCACAAAACCCTGTCGGTTTAGGCAGGGGGGTAGTGAAATAACAGCCCTTGGTCGGGGAAACCCCGAGTCATTCCGGTACGTAGAACCGGCCGTCGTGGGAATGGTAAGCTTAGCATGAGGGAGGGGGCTGATTTGGCACAACTATTTGATGCAGGTGAAAGAGAGAAAATATTGTATATTTGAATATATGAGTTCCTCGCCATCATGCTAACCAAGAGGCCATATAGATACCTGTTCCAGGTCCACTTTCCGGGGGGAAAAGTGTTTACAAGCACTTTGCGGGTTTCTATCCTACAAATTTGAACAAAGTCAAACATCCATATATATTTAAATATATTAATTTATTCCATTGCGTTTTCTAAATTATAAATACAATCTTATGTGTAATATTGTAATATAAGTTTGTATTTCAGGTACTCATAGTACAAAATAAAGTTTTTAGAAAACCAAATTTAGAAAATGTACCGTCTTTGGCACCTTTTTAAATTAAAATTAACGAGATTTTTTTAATAATTCATTTTTTTACAGGATGGGCTACGAAAAAACTTCGGCATTAATCCTTATTTTGTAAAAAGTATTATTCACGGGAAAATGTATGACCAAAAATAGTTCTGTGAAAGTTTGACAAAACAGCTTATCTCAGATTTGACAATTTTTCAGAAGAGCGAAGAACCTGACTAATATGTCATTGATTTTTTACTTGAATACTGAATTATGTTGATGTTTATTTTACCATAACTTTGGAACTAATGGTCAGAGAAATACGTTAGTATTTTTACATCGCAAAGAAAATAATCCTATACAATCAATATCTAAAAAATGTCCCATCTAGGAATAAGTTGTTTTGTCAAAATTTCACAGAACTATTTTTGGTCATACATTAGATATATATGTACTTGCGAATTTTTACTCTACTACTGTTTTTCAGCAACATAAAAAATAATTGTACTTCTTGTAACTAGAAGGTATTGAGGAACATGAAAAAATTTAAGTCTTGTTTATTTAGCATTACAGATATGTATAAAGCGCTTAGCAGTCATTTGATAAATGAGTTTCTATTTCACGAAAGATCAATGCCGACACTTTGGCCTCAATTTCGTTCACCACGTTCAATGGCAGTCCGGCCTCCCTTATTTTGTGAGCCAATGATTGAAAGAGGAGAGTAGTCGAATCCATTTCTTTTGTTTGACTTACAAATGTAGAGCAAGTATTCGTTATGCTTTGAGAAGCAAGTTCTAAAAATTCGTTGAACTTTTGTTGAGTTTCCTATGAATGGAAAAGTAAAAATTTGCATTAAACTCAAAAGGCTAAAACTCAACTTAAAAATTAAGGATTTGTCAAACGTTTAAGAATATATTTGGCTGTTTTTGTTGGGTACTAACCTTTCGGGCACTTGTGGTCGGTCTTGGAGATTCATTTCTTGAGTTTGCTGGTGAAGCATCTGTTGATGACAGGCAGAGATAATTTGTTGCACAATCACTTTCCGCGTCGGAATTATTTCCAATTGTACTAAATTTTTAAAGGATCAAAATTTATATTGAATGCTTGGTAAAACTTTCCATCCAACGTCAAGTGTAAATACACGTCCAAAAATCTCGAGAGATGTATCAAAAGACGTGTCTTGACCTCCGTAACAATAATCCGAAGGGGGAAAAGCCATATTTTGTTTCAGTGAAAAGTTATTAGTGAAAAACCAAAAAATGATCCAGGTCAAATCCTGATATAGGGGTCCGATCCATGTTTTTTATGTGCAGAACACCTTGCGGCATTGGCGGCCTTCGGCCGCGCTTCAAAAAATAACCCTGGGCTACGCCATTCCAACTCCGGGTGCGTGCCATAGCCGTGGCTACCGCCACGGTGATGTCCTTCCGCGTGCCACTCTTTTTCTCACAGGGTAATGTGATTACAACAACCACATGAAAATGACGGAAAAATTGTGAACTTTAACTGCAAATTTCTAAAAATGACGGATTTCCCCCTCCAGATTATTGTTACGGCGGTCAAGACACGTCTTTTGATACATCTCTCGAGATTTTTGGACGTGTATTTACACTTGACGTTGGATGGAAAGTTTTACTGAATGCTTTTATTTAGTGATATATATGTATGTATTTATTCACCTTCGAGATGATTTCACATTGTCCAAGAAAGACATGGCATCCATATAGCGCCATTTGCGCTTTGGACTTGGGGCACCACTCCCTGAAGCAAGATGCTGCGATCTCTTCAACCTTTTATAGGAATCGCGTAAATTCTTCCACCACTTCTTGCACAAATCTTCTATAATTTAAAGGTAATAATTGTAATATAAATGCAAATAAATCTCTATATTGATACTGACCATCACATTGCATTGCAGAGGCGACTTCTTTCCAGGCATAATCCTTTCTCTTCGTGTTTTTGTAATCTTCTAGGCCAAGATTATAGATAATGGGAATTCTTCGAACTTCCTCAATTAATTTTTCTTCAAAATCCATTGTTTGAAAACAATTTAAACAATTTGAACAATTTTTAAAAAAACACCAAACAAGAAAAACAAATTGTCAGCTGAATTTGCGCGAAATATGAAGAAGCATAGCGTGCTTGCCGCTTGTCAAAATAGAATTAGATTTAATCTGGCGACGGCGGCATCTGTGATTGATTGCCGCTTTGTCGCGTCGTGCTCAAAAAATTCCTCCCCATAAGAACACGTGTAAAAATAATTTGACAGATGCCGCTTGTCGTTTGCCGTTTTCATTCTGGTTACCACTCATGGCTTGGTATAATTAAGACTTAATTATTAAGTATATATAGCAGTGGTATCCATCCCATAGATCAATTGATCACACGTATTCTTACTCTCTATCGTTCAGTCGTTAGCGAGCCAGCAACGAATAAACACCAAGCTTGGCCGCGACGCTTAGTGTATGCATTGCAATGCCCTGTGAGAACTTTTTTATGCTAGAAAGTGCCTTTGGCTACTTGCAATGCCTTTTATGTTACAATAATGTTGAATTCTGAAAAAATTTAGAAAGAATATCGTATCCAATATTGAAAAGAATATCTTTTCAGAGCCTATCACTTTTCTACAACATATATTAATTTGCAGATCATTAATATGGGTAGTACAAGAATTTTATCAACTACAAAATCTCTAAAATACCGCCCTTATTTAACAATGTGTAGGCTTAACAAGTAACATCCTTGAATTTTTTATCTGAAAGTCTAACACATTCCAAATTTTCTATCCCCATTCAATATGTTGTTATTTTGGTTTAAATTTCCCACTGGTCTGCTCCCATTCTCTCGTTCTCACTCATACACTCACATTTTTCATTTTGGACAGCACTGACCCTGTAAAAAACGTTGGAGTATGGGAGTACTCCAACATTTATCCTCATTCATACAAAAAGGTGGTCCAATTTATAAGCCCATGTCCGGTGATTGGATCACCTAATCCATATCGGAGCACCCTGCTGAATAGTCTATGGAACACCTACGTGAGAGTACTTTGAAAATGCTGGCAAAATATTACTCTATAGAGTACTTTGCAGTAAAGCGAGAAAGGGAGTATGTGTTCTTTTTGAGGACCACCTACTCCCTCTCTCGCTTTGCTGTTGAATAGTCCATAGAGTAATCCAATAGGAGTATTTTGGGAGTACTCTCATGTAGGTGGTCTATAGAGTATTCAAAAGCAAAGAAATGGAGTACTCCGAGTCGGATTAGGTGATCCAATTACCGGCCATCGCCATGCAAATTGGACCACCTTTTTTATATGAGCATGGATAAGTGTTGGAGTACTCCGATACTCCTTAAGGAGTACTCTATGGAGTATGGAACGGAGTATTTCGGTTTTTTGCAGGGGATATATAGTATGATGTTAACAAAAATGTTGCTACAGAGAAATAAAAATACTCCATGTTAAGAGAGAGGGTACAACCAAAGATGACTTGATACGAAACTCTCTCCCGCCCTCTCATTTCGGTCCTCGATTATGCAGTGTTGCCTACTTTTTTATGTGTGCGCTAGTTGGCAATACTACACAATCGAGGACCATCTGACATTAGATACATACACAATGAGGAGCCAGAAAGCAAAAAACGCACCAAATTTGGGAAAATCAAACAAGTGAACATTTCGATAAACTTAAAATATCGCACGATTGAGAAAAAATACGTAAAGTATGAAATAGTACAATCTAAGCAAATAGCTGCAGAAAATATATGTAGAAAATTATATTTTTTTCACGCATTTGAGTGGTTTACAGGTATAAAAAAAGCTTACAAGATACAAACAATACGCCTTTTCTTTTTGTATTATTTGCAAATATTTATTTTAATTATAATTATTTTTATTTGAAATCGTGTTATTTTCATTACCATGTTCTATTTCATTACGAAATGTACATCATTCAGGATTTTACCTAATGTTAAGATATCTTGGGAATTTTAACTTTATGTTATGAATTATTTATTATTTCATATATTTTATTTTAAATATATCTTGTCTCATTTTATACGTTGCGAGCAAGAAAAATTCAAAACTGAACCGATAGCACCTTTTTGCACACCTCTTGGTCTGTGGGAATTGCAAAATTCCTGAAAAGCTACTCAAAATGCCCATATTTTGTTTTCACCATACTGGCATCATTGGAAAATGTTATAAAAAATTACCACTTTTTGAGCGCTCTCAGAGAGCGCGAAGTTTCGTATCTAGTCCATGACTTAACTATATAGGTTGAACTAATAGGGCAACAACACGAAAGTACCGTTTGACGTTGTTTCGTACTTATGTCAAAAGGCGTGTGGTACAAACGCGCAAAAACGTTCGGACTTTTTAATAAACTTTTCACATACATTACACTTACAAATCACACATTTTCCTAAAATATTATCACGAAGAACACATTAAATATCAATTTAAAGTGAATTTTTATTAAAAACCAACAAACTACGCAAGCGAACTTAGTAGCTTTTCCAAGAAGTGCAACAAAGAATGTAAACAAAAAACAAAGATGTGATAGTTTGACATAGCTACGATGAACAAGAAGAAGACCATATGTCATGTACATTAACCATATAAATTATTAAGTCATGATCTAGTCATCTTTGGGTACAACAGAGAAGTAGGCTTGAAAGAATAAAGACGATAGTGGTAACCAGAATGAAAACGGCAAACGACAAGCGGCATCTGTCAAATTATTTTTACACGTGTTCTTATAGGGAGGAATTTTTTGAACACGACGCGACAAAGCGGCAATCAATCACAGATGCCGCTGTCGCCAGATTAAATCTAATTCTATTTTGACAAGCTTCAGATGGTGGCGTTTGGTTTTTTTGACAATAAAAACGAAAGGAAGAGTAAATAACTTGTAAAATAAGTTCAAATTATTACAGAATATGTCTCTTTCACACTTTTTACAACATTTTTTGCTACTTTTCAAGATGATTCGCACCTGTCGCCCCTGCTCTCATTATAATCATGTCGCCAATGCTTGACGGCAAATATCGTCAAGCTTCAGTTTTTCGTCGTTGTCGTTCGCCGCCGTCGTGTTCATTGTGGACGGGCCTGATAGCTAGAACCAAAGTATAATAAACAAAGTAGTAGCGAACTTGACAGTTCTCTCTAGGAGTTTTAACGTCAAATGGAAAAAAAATTTAACCCGTTCGATTTAAAATTTTTCATTTTTATCAGTTCGTTATTTTTATTTGAGAAATACCAAATCGTGGTAATTGTTTACGACTGCAACCGAGTGCTAAAACACGTCCAAAAATTGCCGGGAGAGATATCAATAGACGCGCCCAGTACCCATAAATAATAATCCGATTACGAGATCAATTTTTTGAGTAGTTTGCAAGATATGTATTTGGAAACGAATGAAACAATTTCTGTACCAAGAAGACGGGATCGCGTTATTTTTTTAAATCGTGGACAATAGTCGGCAACTAAAGATGTAATTCACACAAAAGCTATAGACAACGCCTCCGATTAGTTCTTCGGATTTTTGCAAATATTTTTCAAAATAACAACAGTATTTATTCTCCGGAGGCCGATTTTCATTTGAACCGAAAAGTGACTTTGGTGCTCCTCCCAAAATTTTTAAGAAATTTGATGATAGTCGTAAACAGTGACCCAAATCGTTCCTATACTAATATATACATATGTATGCTTGTTCTTTTCGTTCAAGGTCTTTAAAGAGGTAGACTCCAAAGTAGCACTTGGTGGCAAAAGTGAGCTTATTAGATAGTTTATGAATTTCTATATTAATAATTTTTTGATATTTGCAAATGCGGTTTAACTTTTTAATACAAAAATTGTATGGGGCCCAAATATTGTACGTGGGCCAGTAAGGGTAAATTCGTTGGTTTATACTTTTTTGAAGTAAGAACTCCTACAAAAAAAATATTTCAGTTGTCTATTCTACCTTGTTTAATTTGCCTTGGTTTATACTTTTTTGAAGTAAGAACTCCTACAAAAAAAAATATTTCAGTTGTCAATTCTACCTTGTTTAATTTGCCTTGGGTAGAACATAACCATTTTCGATTGAAAAATGTTAGTGAGAGAGTTAACATAGCTATTTTTGCTGTAACAGAAGGTCCGCTCGTTCATAGATAATTTAATAGATTAACAGAGGCACCTTCATACAGGTTCGAGAGAGAATTTATCTTTCGGAAGTTCGATCATAGTTAATACACTTACATATTTGAACCGAGCGAAATGTTATGTAAATTTAACATGGAATGTAGGCAAAAGTAGACTTTGGATTTGTACACACAAATATATGTACATCTATGTACATATGTACATATAATAAGCTGGCATAGGCATTTAAACACATTGAACTGATTTTGTTTATAAAATTTGGATTAGGTTTAATAACTTAAGATTTAAATAAAAGAATGTACTAGATATACGAACAAGAAAATGATGATGGTCTAAATTTGTATATTTTCTTTTAGCAGGTTGGGTGGGTAAAGACGGAAGTGCAACAACATCTTAGCCTTCCACAATGCTGCCGGAAGGACTCCAACCTGGCCAAAGGTATGACAACCATTAATTGTAATCGGGTTAGTGTATTTTTTTTGATTCCGGGTTCGATATTATACAAATTTTTTTGTTAAATTTGTTTTGTTTGCTTTTGTTTTCTAACCTTCTCTAGCCCTTAAACAAATTTTATTTCAAATCTCTGTTTGAATTTTTATGTGAGGCCGAGAAAAAGTCTGTGTAGGAGCAAGATCCCCCCCCAATATACGCTGAAGGCTAGCTGGTATTAAGAAACAGAGTATCCGCTCCTTGAACTCTATACGTGCTCGGAGAATAGACATGATAGCGTGCCATATTTGGTTCTCGTGGGATGAGGCCACCATTATGCCTTCGAGTAGATTAAGAACCCCCTTATTGGCAGCTAGAAGGACCTATTCATTACAAGGCAAACTGCTTGTTTGAGGTACTTCCACATTTCTTTAGCATGATTTTCACTCATTTTTACTTTGTTTTCCATATATTTAACCCTTTAATTTTTCACAAGTTTTTTTGTACATTTTATTTATACTTCTATATTCATCCCACACTCCTGTCCGTAATGCATGTTTATATATATTAAATTTACTTTTGTTCATTTGTGCTAGTTCGTGATCATACCATTTATTCATTAATTGTATGTACACTTCTTTTTCATATGTCAGGCTTTCCATTACTCGCACTATATTGCCATTTATAAGTTCTTCTTTACCATCGATTTGAAAGTTATTAAAATTATACGATCTAAGCAAAGAACGTAAAACACAAAGAAGGTCCAACGCAACGAATAGTGAGTTTAAATGGAGAGTTTTAAAGCTTTTCGCATTTTTATTTTTGAACAAAATAAAGATTTAAACGTTTTCGTATCTCCAACTACAACTTTTTGTGTAAATATTTAATTAAAACACGGTAAATTTAAGTAGTTTAAACGTAGGTACAGTGGTGAATTACCTACCATCGATTTGACAGTTTCTATCGCGTTCGCTGTTGGACCTTCTTCATACATTTACGTTCTTTGATCTAAGTGCATTTATTAAACTTTCGCTATTGTATCTGTCCCAAGCAGTAATTTTCTTCATTCCATTCTCATTTTGAAATACTACGATATTTTGACATTGAAATTTATTGTTTCATGATCGAAGATTTTAAATTCTTTTAAGTGATTGCATTCTATTTCTTCTGAATTTGAGTATAGTAAATCAATATTGGTTTCCGTTGTTTCTGTAACTCTCGTGCTGAACTCAATTTTTTGGGCCATTCCCAACATCGAAAATATCTCTGACAGTTTAGTGCTATTTGTTGATACGCAGTTCACGTTGATATTAAAATCTCCTACTACTATACTATTGTTACTTTTATAGTATTTATCCACTAAAATATCTGTCAAGTAACTAAAAAAATCAGCATCACTTGTGATGGGCGAATGGTAAAGCACTCCAATTTACCATTTTATGTCGACTTTTTTCAGCTTTATTATTGTGCACCATATATTCATATTCACATTTCCATTATAAATTACATTAGAGTCAATTGTATTATGTACATACATATATTAAAACTCCTCCCGTGTGCCTGCAGTGTTTCTAATTCTAATTCACTATCTGCGACATCCATCGTCGTACACGTCTCAGAGATAATATAATACCCGTCTTGTGTGCTTCCGCCAAAACTTATAATTCACATTTATTGGATATTATGATATTTACATTCAGATAAATGCATTTTAAATTATTATTAGTGCTTTGGCGATTTTTCACTTATTATAGTTGGTTTCGCCTGTAATCTACACGCATTTCACACACTTGTCGTAATCTGACATTTTGTCTTTACTTTTCGCACTGCAATTATTGTTTTTAGTTTTTTCGCGGCAAACACGTACCTTAGGAAAATTTATATTATTTAAAATTTCAAAATTTAAGTAATATCACACTGATTTTGTACAACTTCTTATGTCTTTGTTTGTGGAGTCTCTATCTCGCATATTTATTTATTTTATTTTATTTTATTTTAAGTCGACAATAATACAAAGCGGTCGACTAATTACGAATATAAAACATTCTATTATAAGTTATACAGTATTACAAAAGTAAACTTAACATAGAAAAATAAACTTAAGTCTAACGTATTCCACAAGTGGATGGTTGGAGAGGCCGAGTCTCAAATCCACCCTGCCATTCGGTCCATGTGTTCATGCAAATATATGCTCAGGAATCCTGATCTTTCCCTGGATGGTTGGAGAGGCCGAGTCTCCAATCCACCTTCCAGAAAGGTCGAAATATTGAATTAAGCTGTGCTTGGAGCTCCTGTTTGTACATTGAATGGTTGAAGAGGCCGTGTCTCCAATCCACCGTCAATTTCGGTCCATGAATTCATAAAGTTGTGCGTAGAGATTAAAGAGGAGTGAAAAAGGGCGAGTATCCAATCTACTTTTAAGATCTGGTAAGAAATACAAGTATGTCGTTACGTAAAGTGGCAATTGTACGTTCAAAGCTTATACAGCCAGACAAGTTCGTTCATCGGCGTGATCGTATATCTAGGGCCGGTGGAATTCTTATAACGGTCTAATCCCGTTTTTCGTCCGAATTGCTGGTCCTAAACAATGAGTCTGATATTGAATTTAGAAAAAGGTTTCACTGCATAATCTGATTATCTCTTGCTCGTACATACCGCCTCTATCGGATATGCATGTATGTATATACTCTCCATTTCTCTGCTATTAGTAATTTGCAGTCTCAGTTGCGTAATAGTAATCGTTTTCTTGTTCCTGGAGATTTTAACTTACCTTAACTGGGTTTGCTCAAGCGATTCAAACTTCCTAATCCCTGTCTCACAACATGGTTTCCTCAATTGCAAAACTCAACTGTTCAATAATCCGAAAAGGTTTTACAATTTCGTTAATGTAAAACGGAAGACCTTCGGATTTCCATCTCGCTTCTCTTATGGAAGTAAGAAAGCCAGTTCGGATCAGGATATAGCGGAATTATTTGCTGATTTCTTTAAGTCAACTTGTTCATCTAGTAGGCTCCAACAATTACTCTATCCTTTCAAATTGACATAATCTAACTGCATCTGCAATCCTGATATAAATAAAAATACCGTTCTACTAAGCCTTTTAGTATTGCAATATCTATGTAGCTCTTTATTTTCATCGTGTCAACCACTACGAACTTGATAGAGCTAACCACTTGTGTTATGGATGGATTCGTAAATTGTTTGTAAACTGATGTAATATAAACTGATTTCAGTAAAGCATTCGACTCTGTCAACCATGAGCTCTAATTCATAAACTTGTTTTAATGGGTTTTCCGAAACATTTATGCGAAGTATCGTAACACATTCAATGGCTTTACCCTTAAGACCATTCTGGCTTCGGGGATTCCGAGGAAACCTCGGGCTCGAATTTGGTTGCCCAAATTGAAGATAGAAGCGGGAAAGCTCCTGTAGATTTTGGTCTGTATTTTGGTCTTGTATAAAGGAACCGCAGGGTTCCTTGGATAAAATCGACTATACCAACCAGCTCCTAGGGGAGCTTAACCTTGATAGACAGGGTTCGAAAGCGGCAGCGTCGATCTCCGATCCAAGTGCAATTGCGCCTTCTGTCTGATGATGAGGGTGGCGCAGGTAAACTTGCAACACTCTAAATTTGCATCGGACAACCTTTTAGTAGTCCTCAGGAAGGAGGTCATTGATAGCTGCTTAGTGCAGGAGCCGTGGGTCTAGGGCTCAAAGATGAAAGTCGAACAAACTCAAAACTATAACCTGTTTTATATTCACGGAGAAGGTAAATCGATACCCTGTATTCTCGCTAGAACCGTTTTTTAACTTCCTATTATCAAATATTCTTACCATATGTAACAAGGGCAGTACTCTTACATTTATCTTTCCGGATTCAGAGAACTACGAAGGGTGGGAAGAAGTACTGTACATTACCATGGCAACCGACTCTCGAGATCTTTTGGTAAAGAACTGGGCGACCTAAGGTCAAGCCTTAGGAAGGTTTTAAACGACTGATATTCAAGGAGCGACTTTCAGGAGTATAAGACCTCTCTAAAGGAATATTAAAAAACCGTAAAAATCGCAAAGGAACATTGCGAGTCGATTGAGTCCACGAAGGACTCATCAAGGCTCGGAAAGATACTTGCAAGAAACCACTCATGCAAGGCATTCGCTAAGCGCACTTATTTCACATGGGCGGGATCATAAGCGGAAGCCCTGGACATCCTTATAGAAGCCCACTTCCGGACGATCCCTGGAAAGCGGACCAACGAAAGAAAATGGTGCAAGACAAAATAGCTGGGCAATAAAAAGCTTCTCACCCTACAAATCGCCAGGAGTAGATTGTATACTCTTTATTATGCTGCAGAAGACCCAAGAATCTTCGGGCAATAAACAGCTTCTCACCATACAAATCGTCAGGAGTAGATTGTATACTCCTCATTATGCTGCAGAAGACCCTAGAATTTTCGGTTAGGCAACTGAAGTAGATCTCTGCAGCGGGTAGAAGAAGGCATGACAGGAAGTTGGCCAAAGAGCCTCACATCCTTTGTGCCAAAAACATTAAAGAGATTACACAGTAGGATATAATGAAATTTTTTTTTATCAAACGGTATTATATAAGGCAAAATAGAGTGACTTTTAAGCTCAAAATATTTATCAATTCGGTTTAGAGTAAATGCCTCTGCAGCGGCATTACTTGCAACTCCATATAGGCGCTAAATGGAATCAAAACCGGCAAGAGAACTTAGGCTAGATAATCTGAATTGAATTTGTTTAATATATCGGCAAAAAGTTATAATAATAATTACAATAATAATTTATTGAGACACTTGTAAGAGATATGTAGATTTTTAGAGTAACGTATTAATTTGATACATATTTTTTCTGATTAAATTTATTCCAAAATGAAATTGACTTTTTAGCTGCAAAATCATTTATCACGTCTTCATTGTCCAGTTCAATTCTTCGGTGAGCATTCGGTAGTCCATTCAGTCTTTCTTAGTTTTAAGACGTTTTAAGGTCCAAAATGAACGTTCGTAAAACGGCTAATTATAATAAATAATCCATGCATGTTTTCCCTCCCCTCCAAATATGGATTTGATACATTTGAGTAGTATGAGTACTTGTTATTTTTTATTTTTTTTTTTCAAAATTATGATTTGTTGCTCATACGCTCGTACAGTGTTTTTCTTATACACTACCCGAAATAGCTATAAATGCATCCATTTTATTGCATTTTTCACCAATTTCTGCTTCAGAAAAACCACTTCAACTAATTTTTTATAAATAATGTGAATCAAAATTTTAAAGTTTTTTCTGAGAATTTTTAGATTTTTTAAGTATATGGCTTGGTTGGTTGGTTGGTTGGTTGGTTGGAGTGGCGAGTCCCAGTGACTCCAATTAGCGCTAGCGCGCCGTTTTGATACCACAGCTCGTGAACTAACCAATGAAGATTATTACAGAAAGTTAGCGTGGTGGGACTCTTACACCACTATAGATCCTATCTATATCCATGCCGTTGAGTCCAAGAATTTTAGAAGTTCCCCAATCTTCATCTCGCTTAGCTCGGAGAGACTCCCAAACAAGGGTTTTCCCAGAAATTTTGTTCTGCTCCTGCAGTGCGCCGGACAGCCGCACAGCAGGTGCTCCACAGTCTCTTCCGTTCCCGGAAGGTTGCAACTGCGGCACGTGGTATTGTGCTCCATGCCCATCCGTGCGGCGTGCGCCCCGATAGTCCAATGCCCAGTGAGGGCCGAAACTAATCTGAAAATGTCCCTTCTGTTATTCCTGAGAAGGGTCGAAGATCGTGCTTCATTGTACGAAGGCCATAAACTCTTTGACACTCTGCAGGACTGCAGACGCTTCCATCTATCCGTAGCCTCCCCAAGCCAGTGCTGAGAGACCCGACCCTTGAGCAGTCCCAGCGGTGCAAGGACCTCCTTCGCTTCTGAGACGTCAAGGGCCGACCCACGCCGTGCCAACTCATCGGCAGTCTCGTTTCCCTGTATGTTGCGATGCCCCGGCACCCATATTAAAGAAACGGCATGTCGACTTGCCAGGTTCATGGTCCACTCCCTGCACTGACCCACAAGGCTCGAAGTGATCGTCGCTGATCCGAGAGCCCGAAGAGCCGCCTGGCTGTCCGAGAAGATTGCTATCCGATTACCTGTGATGTTTGTATCCAGTAATGCCCTGCATGCCTCCTGGATAGCGTAAATTTCTGACTGAAATACACTCGCAGAATCTGGAAGACGCATTGACAAGGACACGTCTGGGATAATTGCGAAAACCCCCGCTCCCACTCCACACTCCATTTTAGATCCATCCGTGAAAATTGAGATGTCGAACTTCTGTGGTAGTTCCCCTTTTCTCCAGTCCTTTCTGGATGGGAAAATAACCTCAAAGTTTGTGTCGAAAACTGTCCTGGGACAAATGAAGTCCGTTTTGGTTTTAATATAGGGGTCGGTTATATTTAACAGAATACGGCTGTGACCGTATCCACGCTCTTTCCAGAGTCCCAACTCCCGAAGCCTGAGTGCACTATTAGATGCTGTTTCCTTGATAAAGAGATCGATCGGTGGTATATTGCATATCACATTCAGAGCCTCTGTGGGGCATGATCTAATCGCCCCTGTGATTGCGCCACAGGCAGCCCGCTGAACTTTGCTTAGCATGTTCATAATGTAGCCCACCTCGGCTGCCCTCCACCACACTATTGCTCCGTAGGCTAAGATCGGTCGAATAACTGCTTTGTACATCCATGCTGTGATTTCCGGACTCAGGCCCCACTGTCTGCCTAACATACGTTTACAGGCGTACATAGCTCCATATGCCCGTTTGACCCTGTTTTCTATGTTAAGTTTCCAGTTTAACTTAGGTGTCAAGAGGACGCCTAGGTATTTCGCCCTATCAGAAAGTTGCAACTCTTGACCACAAAGAGAAGGTAGATTGAAACTTGGTATTTTTTTCCTATTTGTGAATAACAATAGCTCGGTCTTTGAGGGATTGACATTAAGCCCCGCAGCCTCTGCCCATCCACTCAGCTTCCTTAGTGCTACCTGCATGATATCGCTAATCACGTTAGGGCACAGACCCGATACTAGTATTACTACGTCGTCCGCGTAGGCAACCACTTTTACTCCGTTCATGTTAAGTTGACGAAGTATGCCGTCTATAACACAAAGCCAAAGCAGTGGAGACAGCACTCCACCCTGAGGAGTTCCTCTCGACAAGTGTGCCGTTACTTCACTTGCTCCGACCTTGGCGCTTATGACTCTAGACCGCAGTGCCATCCCTATCCAGTTTACAATAGGGTCCTCGATACCAAGGCCCGATAGCGAAACCTCTATCGCTTCCAGCCTTACGTTGTTGAAGGCGCCTTCAATATCAAGGAATGCGGCCAGGGTGAACTGTTTACTCTCGAGGGACACTTCTACCTTGTGCACCACCTCGTGCAGGGCAGTCTCCGTTGAGCGTCCCTTGAGATACGCATGCTGAGCTGTAGACAGCCCTGAATTATCTAATGTCTTTCTAATATGGACGTCCAAAAGCCGCTCGAAGGTTTTCAAAACAAACGACGAAAGACTGATTGGTCTGAAGTCCTTGGGGTTTTCATGGCCTCTCTTGCCCACCTTTGGGATGAAAACTACCCTCGTCCTTCTCCAGTTTACAGGCACATGATTTAGCCGAATGCATGCCCTGAAGATACACGCCAGCCAGGGTATTACCAGTAAGCTGGTTTTTTGTAACATGGCTGGGAAAATACCATCCGGCCCCGCGGATTTGTACGGTGAGAAACTGTTGATTGCCCATTCAATCTTTTTAGCTGTTATAAGCTCATTTATTAGCCGAACAGAGGGTAGTACACCAGTGTACTCTTTACCTTCCATTTGACTAGGCCCACAGCCTGGGAAATGTGTTCCTACAAGGAGATCCACGGTTTCCGCCGAGCTGCATGTCCATGAGCCGTCGTCCTTCCGTAAAAACGACGGGCAAGCTTTTTCTTTTGAGAGAATTTTTCCAAGTCTCGAAGATTCCTTTGTTGATTCAATAGACGAGCAAAAGTCCTTCCAGGATCCTTCTTTTGCCTTCCGAATCGCTTTTTTATAGCATCTTAGACTATTCTTGTATGGCAACCAGTTACCAGTAGAACGGCTCATGTTGAATAGTCTCCTAGACTCTCTCCTGAGTTCGAAAAGGTCTGAATTCCACCAGGGAGGATATGCCTTTTTGCTAAAACTAGTCGGACAAGCTACCCGTAGAGCTGACCCCATGGCCTTCTCTAGCTTACTACTTTTTGCATCAAGTTCCTCCACTGACAGTAATTCCTGCAAAGGTTGACTACCTAGCTTATTGCTCACCACCCTGACGAACCTTCGCCAGTTTGTCCTCCTTGGATTTAGGTGAGGGATAGGATTTTCTAATTTTAAAATGATATCGAAAAGGATCATCCTGTGGTCAGAAAAGGACTGCCTGTCTGATACCCTCCAATTTTCTATACGAATATTGCTGTTACCGCTTAGTAGCGTAATGTCCAGCACCTCCTCCCACCCACTAAAAGTATCAGTGCTTGGGAAGATGAAGGTAGAGGTACTACCCCGGTTACAAACTACTAAGTTATTACTCAAAATAAAATCGAAAAGTGACTCACCCCTGGTATTGATCTCCGTACTCCCCCATAGGGAGTGTCTGGAGTTGGCGTCGCATCCAACAATTATGTTGCTTTCTTTGTTTTCCTGCATTAGCCTGCGGATCTCCTCCGGTGGAGCCTCCTCATCATGCGGCATATATGATGAGGCAATCACCATGCTGACTCCGTCAGCCGCCTCCAGCGAAATGGTGGTCAAATCTGCACAGCTGTGGGAAGAAACAAGAAAAACATTGTATATAGATTTTACAAGAACGCATGTCCTAGGCTTACCATCCTCGCGCTTGTAGAAAATATTATATCCCTTAATGGAGAGCCCCTTAATAATAGTGTTCCACACCCAGGGTTCCTGAATAAGGGCGATGTCCACGTTCTCCTCCAGCAGGAAAACGGAAAGGTTGTCCGATGCCAGCCGCGAGTGCTGTAGGTTTATCTGGACAACCCTAGAACCCATTATTATTATTGGGGTCCTGGCTCTTGGTCGACGAGCTGCAGGTCCTCCAGGCGCCTGTTTGTGTCGTCGACAGCATCCGGTCCCTCATCGTCCTGAGGATTCCGCAAAATTTTTACCTTGGCCCGACGTATGCCGAATCGCAAGGCGTAATCCGCTTTTTCCAGCGGCCCGATACTCTCCTCATTAATGAGGAGGACAAATGACAGGCTGTTCCGCTGAGATGCCTCTGCCTTTATGACCACCCAGTCATCCATCGGCACCTCGCGGTTGTGAGCCTGAAGATACTTAATCAGCGTCCCACTGTCTATCTTCATACGCGGGATCCATATCCTCGCTCTCGGTCTTTTTGGACTGTCGGCGGCTTGGATGAGCTTTACCTTCAAGCCTCCCCCAATGTCGCCTAGGTCCAGCAGGCACTTCTCCAGGAAGTCCTTTGACTGCTGGTCCTCGCATTTGACTACCCTGTGACCGCGGACAACTTCCGCCGAGTCGAAGGAAGGGAGACTACCATCTGGGTTGGCCATCACGAACTGGATAACCATTTCGGATAGCCTCGCCTCGATTTCTCCCCACTTCTCCAAGACGGACCTGCCGCTGTTGGTGGTCGCATCGACAAGAGCAACCTCCAGGTTGCTCCTAACCGCATCGGCAAAAGATTTTGCCCCCACCCGCGCTCCGGCTGAGGTGGAGGTATCATCACCGGTAACCTTGCTCCTCTTAGAGGAACTCGAGGCCTCTTCCATAGACCTGTTCCTTTTCGAGGTGCTAGGGGCTTCTTCCAGAGGCCTATTCCTCTTACCGGTGGAAGCTGATGATGTGGTGTTCAAGTACGCCCGGTACTCATCCACCACAGCTTGGTAAACCTTCCGGTCCTCCGCATCCTTGGGATGAACGGTACCATTTACCCTGTTCCTTTCTATCTTATCCAAGATAGACAGGGCAAGCTGGTATCGCCTTCTCCCTTGGAATGCATTGGACCGTGCATTCTTACTATCAGGCCGCTTCCTAGCGGCCTTCGAACGTTGTTGATTCTTTGGCGGAGTCCTGCTACCCACCGTAGCTGTACCGCCCGTCTCCACCGTCTCTTGGCTAGAGAAAAGGAAATCCTCGTCCGAGGAATTTTCCTTTTCCCTATGCCGATGTCCGTCTGTTTGTCCAGGGTCTGTCGCCTGTCCTGTTGTAACTGTTTCTGTCCTTGTTATTGTCCCTGTCCGTGTTGTTGTCCCTGTCGTCCTGTCCACGCTCCCTACAGTCCGGTTTCCGGAGTCCTCCTGACCTCCTTGTCCGTCTGTCTCTTCCTTCGTTTTGTTGGTTGTTTTTATTTCTTTTTTGTTATTCATTTTTTGGTCCCACGAGTATGCACGGAAAGGGTTGGTCACTCGTCCCCAGAGCCGGCATGCGTAGAGAAGGCACTTATACCTCCGACCTTGCCCGGGTATCGGAGGGGACCGTTCACGGCCAGCTATTCGATAACCGCCCGCTGACCATTCAGCCCTCGGCACGTATACCTTTACACCTTGGCTTAGGGTGGTGTTGGTACGGCGATCCTCACATCCCCTGCAGCCGAGAGTGGTTCGTACCCAGATGTACTCACCCTTCCCGAGACTGCAGCAAATATGAGGCTTTCCTCTTAGTTCGTCTCACATTGGGACCTCCCACTCCAGGAGAAGTTCCAATGCAATACTTCAGCCCCTTCGCCACGGCAAGGCGACCAACGTTGAAGGGGAGTATATGGCTTTGTATCGGATTAAATTTTTGTCGGATTAAATTTTAATACAATGAGGTGTTAATCATGCGCGAATGCCGAAAAATCCATGACCATTTCTAGTTATCGAAGCAGCAGTATACATATATCAAAAGTTGGGACCAAGAGCTTACCAACTTTTTTCGCAAAACGAATAAAAACTTTAAATTAAGAACGTATTGCATTCTCAATTATACCTCTTCAGGAATAATTTTAGGTGGTGAAAACTATAATGAATGCTATTGTTCCTTTACCCTTTGGAAGACAAAAAAAAGAAGAAAATTTAAAGTTAATTTGATGTCTGTACGTTCCGCAACAATTAATACAGAACAAATTAATAATCTATAAAATTTAATGCAATATTTAGAAAAAAAAGATACGGACTGGTATAAGAATAATATATTTACTGGCGCAATACACACTGATTCTTATAAATTATCTGATGCAGAAGATAGTAATAGTGATTTGGATTATTTAAAGTATTGTATAAAATGAAAATGATTTGTTCTTTAGCAAAAAAAAAAAATGCCTTATACATCACTAGATATGTATGTATTTTTTATTTAAATTCTTGGTATTGTTAACGATAAGCTTATTTCTTTGGACCCTGACTCAATTCTTGGGCGTTTATGGAAATAAGTACCCGTGAACGACATATTAGCCGTGTTTTTTTTTATCGGCGTCTGCGTTTGCGCTTAATATTTGTATGGACTGCTAAGCGCACAACTTTATCTGCAACTACGAAATAGTGGCTGATAAAATCAGTACTTCCAAGAAGTTTCCATTCATTTTGCAAACTGCCTTACCAACTTCCAGCAATCTGTTTATCATCCCTTAATAATAACCGGAATGTCAACAGAGGAAATGTATGTATGTATGCGCGTTGATAATGGAATAGCCGCAATTGCGGATGACCGTTTTTTTTTAGTCGCAGACGCAGATGTATATGCGTGTAAAAAAAAACAGGCCTATTAGTTCAATATCATTTGGACGCCATTTAATTTTCCGTACAGCTCCATAATGCTTTTAGGTATGTAAATATGTGTACTAAGTTACGTAATAAAAGTCCGCTTGGAAAAAAAATATTAATATTTACAGAATACACGTTTTTTTGAAGTTAGAACAAGATGTATCCTTAGCTTTCCTGGTTATATACAAAAAGGGCACATTTATCACCGATTTATGTCATCGTTTTTGGCTTACCAAGTCAAAGGATAATACACTAGATAACAATAATATCATTATCTTTTTCTATATGGTTAGGTTAGGTTACGAGGGTTAGGCCGAAACACCAGGGTAACGGCTCGACACTTAGGCCACCAGTACGCCCGTTGTGATACCCTACACGGACTCGAAAACAAGAGAGTCCCTTCCTTGCCTATACATGGTGGATACAATGAATTTAGCTAGAGCCTTGACCTCACATCTAGAGACTTCAGAGAGGTCTACTAGAATTGGTTGCCCTAGAATGGCTAACCGCCGCCTGCCAAGTGCTGGACACTGGCAAGGAGGTGCTGGACACTCTCCTCCTCCTCCCAGCATTTCCGCTTGGTATACACTGCAGTGATCCGGAAGGTGGAAAGAGACCTCTAGACCAGTGCTGTCCAAAATGAAAAATGTGAGTGTATGAGTGAGAACGAGAGAATGGGAGCACACCAGTGGGAAATTTAAACCAAAATAACGACATATTGAATTGGGATAGAAAATTTGGAATGTGTTAGACTTTCAGATAAAAAATTCAAGGATGTTACTTCTTAAGCCTACACATTTTTAAATAAGGGCGGTATTTTAGAGATGTTGTATTTGATAAAATTCTTGTACTACCCATATTAATGATCTGCAAATTAATATATGTTGTGGGAAAAAGTGATAGGCTCTGAAAAGATATTCTTTTCAATATTGATATGATGTTTCTTCTGAATTTTTCCAGAATTCAACATTATTGTAACATAAAAGGGATTGCAAGTCGCCAAAGGCATTTTCTAGCATAAAAAAAGTTCTCACAGGGCATTGTAATGCATACACTAAACGGCGCGGAAGAGCTTGGTGTTTATTCGTTGCTGGTTCGCCAACGACTGAACGATAGAGAGTAAGAATACGTGTGATCAATTGATCTATGGGATGGACACCACTGCTCTAGAGTCTAGACCAAAGATCGGCAAAGCTAACTCAAATGAGCCTTACGCTCTTCACACGTATGCTTACTCTCTTCATTTTAGTTGCTGCTTAGAGCGAAAAACCAGTTTCGCCACAGTGGTGTTAGAACAGAATTTTCATGTCAGTCGCTTCGCACACAGCAAAGGGGTAACACGTACCGTAGCTTTGCTGATTGCTTCATGGCTTTATGGATTTGAAATGAATGAAAATATTAAATCTTTATATAAAGGTTTTGGCAAATATGAGGGCGTGCAAATGGACAATATTTTTTTGGGAAAAAAAGAACATGCTTTTACAAAAGTATAAGCAATGGGTTTCCCAAAACTAAAATGAAAAATGTAGAAATGCGAAAACAATGTTAAAAAGGTATGAAAGCAAAAAAAAAGCATATTCTTTATTTCCAAAAAGATATTGTCTCTTTTCACACCCTCATATTTATCAAAGTCTTTATGAAAAGAGTTATAATGTCTCTTAATATTATATTCCCGGTTCCCCAAAGAATCATAGCATAAGATACATTGCATTTGCCCAAAGGCATCTGGAATCATAAAAAAATGCTTAGCAGTCATTTTTAGACCCGCACAAATATTTTCATATAATTGAGGCATCAACACGACTGCGTTGATACTTCCTTGCTGTCGGTTAAGCAACTGACGCGACAGTTTTGTTCTTAGCACCACTGTAGCGAAGTTACTCTTCCGTTTACCAATACACTCTCACGCCATATAGGAGAATCGGGAGTACAATGGCCGTAAAGACCCAGTGTACCACCTTAGGGGAGAACCCCCAGGAGGACCAATTGCCCTCTTGCAGGAGAAAAGCGCCGCAGCTGCCTTTCTGGATAGATCCATTATGTTGTCATTCCAGAGCAGGTTTCTATCTAGAATAACCCCCAAGTACTTGACCTTATCGCTCAGAACTAAAGACGTATCTTGGTGGTATTATGTTTGGTATCTTGTACCTCCTCGAAAAGAGAACTAACTCGGTTTTTTCAGGGTTCACTTCCAGGCCAGAGCTCGTGGCCCAGGATGATATTGTGGATAGTGCCCCTTCCATTAAATTGCAGAGGGTTTGCGGGAATTTTCCCCTCACAATGACGCAGATGTCATCAGCATACGCGATCAATTGATGACCTTCTGATTCCATGAGACGTAACAGTTGGTTTACAGTAACCAGCCACAAAAGTGGAGAGAGAACGGCACCCTGCGGGGTGCCAATGTTAGCGAGTCTGTGGACTTCGCTCCCGCCTAACTCAGTGTTTATCCGCCTATCCGTAAGCAGATTGTAGATAAGTTCCACCACGCACGCGTCCACCCGTAGGCCCGTTAGGGCCATGGTGATTGCAGCTGGAACGACGTTGTTGAAAGCACCCGCTATATCGAGGAAAGTCACCAGTGTGTACTCCTTGAGGTCAAGCGACCTTTCAATGATTGACAGCAGTGAGTGCAAGGCAGTGTCGGGTGACCTGCCTTTTGTATAGGCATGCTGGGCATGCGATAGAGACGTTGGGTCAGTAGGCCCGTTGTGATACCCTATCTGTAGTAGTCCTCCAGGAGTCTTTCAAATGTTTTAAGCAGGAAAGAGGATAGGCTTATTGGCCTGTAGTCCTTTGGTGTTGTGTGAGAGTGATTTGCGGGTTTTCTCTGCCCTCCTGTTTGGGCAGGCCCTATTCAAAGCAGTCCTACAAAGCTGACTGAAATTGTTTACGAGCCCGTCAAGCTCCGAATTGTTAGTCGGGGTTTGTACCCTGTTTGGCAGATTTATAACGATAATCTTTTTATAGTAGCCCCAATTTGTTCTCCTAACATTTTTAAAAACCTTAGGCCTAGTGGGAGTTTGCGATACATTGAAGCTAATGTACCTATGGTCCTAAAAGGAGTGTTCGCTTAGAACCTTCCAAGATTCGATTTGATCACTGAAGGAGTCCGTGACTAGGGTGATGTCAAGGACCTCCTCCCTATTTCTAGTGATAAAAGTGGGGTCGCTCCCCCTATTACATATACCTAGATTAGTACCGTACCTAGAAGATAATCATAAAGAGACTCACCCCGGTTATTCGTATCCATGCTGCCCCACTGCGCATGATTGGCATTTGCGTCACCTCCGAGTACCAGCATTTCATCCCGCGGGTTTGACTGCCTCACGAGTTCCCGGAAGTTGTTTGGTGGTAATGAGCCCTGGTGATCATGGGCCAAATAGAAGGACGCAAACGTGCACCTCCTACCCAGCCCCTCGACGCTAATCGCTGTCAGATCTCCATCACTACATTGCGGAAGAAGAAAAACATTAGGAGTAGACTTAGCTAGAATACATGTTCGTGGCTTACCCTTGTTATGAGCGCAGATAAGCTTGTAACCAGGCGTCCGCAACCCACAGATCCTTTAACCAGTGATCCATGGCTCCTGAACTAGGACGAGATCTACCACGCCTGAGGACAGTCGCAGTAGAAGCGCAGCCGAAGCTGCTTTGGAATGATGAAGGTTTATTTGGAGGACCCTCATCATAATTTATTGGCGCTCTCCTCCGTGAGCGTAACATCCGACTCACCGTCGCTCAGAAGCTGACTCTCGGAGTACATTCTCCTGAGAGCCAGGCTACCGTCCGAGCCCGATGAGTCGTAACCACAAGGCTCCGGCGCTTTCGCCTCGTCCACCTCCATTTCGTCCTCGCTGGGGGGTTCACCCTCCTCCAGAGCCTCAAGATTTACAAGGGACTCTACGTCAGCCTTATAGATTCGAAGGCTGATGTTCTTGAAGCCGTAGCTCACCTTGTATTCTTGCCTCGATAGCGCACCGACGCTAGTGCTGTCGAGCAGCAGGACGATCTGCATCGTGGCCTTCTCTGTCTTTTCGACGTTCACCACTTTCCAGTTCGGGGTTACCACACCCGGGTTGTAGACCTGGAGAATCTCCAGGATAGCAGCTGGGTCCGTTGGCGTCACAGGAACCCAGGCTCTGGCTCTCGGCCTCGGGGAAATATCCCGCGCATCAACCGCCTTGAGCCGCGCACCCGGGAACACCTCCCCTATCAAACCAACGGCGGCCTTATACAGTGCCGCCGACCTGGCATCATCACAGGCAATTAGCTTGACATTCCCCTGGAACCACCCTGCATCTTTGAAAGATGGCAGTGGACCGGGGTTGTCTTTAATGACCTTAACGGCCACCGTAGCGAGCGCGACCTCGATCCACTTCCACTGTTGTTTGGGGATCCTGCCGTCTGCGTTACTCTTATCTATAACGCCAATGATCTTCCGATCCTTGGCGATCTCGGCGAAAGACCGTGTCCAGCCTCCCTGTGTTTTGGCCCTTTTCGGTACCGTCGGGTTTGTCTCCTCCATAGACCGCTGTCGCTTCGAGGTTGCATCACTCTCGTCGACCCAGTCATCGCGGAAATTTGGGAAGGTGCGCCTTGCCCACTCAAGTTCGCGTTGCGCCTTCACCCAGTCCTCCGCAGAGGCATTCCCCTCACTTATCGGTGAGGTGGCGTTTCTGCGAAGGATCCGAGCAGCCACGCGCGCGTCTTGGTGGTTAGATCTCCTTGGCGGCTTCCTTCCCTGCCCCATGGCCTTAGCGCTGGCCCCCCCGCATCCCTGGAACCACCACCAGACGACTTACCTGACGCTTCACACTGAGAGGCAGCCTTACTGTCGAGAGGCATTGGCCTTTGGGCTGCTCATGCCGGATAAACTCTCAGCTCTACTTTGAGGTATGTCCTTGGCCCCAACACCAGCCGCCCCCACATCCCCAGAACCTACATCAGCAGACCCATCAGACGCTAGTCCCTGAGTGACAGGCCTACCAATGGGGGTCAAGGGAAGGACGGCGGCTGCGTTTTGAGCCTCCCGATCGGCACCCCCACCATGAGAAGTGCTGACCATAGGACTAAGCGGGCTGGATGTTCTCTCAGCCCTTCTTTGCCTAGCTGCCGCAGCGGCAGCGAAACGTTGAGCAGTACGCTCAGCTTGTTTCTGAAGACCCGGCTGAGCCGTGGCCTTCGCGGAGCAAGCTCCAGTCGGCATCTTATTTGGAGAGCCGTTCTCCTTTTTGTTTTTGTTTGTTTACGTTAATCATAAT
This sequence comes from Sphenella marginata, assembly GCA_951509765.1. Taxonomy (NCBI): domain Eukaryota; kingdom Metazoa; phylum Arthropoda; class Insecta; order Diptera; family Tephritidae; genus Sphenella; species Sphenella marginata. The sequence continues at coordinate 39,215,200 of OX608079.1, read as the reverse complement.
TTTAAGCCCACGAGTGGCGGAGAAAGGGAAAGGTCCGCCCGGACAGAGATCCGCAATGTCCGGGTAAGGCTAGTTAGCATCGAAGGTCGCCCGGTATTCGATGAACTCCGTTATCGACTGGGCTACTTAAGGGCGCCCAGCCAGGCTGATCCTCGGCACGGGTCGTATGACACCTTGATCCAGCCCTTTCAAAAAGGAAGGAGGAGGGAAGGAGAAAGTGGAAAAAGTGAGGATACAAGGCTTGGGGAGGGGGAAAAAGAGGTCGCCGCTCTAATTCGCCGCCGAAGCGTTACCAGGTGTCACCACGAGGAGGCTCCACCCCAACATGCGGGAGGGGAGGGTGCATGCGCACCTACGAGTCGACGCTTTGGCGCAGTCACCCCTTCTATATACTACAACAACAAAAAAGTTAAAATGCTTCAAAAGTTTAAAACGCGAATACATATCTCAAAACATACTTTTCATAGAAGTGCCCTTTTTGCACGAAACTCCTCAATTTCTACAATTCTACAATTTCTGTGGAATTAAATATTATTTGTGCTATTGAAAAAGCTACAATTAGTTTCTAAAGAAAATAAAAAAAATCCAGTAATTTGTTCATCGAAATCGCAACATTTCGTGGGCGGTTTGAACCCCCAAACCCCCTCCCCCCTAAATACGGGCCTGGATTATACTGTTCGTCACGCTGTACCTCTGGAATCAATCCGACATTTATAGGACGACTTGGCCGAATCATACCTAGTTCCGATAATGACTTATTGGCCATTCTGAGGCACATATCATCGATCATCACCAACGCTTCATTGTGTATTTCATTACGACCTTCGAAATTTTTGCACTGTTAGGAAATGCGTACTTTCATGAATGAGACCGATATAACGAATAATATCCTTTTCGTGGTTTTTTTTTGCAAAAACTGGCAACACCATATTATGTGACAACGCTATTTTTTCGTTATTCATTTGAAATTATTCATAAACTATATGTGTAATGCCAATGTTGCGGTTTATAAAGAAAAAAAAAAAGATGTTATTGTGGACATCTGGTAACCTTAAAAAATATTTTTTTTCTCAACCGACCTTGAGGAGAACGTAACAAAGTAGAAGTTCAACCAAGTTTGTGGGTAGAGTCGTTTGGGAGGAGTTCGCTTACGGACACCTTTTTGGATACATTTTTATACATAAGATATTCTTTTTTTGTTGAGTAATTGTAAAGTATCCATGCATTGAACGCAAAGAAGTTGGACCGCCTATTTGCTAGGCCATTTTTGGCAATTTAGTTTTCGCACGACTTTCAATGTTTGGCAACAAAATGGATGTTGGCTTGGACAACAATTTGACACCTGGCAATGAATAAAAAGCAGAAAAAGAATTAAACAGCTGCAAAGAACGTAAAACACAAAAAAGGTCCAACAGCGAATGCGATGGAAACAGTCAAATCGGGGGGAGGTAATTCACCACCTTTAAACGACTTAAAGTTACCGTGTTTTAATTAAATATTTACACAAAAAATTATAGTTGGAGTTACGAAAACGTCTAACATCCCAGAGGTGAATTACCTACCCTCGAATTGATGGTTTAATGTTTCCCATAATTCGTTGCGTTGGACTTTCTTTGTGTTTTACGTTCTTTGACATCTGTTCAATTGCTGTCACCTGTCACATAAAAGACAACGTTTTACCTACTTACGAAGATGCGATGTGCCAACCTAATACTGCGTTTGTATATGCCAACCAGGGTTCGGAATTATTCGTTTATAATTATTGAAGTATGTTCTAATAGGCTCTTACATGCGAACCTGAACATTAAAAAGCAAATTTACGTTCTTGTTCGCCAATACGAACGAATAAAAAATCCCAATCGTTCCTATACCCGAACACATGCTCGAATGTTCACATATACCACGTCCAAAACACGTTAGATGCAATAAATTCGTTTGACAGGCATATTTGGTTCACGATAGAACTTTAAGAAAACGAAAACGACGAAAAGACGATGATAATGAATACAGCAATGGGCTGTATACGACGCATGTTGACAATATCGGACGAAATATACCACACGGAAATAAAAAATGAAATTATGTTACTTTTAAAAAACAATCACTTTCCAGAAAAAATTATAAAAACATTATTAAGAAGATCTGAACTACCAAACCGGTCCAATAAATCGCAACCCCTACAGTTTTTAAGGCAGTTACATATATACCTCACCTGTCAGAACGGATAACCATGTCAGATTGCTACGACAAAGAAAAAATTAAAATAGCCCATAAACCTACAAATACTTTAAAACCCACATTCAACAGAACCAAATCCAAGATACCCCTGTTAGATAAAAGCAATGCGATTTACAAAATTCCCTGCAACGGCAATAATCGCGAATCATGCAATAGTGTATACGTAGGGACAACAAAATCGAAACTCAAAACTATGTAGACTGGCGCAAGACAAAAGCGACGTAAAACAATGCCATTACTCCAATACCCAAAAACAGCGTTGATGGCCCACTGTGACAATAGCGGCCACTCTCCCAACTTCGAAAAAACATCAATCTTACAGCAAGAACAACACTACAACAAACTCTTCACACTGGAAATGCTACATATATTAAACACTCCACCAAACATAAACTACAAAAAGGACACTGATAACGTCGCTTACCTTTACCGACATTTACTTACGAACAAACGGACAGTATAAAGCTCCGCGTCAAAGCAAAGAGACGTGTCAAAATAAATGTATGTAAACCTTTTGTTTATAATTGTTTGTGTTTGTTTATACTAAATAAATTTGTTCATACAATTTTTGTTGTTACCTGAAGACGGTTACCGAAGTGTAACCGAAATATATCGAAAACAAAATTAAAAACTTTTGTTTTTATTATAATTTTCGACCTCGAGCCAGCAAACAATTAACACTATTTTACAACAGAAAGGTTGCTAAAATTTTCAAATATTGAGAAAATATTTAACAAAATTTATATAAAATGTTTGGAAGAGGCACAAATAAAATAAACTTGAGGCGATTGAAAAGAAAGCAAAATGGAAACTACATTAATTTTTTTCTTCCTTTCCTTTCCTTTCTGTATTTTACTATTAATTCTTTACCTTTCCTTCAACTTCCTTTTCTTTCCTCTTCTTCCCATCCAGTATCCCATTTTCAGCTTGCGCGTTATATATGAACTTCTTTATTATTTCAGATAAAGACTGTGGGAAATATTATAAGGCGCAATCTTGCGAACAATTTTCCCCTCGTAATTTCCGAAGACCTATTGATCAGAGCTGGGTAGTAATGATTACTTTTGGAATTAAGTTACCCTCAATTCCCCATTACATGTAATTGAGAAAAGGAATCAATTACTTCCAATTACATTTCCAATTCCTTTCAAAGCCCATTACTTTTGAAATTACAGTTCCACAAAGTAATTATTTTCAATTCCTTGTAATTGAGCCTCAAAAAAGAGCATTACTTTCGGTAATTTTTTTTGAGGAATTGAAATGTAATCAATTCCTTTTCTGTGGAGCAAAGTAATTGATTACATTTTTCACTTACTGAGGAATGTAATTGTAATTGTAATGTAATTGATTTTACCCAGCTCTGCTATTGATACAATATAACCTAAATGGTACGCATGGAAAAAAGGGCCTCAAAATGTATTCAAATATTTACAAAATAATAGAAGGTAAAACTTTTACACTCTTATTTAATTTTTTTTTATATATATTAATTTTTAAAATCTCATTTTTATTCAACCAGGAGCTCTGGAGAGTGACAAATCCATTCGGGATGTTGGCCGCTGTATTGCTAAATGCTTCCAATTTGTAAAAAAAATGCATTTTAGAAAGGTCTCTTATGCCAAAAAAGCAAATTAAATATTTTATATATTCAAAACTTTATATTTTTTATGAATTGAATTTAATTTAAAATTATATTAAATAATGAGGTCAACTACTTTTGTACATATATATACATACATATGATCATAGCGAATTAATTAAGGCACTGATTTCTTTAGGAGTACCCTTAAATCAACGTCGACGTAAGGAGCCTTCGGGTAGTTTTGTTGTCAGTATATAAAGTTTACTCTGATTGTAATGCACAAAGTGTCAGTTGGCCTAAATTTGGTTACAATATAGTGCAGTAGGGGGCAATTGGTCCGTGCCTAGGACATACAATGTTAAACTTAAATAGGATTTTGTATGTGCTTGGACCAAACTTTGGACTACTTCCAGTCTAGTCATGCAGTCTAGTTTGTGGTGTAGACTAAGTCTACTCCGAATTCCTACAGGGAAGTGAAAGCTCTGCAAACATCTTTATGTTGGTGTGTATATGCAAAGCAGGAGAAGGGTGACGGATGACAGATGCAGGAAATTTTTAAATATTTGCATGTGGTGCATTTTTTATTTATGGTACGTTATTGGCACTATTACCATAGTTCAAGTTAGGAGTACATTATAAATTTTTGTCAGAAAATGCTTAGGAAATCGTAGAAATAAGTATTTATATACTATGTATGTATATATGTAGCTATGTTAGTCAGGTATGAAACTACTACTATAACTGATATAAAAAGGTAACAAATTGATGGTATTAATTTGAAATAAATTCGGTAATCGTTGACGTGGACTACCGAGCGCTAATATTTACACAAGAATGTCGGGAGGGGTCTCAAAAGACGCGTCTCGGTCCCAGGATCACGAATATAACTCCGCTCAACCAATGTTTTTAGTAGTTTGCGAGATATTTGCAGTTAAAGTTTATAATTTTCTGTCATTTTCATGTGGTTGTTGTAATCACATTACCCTGTGAGAAAAGGGTGGCACGCGGAAGGACATCACCGTGGCGGATATCGAGTTTAGTTAGCAGAACAATAGAAAGTGAAATGCCATTAACTGCCACATTCAATCGAAGTACATACATATGTATGTACCTACACACAATAGACGCATTCTTCTGGTAGTTGTCGCTCTGGCTCACGCTCAATTCTCACGGGAACAGTCCGGTTCATGGTTAAATATGTGAGTTGGCAGCACTGACAGAAAACGTAAATTTTCACAGCAAGAAGAAGAGAAACAACCAAATAGAGGGTGAAAATAAGTGAACATTTTTTGGTGGTCGATGGCAAGTTGGCAGCAGTACTATCATTGTTGGACGAATTTTCATTTATTGTTTCTTGTTGTTGCTTTTCCAACGGCTGTCCGTACATATTGATGGATTAAGCAAATGTCAACTGAGTAGGGCGTGTTTTTGCGCTCTAATTCAATTGTTTTTTCCTCGGAAATTACTTAAAATTTACCAACAAATTTGAAACTTTCTATTACTGCAATAGAAAAGAGAGTAATAGGCGAATTCTGTAAGCTGTCTCTAGTCAATAATAGAGACATTTTGTGGTCAATTTCAATTTTGAGACAATTTGGTATTCAGTAAGCTGTCTCACATCTCAAGTCTCAAAAAAAGAGTCACTAATTTGTCAGCTGGTTGTAGGCAGGTCACAAACAAGAAAATATAAGGTTAAAAATTAAATAAGTTAAAAAAAAATTTTTTTAAGTTTGAAATCATTTATAAATATTTAAAAAAAATAATAATTAATGAATAAAAAAAAGAAAAAACAAAAATAATAAACTGTCCCTGATCCTGGGTTCGAACCTGCACCACTCTCGTTGTACCCCGAGACACTTCCTACCTGTGCTATTGCACCATTTATTTGAGCGCTGTCAAATGCTGTACTTCAGATTTATGCATATCTGTTTTTACCACACATCAATGGTGAACTTTTTGTGATTTTCTCTTACAGAATACCGAAATCTGCGGAAGTCACAAATATTGTCTCTAAAGAAAAATCTCAAATTTAGTGACTTGAGATGAGACAGACTTACAGAATACAGCTATAAGTGCAGTTGAGAATGCATGCGCTGACGTCCTCACTCTTCGTAGCAATATTATAGCAGCTCAAGCCCAACTTAATGCACTTGAAGGCAGCGCAGTCGAGACTGACTTGATTATTACTGGCATTCCTACAACCGAAAATGAGTGTTTGCCTGAAATATTCTCAAACATATGTAGAGCAGCTGAGCATAAAGAACCACCACTGCGAGATGCTTTTCGGTTGAGTAATACGAGAGGCAACAATCAACTCGGAAATACAAATAACTCTTTTCCCATCATCATTAAGTTGTTTTCTGCATCTGACCGCAACCACTTGCTGAAATCAGTTGCTGTGTCATGCAAAACAAAAAATAGATCGCTTGCGATCTCTGATGTTGACCTCCCGGGTTATGGTACTGTCTATCTGCATGAAAGTTTGCCAAAAAGTTGCGAAAGGTAATGTCACATGCTTCGGCACTTAGGCGGCAGAAAAAGTTAGCGGCGGTGTTTTCAGTTCGCGGCAGAGTTTTTGTGAGATTCAAGCATGGTGATGAGGCCAAATTGGTGAGCAGCATATCCGAGGTGAATGCTGTTGTTGGAAGCTGAGCGCAGAAGTACCTTTATATTAGTATGTATGTAGCGCAAATAAATTAATTACACCGTATACGTAGTGTTTAATAATAGTCTTTATTTATTATATTTTAATATAATATTCACTCGAATACTGCGCTCATTATGATTGTTAAACACTAACTAACTATGATGTGTTAATGTATACCTAGCATAGCTAATAATAAAATGTTTAGTTGTTGTCTCTTTACATTGTACTTTTTGACTCTATTCTTCTACTCACTAAACTACCGTGTGCAATAACAAATGCATCACATGTTGAGAAATAAGTAAATACAATTTATTTACTCAATATTATAATGAAGATGGTGGGAACGTAGTTGCTACAGTACTTCCCTTCTTAAAAAAATGTATTTATGTACATATGTAAAAGTAACTATGTGATTATGTACAAGCTATTATTTAATATCAAAAAAAACTTAAGTATATATGAAAAATTTACAATTATAAAGTTTCGTGTTTAGTATATACGAAAAAAATTTTTGTAGTTATGTAAACCATCAAGAAATATAAAGAAAAGTTAAATTGAGCAAATTTCGATATTATGTTGCAATGCTATTTTAGTTGTCTTCGGTCGCAAAATAAACAGGCTTGAGTCGATCGATGGAAATTGCTGTATTCATGTTCTTATAGTTGACTATGAAATATTTATCGTGCCGTGTGATGATTTCGGACGGCCCTTCATACGGTGATGAAAAAGATGGTCCAATTTGATCAGTGCGGACAAATACGTGAGTGCTCGTATCGAGATCTTTGCAGCGGAAAACCGCACGGGTTCCGTCATGCGCTGTCTCAGTTGGAGTTAGTATATTGAAATGATGTTTTAAATCAATAAGCACTTTGTGAACGTTGGAATGTTTGCTTGATGGTGCAAGTAATTCGCCTGGCAGACGAATTGGTTCGCCGTATACCAGTTCGGCTGGCGTAGTTTTAATATCATCTTTCCATGCTGCGCGCAAGCCAATCAATACAGCAGGCAGAGCATTGAACCATGTTTCGTTATGGCATAGTAACGCGGACTTGAGTTGTCGGTGTAGCCGTTGGACTGCGGATGATAAGGTGTTGTGCGCAAGTGTTTGATGCCAAATAATGTCATCAGTGATTGAAACAATGCTGATGTGAATTGACTACCTCTATCAGATGTTATTTTCGCAGGCACGCCATATCTTGATATCCAAATAGTGATTAAGGCGAATGCAACAGTGTCCGCATCGCCATTCTTTAAAGGAACTGCTTCCGGAAACCTAGTAAACCTGTCTACGATCGTTAAGCATTTGCTGTAACCGTGCGACGGTGGCAGAGTGACTAGGTCAATGTGTATGTGTTCGAACCTTTTTGTTGGCAGGTCGAATCGAGCTATTGGCGATGTTACGTGTCGATGAATTTTATTTCGCTGGCATCTCAAGCATGACTTTGCCCATTCACGACAATCTTTTTACATTGACGGCCAAACGTAGCGTGTACTTACTAGCTTTTGCGAAGCCTTGGTGCCGGGGTGGGCAAGTGAATGTAATGCGTCGAAGATTTTCTTCCTTAAAGCCTTAGAGACGTAGGGGCGCGGCTTACCTGATGAAACATCACAATAAACTGCTGTCGGATAATCATCAAAAATAATCTTTTGCCATTGTAATGATGTCGAATTATTGTTTAAAAGTTGGCGTAGTTCGGGATCGTTTTCTTGAGCTTTGACTAGCTCGCGCGTAGCTATTGCTGGTGAAATAGTTTCGACTCTGGACAGAGTGTCTGCTACAATATTATCACGGCCGGAAATATGTCGAAAATCACTCGTGAACCGCCCAATGAAATCTAGACGGCAGAATTGCCATGGCGATGCTTTCTCCGTGCGCTGTTGAAATGCGTTGAGCAGGGGCTTATGGTCTGTGAAAATTGCAACGTGCTTACCTTCGAAAATATGACGGAAGTGGCGCTCGGCTTCGTAAATTGCGTGCAGTTCTCTATCGTATGTTGACAATTTTTGTATCGAGGGCTGCAATTTTCTACTAAAGAAGGCTAGTGGCTGCTATTCTCCTTTGATTAGTTGTTGCAGCACGGCACCAATGGCTGAGTTTGATGCATCGCAAAATATGGCCCAAAGTGCATCCGAATTAGGGTGTGCTAGTAGTGCTGCTTTTGCTAAGCTCTGTTTCGCATCTTCGTAAGCTAGTTGCAATTCCTGCGTCATCGTAATAGGCGTCGACCCTTTTATTTTTGGACCTTCCAGCAGCTTGTTGAGTGGGGCCAGAATTTCTGCAGCATTTTTAATAAATTTTCTGTAGAAGTTTATGGTACCTAAGAAACCACGTAAAATAGCAATTGTAGTTGGGAATTTTAAGTTGGTGATGGCCTCGACTCTATCAACCAATGGTTTGATACCTCTCTCGCTGATGCTATGCCCTAAAAACTTTACTTCATCCTGACCAAAAGTGGATTTCGAGACGTTTATCACAATACCGTAGTTTTGCAGGCGTTCAAACAGTAATTTAAAATGTTGGAGGTGGGATTTTTCATCCTCGGATGCGACTAGCAGGTCGTCAACGTAGGGAAAAACAAATGGCAGGTCTCGGGTCGCCTCGTCACTAAAACGCTGAAACGTCTGTGCGGCGTTTCGAAGACCAAACGTCATGTGTGGAAATTCGAACAAGCCGAAAGGGGTGATAATCGCTGTTTTCTCTACATCTTCGCTGGCGACCGGTATTTGATTAAAGGCGCGAACCAGATCCAGTACAGAAAATACTGTCTAATCGTCTAGCATCCTAACTGGATAGTTGTCGGGGATTGTACGGGCATTTAGTGGGCGATAGTCGCCACAGGGTCGCCAGTCACCAGATTTCTTCGGCACCAGGTGCAGTGGCGATGCCCATGGACTGCTTGATGGACGAGCTAAACCGAGTTGTACCATTTTTCGAAATTCGTCTTGCGCGATTTTTAATTTGTTTGGTGCTAAACGTCGTGCCTTACAAGTCCCTGGAGGACCAGGTGTAGTTTTAATATGGTGCACTGTAGAGTGTTTCTTGGTAGAGGTGACACCTTCTGGACGAACGATGTTTGGGTAACTCTGAAGCAGCTTATGGTATGCTGTGTTGCCTTCAGCCATGACTTGAATACATTGAATATCAGATTGAATTGAAGTAACGTTCGCGTTTGGGCCAGTGGACCCATCGCATAGCCTTTTATTTTTAAGGTCGATTAACAAGTTAAAATAACTTAGAAAATCGGAGCCAATGATTGGTCGCGTGACGTCGGCGATGACAAACCTCCAAGTGAATTCACGACGTAAACCTAGATTTAATGTTAGGGTGAACGCAGCGATGATGAAGGTGACGCAATAGCGTCAGTATGTGTTACCTGAAACATTTCATGCAGCTTGTCGGCGGTTTTAGCTAATGCCTCTAGTTGTGTACCTTGAGGGGAAATAGCTAAAAACTCTTGAGTTTTGTTTGGCAGGTTTGCCAGCCATCTTGTTTTTAGCACAGCTTCGTCAACTTTTGGCGCAAGTGATTTGAGGTGGCGAAGAAACTGGGATGGCGTTCGGTCGCCGATAGCTTCGCCGTCTAGCAGTTGTCGCAATTTCGCCTCCTCGGATTTTGAGAAACACTGTATTAACGTTGTTTTAAGTTCAGTATACGGTGATTGCGGTGGGTTTATAATAAGTGTCTCGACCTCTTGTGCATAATCTGTGTCGATAAAGGAGACAGCGTGGTTGAACTTGTCTCTTTCTTTCACAATTGCATGTATGGCAATTGAGCCTCGATTTGAGCAAACCACACACCCACCCTCTTCGGGTTAAAAGATGGTACTTTGAGAGTATTGATAATTAGTGGCTTGATGTCTTCGTCATCTTTCGGCGGCATAATGATATTTTATTGCAGCACTACTATTTTCATGAACACAGCTGTATGTATGGTGTGACTTCAACTATGCTGTTGTTTATTTGCATTAGCAATTTAGCAGCATGCAAAAAAAATATGTGTGTTAGCTAACGGTTGTCGGCCCGGAAATGAAAAAAATTAATTGGTACAGTTTGTATGCACTTTATTAGTGATTTTGTACTTTTTTTTAAGATAGATCGGCCCGTCACTGAACGTAAAATGTTGCTGATATGCACATTCGTTAACCGGGGTTATAGTTTGTACAAATAAAATATTTAATACACTTCCCAAAAAAAATATACACCATACAATGACTTTTAGGTCATAGGGTATTTTTTGTTTGTTTAGAGCGTGAAAGTCGCGGGTCACCAATGTAGCGCAAATAAATTAATTACACCGTATACGTAGTGTTTAATAATAGTCTTTATTTATTATATTTTAATATAATATTCACTCGAATACTGCGCTCATTATGATTGTTAAACACTAACTAACTATGACGTGTTAATGTATACCTAGAATTGCTAATAATAAAATGTTTAGTTGTTGTCTCTTTACATTGTACTTTTTGACTCTATTATTCTACTCACTAAACTACCGTGTGCAATAACAAATGCATCACATGTTGAGAAATAAGTAAATACCTACAATTTATTTACTCAATATTATAATGAAGATGGTAATTAGTGGGAACGTAGTTGCTACATGTATATATTGCAAAACTTGCACTTGTTATTACTTTTAAGTTATGCTTTTAAATTTTCTCATCTCTTCTTTACGCTCTCTTTTAAATATTTTTATCTCTTCTTTACGCTCTCATATTTATAAATTTTCATCACAAACAAGGCGAATTAATAGAAGGTGGCCGCAAGCGAATTCAATTCGGCATACACAAACTCCACATATTTGTTTTTGTTTTCTCGAACTGGGAATGTCAGACAAAGTATCATACTAATGAAGGGCGAATTCATTGTAAATGTCAAAACAAGACAAACGTTTATAAGAAATTCTAGAAATGTCAAAATGCTTTCAGTTAAAATAAACTTTCTGGCCAAAACAGTGGCATTTTTCTGTGAAAAGTTATTAGAAAATAACAAAAATGTACCGTGGTCGAATAATTTATGTGCAGAATACCTTTATAAATTGGTGGCCGCGATTACTAAATAAGTGAATATGCTAAACAAACATCGGCTACGCGATCCTTAGGATTCCTGCTCAGAAAACACTTTTGCACTGTTTGGAACACCTAAAATCAGTGATTTCAACGGTGGGATTACCAACCGACTATTTGCAATGATTTAACATTAAATGGGGTTTGTGATTTCGGTGATAGTCGTAAGTTTTTAGGTACATATTTGTTTGTGACGGTGGTAAACAATTAACAGTTTTTTCACGATCGCAGTGATTATGAATATGGCTGGCAAATCGAAAAAGATCAAGATTCTCAACAGTGTGGGTATGCAGAATTAAATGAGTATGACTGACTATGACACCACATGAAAACCATTTAGAAAAAGAACGCTAAGTTAAGAATTTTGCAATTATTTTAAGACTATCACTGCAAAGCTTTAATATATTTTTCTCTTTAGTATATTGTATTGAAACTCCAGCATTTAATACATCAGTGGACGATTTTTTCCACCATATGGCCAAACATTGGTAGATGAAAATTCAAAAGTGAGAATACCTGACAATAGAAAGCCTTTTAAGGCCATAACAATCACCCATATAAAATGCATCTTCAAATAGATATATTTATTGAAATTTTATTTCATACGAGTATGTATAGATACATAGATAATATTTTGTATGTATGTATATTAGTAATATAAACTACATTAATATTGTAAATTAATTATTAAATTTGTGTTTATTTGATCAGTGCACTTTTGCAGTATACAAACCTTAAATATACAACATATATATGTAGTTGTTTTTGAAATGTGTTGCATTTTAAGATACGATTTCAACGCGGGCACGGGACGAAATTAGATTTCAAAATATGGCTGTTTTCTTATAGATCTGGTACTCTTTATTTTTGCCATTTAAAACATGCAATGGTTAATTCAGTGGACCGTTAGCTCAAAATTGGAAATTCATGCTTCTGACAAGAGGATGAAGATTTTTTTCAACTAATAATATGGATGCATTCACATTTTGGTGGTATGGGCGGCGGAAACTTTCGTACCAATTTAGTAGCATTAAAATCCCATGTACACATAACCCTTGTTTGGATGATAGCGTGAATAGCTGCGGGCAAAGAAAATATGCAATTATTTCGCTTTCAAAATTAAAAGTATGGGCTTCATACAATTCCTGAATTTATAACGTTTGATAATCTTGAATTTGCTTGCATATATGTAGTATAGGTTCGGCGACGTGTAGCAGGATATACGTATTATTGCATTAGCTTGGTAAATATTGCCGCTGTTGTGATGTTTTTCTTATACTCGAATTCGATTTTTGGACTTGATTGAAAGAAAAAGAATATTTTTAAAGGAACATTAATACTTGGTATCAGATTACGGTGCAGTGAAATAACTCCCAATGAAATAAGTCCCAATAAAAATGAAATAATTCCCAACTTTAATAAATGAAACAACTCCCAAAGAAGGAAATGAAATAACTCTCAATATTTGGCAGTTATTTCATAATGAAACCACAAGTCCCCAAAAATAGAAAATAACTCCCAAATGAAATAAGTCCCAAAAAAATGAAATAACTTCCAATGCTGAAAAATAATAAAATAACTCCCAACGGAATTTCGTTGGGAGTTATTTCACTATGAAATAATTCCCAACAAAATGGTATGAAATAAGTCCCAACGCATTGGTTTCATTATGAAATAAGTTCCAATTTGTATGGAAAATATTTGGGAGTTATTTCATTTTTTTTTTTTGGGAGTTATTTCACTGCACCTCAGATTACATGTTTAGCAAGCAAGTCCAGAGATGGAGACTACTCCAGCACTATGTTTAGTATAAGTTACTAATGCTCGACGTAATTCGAAAAACAGTAAACAGCATTGTTTTGATGTTGGAAGTAGATACATGTATGAAAAGATATAAAAATATGTCGGCAATACTTCCACTTTGCGATAGATATTGATGAATTGATTGCTGAAATAAATAGTGAAGAACATTCAACGTCAACGTAAAAGAGAAAAATAACAGAGTTGGTACTTACTTGGAGATGCACTTCGTTTGTAAATGCTAAATTATGTATGTAGATAATGACGATGCATCTTGTCGATGTGTGGTGCTCATGTAGATTGCTGTGCACAATCAGTATGACAATGTTGATTATTACGTTAACGATATTAAATTATTAAATGATATAGACCAAATGAGATACTAGTACACATTGGTTACGATATTAAGAATCGTTATTTGGGTCTGAAAGAAGTAGTTATATCGATATTACAAATTAATACAGATAGAGATTTATTAATAAAACTAATGAATTTTGCTTACCTTTCTTAGAGGTTTATCTTAATGTGCTTTTTGTAACCCATTATGCGTTGTTTCGCTTTTGGAATTTTTAACCTTTTGTTTAAATTTTTAATTCGAAAATGAATCCTACATTTAAAAACAAGCGCTTTACGTCGTCTGATAAACCCACTTCTGAACTTCTGTCCATTAGTTTTTTGTTTAGATTTTGGCAGTGCGAAATTTCAAGACCATTCAAACTATGGAATTGAGCCGCCGTGTGAGAATATATTCCACGTTTGAATTATTTCGTACGTACTCGTAAAGCATTTTCAATGCGTTGTTGGACATTAAAATTCCTCTTTGAAAATATTCCAAAACTGTTTTATTTGGAATAATAGGGGTTTCCATAAACCTATTAACCCAGTTGAATGTATTCGAAATAGCTGTCCCGAAGGGTTCCTTAATTTGTTTAAAGATGATTATGTCAGTACATGAAACCTAACTACAATTATTAAATTACCTTTCCCGGATATCCAAAAGTCTTTATGGAAGAATTATGAACATCAAACCAGTCATTTATCAATTGGATGAAATCCGCTGTCTCAAGAGGTATAGACAGGTCCAATCCTATTGAGTAGCAGCGTCTTATAGCGTTTGCTACTGTGTTGCAGAACAGTTGTGCTGCAAGATTAACGTTTTGGCGACCTAAACCCGAACTTTGTTTATGCAATAAAAGTTTATTATAGAATAGTAACTTACCTACTCCCTTGACAGAAAGCTGTTCATGGCTAATTTTGTAAGCAATGAACAAATCTGATAATTTCGTGTGATTCAACACATCACAAATGGTTCTTGAAGTAAGAATCTGGCCATTCCATAAAATGCCGCTGCCTACAGAGTGATTTCTTACTAATTTTAACAAATGAGGTGCATCAGCGAACGCAAACACTTAAGCATTCTCATCAGTTGGAATTGAAAACCAAGGCTTATCTGAAATAAGTATGCATCGCAAAAAATTATATTAAATCTGATCAGGGTATTTAACTCTTCATTTTACCTATTGTTACTTTGAGTTCTTTCCACAGCTTACGATTAGTGGAACCCATGTCACAGACAACAGTTACCACTGGAAACCCAACATTTTTTAGAGCCTAAATTATAGAGAGCAATATTTCGCTCGTCATTTTACAGTCATAGTCATAGAAAATGGGTTGTTTCCATGACTTCCGCAACCCACGTGCCATCCCCACCTGCACATAGTTAGAGGGCTTTCGGACGCAATTTCCTGACTCATCGTACTCGAATGTCTCGGTTACTTTCATTTCATCGAAAGCAAGAACGCATAGTTTGTCTTCAGCCAGGATACCCTCACTTACGTCAGCTTTACGATACCAACGTTGTAGTGTGGACACGTGGGGTGGCGGAAATCCCCTATCGCAGAGGTGATGGTATGCTCTTGGACCTGCCGCGTGAATGCATATAGCATTCGATATGTCCTTCCAGAACCAGTTCACCCTACGACCTTTAGGATGGAAAAATTAGCTACACCTACCTAGGAATGATATTTCGTACATACCTGGCAGTACCATTCGTCGCATCTGTCCTTCGGTAAAAATGTTGCGAAAATTTTGAAGGGTCGCGTTTGGCTTTTCCAACTTAAACTTAACTTCTGCATTTCCTGCGCTCAACCGTTTTACCTCCTTCCTGAGGTTAAATATTTCCAGAAGAGCACCTTCATTCAATAGCTTTAAGCTACAGAGATATAAGATGGAAATGAAAACCATATTTATATTGAAGGCTTTAGATAACTTACTCGCTTTGTGTTTGGCAATCTTTCACATGACTTCGGGGCTTTTCAGGTGCCGCGTGCTCTGCTGGAGGTGGTACAATATTTGTCCCGTCAATGGTATGGATAAATTTGCAGCTCTCACTATCTGCACTCATACTACTCAAAAAAAGTTAACTAAGCTAGTTATTTTTAACAATCAAACAACTAACTGTAATTTCAGTTGTGGTCGATTGTTGACATTTGGTACAATTTCTAGTTGCGATGTTGTTGCAGGATTTGGCATGGCTTTAGCCAGGAGCAAACTTCTTTTTCCCGAACGCACGATATCTTTTCTTTCGAAATGATCACCGCAAAGCAAATTGATGCTTTTAATTCAATATTGCACAACCTCGACCACTCTAGGCGTGCAGCATCGTCGTTCGGGACATGAAAAAATGGACCGGTTCTACTTTTCACCACTTTATTACATAACGCACTTTCACACTGATTTTTGGTTGTTAAATTATATTTATCGCTTTTTTCACAATTTCGTTTTTTTGAAAATATTTTTAAATTAACCCCAACAATATTTGTATATGTCTTAATATAGAAAAGTCATATATAAACAAAAAGTTAAACCAATTTGGCATCCCCAGTGCGTAAGGCGAATTTACACAGGAAGAACAAGCAATCATATGGTCGGACGATGCCACCTTCTATTATTACGCCATGATCACAAATTTACTAATTCTTATCATGCATTTGTATTGCCGTTGCGATTCTCATATAATTAGCACCCGTTGTAGTTGTTCCCTCATATTCTGATGGACCCCTGCAGGAATTCTGCCTTCAGCATTTATGATAACCATAAGATACTTATTAATATTTTGCGTAAGCAGTATGAAGTCCTTAGCATTGTACACTTCAATGCACGTAGTCTAAGCGGTGATAAGCTCGATTATGTCAGAGATATATGTATTTGCCAATTCGGAAGTTGATGTTATCTGGGTATCATAAACCTGGTTTTCAAGAGATATCCCTTATGTCAATTATAGTATACCTAACTATATTCTAACGCGGGTTGATCATCTAGCAAAAAAGGGTGGAGGCGTAGCTATCTACTGTAAATCTCCCTTAAAAATTTACATTTTAACAGTATCAAGCAACACTGATACTGAGTTTATTATAGCAGAAATATCTGATGGCGCAACGATAGTGTTAGTGTCCTGCGTGTACAACCCACATAAGCATTTCCTTTTAGACTCATATTTTAATGAGTTGTCACTGTTTCTGATTGATTTTGAGCGTTTTGTAATTTGCGGAGACTTTAATGTTAATATTCTTACAAACGACTCGTATACCAATAAATTGCTTGACCACGTCTCGTCCGCTGGTCTTACTGTAGTCAACAGAAGTATACCAACAAGATACGCTCACAACAAACCCCTAGCTGGCTGGACCTCATTATTTCCTCCATTCCTGATCACATTGTGTTGCAAGATCAAATTTCCTTTATCTCTGACCATGACCTTATGTTCTGTACATTAGATATAAAGCTTAATTGTCCTGCTAATGCTGTTAGTACTGTGTACCGTGATTTCAAGTCCTTGAATGTTGATGAGCTGTTCGCTAACCTGTCATGTGTTGCTTGGTCTCTGTGTTGGTACAGTACTAATGTCAACGAAAAACTTGACTTTTTAAACAAAATCTTACGCGAACTATTTGACTCCCACGTCCCTCTGCGCAAAGCTCGAGTTTGAACAACATCTGCCCTTGATACAACAGCAAAGTCAGGTATGCTATAAAGTATCGTAATAGGTTATACCGGAAGTGGAAAAGCACAAACACGGATATCGCTTGGTCAGAATACAAAACGGCTCGTAATACAGCCACCGGCGCTGCCAGGAAAGCTAAACAAAATTATTGTAGCCACAAGCTAAATCCGTCACTTCCATCGAAAGACTTATGGCGAAATATAAAAAATCTTAGAATGAGTCCAAGTTCAGACGAAGAAGCAGCAGTACATTTAGATATTGCATTTGCCCCTGAGGAAAATTTGAATTTACAGCAGTAAGCGAAGAAGAGGTATTTGCCTCTCTCATGCGGATAAAGTCGAATGCCATTGGTGAGGATGGGATATCATTGAATTTTGTAAAAATCGTGTTGCCATTTATACTAGGAACTCTCACACATGTTGTCAATCATGCCTTTACAACGTCTTGTTTCCCAATGGAATGGAAAAAGGCCCTTATTATTCCGGTTGCTAAAAATAATAGCGCAACTGAACCGTCGGATTATAGGCCTATCATCATTGTTCCCGTATTTGCTAAAGTGTGTGAGTCTCTAATGGCAGCTCAAATTTCATCATACGTTCAGAAGCACAACCTGTTAAGTCAACTACAATCAGGGTTCAGACCTAAACATAGTTGCTCCACTGCCATGGTCAAGATACTTGATGACATGAGAATGAGTTTTGACAATGGTGACCTAACCCTTCTTTGCCTCCTAGATTTTTCTAAAGCATTTGACTCCGTAAATCACAGCCTACTATGTAAAAAGCTTAAATGTTTCTTTGGATTTTCTGATAACTCTGTTAAACTTATGGCCAGCTACTTAGCAGAAAGAACTCAAAAAGTAGTCTGCAAAGGTTATGCATCCTCATCTTGTATTATTTCGTCTGGTGTGCAGCAAGGTTCTGTACTTGGTCCTCTTATATTTAGTCTGTTTGTCAATGATGTGTTCTCTGTATGTCAGTTTGTAAATGTACATGCTTATGCAGACGACATTCCATAGAATAAATAGCGATTTATCTGCGATCTCGAAATGGGCTTGCGAAAACTGACTTAGCGTGAATGCTAGCAAATCTTATGTGTTGCCTGTTAGTAGCGGTGTTTTGTGTTTTGATGATATACCTAACTATTCATTGGTAACAGTACTCTCTCGTTTACTGAAAAGATAACAAATCTAGGCTTTGTGATCAATTCCAACTTGAGCTGTATCGATCATTTGAATAATATTGTGAGAAATATATACTTGGTTTTGCGAAGACTGAGACTATCTTCATCGTATACACCCTTAGAAACTAGAAAAAAGCTAGCTGTCGCGGCTACGACTTAGTCTAAGCGAAAGGGTTTGCGTTAAACAATGACACTTGATGTGTAAAGTATTCTTGGTTGTTTATTCTGTAAGAATTCCTTATTACATAAATATTAAAAGATGTAATTTGGCTTAACTTACCGCAGTTTTGCACCCTTTCTTTGGCGATCTAATTTCAAGATTAAAATGGCTGTTTTAGGCAGCACGTTGACAAATGTCAAAATGATAGAGAGAAAATGGATAAATGATCCCAAAGGAAGAATGAGTGCGAAACGTTGGTGAACAACCCAGGGTTGCACTATAGGTTACTTATTTAAATGATTAATTTTAAACTTCGGCAACATTTTCCAACACCCCCACCCCCGTGGAGCGATCAGCTTCACTATTATCCAGATCCAAAGCTGCCAGTTTAGATACCGCGCGCTGCAAAAGGCCGCCCACCGTCCGTACGTCCAGTGCCAGTGTACAAACGCTCAACAACGCCACGTCGCCACTGCTTTCTAGGCATGTTTGGATCACAAATAAATACTACGTCGCCTTCCTTAAGAGGAGCAGTTCGTTCGCACCACTTAGCCCTTCGAGTTAATGTTGGCAGATACTCTAGAATCCATCGTTTCCAAAACGCATCCCTAAGTGCACGCGCAATCCGCCACTGCTTGCGTAGACCATGTACGTTACTATCAGGAGCGTTTACCTCTGGTGTGCAGGGAGCATTACTTTCGCCAATCAGAAAGTGGTTCGGTGTGAGTGGTTCTGCCTCGTCGGGGCTGATTGGCAAGTGTGTCAAAGGACGCGAGTTAACTATACTCTCCGCTTCTATCAAAACGTTTTGTAAGACGTGTTCACGTGGTGCTTCCGCTTTTAAAGTGTGTCGAAGAACTCTTTTAACGCTTTGCACCATCCTTTCCCAGACTCCTAACTCAGAAGGGTTGCAGGGGCAATTGAAGAACCACTCAACCCCCTTCGTCGACAGTTCGTTTTGAACGCGCTCGGTGTCGAAGACTTCGGAAAAACGTTTAGCTTCTTCGTTGGCTCCTATACAATTTTTACCATTACCGGATCGAATGCGCGCTGGGACTCCTCTCCTTTTCATAAAATTGCGCATAGCAATTATGCACGAGTCTGTCGACAGATTTCTAGATGGATTGCTCGCACCGTGAGGCAAGTGAATAGTGCAACCCAGCGTTTTTCAGTACGTCGGCCGATCGTGACAGAAATAGGTCCGAAGTAGTCGAGCCCCGTAAATGTGAAAGGCCGTACATGTGGCCGCAGACTGTCCTCTGGCAGGGCACCTATTATGGGAGCTCGAGGTTGCGCTCTGTTTATGACGCAAACTTTACATTCATGTATTACGCTCCGTAGCAGTTGTCTTATTCTGGGAATCCAGTATTTCTGACGAATATTGCTTATGGTTGTCTCATGGCAATGGTGATGACGAACGACCAATCGTGTGAAGATGTGACCATACGGCAGTATAATCGGTCTTCTGGAATGATACGGCAAGAAACTTGCAGCATCTATACGCCCTTGCACCCGAAGTAGACCGTCGTCACCAATGTATGGAGAAAGTTGTCTTAATGAACTGTCTTTGGCTACATCCTAACCCGTTTCTCTACGGTCGCGTTCTGAAGTAAAGGCCTCCTTTTGAGCATGTAGACATAATAGATGTTCGGCGGCTTCGAGTTCTGCTGCGGTGAGTCCATACTCTTGATTCTGCGGCGGTCGTTTACGACAACAATTTATGAAGCGGACCACCCTTGCAACAGTTCTCTTTAACTTAATAAGGCTTGAAAATCGGCTATAGTTGATCAAAGTATCATTGCTGGCAATTAAGGCAAATTTGGGTCTGAGTTCTTCATCCATTTCGACAAGGTGTCTGGCGTCGGTATCCTCATCAGGCCAATAGCGCGATTCTGTAACTTTTTTAATGCCAAGTGTTAGCGTTAACTTCGCTTAACACCAAAAAGTGTTAGCTAACACCTTAGTTAACGCGAAAAAATTTTGTGGTGTTAAAAGTTATAGAAAATAAGTTCTCCGAACATGAAACCGAACTCGAGACGCGCACGTTGTAGTCCGAACACTTATCACCTGCGCTACTGCGACATGAACGTCGGCGCTGTCAAATGCTGTACTTAAGATGAGTGCAGTTTTCCCCTCAATTTTAACAGATATACATACATAAAACAGCTAACACTAAAAAGTGTTAAGGAAAGTTACAGAATCGCACTTTCGTTAAGAGCAAACGCCAAAATTCGGCGACAAGCTTAATACTCGGCGAGGTGTTAAAAGTTACAGAATCGCACTACAGGTGTCCTGAGGAGCTCTCAAGAAATTTGGCCCTTACAGCCATCGAGATTTTTCCGAAAAGTCAATGCTTCCGCGACTCCCCGTCGCATCGTCAGCTGCATTATCATGGGTTGGCACCCATCGCCATTCCCGAACTTCACTCCCGCTCAGGATCTCTGCAACTCTGTGGGCCACGTATGGTTTGTACCGTCTGTGTTCGCTCCCGATCCATCTCAATACTGTTTTGGAGTCACTCCATAGAAAGCATCGCTGAGGCTTCAGCTGGTGATTGTCCAATACCAATTTCCGCAAACGTACGCCCAGCACGGCTGCCTGCAACTCTAAGCGTGGAATAGTTACAGCCTTTAGTGGAGCGCATTTCGTTTTGCCGCAAATTAATGAAACTCCTATATTACCGTCCGACTGCTTTGCCCTCCAGTAAGCAACAACAGCAAAGGCCTCTTCGCTGGCGTCAACGAATACGTGCAGCTCCAAGTTTTCAGGTTCGCCGCGAGGAAAGTAAAATCGCGGCACACGAAATTCCGCTACCTTTTGAAACTGTCGGCGCCATTGCTCCCACGACACGTTCACATCATCGGGAATAGGCTCGTCCCAACGAACATCTCGCGCATGATAGATTTGGCTGCAACAGTGTAATGGCTTAAAAAGCCAAGTGGGTCAAACGTCGACATCATAATGCTAAGGAGTTCTCTTTTTGTAGGACTTCTCTCGCCTGTGATTACGGCCTGATCAATGCGATGGAACTTCAAGCTAAACTTAAAATTATCACCTCCTGGCTCCCAGAACAGTCCAAGGACTTTCTCTGTACTCTCGGTTGCAGCGATTTGTTTTGTGTTCGTACTGCCATCCAATTCCCTAACCACCTCGCGTGAATTCGAAATGAATCCTCGTAATTCGAATCCGCCACTGCTGTGAATGCTTCTTACCAGCTTTGTGACGTCTACTGCCTCTTGCACAGTGTTAAAACTATCCACGAAATCGTCAACGTAGTGATGTTCAAGAATGGCTTTCATCGCAAGTGGATGACTGCCGGGATGCTCTCTGGCATTCCGCCTCATAACGTACTGGGCCGAGCAAGGCGAGCATGCGGCACCGAAAATCATAACTCGCATTTCATACTCCTCAGGCGGCTTATTACTTTCGCCGTTCCGCCAAAGAAAACGCTGTGCACACCTGTCAGGCGGCTGTATAAGCACCTGGTGAAACATTTCTTTTATGTCTCCACAGACTGCAACGGCACGTGTTCTAAAATTAAATAAAATGGAGGGAAGGGATGTGTAGAGCTGTGGGCCTTTTAATAAGTTGGAATTTAAAGACGTTCTTTCAGTATGAGCGGCTGCATCGAAAACAAAACGTAATTTTTCGGGTGTATTCGGGTTCACGACACCAAAGTGGGGTCGGTACCACTTTCTAGTTGAAGCGACGCTAGCTTCTTCACGGGTAAGCTTTCGAGCATACCCTTTCTTTAGGTACCCTTCTATGACATCTTTGTACGCTGTTGCAAACGCTGGATCACGACGCATCTTCCTCTCAATGCCTTCCAATCTGTGCAAAGCGGCATTGTAATTATCGGGCAGTTGTATATCGTTAGCTTTCCATAACAGGCCTGTTTGAAAACGATCTTCCACTCGCTCAGTTGTGTTTTCCAATAGCTTGTTTGCTCTGATGTCAACGCTGCTTTCAATGGGCGGCGAAGATCGTACGCCAAGACTTTCGATGTTAAAGTAGTCTGTCACTAGACGATGAATGTCTTCTACTTCCTTTTGGGCGCGTACAAACAAGCAAGATTTGATTGTAACCGGTGCTCGGCTAGTTGGCCCGAAAACTACCCATCCCAGTTCAGTATTGCAAGCGTAAGGACCTCGATCACTGATCCTTTTAATATCAGTCGGCAGGCCTAAATGAGCGTGATCGATTCCAATTAACAACAGCATTGCAATACGCATGCAAAGGAAGAGACGAAGTTGATTGGTCCCTATCTTTTAAGTCTTCGCGGCTTAAGGTCTGCATTGGCAAATCGAGTTTGCTATCTAACATCGTAATTGAGGAACCTTCGTCAAGTAGGGCGTAAGTATCGATGCGTTTCTTTTCACCATATAATGTTACAGGCAGTACGCGAAATAGCAGTTTTGACTTGGAAGCGTCAACGGTCGCGCAACTCAATACGATCCCCCGCACTTCACCTTTTTCCTCCCTTGGGGTACTAGCGATCGGAGTCATCGCGGTGGACTCGTGCAGTAGGCCGTTGTGTCTGCGCTGGCAACCTTCTGTTGAACAATTTTTCATACGGCGGCAGTTACGTGTCGTATGGCCCACGTTTAGACACGAAAAGCAGACGCGATGCTTCTTCACTATATCCCACCTATCAGACACTACGGCATTTAAAAAACGACGACAATCATGCAGTTTATGTTACCCTTGGCAGAGAGGGAACTTTAAGGGACTCACAGAGGGGGGGTTCGCATATTGGTTTTCCGATGTGTGCAGTACCCTTTCCATCTTTATTGTCAACATCTTGTATAGTACATATTAAATTAGCAAGTTCACTTACCCAAGCGCTAAAATGTATGATCGTCGGATATGGCAGTATCGATGCGGCAACTTTAGCCCACTCTAGTCTTTTACTCATTGGGAGCTTTGATAACAATTCCTCCAATAGTGTAGGGTTGGCGATGTGTTGTTGGCCATTCACTGATTGCAGAAAGGTTGCCAAATTTTTCACTTTAGTAGCAAATGGCACCAACTTAGACAATGCATTTTCTGGTATATTAGGCGATTCTCTTGCTTGTCGTAGCTGGCTTTGAATTAATTGTTCAGGCCTCCCGAAACGAAAACGAAGCTGTTCTATTGCGGCGGCAATATTATCAGGGTGGATTAGTAGTGATTTAATCACCTCACGAGCTTCTCCTTTAACAGCTTTCTGTAACCGCTGGTTGTTCTCTAAATTGGTGTAGTTATACACCGAAGTGGACTGGACATAATTTGCGTAAAAAATTGGCCAGTCTTCTGGCTCACCACTGAAATCAGGCAAATCCTGTAATTTTCGCAAAATTGTCGAATTGGGCACAAAAGACAAATTATTTAAGCTATTTATTGGCATAGGCGTTTGCATATAGCTATTAAAATTATTAAATAGCGGAGGCGTATATATTGACGAAGCTGAGACCGACATGCCGAACTGACTTTGAGTAGAGGGCACTCGGCTCGCAGTTAAACATGTTGGCGCAGTGCTGGCGCTTACAGCGTACGTTGGCAGCGATGAAAGGCTGCAGTCATTCTCTGTTGTCCTATATGATGGCAGCATAGCAGCGCTGCTCGCGGTTGTCGACAGAGTTGAGTGCGCATAACTGTTCACAGCACGTGGCCTGATATGACTTGATGTCAAGTAAGCTGACGAATTCTGAACATTTAGAATACCTTGCAAATTTGTGAGGTTATGCTCTCCTACATTTGCTAACGATGCGAAAGGCGCGGCAACGATGGGTTCTGTTGTTGGAGCGGCCGTAGCATTACACGTATGCACTGTACTACGCAGTGCTGCCTCCAACCTTTGGCAAATACGATTTTGTTCATTTAACCTTACCTTTGATTCCTCTAGCTGTTGTTGAAGTGTGGCGATTTGTTTCTCCATTTCTATCGTTAAGTTTACTGATGAGCTGGCGGTGGTTGGGACGTCGGCTTTGTCGTCATTTGCTTTCATTTTAGGCGGCGTAGGGTCAGACGGCATTTCACCCGATTCGCCGTCTACTTTGTTGAGTCGGGGACTACGGCGTTTCTCGATAACGTTCTCAAAGGTTTCCTGGGACTCCTTCAAATCCATTCAAGAATCCACACTTCACGGCAGTCGAAATAGCGCAGTTAAACCCACAGAAACTGCGAATAAAAATGTCGCGGCTACGACTTAGGCTAAGCGAAAGGGTTTGCGTTAAACAATGACACTTGATGTAATTTGGCTTAACTTACCGCAGTTTTGCACCCTTTCTTTGGCGATCTAATTTCAAGATTAAAATGGCTGTTTTAGGCAGCACGTTGACAAATGTCAAAATGATAGAGAGAAAATGGATAAATGATCGCAAAGGAAGAATGAGTGCGAAACGTTGGTGAACAACCCAGGGTTGTACTATAGGTTACTTATTTAAATGATTAATTTAAACTTCGGCAACATTTTCCAACACTAGCCATTCAACTAATCGTACCACACATAACTTACTCTGAGCTTGTATATAGCCAACTTGATGCTGCTTCGAATCGCAAAATTGAGGTTGCTTTTAATAATATAACACGTTATGTATATAATCTTGGAAGAAAATATCACATCTCTCATTGGAAACGCAAGGTCGTCGGGTCCACTATATTTAGATTTAGATTTAGATTTATTTATTAATTTTTCTTACAAAGTAACAAAATAGCTTACTTAATAGCTTAAGATTACAGCATTGGGAATGTTATATTTGAGTACATTGCGGCTAGAAATTGTATATTTATGTTTAGACTCATTGAATCCAAAGCACCGCCCTATCTATATGATAAACTTCAATTTTCAAGATCCAGTAGGCAAAGAAATTTGATAATTCCCAGATATGCATATTTGACATCCTCTAGACTTTTTCCGTAAATGCTGTAAGACTCTGGAACTCTATGCCGAACTCAATTAAGGGTAACTTGAGTAATAAAAATTACAAGGGTTTGATTTATGAATACTTTGGTTCTTTGTGAATAATGTTGTTTTTTTTTTCTTTTCTTTTCTTCCTTTTCTTTCTTTTCTTTCTTTCCTTTGCCCTATACTATAAATAATATCTCTCTTCTTGTTAGATGTAAAATAATATTAATTTAATTATAAATACTTAAATACTCTGTAATCAAACTGATGATGTGCTTTATAAGACTATGTCTGACAATCACAACCACTTTAATGAATTAATACAAAATACATACATATGTACATACTATGTGTAGAATTTTTCAGGATGGATTTGCTTTTCTTTGTGTGTTGAAATAAACATGCGTTGCGATCATTTGACGTACCGGTATTTAGTGCAATATATTTACGCAAAATCGCCGTCCATAATATCGTCTCAAAAATCCTAAAATAATGCAGAACACATTTGGAATCGGCCCAAAATAGTTCCAAAAAAATCGGAAAGAAAACCAGAAAAAAGTCTCATAAATATTCCAAATAGTCCCAAAAACAATCCCGAAAAAGTGCCAAAATTATCCCGAAATTTTTCTCCAAAAGTCCCGAAATGGTCCCGAAGTAATCTCGAACGTCCCTATACGTCCTTGAATAAATCCCAAAAGTCCCGCCAAAATAGTTTTTTTGGTTAACATTGCGCTCGGTATAATTCGTATTTGCTTTTTGCGAAACGACTGGCATGAAAATTCTGTTCTAATACCACTGTGTAGTGCTTCGCACACAAGGTATATTAACTTCATTCAACAGTGAAATTTGGAAATATTATTAATCATAAATCAAAAACCGCTCAAAATATCAAAATCAAATTCAGCACACATATTTATATTAATAAAGGCGATGTCCCGCCCAATTTTATACGAAAGGTTTTGAAAAGGATCATAGATATATTGAATATGCAATAACTTTGCTTAAACTAGCTGTATATCATTTCTATTTCACCTCTAAAGTGTTCCGAAAAATTTCTTTGTAAATTAAAATCGCGATATTTCCATAAATAAAGATTTTACACACATAATAAGCTTTTTAAGCAAAACTAAACTGTGAAAAAATGTTGAGCATTTTAGTGAAGTAGGCATGGCGCCGCCCAATTTTCAGCAAAAAAGCTCAGCTATTTTCAAAAGCGATTGCTTGCAATTTCAAGAAGGTATTTCAATGAAAGTTAGTGAGATGCTCCCCAATAGTATGTAGTATACCCCTGCCAAAAATTACGCAAATCGAAATAAGCAAGATTTACGGGAAAGTAGTTAACACCCTATTGCCTTTTTTATTAATTTTTTTTATTTTCATACCTTTTATGGACATGGGGAAAGCTATTTATATTATAATTTACCACTCACAACAGAAGTGTTTTAATCGAAAACAATCAGTCGCCTTTATAACAACTTTTCCGGTATTAAAATAGACCTGAGTAAATTGGGATACCAAAACAGATCACTACTAGGTATTTAATGTTCGGTTTACGGTTTTTAAAAATTATTTGTCAACTAAAATTACATGTCAACAATATACCCAACAAGCACCTTAAACCTTAAATTAAATGTTTTAAAAACTTTCCGAAATATTAAGCTTACAAAATTCCGATTTTTCATTTTTAAAATAAAATAGGTAAATTGCACATTGCAAAAATTGGTTAAGATGCAGCCAACATATCGCTTATTGTAGCAAGTTTACATCATGGTACAAATATATAAAGTTAGTTCCACTTCTTCTTCACCGCCATTGTGACAACTTAACATAAACCAAAAACGAACTAACTTTTGTTAATTCATATTTTTTAGTTTTGAATGTTAAGACCACTTTTCCGCTGAAGACTTTAAGCTTCGTAACCGACGTTCCCAATCGGATCGCAACACCGTACCAGGTGACATGGTAGATTATGTTAATCTATTAAATTTTTAATTGATTTGGAAACTAATTGCAATTAAGTAAATTGAAGTTATTGAAGTTATATAATATTGTACCAGATTACGTCCAGGTATCGTAACTGTTAATTGTTAAAATTCAAAACAATTTGATCTAAATAACGAATGCAATTTGTGGGATTTTGCTTTTATTTATTCTCGTCAGCTATCGGGATCTATAGTTTTCAATAAGATATACCTAAATATCGCGACGAAAAAACTTGAAAAGCGTTGCTCCTTTTTTTAAGTTTAAGCGAAATATAAATAGTATTGGTCTGATTTTGTAAATATTTTACCTTGTTATATATATATACTATACTATATAAATAGTATTGGTCTGATTTTGTAAATATTTTACTTTGTTTTTTCTTATATTCTTATATTCCAAAAATTTCCTTCAATATTATAAAAATAGCCAAATCAATTTTTTTTTGTAAGATGGAACAAATGACAAATGATGTGAATGACGGCAAACACAGTTTATGTCATAGTGGAAATACCTTGATTTTCTTGTACCATGGTTTACTTTAAATTTTTAAAATATTTACCGAAATGCTTGTTGGGTTGTAACGTTTGCTGGCGAATTCAGATTGTGAGCAAGGCGCGTATACAGGGAGGGACGGCCCGGGGGTCGGTTATTTGAACTTGGTCTGTATGTGATAAGCATTTTGTTTCTTTATTGAATAATAATAAATGAAATAAACCTAAATCATTTTTCTTTTATCACTATTTAAGTTCTCACTATTATGGGCATAATAAACGTGGTGTCCTTTCAAAAGAAAAGGTCCTTATTTTTGGTATTTTTTCCTAGGTTTTGATAAATTTATTTTGCGTCCCCATCGGAGACAAATGAAACTGCTATTTTGTAATTTCTAGTTTACACGTAAAAAGGGAAAAATTTGGACCCCCCCCGAAAATATTCTCTGGATCTGAGCCTGGCAAGGCGAATACAGCGAATAATGATTTTGACACTAAAATATGACAAACAAGTACCAAAAAACACTAACAAAATATATGGGAATCGTTGTTGTTGGCCTAAAGAGACGAGCAGTATAACTGGGCCATGGATAAAACGGAGTTGATATTTTACTTCAAAATAATGTAAAATGCGGTACAAATAACGGACTACTTTCTACTCAGTTTTTTCTTTGATTTTGACGTATGCCACTCCTATTTCACATAAAGTTAGCGGGCAAACACAAAAAAATGCAATTTTTGTATACCTTTCATGAACATGAAATGGTATTATAACTTTGATCCGATGTTTGTAAGTATGAGAAGAAGAAGAGATAGACACACTACTAGGTATACCGAAACCATCAGGACGATGATCTGAGTTGATTTAGCCATGCCCGTCTGTTCGAACGCAAACTAGTCCCTCAGTTTTACAGATATCGCGATAAAATTTTGCAAGAAGGCGCCATTTTGTATAGGATTAATCATTTGTCGGAACCAGCAAGATCGGACCGATACAACGCATAGCTCCCATACAATCGATTGTTCCGATAAACGGGTTTTGGCCTATAACTCTTGCAATTAAAAAGCTAGAAACGTAAAATTTTGCAGGTTTGGTACATATTATATAAAATCACCCAGATTATACCAACATAACATATATCTCCCATATAATCGATAGTTCGGATAAATCTGTTCTGAAGAGTTTGTACCAATTGTAAGGATATACACTCTAAAAAAATTATGCGTTGAGTTATTCCGTCCATAGTGTCTTACAATGGTATGAGTGCGATCACTGCTAATGAAAGGGCAAATCTGTTTGCAGAGTTTTTATACCTAGTAGTGCTTCGCACACAAGGTATATTAACTTCATTGGCCTAACGGTAGTATGTAACGGCATAAACGAATCGAGATAGATATTGACTTATATATATCAAAATGTTCAGGAGGAAAAGAGAAATTGATTGAGCCATGTCCGTCCGTCCGTCCGTCCGTCTGTGAACACGATAACTTGAGTAAATCTTGAGATATCTCAATGAAACTTGGTATGCAGGTTCCTTTTTACATATCTCTGAACGGTATTGAAAATAGGCAAAATCGGTTAAAAGCCACGCCCACTTTCTATATATATAATATTTTCGAAAATACAAAAAGAGTGATTATTCAGTACATAATACACCTATAAGGATAAAATTTGGTGTGTACCTTACCGTTAAGGCAAAAAATAAATTTGTGAAGAAATTTTTAAAAAAGGGCGTGGCACCGCCCACTTTTGATTAAGTCAAATTTGGAAATATTATTAATCATAAAACAAAAACCGCTCAAGATAGCAAAATAAAATTCAGCACACATATTTATATTAATACAGGCAATATTTCGAAAAAAAATTAGCGAAATCGGATTAGGTCCACGCCCAATTTTATACGAAAGATTTTGAAAAGGATCATGGATATATTGAATATGCTATAACTTTGCTTAAACTAGCTGTATATCATTTCTATTTCAGCTCTGAAGTGTTCGCGGGCAAAGAAA
The DNA here is from genome assembly GCA_951509765.1 of Sphenella marginata. Taxonomy (NCBI): domain Eukaryota; kingdom Metazoa; phylum Arthropoda; class Insecta; order Diptera; family Tephritidae; genus Sphenella; species Sphenella marginata. Next base: position 39,185,152 of record OX608079.1, on the reverse strand, counting down.
GTCGAAAGCACAAAATTTTTCTAAAACGGGCGTGGCCCCGCCCCTTTATGGGGGATTATTCCACAAAACTTTCCATGCCATAACTCCGGTAAAAATTGATTTATTAAAACGATATTTGGAGAAAGTGTTCAACATATAAAGCTAACTCTTTGCTGAAAAAATAAACAAAATCGGTGAACGGACACGCCCACTTTTTGAACATAGTTCTAAACTATTTCTTCGTAAAATTAAAATCGCGATATTTCCATAATTGTATAAGTTATATAAATAAGATTTTACACACATATTGGCCTTTTTAAACAAAACTAAGTTGTAAAAAAATTTTGTGGATTTTGGTGAAGTAGGCGTGGCGCCTCCCACTTTTTAGCATAAAAGCTCTGCTACTTTCAAAAGCGATTGCTTGGAATTTCAAGAATGTATTTTAATGAAATTTTGTGAGATGCTTTCCAATAGTATGTAGTATACTCTTGCCAAAAATTACGCAAATCGAATAACAAACAAGCAAGATTTACGGGCAAGTAGGTAACACCCTTTTTTTAAATTAATTTTTTTTATTTTCATACCTTTCATGAACATGAGGAAAGCTATTTATATTTTGTTATTTAGTGATAATTGAATTTACCACTCACAAAAGAAGTGTTTTTAATCGAAAACAATCAGTTGTCTTTATAACAACTTTTCCGTTATTAAAATAGACCTGAGTAAATTGGGATACCAAAACAGATCACTACTAGGTATTTAATGTTCGGATGCACCCAAACTTAGACTTCCTTACTAGTTTAAATCTAATTTTGTTAATAATGGTGATCAGAGTGATACTTCTAGTGTTGGGCAATTGGCTTCTTCGCTTGATTTTGGCTCCCTAGTTTTAACTGAGGAAGACATTTTCGCAGCTATAAGAGACTTAAAATGCTCCAAGCAATTAGATGTTCATAATCTCTCTGCTTTTTTTCTAAAACAATGCACGTCATCTATAGTGTATCCGCTACTTCTGTTGTTTAACAGTTAAACTTTAACTTGTCTCTTAGGTCAGGTTATTTTTTAGATGAATGGAAAGTGACTTATGTTACTCCAGTTTTCAAGAGTGGGAGTAAGAATCTGGTTTCAAACTATCGTCCCATCTCTAAAATTACTAATATTGCCAAATTATTTGAAAAAATCATTAGCTCTAAATTATCATTTTCTATCAAACCCTACATTTCGAATCCTCAACATGGTTTTATACCGGGCAGATCTACGGTCACTAATCTAACTGTTTTATCAAATTTTTGTATTTCAGCTTTTGTAGACGGCTTTCAGGTTGACACAATCTATACTGATTTGTCAAAAGCATTTGATAGAGTGTCTCACGACTTATTAATTAAAAAGCTTGAAAATTTTGGTTTTCATTCTTCTTTCTTGTCATGGGTTAAACCATCCTTATAGATAGAATTAACTATGTTGTTGTTGATAGCGTAAAATCATTTTCATATAGAGCTATCTCTGGTGTTCCTCAAGGTAGTATCCTTGGTCCTCTATTTTTTGTTATTTTCATCAATGATTGCTCAAAATTTTTTTCCTTGTGTGAACATCATAAATTCCAGGAATGGTGTGATCGCAATATGCTAATGATCAATATCGAAAAGTGCTGCTCGGTCACCTTCAACAAAATCAGATTGCCACTCATGTCTTCGTACTCTATTTCTGGTTCTGTCCTTAGTTCTAGTTATAAATTCAAAGACCTTGGGGTTGTATTTGATTCGAATTACACGTTTATTGATCACCTGAATTACATCATACCTAAAGTATATTCCTCTCTAGCTTTCATCAGACGAAATCGTTCAGAATTTAATGATCCTTATACTAAAAAATTACTGTTTAGTATATTTGTAAGGTCCAAATTGGAATATGCTTCTATAATCTGGAATCCGATTTATGAAGTGCATTCCAATAGACTTGAAGGTATACAAAAAAAGTTTGGAAAATTTGCTTTATCCAGTATTAGGTTTAATATGCCCATTCCGACTTATGTTCCGCGGTGCCGACTGATCAGTCTGCATACTCTTGCCAGTAGGCGATTGATCTCTGGCTTAGTTTTTATTCGAGATGTTCTCAATGGGACTACTGATTCTCCGTTCTTATTGAATTGTATTAAACTCAATGTTCCAGCTAGAAACTTGCGACATCATGATTTATTTGCTATTGACCTCTGCAAAACCAGGTATGCTCAAAATGAACCAATTATCAGACTACTAGCGGAATTTAATTTGTTATGTAGAGAAATAAATTTAGAAATATTTGTAAATCGCAGTGTATTCAAAGAAAAACTTTCTATGTACTATTTTTTAATATAATTAAAACCTATGTATGTTTTAGTCTGTAAGGTTTGTAAACCATAGACTTAATAAATAAATAAAAAAAAAACCGGAGGCTGAAATTCGGGGTTCAACGGTTGTCCGCGACTGGACCACCGTCTACTTTTCCAGCGAGCGTTGAAGAAACCACATAACGGCCACCCCAGGATTTGCACCGGCAACCAATAGCTAAGGTAAAAATAATTTGTAGAATTATACTTTTCACTTGAAATACACGGCCACTATTTATAACGAGAACTCTCGTTCTTTTTATATCTCCTAAGAACCATAACCGAAGCCGATTTGTTCATGGTCCTATCTCCCCGTAGAGGAACCACAGCACTATAAGCCTATACAGTCCACAACAACAACAACATCAAAGCGCAATAATAATACCACTTGGATACCGAATATTTTATTTTACTATTTTTCAACGTTGGATAAATCCACTCAGCCACACACAGCCAAAGTAACACTGCCGCAAAGAAGCTGCCACAACAACATACAACAACGCTGCCGATCACCACATCAAAGCACGTAAGTTGTATATTTCTTGCCACTTGTTTTTTGGTGTTGCTATTTTTTGTTAAAAGAATTGCCACAATTATTTAAATTTAAAAAGTGTCGCCCGAGTCTTCTCAAAACATAAGTGCGAAAAGTGAATTTGTTTAGTGAGAGCATTATTTAAAATTTTTCAAAATAATTAACATTGTAATTGTTGAGGTAACATAACCTCACTTTCACATTAAATTCACGTAGCCTTTCGGTTGTTCGTTTCGTCTTAGTTTTCCACTTTTTAAGCAATAAACACGCACAGCATTTCAACCGAAGGCTAGTTAGTTTTCTTAAATAAAGTCACTTAGTTTTTTTTCTTTAGTTAAAATTTCATTTATTCGCACAAATCTCCACTTAAAGATTCACTTATTCGCTCGTTTTGATTACCAGCGCACTTTACTTGTGTTTTCTTTTGGTTACTTTCGTTATTGCGGCAACACATATACACACGTATACATATATATATGTATAAACATATCCCCGATAGCGTGTGGGTGGCGAGTTAGTCAAATAGTATAAATTTGAATTTATTGTTGAATTATAACAAAATATTCAGCCGATTCGGCCAAGTCTGCAATAAATAAATTAAATTAAATTAAAAGCACAAATTAATTGCGTTCAATTTCAAAGGTTTTATTGAGTTGGGGTTGATTTTTCCTGGGTGAAATTTTAGTTTTTTTTTTTAGTTAAAATTTCATTAATCGCACAAATCTCCACTTAAAGATTCACTTATTCGCTCGTTTTGATACACCGCGCACTTTACTTGTGTTTTCTTTTGTTTACTTTCGTTATTGCGGCAATTCCCTTGGATTTTATTATATTGCACGGTTGAGCATTTCCCGTACCTTCGGTTTACTTTTCTGCTTTAATTATATCTCGTAATTCCTCAAAACCCAAAATATGTAAAGCTTCATTAGGTTGCCTGACACGATCAGTGAATTTGAAGCCGACTATAATGAAATAGAGGATTCAGCCCACACCAAGTTCACTCTTGGCCTTCAACAAGAGGACTTGGAGTCAATGTGGAGGAAAACGAGAACGGCCCAAGATGAGTTGTTAAACTCGAACAAGTTGGAAGCTTCTGACATTGTATCAGTTAAATTAAAATACAACTAGTAAGGAAGTCTAAGTTCGGGTGTAACCGAACATTAAATACCTAGTAGTGATCTGTTTTGGTATCCTAATTTACGCAGGTCTATTTTAATACATACCTGAAAAGTTGTTATAAAGGCAACTGATTGTTTTCGATTACAAAAACTTCTGTTGTGAGTAGTAAATTAAATTATTACTAAATAACAAATATAAATAGCTTTCCCCATGTTCATGAAAGGTATGAAAATAAAAAAAAAGGCAGTAGGGTGTTAAATACTTGTCCGTATATTTTGCGTGTTTGCTATCCGATTTGCGTAATTTTCGGCAGAAGTATACTACATACTATTGGGAACCAGCTCACTAACTTTCATTGAAATACCTTTTTGAAATTTCAAGCAATCGCTGACCTTTTCTGCTGAAAAGTGGGCGGCGCGACGCCTACTTCAACAAAATCCACAACATTTTTTTACAGTTAAGTTTTGCTTAAAAAGCTTATTATGTATGTAAAATCTTATTTATATAACTTATACAATTATGGAAATATCGCGATTCTAATTTTACAAGGAAATTTTTCAGAACTGTGTTTAAAAAGAGGGCCTGTCCGTTATCCAATTTTGTTTATTTTTACAGCAAAGAGTTAGCTTTATATGTTGAACAATTTCTCTAAATAACGTTTCAATAAGTCAATTTTTACCGGAGTTATGGCATGAAAAGTTTTTTGGAATAATCCCCCATAAAGGGGCGGGGCCACGCCCATTTTCCAAAAATTTTCTGCTTTCGACTTTCTTTGCCCACGAACACTTTAGAGGTGAAATAGAAATGATATACAAGTAGTTTAAGCCTAACCCGATTTCAATAATTTTTTTTCGAAATATTGCTTGTATTAATAAATATGTGTGCTGAATTTTATTTTGCTATCTTGAGCGGTTTTTGATTAATGAATAATAATATTTCCAAATTTGACTTTATCAAAAAAGGGCGGTGCCACGCCCCTTTTAAAAAATTTCTTCAAATATTAATTTTTTGCCTTAACGCCAACGTACACACCGAATTTTATCCTTATAGGTGTATTATGTACTGAATAATCACTCTTTTTGTATTTTCGAAAATATTATATATATAGAAAGTGGGCGTGGCTTTTAACCGATTTTGCCTATTTTCAATAGCGCTCCGAGATAAGTAAAAAGGAACCTGCATACCAAATTTCATTGCGATATCTCAAGATTTACTCAAGTTATCGCGTTCACAGACGGACGCATTTCATATATATAAGTCAATATCTATCTCGAATCGTTTATGCCGTTACATACTACCGTTAGGCGTATGAAGTTAATATACCTTGTGTGCGAAGCACTACTAGGTATAAAAAAGCATACGCCATTTATTTGCGCTGCATGTCAGTCATGGCTACACGCCAAGCGACGTTAACAAAAGCCGATACCAAAACCGAAGAAAAGCCCGAATTTGAGCACAGTATCCGCCTGCCTCCTTGCGATACTGAAGTTTTCAAGGGCGATTACTTGTCATGGCCAACATTTCGTGACATGTTCACGGCCATTTATATCTTAAACAAACGCCTAACACCAGTTGAGAAATTGTTCCATCTCAGCAATAAAACACAAGGTGAGGCAAAAGGTATTGTTAAAAAATGTCCGCTCACGAATGAGGGGTTCGATACAGCGTGGAGAAACTTATGCGAGAGATACGAAAATAAACGTATACTTGTGAACTTGCAACTCCAAATTTTGTTTAACTTAAGGTAGAGAGTGAGTGTGGTAGCGCAATTAAAACATTGCAACGCGTTATAAATAATTGCCTTTCGTCCTTGCCAAGTCATAAAATTGACACTTCGAACTGGGACGCAATTATTACGTACTTGTGTTCAACGAAATTGCCGGAAAGTACGCTTGGTCTATGGGAGTAAAACATAGACCATAAAGTGGAAATATCCAAGTGGGAGGATAGGGACAAATTTTTGTCTAGCCGCTTCCAGACACTTGAAACAGTGTCTGGCTTCATAGGGGCTTCTTCGAAAGCGCAGAAACCGCAATCTACGCGACCTGCCAACGAAACCCCTACAAAAAGACTTGGTGCATACCAAGCAAATGTAACAAAGCCACTATGCACAAAGTGCAAGTCAAACTCCCACAGATTGCGAAACTGTCCCCGTTTTCTCAAATTAACGCCGGTGGAGCGAATGAATTTCGTTAAATCCACCAAGGGCTGCCTAAATTGCCTATCCCCAGGACACACAGTGTCGAAGTGCAGCAGTTCGTACGACTGCAACAAATGCCACTCTCGACATCATACGCTCCTGCATGCGGAATCTCTACAGACGCAGGCAACCAGCAGCCCGAATCAGTATAATGCTGATAATGCTGCCTCTACTTCTCAACAGGCACAACAGAGACGGGAAGTTCCAAAATCAAGTTCGGTTTCAGACCGAAATGTTAAATCCTGCCATGTGCATTCAAGTGCAGGTGTGCTGCTAGGGACAGCTGGAGTCACCATTCATCATAATGGTACAGACTTCCCAGCAAGAGCACTGATAGATTCTGGCTCAGAATGCTCGTTCATGACAGAACGACTAAAACGCCGAATCAATTTACCAGCAAAAAGGATGCATGCCCAAGTTTCGGGTATCACTAATGCTGTGTCGGCTCAAGTCAAGGAGGCCTCCCACATTGAACTCCGTTCACCAGTGGACCCCGGAGGGGTGCAATAGCGCCTTGTGAAATAAGCCCTTTAAGGCCTTATTACACTATTGAAAGTGAAATAAGGCCTTTATTTCAAAAAAGGCTTTATTACACTTCGAAAGAGAAATAAAGCCTTTATAAAAATTTACCCAATTGTGCAATAAAGCCTTATTTTTTTTTATTAAACATAAGTGACAACCAACTACTGATATGATTGGGGTTATCACGAAGATTTGATTTCCGGCTGTGCGTCCGTCCCCGCTACCATAAGCATCCGCACATCCGCGGCGACGCCCGCGCCCGCGGCCCGCGCCCACGGCCATCCACCGGACCATTTTCACGATTTTAAGTAAATAATTGAAGCATTTTTATTTTATTTATTGTGATACAAATTGTACTATTTTACATTAAATAGAACACATTTTTCTTAAAAACTAAACAACATATAATTATTTCTTCCGGGATCTGACGCGGGTAAATTTTCGGTTTTTCACTACTAACTTTTCACAGAAACAAAATAATGCTTTTCCCCTTCGGATTATTGTTACGGAGGCCCGATCCACGTTTTTTATGTGCAGAACACCTTTCCGCGTAGGCGGCCTTCGGCCGCGCTTCAAAAAATAACAATGGGCTACGCCATTCCAACTCCGGGTGTGTGCCATAGCCGTGGCTACCGCCACGGTGATGTCCTTCTGCGTGCCACGTTTCCCACTTTGGTTAACGTGTAATTTGTGTGTAACTATTCAATGAAATACAAAAAGAATTAGAATATTATTGTTTCATTAAAAAAAATGAAAGAGCAATAAGGCCTTTAAGACTTTATTTCTCTTTCGAAGTGTAATAAAGTCTTTTCTGAAATAATGGCCTTATTTCACTTTCAATAGCGTAATAAGGCCTTAAAGGGCTTATTTCACAAGGCGCTATTGCACCCCTCCGTGGACCCCTGCTTTAGCCTAACAACTTCTGTGCTAATTCTAGCCAAACTAACTGGGAATCTGCCATCCTGCCATATCGACGCAACGACTATGCAGGCATTCCCAGACTTAGTCTTGGCAGATAAGAGATTCTACATTAATGAAGAAGTAGATCTCATACCTGCCGGAGATATATATCCGCAAATAATACTGAGCTGACTAAAAAACAAATGTACTTAGTACACTTCTGGCTCAAGAATCGGTGTTCGGTTGGATACTAACCGGGCGTGTAGACGCACCCAATCCAACCAGAAATATAGTGTCGTTTTACAGCGAAATTGCTTTGGACAAACAGCTTACAGCATTCTGGGAGTTAGAAACTGTGCCCAGAACTAAAAGTCCAGAGGTATGTCGTTTCACTTCCATTCAGACAGGAATACGCGGAAAGAATAAACATAGGGGGATCTCTTAGGAGAGCCTGCTCGCAATTCTTTCGAAATGAAACGCGGTTAGCAAAAAACCCAGATTTAGCGAAAGAATACATAAGGGTCCTGTCTGAATATGAGACATTAGGGCATGTGCAAAAAATTAAGGAGATGGTACCAGCCGATTCGGTGAATAACTATTTTTTGCCCCATCACGCCGTAGTTAAGGCTGAGAGTACCACCACTAAGGTACGAGTCGTTTTCAACGCCATTCTTCTGCCTGGCCCAGTACTGCAGTCAGACCTTCCAGTACTTATACTTCGCTGGGGACTATATCGTTTCGTGTTTAATAGTGACATCGAAAATATGCAGATTTGGATGAGCGATGATCACACAAAATTCCAACGGATTGTTTGCCGAACATCGCCGCAAGAACCCATAAGCCTGTACGAGTTAAAAACGGTAACTTTCGGGGTCAATTGCGCGCGCTACTTAGCCATAAGAACCATTTTGCAACTGGCAGATGATGTAGAAAGTACATATCCTACAGCATCCGACGTACTAGCGGGGGGACATACACTCGCATCGGCCATTTATGGAGAAATGAAATTCGAGAAGTCTTACACTCCGCTGGCTTCCCACTACGGAAATGGACTTCGAATTCTGAAGAAGTTCTCAACGACATCCCTAAATCGGATCGGCTGACCGAGGACTGTCTGGCGTTTGAAGATACCTGCACCGTTAAGGCATTGGGCATAAGATGGAATACCCATTCCAACTTATTCTACTTTCAAGCAGGGTCACTGGAGAAAGTGAAAAGCTGACAAAAAGAGCGATTTTGTCCGCCATTACCAAACTTGTCGACCCCTTAGGATGGCTTGCACCAATGGTCATTGTGGAAAAAATGTTTGATGCAGAACATCTGGTTAGAGGGAACCGATTGGGACGAACCAGTTTCGTCCAATACATTGGAGCGATGGCAAAACATCAGACAGCAATACCATGAAATCGACAAGATAAGGATACCACGATGGGTAAATTTTCACCAGAAGATGACGTCGAAATTCATGGATTCCGCGACGCTTCGGAAAAGGCATACGCTGCAGCCGTCTACATGCGAGTCAAAAGGAATGATGATATTTTCGTATCTCTACTCTTGGCTAAAACCAGAGTAGCACCCGTGAGGGCTATTTCACTTCCTCGTTTGGAACTTTGCGGAGCAGTCCTTTTAGCAGAAATGATGGAATCAATATTCCCAGTTTCGTCCAATACATTGGAGCGATGGCAAAACATCAGACAGCAATACCATGAAATCACTGAGTTCGCAAACGTCAAGCTGTGTAGTTGTGTTTTTATTTTGCTCTGTGCTTTTATCTAAAAATTTAATCATATTTGTCTTATATCTGAAAATTTTGAAGTTTAAGATTAAAGTTAATGAGTTGAATTCTTAATGTGCTTCACTACTTGTTGTGAAAAGTGTAAATTTTTGATACATTTTTGAAAATTAAATAATTATAAATTCATTCTATTGAATTTGTGTGTGCCGAGTTGTGTTTTTGCATATTGTTTTTGTTGCTTTTGAAAGGCTTACATTTTACATTGTAATTGTTGTTGTGTGCTGACTTGGTTTTCTTTTTCTCACTCCTTTTTCGTTACAGCTGTTTGCGTGGTTTGTTAAACGTCAAGTACAGTGTGTTTAAAACTGTTCGCTCAGTACATTGCCTTCCAAACTACCAGGGTTGTTTTTATTGCTTTTTATTTTTAACTACTAAATTTTTTAATTTTATAATTTTGAATTTTTTAATTTTTCATAATTATTAATAATATAATGTCGTGCACGTTTGAAAATTGCCAGATAAAAAGCGAGTCGGAGCGCTTTGTAGCATGCTGGCTGTGTGATGCACTTGTCCACGCAAAGTGTACTGGCTTAACTGGTAGAACAGCCGATCTTATTAATGATGGAAAAGGTCTGCGCTGGTCTTGTTTAAAATGTAGATCGACGGAAATTGATCTTTGTAAGGTCTTTCGTCATATTAGAAACGGGTTTTCCGAGATCAGCAAAGACTTTTCTTTGCTGACCGAAAAATTCAAAAAATACGAAAGCATTTTTAAATCGTTTGGAAATCTTGACAAATCGTTTCAATTAGAAAGTTCTAGCAATCGTGATGGCGAGCGCGGGCGTACGGATGATCGGCCTGCTCCTTTATTAGCGCCGAACTTGCCGCAAGCCATTGAATTGATAGACTTGGCGTCCCCAATTCCAAGCACTTCTGTTCGAGCAACTTCCAAGAACCCTCCAAAGTCCTCCGCTAAAAAAAATCCGGATCCTCCTGCAATTGCAATTGAGTCTGAACCAATTGCTAGGAAGCTGGTTGTGGTCCCTCGCAAAAAATCTATTTTTGTGTCTAGGTTCCATCCTGACACTACAGAAGAAGATTTAATGTACCATATTTCGACTAAGGTAAAAGATCGTAACTTGACTATTAAAAAGTTTAATTTCACGTATCAGAGAAATATGTCTTCATTTAGAATTGATGTCGCTGGAAAAGATTTCGACGCTCTTTTGGATAGTTCTTTTTGGCCCCCCGGTGCTCTTGTGCGGGAGTTTGAATACAGACCAAATAGAAATGTTCAAAATGTAGCAACAATCTCTCGTGATAACGTTGAGCCAAAAAACTGAGTACTAAGACCATGACTATCTTTTATCAAAATGTCAGAGGTTTGAATACCAAATTAACCGATCTTTATTTGAAATCTTTCTGTTGTAACTATAACGTAATTGCTTTTACTGAAACTTGGCTAAAACCTCATGTTTTCAACTCTGAATTTTTTTGCAACGAATTTCAAGTTTATAGAAATGATCGCTTGAACAGGGTCGGGGGTGGAGTTTTACTTGCAGTTCATTCCTCCATACCTTCAGAGGAGGTTGATTTACCTAACATTGATTCCATTGAGTTCAAATGCATCCGCATTCAGCTAGCAAATGTCTCCATGTACTTATTTGTTTGTTACATCCCTCCAGCATCTGATCTCGCTTTGTACATACAACTTATCTCTTTGCTCAAAACGGTTCACTTTTTGACTAAAGATTCTGACTCCATGATTGTTTTGGGTGATTTTAACCTACCTCATATATCGTGGAAAATAGTCGATGGAAATATTATTCCAAATCCATCTAGACCGGGCTACAATGACTTTTTAGATGGAATTTCCGATCTCTGTCTTAATCAAATAAACGTTACAGCAAACAAGTTTGGCAAAGTCTTAGATTTAGTTTTTGTCGATGATAAAAATAAATTTTCTGTAAGTCGTGGCGATCCGCTGGTTTTACCAGAAGACGTCTACCACCCTTCTATGGAAATATTTCACGAAACCTTAAGTAATGGCCATTGTACACAAGCCTGCTCAAGTAGTAACTTTGATTTTAATTTCTCAAAAGCCAACTATAAGAAATTAAATAAAGAACTGTCTAAATTAACTTGGCCTGAGCTGTGTGGCGATATCGATTCAAACGTTTTGCATTTTAATCAAACTATTTACAACTTATTTGAGAAGATTGTTCCTAAACGTAAAATAACATATGATCATCCAACGCAATCTTGGTTTACTAAAGAGCTTATGATGCTGAAAAATAGAAAAACGCGTTCTTTCAAATTATTTAAGAAATCGGGGTTAAACAAACACTACTTGTTGTATTCTGGTCTACGTAAGAGGTACATCGACTTAAATAAAAAGTGCTATAAAGCCTATATCTCTAAAACAAAGAGAGACATTATTCGCAATCCGAAGTAATTTTATGGTTTCGTAAATTCTAAACGGAAAGTAGTGGGATTTCCCTCAGCCATGAAATATAAAGACATTTTATCTAGCGATAATCAAGATATTGCAAATTTCTTTGCGCAATTTTTCACTTCTAACTATTCTGCCGTCACCAATTCTGACTTTCTAAATTATCCCTATGAGCTACATGGGAACAATTTAATTAATTGTCCAACTATATGCGCCAATGATGTTCTTGTTTGTCTGAAAACCTTGAAAGAATCTTCTAAATGTGGTCCTGATAGGATTCCTACATGCTTCTTGAAGAAGTGCGCTAACAATATTTACAAACCCCTTACCAACTTGTTCAATCTGTCACTAAAGTGTGGTGTTTTTCCAACAGCATGGAAAGAGTCGTTTCTTCTACCGCTTCACAAAAGCGGAAGCAAGGCTTCTATTGAGAACTATCGTGGCATAGCAAAGCTGTCTGCCATCCCAAAAGTGTTTGAAGCTATTGTTACCAATCAGCTTACGAATCCTATCTCTGCCTTGATTTCTGACTGTCAACACGGGTTCTGTAAGGGAAAGTCCACCGTTACAAACTTACTTGAATTTACAAATCATGTCTCAAATGGCTTTAGAAAAAATCTGCACACCGACGTTATTTATACTGATTTCAGCAAAGCTTTCGATAAAGTGTGTCACTCGTTACTTATTCATAAACTAGATCAGCTGGGTTTCCAGCCGGGTCTCAATCGCTGGATCTCTTCTTACCTTAGTGACAGAACACAAAAAGTAGTGTTTAAAAACTGTGAATCCGATGTTATTAGTGTCTCCTCTGGAGTTCCTCAAGGAAGCCATCTGGGCCCGATTCTGTTCTTGTTGTTTATAAATGACATTTCTACAGTAATAGAATTTTCGAAAATGTTAATGTATGCCGACGATGTAAAGCTTTTCATGTCATTCGCATCACCCGAAGATAGCAATAAGCTTCAATCAGACCTAAATACACTAGTTACTTGGTGCGATTTAAATTATATGCCGCTTAATCTAAAGAAATGTAAATACATGCGTTTTTCGAGAGGAATCTCACAGCCAGCTTCCTATACAATTAACAATTATAGTCTTGAGCAAATGTATGATTTTGTTGACCTTGGGGTTACTATGGATTACAAACTCAATTTCAACTGCCACATTAACGTAACAGTCAATAAAGCTAGAGGCGTTCTAGCATTTGTTAAACGATGGTCTAAAGAATTTAGCGACCCTTATGTAACTAAAACTCTCTTTACTACATTAGTCAGACCGATACTTGAATACGGTTCTATTATTTGGAACCCGCGTTACCAGGTCCACGTGGATCGCTTAGAATCAGTTCAAAAACAATTTTTACTATTTGCCTTAAGAGATCTTCACTGGGATCCCTTGTATAATTTGCCATCTTATACGAGTCGCTTAAAACTAATTAATCTTCACAGCCTTTCTAGTCGGAGGGAAATGCTTGGAATTGTCTTCATGATTAAATTACTAAATGGTTCAATCGTAAGCCCGTTTCTCTTGAGCGAAGTGAACTTCAATGTACCTTCTCGTCCATCAAGACATTTTAAACCACTTATCTTGAAACAGTGCCGAACTAATTTTGAATTAAATGAGCCTTTTCGTTGTTTGTGTCAAGATTATAATTCTCATTCTGGTACGTTTGATATCTCAGACTCACTATACAGCATAAAAAAGTCAATTCTTTCTATCCTGAATACATAGCAACAACTTTTTTTTTTTCATATCCTTTGATTCTTATCTTTATTCTTAACAATAACTAATTGTGGAATCTTTTGTACTTAGCTGATGAGGTTTTCTCTGTAGCTGAGCAGTTTTAGATCTCGACGATTAACAAACCAAAGCCTTTCAAAGACTCGGCACGAAAGAACAATCCGCGCGTCATGCGGATGCGCCCCTCGCGCCGGTCGGGCGGGATATGGTGGGTAATAATCCGTTGGGCAAAAAAAAAAAAAAAAAAAAAAAAAAAAAAAATAAGGATACCACGATGGGTAAATTTTCACCAGAAGATGACGTCGAAATTCATGGATTCCGCGACGCTTCGGAAAAGGCATACGCTGCAGCCGTCTACATGCGAGTCAAAAGGAATGATGATATTTTCGTATCTCTACTCTTGGCTAAAACCAGAGTAGCACCCGTGAGGGCTATTTCACTTCCTCGTTTGGAACTTTGCGGAGCAGTCCTTTTAGCAGAAATGATGGAATCAATATTCCCAAATATCAAACTTGGAACAGTCAAACAACATCTATGGACGGATTCCACCATCGTTTTGGCATGGATAAGGAAACCACCATGTTCCTGGTCAACTTTCGACGAACACAGGATAACCAAAATCATCGACCTGGTCGGCAGCAAGGACTGGCTTCATGTCAACTCGGAATCGAATCCAGCAGACTTAGGAAGCAGGGGACTACCAACATCGGACTTGGTCAACAATTCCTTGTGGTGGCACGGACCTTCTTGGTTACAAGAAGACAACTCACAATGGCCAGTACAAGAACACGAATACCATACATCCGTGGACAAGAAATCGATATTCTTGACCGGTTTTCGGATCTCCGGAGAGCTTTGAGGGTTCTATCATACGTTATGAGATTCTTTCGAAGAACTCATCCCCAGAAAAAAAAGCTTCATTTCAAGAAAAGTCATGTTTAATCTCATCGGGTGAGATTAAGACAACAACTCAAATCTTGATAAAACTCTATCAGAAGCAATTGCATTAGGAGGATTATGTGAATTTGAAGAAGGGAAAGTCTATTGATAGGAAAAGCGAGATATTGCCATTCAACCCATTCATCGACAATGATGATATTATTAGGGCCGGTGGACGTCTTGGAGCGTCTCAAGACCTCGCTTATAACGAGCGCACCCTTCCTTGCGAACGCTCTACCTTCACCCGCGCGTTTACAAATACCGGGGTGGACTTTGCCGGGCCTTTTGACATTAAAAGTTGCCGCGGTTGAGGATGTCGGTTATCAAAGGGCTACGTTTGCCTCTTTGTCTGTTTCACCACAAAAGCGATCCACCTGGAAGCAACCAGTGATCTAAGTACCCCATCCTTTCTAGCAGCCTTTTCGCGTTTTATCACTAGACGAGGATGTCCGAGAAACATATACTCCGACAGCGGTACCAACTTTGTCGGAGCGTCAAGATCTCTACGATCTGAATTGAAGACATTTATCGCTGAAGCCCGAAATAAAGCTATTTCAACATATAACCATCAAGCCATGACATGGCATTTTATTCCAGCCGGAGCTCCACATATGGGGGGACTCTGGAAGGCGGGAGTGAAGAGCTTCAAAAGCCACTTCAAAAAGTTAGCCTCGCCTCATAAGTTCACGCATGAAGAGTTTCATACGTTATTGTGTCGGATTGAGGCATGCCTCAACTCGCGACCGCTAAGTCCAGCCTCCAGTGATCCCACCTCCATTATTAATAGGTGGCAGAAGTTCAAGGCTCTTCATCAAACCTTCTGCAGGCGATGGAAAGTGGAATACTTATCCGAACTTCAAAAACGAGTGAAATGGAAGCATCCAAAACAAAACATGAAAGGTGGGAGATCTTGTTGTCATCAAACAAGACAACTTGACTCCGAATGAATGAAGGCTCGGTCGAGTTACCCACGTACGCCCCGCCGAAGATAGCCGAGTACGTGTAGTGGATCTCGTCACCGAAAAGTTTCAGATCAGAAGACCGTTGGTCAAACTGATTCTGCTCCCTATGGAAGGAATGGATGGCGAGAGGCCCCCTACCTCATCCTAACCATCCACTCCACCTCCAACCAAGACCCCACCATCTACCATAACCCAAATTCCAACCCTTCACTCGCTACCCTTAACGAGGACAACAGAAAGCCTATCGCAGAAGGTCGAACCATTCTGCCACAGAAAACCTAAATGCACTCGCGAACGAGGCCACAGAAAACCTAACGCAGTAAAGGCGAACCTTTCTGCCACTGAAAATTAATCCACCTGCCACGACAAGTTGGCAGCAGATGGACCCACCCTCGTATACATACCCCAAAATACAAAATAAATAAACATATATATATAAATTACCAGTGTCACTGGCCCTGGAGGACACCTACATCATCATACCGCTTTTTAATCATAGCTGAAAATAAGAAATATGAGTATTGATCTACAAGGATTAATAATATACATATCTATTCTCACTGATGTATGCACACAACAATTCCAAACTTTAATGGCAAATATCTATTGACGGAAGTAAAATATCGAACTTCCGCCTCCGGAATAAGGTCACCTAGGCCCAAATACGTCGTTTGACACCTTTCCCGACATTGTCGGAAGTATTTTAGCCTTTGACAATGGATATATAATATTGCCATTCAGGACCGAACTTTGTGCCCTATCATTGTTATGAAAGTACATTCGGACGGACTGGCGGACGGTCGGGTAAAACACTAATCCGGAACTGGGTTTAAAATCGCGTTATTGTGCTTAAAAGGGGCAAGGCCAAACGAAAATACATACATACATACTAATACCTCTATTACTAAAAAACAAAAGGTAAACAAAATATTTGTTTCATGGCATTTTAATAAGATCACAATTGAGTCTTAATAATCTAACATCATCAAAAATTAACACCGATTTGAAAAAAAACGAGTTACACCCTTTCCATAAACATAAAATTAATAATGGAAAATATTCCAATTTTATCGGAATAGGCTTTTTTGGTTTTGGACCACGCGCGCCATGACGCCATCCCCCGGATGATTTTGTGTTTCATATCCCCGCGCATACGTATTTCTATGTATCTATTTAACTTAAGTTACTTACGCCATGTTTGATTAAGTAGCTATTGTTTACTGCATACTTCAAATACCTGAGACTCAAATCGTTCGCACGCTCCAGTGTTCATAATATTTGTAGTTTGACCAGGCCCGTGCGCACGGGGGGTTTTGGGGGTTAAACCCCCCCCCCCCCCCCACCCATGGCCAAATCTAAGTTGCAATGATTTTACAAAAATTTTCAAAATACAGTTTATAAATCTTGTATTGAATCTTTACTAATAATTTTTGACAAAATTAGTTAAAATAATTTTACGGAAGAAGAAATTGGTGAAAGTTGCAAAGAATAAGGTTGGCCAATACAAAAGTCCGGCACTTTGAATTGCACTTGGAGCTTTCCGAAATTACAAAGTTGTGTAGCGTATGGGCATTTTTTGTTCTTAAATTTTAGAAAATGAACGTTGGAGAGCAGATGAGCTACAACGTTCAAATATTTGAATGTTTTCAAACATTTTCTGAGGCTTTTTTATTTTACCTAACAGAAGATAAAGATCGCATTTTTCATGGACGTTTATCAATAGTCTGTAGAAAATAAACATAGCATATTTCATATTTTCCGAATAGTGTCAATAATCCGTCTTTCAAAGGCTTTGGTTTGTTAATCGTCGAGATCTGAAACTGCTCAGCTACAGAGAAAACCTCATCAGCCAAGTAAGGTAGATACAAAATAGATGACACAATTAATAAATAATTAGTTGACAGCGACTAGTTATTGTAAAGAATAAAGATAAGGATCAAAGGATATGAAAGCAAATTGTTGTTATGTATTTAGGATAGAAAGAATTGACATTTTTATTCTGCATAGTGAGTCTGAAATATCAAACGTACCAGAATGAGAGTTATTATCTTGACACAAACAACGGAAAGGCTGATTTAATTCCAAATTAGTTCGGCACTGGTTCAAGATAAGTGGTTTAAAATGTCTTGATGGACGAGAAGGTACATTGAAGTTCACTTCGCTCAAAAGAAACGGGCTTGTGATTGAACCATTTAGTAATTTAATCATGAAAACAATTCCACGCATTTCCCTCCGACTAGAAAGGCTGTGAAGATTAATTAGTTTTAAGCGACTCGTATACGATGGCAAATTATACAGGGATCCCAGTGAAGATCTCTTAAGGCAAATATTAAAAATTGTTTTTGAACTGATTCTAAGCGATCCACGTGGACCTGGCAACGTGGATTCCAAATTATAGAACCGTATTCAAGTATCAGTCTGACTAATGTAGTAAAGAGTTTTAGTTACATAAGGGTCGCTAAATTCTTTAGACCATCGTTTAACAAATGCTAGAACGCCTCCAGCTTTATTGACTGTTACGTTAATATGGCAGTTAAAACTGAGTTTTTAGTCCATAGTAACCCCAAGGTCAACAAAATCATACATTTGCTCAAGACTATAACTGTTAATTGTATAGGAAGCTGGCTGTGATTTTCCTCTCGAAAAACGCATGTATTTACATTTCTTTAGATTAAGCGGCATATAATAACAAGTGTATTTAGATCTGATTGAAGCTTCTTCGAATGACATAAAAAGCTTTACATCGTCGGCATACATTAAAATTTTCGAAAATTATATTACTGTAGAAATAGCATTTATAAACAACAAGAACAGAATCGGGCCAAGATGGCTTCCTTGAGGAACTCCTGAGGAGACATAAATAACATCGGATTCACAATTTTTAAACACTACTTTTTGTGCTCTGTGGCTGAGGCAAGAAGAGATCTAGCGATTGAGACCCGGCTGGAAACCCAACTGATCCAGTTTATGAATAAGTAAAGAGTGACACACTTTATCGAAAGCTTTACTGAAATCAAAGTAAATTCAAGTAAGTTTGTAACGGTGGACTTTCCCTTACAGAATCCGTGTTGACAGTCGGAAATCAAGGTAGAGATAGGATTCGTAAGCTGATTGGCAACAACAGCTTCACACACTTTTGGGATGGCAGAAAGCTTTGCTATGCCACGATAGTTCTCTATAGAAGCCTTGCTTCCGCTTTTATGAAGCGGTAGAAGAAACGACTCTTTCCATGCTTTTGGAAAAACACCGCACCGTGATAGATCAAACAAATTGGTAAAGGGTTGGTAAATATTGTTAGCACACTTCTTCAAGAAGCATGTAGGAATCCTATCAGGTCCGCATTTAAAAGGTTCCTTCAAGGTTTTCAGAGAAATAAGAACATCATTGGCGCATATAGTTGGACAATTAATTAAATTGTTTAGAAAGTCAGAGTTGGTGACGGCAGAATAGTTAGGAGTGAAAAATTGCGCAAAGAAATTATGACCCAAAAGAAATAAAAAACGACCCCAAATAAGCTTCAGAAAAACACCAATAAAAGGCTCCGAAAAGTGTCCAAAAACCCTCTGAATGGATGAATGAAAGAAAAGCTCCAATTAAAGGGCTCCGAAAGGCGTCTGAGAAGGCTCCAGAAACCCTCAGAAAGGAGGAATAAAAGGCTCCGAAAAAGGTTCAGAAAAGCACCAATAAAAGGCTCCGCAGTTCATTTAGAAAGAGTCAAAAAACGCTTCAAATTAATCGAAATCGGACTAATTTCGGACTCTTTTTTATGACTTCGTTGGAGTGCCCGCGTAGAGCGATTTTTCGCTCCATTTGGGCTCCGAAAGAAGCTCATTTTGGAGTGTAAAGTTCTGAGAAATGAGCGTTTTATGGCTCCGAAATGAGTCGTTTTTTGCACTATTAGTTAGCTGGGATATGCCATCATATCACCAATTCTCTATCAAATACAGAAAAATGTCTACAACCAAAAAAATAGTAGTTTTAGGCATCAGAGTATGCAGTTTCAGGAAAGTTAAAGAACATTTAAATTTGTGATATATGGGTCTAGGTATCTGTTTCAGCAAATATGTTTAACATAGTGAAAAATGTATGCGAATGCAAATCTAAATTAAACCCCCCCCCCCCCCAAGGCCAATTCCTGCGCACGGCCCTGAGTTTGACGAACCCACAACCTAACAATTGCAATCGGTTTGCATCATCTTCTCATTCCAACTTTCCACACGGGTCTGCAGGCAAACGCGTTGGGGTTATAACAAATGTTGGACGTCTTAATCTGCAGCCATACCAATGTAAACCTCTTTTACTCTGCAGCAACGTATATCCACCGCGGCAATAAGATTGACACCCGCATCTATACAACCTGAGAGTACGGCTGCTATAACCGTTGTTGACATGTCTCCAAAGAAGACATCAATTCTCGATAAAGTTTGATTACTTGTTCTCGCTGTTTCATGAAATGTACTGATGCAATTAATTAATGGGCAGCTGACAAGAAAAGCTTAAGCACATAAATGCATGCTGTAATCCAACAATTGTAGCCGTTCTGCTTATATGCCGCATTGTAAAACTTGTATTACTCCGATATAGGCAGACCCCCAAGCAGTGCAACGCTGTGTATAAAGAAGAACTTCTTAGATATTACCAATATAAAAATAAAATGTTTTTCTTTCACAAACCAAAGTGCAAAGTCATTTCGAAACACAGGGAAAATCGCGACGATCCCGACGTTAGCAGCAGTGGGAATCAACGTCAGCAGGCAGGCCAACCTCTCCGAGAATGGGCTACTACAACGTTTTGTTGGCCATGGACATACACCAAAAGATGACACGTCATACTGGAACCCACTATTAAATTATCATATAACAATGCCCGAGGATAGCCAAGATCGGTTGAGTTTGGATTCACGTCTACAGACACTTTGCCAATCCTTCATAAGTAACAACCTAAAGACGGGCAATTTCGGTTCATTAATAAATGTTTTTCTGGAAAAAGTAGTCGAATTGCTATCATTGTCGGATAATGAAAGCAAAGTATGCAGATTGCAAACATTATATCATGCGCCTGATAGTACATCACATCACATCTACCTGTCGTGAATTGTATTGCTTATACTGAGTGAAGATGATGGCTTCAATAAGAATGTGCATAACATGATGCTTAAAAATATACACTGGTATACAGAGCGTAGCATTTCGGAGATATCACTTGGTGGCCTTCTCATTCGTGTTGTCATACGAACCATACAATATAATATGTTGAAAATGCGTGATAAATATTTCCATACGAATTGCCACGCTACTTGCAGTGGCTGACGATGTCTATTTCGTTGTTTTCATATATCAAAGTATTTTACCAGTACAATGGATAAAACTGTGTCAAAATGTCGTAAGCCGCCTAAACAAAATTGTGCTGTACCACATAATGATTTCAGTATCGCTAATGTTAAAACCTGCAAAGAAAAGAAATCTTTAATCTCTACATATGTATCTCTACATATAATAAAATTGTAACAGGTCGAAGTCTGTACATGGCAGATATCAACAAAAAATTGATTGGGCGAAGCATTATTAAACGAGTAGAATCCAAATCAACCATTTTTTTTTAATTTTTGTGTGTCTGTCTGTCTGTCTGTCCGTACGTTTGTGGCCGTATCACTCTGAAAGTACTGAATGGAAATGAATGAAACTTTTTCGTTGGATTGGTAGATACTCAACTTAAAATTTAGGATATTACTTTTTTCGATATCTCAACTGGTTTTGGAGTTATCGCCAAATATGTGGCCCATGTCTCTCTGTATGTTTGTGGTCGTATCAATAAAAGTACTGAATGGAATTGAATGAACATTCTCCGTTGGATTGTCAGACGCTCAACCTAAGGTTTAAGATATTAGTTTTTGCGATATCTCAACCGGTTTTGGAGTTATCGCCCAATATGTGGACCAGGGGTGACCAAAAATGTCTTAGTACAATATGGATGTCAAACGAAAGGTGTCAATGAGTGCTGTAATATGCGATGTGATCAATTGAAATATCCCAAATGGTTTCGGAGATATCTTGAAGTTATCGACGAATATGTATTTGCAAAAAAATGTGTTAGTACAATATGGGTATCAAACGAATGGTGCCAATGGGTACTGTTATATGCGATGCGCTTAATTTAAATATCTCAAATGGATTCAATTATATATCTTCAAAAATTTCGGACGGAAAAAGAGAAGGGTGGGTAGATGCCATGTACAGACATCGACCTGTTACAATTTTATTATATGCAGAGATATGTATGTATTTCAAATTTCGAAAACTGGCCCAAATGTATTTTTTAATTGTTGTTGTGAACTATACAATCAAGTGCGTATAGGCTATAATGATTAAAATCGGACTCAGTCTGTTATAAGTTCTGATACGCAGCGAAGCAAGCGGTCCTTACTAGTATATAGTAAAAATATTTATATAGGGCGACACATTTTTTGGTGGGTAAATGCAACTGCGCTGCTACCGAATCGACACAGTATTTCGGGCAGCGCCAATAAAACTTACCTTATCCTGTCCAGATGTCCATGCGCCGTCCAGGCGATCAACCATACCTGCCTGCATATGCCCATCGTAATCTGAAAAGAAAGAAATAATATTAAATTTGCATTTAAAATTTCAATAATACACAAATTTACTTACCTCTGCTACTGCTGGTGACCAGCGTGCCGGAAATAAGAAAAATAATGAATTGTGTCATTTTTTCTCTATTACGCTAGCAGAGAAAAAATGAACAATGAAATTTCTGTTGTTCGGCACTTCTTCTATGCAAATACCTGCCATAGTGAGTAAGTGTAAGGGACACTTTCATAAAAGCCGGTAGCCGCTAACCGAAGTTTAATTGACTTATTTTGTACGGTTAGCTGTCAAATTAATCACCGATTAGGCTTAACCGGCTTTTATGAAAGTGGCCCTAAATATGTATGTACGACATATTTTTTATTGTCGCGAGCTTAGCTTGACCACTCACTCGAGTTAACGACGTTAGCCTAAACACTAGATACATACACGTATACATATAATCATTATTCACAAACCAAAATACATACAAACAACTACATATATGCCCTTTAACCTTGTATGATAACATAATAACAAAGAGAATACGATAGACAAGTATAAACCTGTAAACATCTTTTCAATAACATAAACAATTATATTCGGTGATAAGTAAAAAAGCATTATGATATCATAATGCTAAACATGTAAACATCTTTTTATCACCAAACAAACAATAGTTAGAAATAGTATAAGTAGATGTAAGCGTAAAAATGGAAAACAGTTCTGAAAATATATGAATTCGAAAAGGAGCTCCGCTCAGAAAATGATAGTGTTTTATTACTATTGCTAGGCGGACACTTAACTGGGGGCTCAACCGAACCTTAAGCCATTTTTCTATGTAAAAAAATAGAAAAAATTCCACGGGGAATAAGACTCCCAACACTAAATATTTGAAAAAAGTGTATAAAAAATTAATAAATGATAAATTTTGAGAAAAATTTAAACAAAGTGAAGTGAAAAACCTGGATACTTTACGGAGACTTCGGAGAGGAAAAAAGCAAAAATCCTACGACGAATACCGAAATCTAAATAAATTTACAATGGAGCAACAACTGGCGCAACTAAGTGCCCAGTTCACAACACTGATGAACCAGATGCAGCAACAAACAACGGAATTCACGGAGAGAATTGCCGCACTAGAGCAAAAAAACGCTCCGGAAGAATTAGTTTTATACGAAGAAGTAAAACTAAATATTACTGACGCCAAGGATATCGACCTGGAGCTATTCAAATCCCTACCGAAATTTGACGGGGACAAAGAACAATACCGATCATGGAGATCACAAGTGTGGGCATTCATGGAAGCTATAAAGATCTTCCAAAATCACCCTAAATATTATAGTGCCCTGGGAATAATGCGGACAAAAATTACAGGACCCGCTGCTAACGTCCTTACGAACCACAACACCAAACTGAATTTTTATTCAATCATCAACAGATTGGATTATACATATGCAGACCAACGCCCACTATATGTGCTTCTTGATGAAATGAAGCGAATCACACAAGATAGAAAATCCCTTGCAGAATTCCACAGTGAGGTTTCAAAGGCACTCAATTTAGCCCTATCAAAAATTGAGATGTCCAATAACGACAAAGGAATGATAGCGTACGCTATTCTTGGGTTAAACTCCAGATATACAAGCGGCCCATTGTACAGCCATAACCCAGAGAATTTGGAATCGGCATATGCGATAGCCTGTACCATTCTTCATGATAACGAGAATGAGGAATTCGAGACACGCCCCAAGCTAGGAAGTAACAGCAGACGTTATCAACACAACACAAACCGAAACACCCACTCACAACAACACAGAGAGGAACGATACTACAAGCCAAACGTAAGGATGCAGAGCCACAATTACCAGGCAAGAAGTTTTAACCAACAACACCAACAACAACCACCACAACGACAACAACAACCCACATCTACTCCAATGGACGTAGACCAATCCCAGCAATATATGCAGACAACTAGGTACAATAATGCCGAAGTTCCAAAGAATTAACCAACTAAATAGAGAAGATCTAGAATCAGTAGATGTATCTAATTATGAAGAGCAATTTGAAACAGGCAATACTTTTTTAGGCGAGTAAACGGGTTGCCTTGCTTACAAACAAAATGCGGCCTAACCGGCACACCCGTTACCTTATTAATCGACTAAGGCTCTACTAACAATTACATAAATACAAATTGTAATATAGGAAAATCGATTAAACTGAAACCATTTAAAACCAAAACCTTACATGGTTACTGAATTGTAAATTCTAAAAAAATTATAACGATGTACGGGCATCATTTAACGTTCTACGAAATTAGGGAACTAAACGACTTTGACATGATACTCGGAGAACAGGGATTACGCCAAATGAAGGCAGAAATTAGGTTATTTGACTATAGTTTGAAGTATCAAAAAAAGAAGATCTTGGAAGTAGATCCAAGGATTAATTATACAATAAATAACGAAAAGTTTAAAGATCAGGTGGAAGAGCTAATGTAGAGAAATAATAATACAAATGGGAAATTGCCTTTTATAACCACAATACAAGCAGCTATCAAGACTGAATCGGAAGACCCCATATGGACAAAACAATATCCATATCCCATGTCTGATCACGACTTTGTCAAGAAAGAAATTGAGAAACTTTTAAACGACGGTATAATACAACCAAGCAAAAGACCATATAATTCACCTATATGGACTGTACCAAAAAAGGGCACCGATGACCAAGACAAGCCCAAACGAAGAATGGTTGTTGACTTCCAAAAGATAAATTCTCATACGATTACTGACAGATATCCAATCCCAGATATTAATATGACAATACAAAACCTCGGAAAAGCCAAGATTTTTCCACAATAGATTTAGAATCAGGGTTTCATCAGATTTTAATTAAAGAATCTGATCGAGAAAAGACAGCATTCTCTGTCAACGGCGCAAAGTATGAATTTATCAGAATGCCATTCGGATTAAAGAATGCACCCCCCATATTTCAACGATGCGTTGACGACATTCTTAGAGAGTATATCGGAAAGTTCGCGTATGTTTATATTGATGACGTGCTAATTTATTCATCTACACCAGAAGAACATATGGAACACATCCGGATTATAATTAACGCACTTCATAATGCTAACATGAAAATCTTGGACACATTATAAAACATAATAGAATTACTGTAGATCCAAAAAAAGTCGAAACTATAAAGAAATACCCAAAACCAAAAAATTTGAAAGAATTGAGATCTCTCCTGGGACTCGCTAGTTACTACAGGAAGTTTATAAAAGACTTTGCCAAAATCACGAAACCATTAACGATTAATTTGAGAGGAGAATTAGGTATGGTATCAAAAAATCAAAGTGCTAAAATACCAATACAATTAGATATAGCAGCAGAAGAAGCCTTGGAAAAAATAAAAAACGCTTTACAAGAGCAAGTTGAACTCTTCCAGCCCGATTTCTCTAAACCATTTAGTTTAACAACCGATGTTAGTAATTTCGCTATCGGGGCAGTTCTGTCACAAAATCGCCACCCGATCGCATTCATTTCTCGCACTCTAAATGAAACAGAACAAAACTATAGTACTAATGAGAAAGAACTACTAGCAATCGTTTGGTCCTTGCAAAAACTTAGAAATTATTTGTATGGTATAGCAAACTTGACAATGTACACGGACCACCAATCCCTAATATTCTCAATTTCCGAAAAAAATGCGAATGCGAAATGAAAACGTTGGAAAAACCTAATTGATGAATACGGTGCAAACTTGTATATAAACCTAGAATGTCGTTGCAGATGCGCTTTCGCGACAGCAAATAAATACTACAACAAATTGCTCCGATCACTCACAACAAAGTTCTCCTGTCCAAACTATGAAGAAAGTTAAACAACCACTTAACGCTTTCAGAAATCAAATAATTATGTTACAAGATAATGAAAGGAATGAAGTCCTCAGTCAAACAATATTTCCTGGTCAGCTTAGACATACAATATTTTATAGAGATACCCCGGACTTACTTAAAGATGTAGTTAATCCAAAAGTTACTAATGCGATAAAGATAGATGAGGAAATACTGTTTCACCTAAAACAAGAAATTAGCTCCGCCTTCCCAAATTATAGTCTAGTGCTAGCCCAAAATAAGTTAAACGACGTAACTTCTCCAAACGAACAAAGAGAAATTGTCACACAAACACATAAACGTGCACATAGGAACTACAAAAATAACACGCAAGAAATATTGTTGGCTCATTACTGGCCCAATATTAAAGAAATGTGCCGTAAACTAGTCATAGGCTGTGAAATATGTCTACAGCACAAATACGAAAGGCAACCAAATAAACAACCTATTGGAAAAACTTCAATACCAACAAAAGTAGGAGAGTACATACAGATTGATATTTTCCATATTAATAATAAACAATACCTTAGTTCTACAGATAGATATTCCAAATACTGCTTCTTACGAAAATTCGACACAAAGACAAACTGTCACGAATACATAGACGAAGTACTCACACAAGTTTACCCAAATGCCAAGTACCTCATGACTGATAACGAAAGTATATTTAAGAGCAACATAACAAAATTCCTGTACATCCACCTACAAATAACGCATTCCGTCACGCCTTTACATCATTCAACATCAAACGCTCAAGTTGAACGGATACATAGCACTCTAATTGAGCTTTGCCAAAGTTTAGCTGCAGAAAATAATACTGCTCCCGGTGACGAATTATTCAACGCAGTTCGCCAATACAACAGGACGATTCACTCCACAACAGGATATAAGCCCGAGGAGGTTTTTACAACCGAGAAAAATATCCCGATATCAAGGACACACTTGAGGATAAACAGGAGAGACTACTCAGGCACCATAATAAAAAAAGGAAAACCATTATATACAAACCATTTGATATAATTTGTAGTCGAACAGATCGGCGTAATAAACTTGCAACTAAGTACAATAAACATAAAGTAAAAGAAGATCGTGGGGACACAATCCTAACAGCGAGGGGGAAAATCATACACAAGGATAGTATAAGGAAAACTAGCACACTATGCATCGAATAGGCTTCTTAATTTTAGTAATAGTTACTCACGGATTTTGCGATAAAATAAAAGATTTGGCTGGTAAAAAATATGTTCTTACTGAACTAGATACTGTATATAAATACCTATGAGAGTTCATCATTTCTTTACGATGTATCGAATTTATCCGTAATATTAGAACCATATGAACAACTTGTGCGAAGTAAATATGAATCAACTCAAATCGCTGAAAAAGATATAATAATTGATAAAATAGAAACTTTGAACTCACAATTAACACCATCCGAGTATCGTGCCAAACGTGCCCTCAATTTTTTAGGTTCCTCATTAAAATGTATAACAGGAATACCAGATCACGATGATCTTGTCGAAATTAAAACAGGAGTGAACCAGCTTATAGAAAATAATAATCAACAAAGGAAAATAAATTCCCGCTTTGAAAAAATTTTAGCAAAATTAAATACAGAATCAATTTTTGATCAGTCAATACTTACAGAAGTATATAACAAATTAGTAACTATAACAAATACCATTAACTTCGCAAAAACAGGAAATTTCTATTCTGGCACACTTAATTTTAGAGACGTACAGCAGGTAATTAAAAACGAAATATATGACATTCCAATAATAAATGTACTAGAATATTCCGATATACACATATGTAATTTTAATAAAACTATTATTACAATCTATAAATATCCCATAATAACAAATAAATGTAAAATGTACAATTTAAACCCTTAGCCGTTGAAATGAGGACATTCCATTTTCAACACAGGGGAGAGTTAACGACGTTAGCCTAAACACTAGATACATACACGTATACATATAATCATTATTCACAAACCAAAATACATACAAACAACTATATGCCCTTTAACCTTGTATGATAACATAATAACAAAGAGAATACGATAGACAAGTATAAACCTGTAAACATCTCTTCAATAACATAAACAATTATATTCGGTGATAAGTAACAAAGCATTATGATAACATAATGCTAAAATATGTAAACATCTTTTCAATAACATAAACAATTATATTCGGTGATAAGTAACAAAGCATTATGATAACATAATGCTAAACATGTAAACATCTTTTTATCACCAAACAAACAATAGTTAGAAATAGTATAAATAGATGTAAGCGTAAAAATGGAAAACAGTTCTGAAAATATATGAATTCGAAAAGGAGCTCCGCTCAGAAAATGATAGTGTTTATTACTATTGGTAGAAGGACACTTAACTGTCGCAAAGCGTGAGTAAACATATATATGTATGTATGTTGGGTTCAATTGAACCGTCGCTCAATGCCAGCGCCATACATATATGTAAATATGTTTGCTAGGGATCACGCCAGCGCGCTAGTGATGCTACGGATTTTGGTCAACGTGTAAAAAAACCCGACATGCCAAAAAATCGGGACCGCTTACTGCGGGCGAAGGGGGGACGAAATCTAGGTTCGTCCAGCACCTCGGCGACCGTGCCGAGGCAAAAAAAAAATTTAAAAGTCCGAAATATAAAAAGTTTTTTTTTTTCGCTTCGAAAAATTTTTTTTTTTTTTGGTTGTTGAATTTTTTTACGATTTCGGGTTGTTTTTTCGGAGGGGCAGAACTGTTTCGCCCACAAAACAACATAACAAACCCGAAAACCGCCCTCCACTCACACTCTCTATCCGGATCGGTACCGAATTCCAAGTACCGACCAAATTGTATGTACGTTGCACTTTTTCCACCGGAATTTCAAAATTCACTCTTTTCTAAGGACTCCCCCAAAATATTTCGTAAAAATATTAAGATTTACCGGAGCTAAACCGCGTTAAAAAAACGCTAAAAATGTCGTTTTTTATGTATAAAAGGAGTATGAAAAAATATTTTTTAATAAAAAGCAATAAAAATTGGACTACCTGTTTCCATCGGAATTATAAACTTCAATGTATTTTAAGACCTTGATCAAAATATTTCGAAAAAATATTAAGATTTACCGCAGCTAAACCGCGTTAAAAAACGCTAAAAATATCCTTTTTTATGTATAAAAGGACTATGACAAAATATTTTTTCATAAAAAGCACCTGAGGTGATGAGTTAGCTGGAGTACAAAAGGTAAGCATAAAAAAGTTTGAAAATTTTATCAACTCAATCCAAATATTGAGATGTATGATGCTGTTTTTGGTCATATTTCGAGGGGTAGTTTTGTGGAAAACTTTAATAACTCAGCCAATAATTGACGGATTTGGAAGATTAGGATATCATTTGAAAGGCATTTTCGAGACGTTGCCATTTCTGCAAAATTACAATTTTTGGTCCAATTTTAACATTGCGAATATTAGCACACAGGCATACAATAATAGTATTGATAAAATTTTTAAACTTTTTTATGCTTACCTTTCGCACTCTATCATCTCAGATGCTTTTTATTAAAAAATATTTTTTCATACTCCTTTTATACATAAAAAATGATATTTTTAGCGTTTTTTTAACGCGGTTTAGCTCCGGTAAATCTTAATATTTTTTCGAAATATTTTGGGGGAGTCCTTAGAAACGAGTGAATTTTGAAATTCCAGTGGAAACAGTGCAACTTTTTTTGGCGAGGCACCTTAATGTACATATGTACCAAAAATAGCAAAACGCACAACAGGGTGACCACATAGTTACAATAACATTTTCTTTGGATGCGTGGGACGGTGCCCTACTGCAATATTTTGCAAAAATGATGTCTACCAATCATTTAGTTGCCTTAGCCTGCAAACTTTCAAGGACTCATAAATAAAATAAAAATAATAGTTTAGATTTGCCGGCCTAAGGTCATTAAAATGAGTGAAAAACACCACTTTAAGTTTTTTCTCCGATGTATTTCGACTTGACGACCTACAGAATACAAAAACAGGATCCCACGTCACGATTACAGAACAAAAACAATCTTTTGGTGGATAAGCTTTTTAAAATGGGCTTCATTTCGAAGGGTGAGGGAAACAATCTCACGACAACCACCGCACCAGCACCAAGGATCTATGGACTTCCGAAAACCCATAAAGAGGGAGTTCCACTTAGACCGATTTGCTCAGCTATAGGATCACCATCCCACAGTCTCTGCAAATTCCTTGTTAAAATCTTAAAAAACGTGACAGCGAACTCCACTTACAATATAAAAAATGCAATAGAATTTGAAACAAGAGTTAATAATACTATTATATGTGACGACGAAAAACTGATTTCATTCGATGTAACCTCCCTATTCCCCAGTATCCCAACACAGCTGGCCCTAGAAATTATCCAAAAGAAATGGACGGTAATAAAAGACCATACAAATATCCCAAAACAAATGTTTATGGAAATTCTTAAATTCTGTATGGAAGATAATAAGTACTTCAAGTTTAACGACCCGGTCTACATATAATTAAAGGGAATGCCAATGGGGTCCCCTTTGTCCCCAATAATCGCGGATGTAGTGATGGAAGAGGTTTTAGAGAGCACATTAGGAACTCTTACAAACCCACCGAGGATGGTCACTAAGTACGTCGATGATTTATTCTGCACTGCAGGCACTTAACGCATATGATAAAAACATAATATTTACAATGGAATTGGAAAATGAGGTATCGGACACAGTTTTCCACCAAGAAATCATCAAAGAAGCAACGTACCTATTAAAAAATAATGATTTCCCTAAAAATATCATTAAAACCTTAATCAATAAAGCGAAAATTAAAAATAATCAAAGCATTCTAAAAAAACCCGCAGTATTTAAGTCGGTGACTTATATACCCAGCCTGTCAGAGCGCCTAACGAAATCGGACTGCTATAACAAAGATAGAATAAAAATAGCTCATAATCCTACAAATACGTTAAAATCACTATTTAATCAAACAAAATCAAAAGTACCCACATTGGAAAAGAGCAATGTCATTTATAATATACCGTGCCAAGGTAAAACGAACCAGCCGTGCAATAAAATCTACGTTGGAACAACGAAATCTAAGCCAACGACTAGATTGGCGCAACATAAATCGGACATAAAAAATTGTAAAAATTCGATTTTTCAAAAAACAGCACTTATGGCCTATGGTGCTGAGAGTGGACATGCACCGAATTTGGAAGAAGCGGCAATAATACAAGAAGAACAACAATACAATAAACGGCTAACACTGGCTACATATTATTTCGATCCCCACCGACATTCGACTGAACTACAAAACAGATACAGACCAATGCGCGAGTTATGTTTACCTCACGGGGGGAAACCTGCGGCAGGAGGAAGTTAGCGAATTACCGTGGTTCTGTATTAATAAAAGAGCGAACACCGTTTTACATTCAATATTTTTTTATTCAATTATACGATGTTAAATCTAAGCCGGGACACAGATGGGTCGACGGAGGTATTAGCGGCAACTGCCTTTACAATATCCAACTCCGTCTTTTCTAACCCATAATACATAAGTTATTTCCTTAGCCTAAAACATACATATATAACCTAACGTACATAACACTAGTTTACAAATAATTAATTTGAAAAAATACCAAGATATTCATGTATATGGCTGCATTGGCATTGGTATGCCGAGCACAAAACATATTTTGAAAAATTTTTTTATGGTTAGGTTTTCGAGACATCGGCAATTTTGTGTTTTTTCAGGTATCACTTCTTTCAAAAATTCTTTTCATCGATGTTAGAAAAGCGATGGACGCAAGCAGTACCTCGTTTGAAAGGAAATTGAAATGCGCTTCCAACGATGTATAATATGTAGGGGTGGACCAAACCATTGCTGAGCAATAGGTGGTCAAAGTCAACATTTTGTCGAATTTTTACGACTTTTGAAAAAAATTTTATTTTGAAAATGTTTTTTTATGCGGAGTTGTAAAAATCAGAAACTTTTTATTTTTTCTAAAATTAGTGTGTATAATTACAAACATTTTAAGCATAATATTACCAAGTTCTAGGAAAAACTGTATTTTTGGCGATTTTTTTTGTAAATTTCAACATTTATTAAAATTTTAGCAGCGAGGTCTGAATATTGCAGATATTAAGAAAAATTTCATAGTGTCAATCCGTATTAAGCTAATAGCGTGCAAATCAAACTTTTTTTTAAACTTTTGTCTGTCTGTCTTTCTGTTAGTCTTTCTGTCTGTATGTTTGTGGTCGCATCACTCGAAAACTTCTAAATAGAATGAAATTAGGCTTTCACCATGGTATTATTACACGTTAAACTTGAAATACAAGACACGTCTTATTTCGAAAACTCGACCGGTTAAAGAGTTATCGACCAATATGTTGACCATAGGTAACCAAAAAAGTATTCATACAATATAGGTAACAAACGAAAGATGCCAACGAGTGCTACCATGTGCTAAATTTATATATCTCTTTAAGTGTAAGACGGGAAAACGGAAATGTGGGACGTCATGTTAGTGTGCGATTTTTGCACACATACTTCATCAATGAATTAAATGCTACATAAATGTTTTGTTTCTGTTATATATTCCTTGTTTGTTTAAATTCATTTTTTAATGTTTTTGATTGTTACCAAATAATGTATTAATATTATAAGTTTATAATTGTAGGGTTAAAGGTATGGGTACATTTATGTAACTATAGATTTAAAATGACATCGACTTTTTACTCTGGCGTTTTTTTTCTGACAAGTCTTCCCTCACAAGGAACCAGCAATAATCTCCTAGCATGTTTTCATCCCAGTAACCTTCGTAGCGTATTTCTATTTTTTCCATTTCTTGATGGAACCTTTCTCCCTGCTCGTCACTTTCTGCGCCAAGGTTTTCCGGGAAAAATTCCAAATGACTGAATAAAAAATGCAACTTAATTGTCATATTGCAGCCTGAGAATAAATAAATTCGTATAAAAATTGGTTGAATTAAATAGTTAGTATAATTCTTACCAATTCGGTTATATTTTTCTAGTAAATTGCTTATCTTTCTATCGAAATCCGAACTTTTGTGGTTTCCTAGGAAGTTGTGAAAGACGTCTTCAAATGCCTTCCATGCTTCTAAGAAGTTTTTGCTCAAGCATTTCTTAAATGAACTATCGCCATACAGCGCTCTTATTTGGGGTCCATCAAACACCCCTGCTTCAATTTTACTCGCTGACAACCTTGGATATTTATCTTTTAAATACTTTATTTCGGGGCCATCTTTCGGCAGTTTTTTTCACGAATATTGAAAATAGTCCAAGCTTAATATGTAATGGAGGAAGTATTATTTTTTCACCAGGGATTAGGGGATCGTTTTTCATGTTGTAGTCTCCAGTTGTATGTTGTTGTCGACTTGGCCAAACTCTTCTGGTAAAGTGATTGGCACGGTCACGGCTGTCCCACAAACAAAGAAAGCAGGGAAATTTTGTATTCCCTCCTTGAAGTCCTGATAATATGGCAACGACCTTTAAGTCTGCACAAACTTTCCACCTGTGTTGATCATACTGAATGTAGCTCAAAATTTGTTTCATGGATTCATAGTTTTCTTTGACGTATTTTCCATATGCAATAGGAATTGATGGTTTTGAATTTCCCTTAAAAAGCAAAACAGCTTTCAAACTGTCATTGCCTCCATCAATAAAAAGTCGCCAATCACAAGCATTATAATCCTGTTGTAGCGCAGAAAATAGACCAGTGACATCGTTACAAAAGTAAATATCTTCCACTTTAGAAAAAAATTCGCGAAATCGTTACTTCGTTGACGATAATAGGACACACGAGTATCGGGTTTTAAATATTCCCATTGTTGCATACGCGATGCAAGTAATTCCGAGTCAGATTTCGTTAAATACAGATCTCTGCACAAATCATTTAGTTCAGCCTGATTAAGCAACTTTTTAGCACTTGACTCCATTTCTGGGTCACTCCAATCAATATACGGTTTTCTTTTATATTCTGGTTGTTGCTTTTCAGAAGAGTTTGCTTTACTTAATACCGGTTTTGGAAGTAAGGCTGAATGTGGCACTGTATACGTAACTGATTCAACAACTGGATAAATTGCTTCTTTTCCGCGTCCGCCAGGTTTTTCTGTTAAACAGAAATAACAGTCGGAAATACGGTTTTTCGGTTCCCTCCATAACATCGGACTTCCAAAAGTAAAAAAACTGTCTTTACCCTTACCGATTCGGTTCAAAATTCCTCGGCAAGCATTACATACACAATTCGGCGCCCACGGTTTACCGATATTCTTAGGAGCAAATCCAAAGTATTTTTTATAAGGTTCTAATAAATTGTTAGCACTAATTCTTCTCATTAAATGACGAGATATCGCTTTCACAAGAACACCACAAACGTAGCAAAAACTATTAGGATCATTCGAACACATTTTAATAAAGTTAAATATAATTTCAACCGATTTACATATGTTTTTAGAATAGTGGATAAAGCACATTTAAGAAATATCATTTATAATTAATTGTCAAATTTTCGCAACATACTTGATTGAAAACAAAAAGTACTGCGATATAGAAGTGCAATGCATCGCACAGTAATTTTGAAAATATTGAAATTTTACAAAAAAAATCGCCAAAAATACAGTTTTTCCTAGAACTAGGTAATAGTATGCTTAAAGTGTTTGTAATTATACACACTAATTTTAGAAAAAGTAAAAAGTTCCTCATTTTTACAACTTCGCAAAAAAAAAATATTTTCAAAATGAAATTTTTTCAAAAATCGTAAAAATTCTAAAATTGCTATTGCTCAGCAATGGTTTGGTCAACCCCTACATTTTATACGTCGTTGGAAGCGTATTTTAATTTGCTTTAAAACGAGGTACTGCTTGCATCTATCGCTTTTCTAACATCGGCGAAAAAAGTTTTTGAATGAAGTGATAACTGAAAAAACACAAAATTGCCGATATCTCGAAAACCTAACCATACAAAAATTTTTAAAAATATGTTCACAACTCGGGATGTCAGTGCCAATACACCCATATGCATGAATTGGTTGGTATTTTTTGGCTGTAAACTAGTGTAATTGCATAT
The DNA here is from genome assembly GCA_951509765.1 of Sphenella marginata. Classification (NCBI taxonomy): domain Eukaryota; kingdom Metazoa; phylum Arthropoda; class Insecta; order Diptera; family Tephritidae; genus Sphenella; species Sphenella marginata. The sequence goes on along the minus strand of OX608079.1, from coordinate 39,150,101 downwards.
GGGTCAATTTCAAAAAAAACGTACACAACGAGTTTTTTTTGCTTATTTTTAAAGTTTTTCCAATTCGCCTGTAAGAGTGGCCAATTTATGTAGAAATTGATGAAGAATCCGGTGGGACCTTTAGGCTCTCAAAAAAATCAATATTTTTGTTTTTTTTTAGGTTTTCTATGATTTTTATCTTGAGCGTCACACACCAAATACGTATAAAAAATAGCTGAAAATGCAAAAATATTTGAGATTCAAGTTTACTATGTTGTTCTTTTGTTTTTCAAGATTCACTTCTGCCAAAATCACCTTTTCGATTATAAACACAAAATCACGATTCACCTTGATTTTTTTTTTTTTTTAAGTGACTAGTTATTTACAAATTTTAAGATGAAAATATGTAAATTATTGTTAAAAAGAGACTTGAACTAAGGGGTTACTTGCAAACTAATAGGCTTGTAACAATGTATTTTAAAAAAACTGCATTTATAAGCGTTTTAAGGAAAAAAACTGAGTGTGACGCTCAAGATATTTTGTGACGATCAAGATGAAAATATGTAAGTTTTTGCTAAAAAAAGACTTGAACTAAGGGGTTACTTGCAAAGTAATAGTCTTGTAACAATGTATTTAAAAAACTGCAAATATAAGCGTTTTAAGGAAAAAAAAACTAAGTGTGACGCTCAAGATATTTTGTGACGATCAAGAGATTTTCTTGCACGTAAACAAGAAATAATGCCAAATTTAAAGTGTAACGAAAAAAAGTTTATTTTTTACAAAAAGTAAATAAAAGAAAACAAAAATTCTTCAAAAAACAAAAATTTCCATACGAAACTAAACATATAAATATTCTTTGATGTCTTTAACAAAATTTTAAAAAAGGAAGTAATTCTTGAAGAAACTTATACACATACGCGCTTTATCGAGCTTTATTTTCTCGCGATATTTCCGTGCTCTTTCAGCCGCCGTTAATTTTGTTGTTTTACTCTTGAAAATTAAAAAATAAAATCAAAATTAAGCATTTTAAGCTATGAAGCAATATGTATGAAAAGTGATGCTCATGAAATGTTTGCCTATTTTGGTTTTTTCCGTAGGCAATTTATTTCCCAAATTCACAAATTATAAAAAAATGAGTTGAGACTATGTAAACAACGATTGTCAACTTTAATTTTTTACATTTAATATATTCACTTTTAAAAAAATTAGCGTGACGCTCAAGAATTTTTATCGCGCCCTTACCATGGTGTTCACATAAACTACGCAAATCCACACTTTTTTAATAGTTTTTGTTTTCGCTTTTTCACTATTGTAATAATTAAAGTTTGTACTTTTCTTACGTTATTTACTTTATTTAAATGAAAATTGAAAACTGCTAATACTTCTTGATTTATAAAAAAAAGTGACGCTCAATGCAAATTGTGGGGACAACTGTTCTTTGCAACGCCAAATTCGCACTAATTAATTTTTGACAACTATATCAAATCAAAACAAAAGAAAGATACCCAATAATTCGAAATCTGTTATTAAATGTTGCCCAGTAACTTTTTTCTTGATTTTATTTTATTTTGTTTACTAAAAATTCTAACGGGGGACACATGCTTTTGTATGAAAGGAGTCAGAGGGAGAAACAAAACACCATACTGAATAAACAAAAAAACAAATATACAAATTTGAGAATTATGTTTTTTTGTTACATATTCCTCGGTGATCACTGTCCCATTTTTGTTTTTTTTTTAAATTTGTTTTTTACCTTACACATTTTTGTGATATACAAGTTCTTCTAATTTTTTTGTATTTTCTACTTCCTTTATATTAATTTTTTCGAATTTCAGCTCATTATAGGTCTGTTTTAACCTTTTAGCTGGATAATAAAATTTTTCTGTAAATTCGACTTTTCGATTTTCGAAAATTTGATCATTTATATTTAATTCACAGTTTGCATAATGCACCAAGTAGTTTCCTTTTATTTTTAATTCTCTATTGTCACAATTTTGACTTATTTGCTCTTGGTGTGCATTTATTATTAACAATGTATCATCTGCCAAAGTATTTATTTTAGTTTTGTTATTGAATCTAAATATGCAATCATTTCTGAATATGCATTGTTGGCTTCTTTTTAAATCTTTAAATGCTGTATCTTTTCTATATTCAAAATTTTCTTTATTTATTGTTACAATTAGTTCCTTTTCTGTTTCAACCTCTAAATGATTTATATTTGGCAAAGGTACCAGCAATTTCAAATCTGTTTGTATGTAACTGCTCGGAATTTTTATTGCAATCACAATGGATTGGTTTTAGATAATTTCAATTTATAAAAATCTATTTTGAAATAATTTATTTCATCATTCGTTAGAATTCCCGGATGAATTAAATTGTACTTGGCTGCCGCTATATTATTATGTATATCATTTATTTTATCTTTAACAAATCTTATTTTATTTATTATATCATTAAATAGCAGTTGGTTAAAAATCTCCGCATTTTGTTGGCTCATATCTTTAAAAAGTATATTAACCTTTTTCCTATCTTCTACTATGGCATCCCTGATCAAATGCAGGGTGTCATTAAACTGCTTATTTATTAAAATTTGCTGATTTAAATTATCAATTATGTTATTTTTCTGTTGGACCTCCAGATAGCCCAATATTTCCTGCCTATCATCGTCATACATTAATCCGAACAGCCAATTATAAGTTGTTCCAACAAAATTAATTAAACCCCTCTTATTCCTAATTACCTTTTCTGGTTGTATTGTTTTTACCCTAGACTCCAATATTTCTAATTCATTGAGGAGGAACCACTTTCCTTTAAAGGCACCTCCCTCAATGTCCTGCCTAATTTGATGTAATACATCCAAAATTTCCTGTGGCTGTATTACATGTAATATAGTAGTGGTCTTATTAACTATCTCTACCTGACCCATGTGAATCATTGTGTATCCTGCTTCATCCAGTATTGGTGTCACTTGAAGGTGTCCCTTTACTAGCCCTGTAGCCCACCTCATTTAGGCTACAAACATCAAAATCATTATGGAAAACATAATCTGAAATGGCAACAATAATAAACTATATGCTACCTCACCATCAATTATACGAATTACAAACTTATAATGTATTCCTATGACTACACCTATTTAACCAACTGTCATATCAATAATTTTTCCACCTTCTTTTTTTTTTCTTTTTATGTATCCCCATTATGAGCTACTGTACTAAACCTATCATCATTTTCGTCAATGTTTTCATCCTTTAAATATTTTACTAGTTCTGCTCTAAATTCATTATCCATTATAATTTTTTTTGGTTTTCCAAATTTTGCAAAATGTTCTTGGCTCTCCAATTCCTATCAGTTATTGTATATGCCGCTGCAAATTTCGTTAACTTATCAATTGTTGTAACAAACGAATGTTTGTTGAAGTGAAAAATGTCAATATGTATTATCTCGTTTTTGGCGGAGGGTGTCTCAGTTAGACCAAATACAGGTTTAATTGGCTTTCTGTCGTATTTAATTTGCTGGCATTTTTCACAATTATTTATTATTAACTGAATATGTTCCCTAAATTTTGAATAAAAAATTGTATCTTTCAATGTGTTGTACGTTTCACTAATGCCACTGTGCATAGATTCAACACTGTGATACAACGAAATTTGTCTATGCAATTCTTCCTCCTGCAAGATTTCTGTTGCTCTTTTCGTGCACTTTATAAATTGCAACTTACTATTACAAGAAAACATGGACATCAACAGCAACTGTATTCTGTGATAATCATGTTCCTCAACTTCTGAAAAAATTCCTACTTTACCATTTCTAACGTTCCTCTCCAATACATTCCTCAATGTATTCTCATTATCTCTTGGGTTTACTTCGATAATCTTTCTACCATGTACCGTACTAACCTCGTCTTGTGTTCTGTATGTTATTATAATTTGTGTTTTATATTTATTAACAATTTCTTCCTTAATCACAAAGTGATCCAACAACTCCTCTTCAGCCGAATGTATCGTGTCGGACATCTGTAAATTCGATTCTTGATCATTGTTTTCATCGATCTTCGGAGAGTCCTCTATTCGGCTTAAAAAGTCCGCTACGACATTATTTCTACCCTTTACATATTCTATCTCGTAGTTATATTCCTGCAGTTTCAAAAGCCATATTTGGTGGCGCTGGGAAAATTCCTTCCCTTTGTATTTATTATTCAAATACATAATTGGGCAGTGGTCAGTAATTAACCGCATATATTATGGCCAGAAACTCCTTATCAGTGGTATCATAATTCTGTTCGTGATTATTCAAGGTTCGAGAAATGTAGCACACCGGCTGTCCCTGCTGAGGCAATACTGCGCCAATGGCATAATCACTTGCATCCGTTGTAATTGAGAATTCCTTATCATATTCTGGGTATTTAAGGATCGGATGAGAGCAAATCAATGATTTTTTTAATCATTCGGTACGTAATTCTAGAGTAATCCCTCACAAATATTCTGTAGTAGCCTGTAGCTCCTAGGAAGCTTCTTAATTGTCGTTCAGTTTTCGGTACTTTTAAATTTAGAATGACCTCAATTTCTTTATTTGGCTTTATTCCCTCTTTGGTCAGTGTATGACCCAAAAATTTGGTTTCTCTCTTCAGAAAACTGCACTTATCTGCCTGAATCTTTAAATTATGCTCTTGTAATTTTGAAAAAACTTTTCCCAGTGAGCTTAAATGTTCCTCTAATGATGTGGAAAACACCAATATGTCGTCTAGATAAACGAGGCAAATCCTATTTATATAGTCCCTCAAAATGTCGTTCATTAATCTTTGAAACGTAGCCAGGGCATTCTTTAGCCCAAACGGCATCCTGACATATTCGTATAAACCTAGTGGGGAAACAAAGGCTGTCTTTTCAATATCCTTAGATGCCATTAGAATCTGATGGTAACCCTTTGCAAGATCAAGAGTGCTAAAGTACTGTGCTTTGCCCAGCTTGTCCAGAATTCCATCGATATTTGGCAAGGGATATTTGTCGTCGATAGCTATCTGATTCAACCTTCGATAATCAACGACTAAACGAAACCGCTTATTTCCCGCACTATCCTCCTTTTTTGGTACTATAATTATGGGAGAACTATATTTGCTCCTACTTTTTTGAATTATACCCTGTTTTTCCAGGTCTCTAATTTGTTTGATAGCCTCCTCCTCATGTTTTGGAGGCAGTCTATATATTCTTGAATTTATTTGCTGATTCGTGGTAGTCCTTATTTCGTGCACCTCGGCTTTTGTGCTTGTCAGTGCATCGCCCTCCTTGTAAATTAACCTTTCGTATTTCTTTAACAACCCTTCAACTCCTCTACGCTCATCTGATTTTAGATGATCAAGTTGAATATTTTGTAATTCCTCCGAATCCAATGCATAAACCTGTTCCTGCACTGTTTTTGAATAAAATGGAATCTTGACTCCACTTCGGAGCACAATTTCTTCTTTTTTTATGTCTTTTAATTTCACATTCTTTAAAATGAAGTCGTTTCCTAATAGAAGGTCATATGGCTTATCGAAGTCCATTTTTAACCATCTCATTTTGGCATTGTCACCACATTGAAATTCTAATGGTCTAGGGGTGCTAACTCTTTTGTTTGGTCCTTTTACATTGCCGCTCAATGTACTAACCATTATGTTTTTCTCTTCGATTACTGGGAGACTATATTTATTGAAACTTTCCCCCTTCATTATACTTATGGTAGATCCCGGATCCACCAACGTCAGCCATTTTTCTTCGAAAAGTGTTAATATTATAAAAATTTTGTTCTGATTTTCCGAGGCTAGTTTAAAAAAAAACCTTCGGTTGAATTTGTTTCTTCCGCTGTACTAGCGGCATCTACTTCCATGGGTTGTGGCCCATTTGAACGTCTCGTCTGTTGAGACGCATTCTGCCTATTATGGTATGCAGAGTTACCCTGCCTTGGGGAAAAATTATTTTGCCCCTGGCCTCTATTTTGTTGGTGAAAATTATTACTTCCCAACTTCTTCTATTTCCAGTTACAAATTGTGGATTCAGATTTCCTGAATCCAGCCCTATAAAACTTTATATACAGGTTGCCATTTCTGGCCATGCCACTATATTTCTAGCTGAGCAGGCAAACGAGCCTGCTGCCAGTTGTTTAACCCTCTGTATTAGCATACCGCATAAAATTTCCTTGAGCATGCTACCGTTTTCACTCAATACTCCCAGCTCGGTAATGCTGTCTATAATATCTTTTGTTTTTCTACTCAATTCTAATATAGTGGAAACCCTTAAATTTGTGATGTCGTTAGTAATCGACATCTGGTCCTTAGATGACCTGAAGTGCTGTTTGAGCTTTATTTTGCATTGCTCCCAGTCCTCCGGCTGACTCAGAGCGAGAAAATTCTTCGCAGACCCCGAGATCTTCAGGTCATATACGACCCGGTATACTAGCTCCTCTTGGCCAGTATACTCCCCCAGGATTCTATCTACACTTTGTATAAATGAGGGCAACTTCTTAGTACTGCCCTCGAAAGGCTGTAAATATTTTAAGTCTTTTTCCACCCTTTGTCTAAGGGTGGTTCTCTGGTGAGCAGCGTTTTGCTGCAACAACTGTGTTATGGCTGTAAGACAATTCTCTATGCTTGCCATTTTGCACTTTGGGTGAAAGGAAGTCCAACAAAAAATTAGGGACACACCCAAAAAGGGGAGACAAAAACAAAACACAGTCAATGATAAAAAAAAACTCAACGCCAGGCGTCAATATGTATTGGCGTTATGACTTCTCTTTAGTGTCACAATCAGTAATTTCACCTACAAGTTACAACGTGATAAATGGCACTATGGCCCTGGATTCCGATAAAATACAGTTACTAACATACAAAATGACGCATACGTTCACTAGTAAGAAGCAGCTACAAGGAGTTTTCTCGGATAAATCTTATATTTTCATTGACAAATGTTTGCATGCATATATTTATAAACAAATTCTTAACTCGTTGAATACAACATCTTAAAAATCTAGTTTACAACGCTGTTTTAAGCCCGAGCACTTTTTTATTCATACAAAATTTCGTTAACCTCGCTGTGCCAGCTTTTCATTCAACAAGAATCACTACTTAAAAACAAATAAAAAGGAACTTCCTGTATCCCACTTCACTTTTGCCCCTCTTCGGCTTAGTCTGCTTACGGATCAAAGTTGTGCCGTCAGGACCTCCTTATTCCACTTCCTTATGCTCTACAGCCGGTCGCTCCACTTATTCGTTTCCTTTAGTTATGTTTCCTTCAGTTACGTATTCCACTTTCCGTATGCCGCCGATTACCTTGCGTTGAGTTGCCGCTATTATCAATTTGAAATTATTTTCCTTTTTTTTTTTATTTAAATACTTTTAATATTTTTGTATTATGTTTTGTTTTTTAATTGTAACGTTTCTAATTGCTGTTGTTGTTATTAATTTTTCCGTTTTCTTATTTATTTGGTTCTTCTGCAAATTTTGAGACAATTTTTTTTTTTTTTTGTTTGTTTTTCACTGATTAACCGGTTTTTGTTTTTCTTGCTGCTGTTGTTGTTGGGTTAGTTGTAATCCAAATTTTGTTGTGAATTTGGTTTGTTAAATTTTGAGAAACTAACAGAAAATCACTTTTTTGTTGTATTTGTAACTGAATATAATGAAACTGAGAGTCTTTTTTAAATTTTAATTTTTGATTTAGATCTGATTTTTAATTAATTAACTTTTTTTCCGTAGGTTTTCGCTGCGACTGCGCCAGTTATGTTTACCTCACGGGGGGAAACCTGCGGCAGGAGGAAGTTAGCGAATTACCGTGGTTCTGTATTAATAAAAGAGCGAACACCGTTTTACATTCAATATTTTTTTATTCAATTATACGATGTTAAATCTAAACCGGGACACAGCTGGGTCGACGGAGGTATTAGCGGCAACTGCCTTTACAATATCCAACTCCGTCTTTTCTAACCCATAATACATAAGTTATTTCCTTAGCCTAAAACATATATAACCTAACGTACATAATTGCATATACATATGTATGTATGTATATCTTCGCAGTCCAGCCCTATTTGCTTACTCAGGATTCCCACGGATTTTGAATGCTATAGCATTCAAGTATACCAGGCATACTTGAATGTTTATGTAGGTGTGTATGTATGTATACACAAATGAATTTATATGTGACAATCAGAAACCTACTTGGCTTTTCTATGTCTATAAGTATAAATGAATATATATGAAATTAAGCCAGACTACATTGTTGCTGGCAGCAATGGACTTATTGCAAGCCTAACTATTTATTTATACAAAATGTGGAATGCCGAGTATTACATTTCTTTAATTTTCCCAACAAGAGACCAAGACTCAAAATATACTTGGTGTCTTGTTAGGTTTTGTGGGTTGTGGGCCATTCCACATAACTCGCGCATATTTACAGACATCTACTTGCAAACAAAACGACAGTTTCAAACTCCACGTTACAGCGAACGGACGTGAATTAAATGTATGTACCTTTTTTTTTTGTGATATTTTAATAATTGTTTTACTAGATGTATTTATTTAATAAATAATGTAAAAATTTGTTTGTAATTCCCTGAAGACGGTTACCGTTGAGTAACCGAAATATATCGGAGAAAAAACTTAAATTGGTGTTTTTCACTCATTTTAACGACCTTAAGCCAGCAAATCTAAACTACATATTGTTAAAATACAACAGGCCGTTCCGACCAGTACACGGGGTATCGGACTCACTGCCGTTCCGACCCTGTCGAACGAGTTTTCATATAAACTCGAAAACTTAGACTGGCCATTCAGCCGAGCCATCTAAATAATTTTCTGTCGAGAATTTAGACTGGCCACTCAGCCGTGCCAGCTAAATCCAAGCTACGGGACTCACACCAGCGTAGACTGGCCACACTGCCGCGCCAGCTACGCAACCTCAGCCATTAGTATGTAAGTTAGATTAAGCATCAAATAAAAATAAAAAAAAAAATTTTTCTCCCTCTTCTCGTTTCTGGGTTTTACCATACGTAAATCAAATTTTACTGGCAAGAAATATACAGCGTTTTATTTTTTCAAAGTTTCTTCCACCTAGCTCTAGGTACGAAGCGGTGCACAGTGTGAGATTTAGTCAATCTAGCATCTCAAAATTAATTTTTATTTGAAGTTGTAGAGATATGAACTTGAAATTTGGCACGATCGTTAAGGAGATTATAAGCTTCAATATGGTGAAAGAGAACTAGTTCCAGCTAGTGTCAAAGGGGCCTAGTTCCGAACTATCCTCAAAAACACTAGTTGGAGAAAATTTTTTTACACATTTTTTTTCAAAATTTCTTCTTTTTTTCTCTTCTAATTAAAAATTGTCGATATATTGCTATGAGCACCCACATACAACCATTTTTATAAAATGCCTCAAGTTTCGAACTTTAGCTTTCGATGATTCTTTGCAAATGAGAAAAATAAAAAGTTAATGTTGTTTCAATGTTAAATTTATTGATATCTAAAACATAATAAAGAGGAAAAACTAAAAAATTCAACGAAAGTTCTTAAAAGAATGGAAAATATTCAAAATAAGATATTATTAAAAATAAAGAATTTATACAAAAATAAAAATTCTACAGAGCTCCAAGCAAAGTTTTTTTTGCTAAATCATCAAATTCATCATTTAGTTGGGTGTCAGAAGTGCAATGACCTCAGAAGGTAAAGTAGAACGCTTGGTTTTTGGGGGCAAACGTAAACTTGCAAATCCAACGGTCTGACGTGATAAGCAACGGTGCAGTGAAATAATGCCCTGAATCCAGCCCTATAAAACTTTATATACAGGTTGCCATTTCTGGCCATGCCACTATATTTCTAGCTGAGCAGGCAAACGAGCCTGCTGCCAGTTGTTTAACCCTCTGTATTAGCATACCGCATAAAATTTCCTTGAGCATGCTACCGTTTTCACTCAATACTCCCAGCTCGGTAATGCTGTCTATAATATCTTTTGTTTTTCTACTCAATTCTAATATAGTTGAAACCCTTAAATTTGTGATGTCGTTAGTAATCGACATCTGGTCCTTAGATGACCTGAAGTGCTGTTTGAGCTTTATTTTGCATTGCTCCCAGTCCTCCGGCTGACTCAGAGCGAGAAAATTCTTCGCAGACCCCGAGATCTTCAGGTCATATACGACCCGGTATACTAGCTCCTCTTGGCCAGTATACTCCCCCAGGATTCTATCTACACTTTGTATAAATGAGGGCAACTTCTTAGTACTGCCCTCGAAAGGCTGTAAATATTTTAAGTCTTTTTCCACCCTTTGTCTAAGGGTGGTTCTCTGGTGAGCAGCGTTTTGCTGCAACAACTGTGTTATGGCTGTAAGACAATTCTCTATGCTTGCCATTTTGCACTTTGGGTGAAAGGAAGTCCAACAAAAAATTAGGGACACACCCAAAAAGGGGAGACAAAAACAAAACACAGTCAATGATAAAAAAAAACTCAACGCCAGGCGTCAATATGTATTGGCGTTATGACTTCTCTTTAGTGTCACAATCAGTAATTTCACCTACAAGTTACAACGTGATAAATGGCACTATGGCCCTGGATTCCGATAAAATACAGTTACTAACATACAAAATGACGCATACGTTCACTAGTAAGAAGCAGCTACAAGGAGTTTTCTCGGATAAATCTTATATTTTCATTGACAAATGTTTGCATGCATATATTTATAAACAAATTCTTAACTCGTTGAATACAACATCTTAAAAATCTAGTTTACAACGCTGTTTTAAGCCCGAGCACTTTTTTATTCATACAAAATTTCGTTAACCTCGCTGTGCCAGCTTTTCATTCAACAAGAATCACTACTTAAAAACAAATAAAAAGGAACTTCCTGTATCCCACTTCACTTTTGCCCCTCTTCGGCTTAGTCTGCTTACGGATCAAAGTTGTGCCGTCAGGACCTCCTTATTCCACTTCCTTATGCTCTACAGCCGGTCGCTCCACTTATTCGTTTCCTTTAGTTATGTTTCCTTCAGTTACGTATTCCACTTTCCGTATGCCGCCGATTACCTTGCGTTGAGTTGCCGCTATTATCAATTTGAAATTATTTTCCTTTTTTTTTTTTATTTAAATACTTTTAATATTTTTGTATTATGTTTTGTTTTTTAATTGTAACGTTTCTAATTGCTGTTGTTGTTATTAATTTTTCCGTTTTCTTATTTATTTGGTTCTTCTGCAAATTTTGAGACAATTTTTTTTTTTTTTTGTTTGTTTTTCACTGATTAACCGGTTTTTGTTTTTCTTGCTGCTGTTGTTGTTGGGTTAGTTGTAATCCAAATTTTGTTGTGAATTTGGTTTGTTAAATTTTGAGAAACTAACAGAAAATCACTTTTTTGTTGTATTTGTAACTGAATATAATGAAACTGAGAGTCTTTTTTAAATTTTAATTTTTGATTTAGATCTGATTTTTAATTAATTAACTTTTTTTCCGTAGGTTTTCGCTGCGACTGCGCCAGTTATGTTTACCTCACGGGGGGAAACCTGCGGCAGGAGGAAGTTAGCGAATTACCGTGGTTCTGTATTAATAAAAGAGCGAACACCGTTTTACATTCAATATTTTTTTATTCAATTATACGATGTTAAATCTAAACCGGGACACAGCTGGGTCGACGGAGGTATTAGCGGCAACTGCCTTTACAATATCCAACTCCGTCTTTTCTAACCCATAATACATAAGTTATTTCCTTAGCCTAAAACATATATAACCTAACGTACATAATTGCATATACATATGTATGTATGTATATCTTCGCAGTCCAGCCCTATTTGCTTACTCAGGATTCCCACGGATTTTGAATGCTATAGCATTCAAGTATACCAGGCATACTTGAATGTTTATGTAGGTGTGTATGTATGTATACACAAATGAATTTATATGTGACAATCAGAAACCTACTTGGCTTTTCTATGTCTATAAGTATAAATGAATATATATGAAATTAAGCCAGACTACATTGTTGCTGGCAGCAATGGACTTATTGCAAGCCTAACTATTTATTTATACAAAATGTGGAATGCCGAGTATTACATTTCTTTAATTTTCCCAACAAGAGACCAAGACTCAAAATATACTTGGTGTCTTGTTAGGTTTTGTGGGTTGTGGGCCATTCCACATAACTCGCGCATATTTACAGACATCTACTTGCAAACAAAACGACAGTTTCAAACTCCACGTTACAGCGAACGGACGTGAATTAAATGTATGTACCTTTTTTTTTTGTGATATTTTAATAATTGTTTTACTAGATGTATTTATTTAATAAATAATGTAAAAATTTGTTTGTAATTCCCTGAAGACGGTTACCGTTGAGTAACCGAAATATATCGGAGAAAAAACTTAAATTGGTGTTTTTCACTCATTTTAACGACCTTAAGCCAGCAAATCTAAACTACATATTGTTAAAATACAACAGGCCGTTCCGACCAGTACACGGGGTATCGGACTCACTGCCGTTCCGACCCTGTCGAACGAGTTTTCATATAAACTCGAAAACTTAGACTGGCCATTCAGCCGAGCCATCTAAATAATTTTCTGTCGAGAATTTAGACTGGCCACTCAGCCGTGCCAGCTAAATCCAAGCTACGGGACTCACACCAGCGTAGACTGGCCACACTGCCGCGCCAGCTACGCAACCTCAGCCATTAGTATGTAAGTTAGATTAAGCATCAAATAAAAATAAAAAAAAAAATTTTTCTCCCTCTTCTCGTTTCTGGGTTTTACCATACGTAAATCAAATTTTACTGGCAAGAAATATACAGCGTTTTATTTTTTCAAAGTTTCTTCCACCTAGCTCTAGGTACGAAGCGGTGCACAGTGTGAGATTTAGTCAATCTAGCATCTCAAAATTAATTTTTATTTGAAGTTGTAGAGATATGAACTTGAAATTTGGCACGATCGTTAAGGAGATTATAAGCTTCAATATGGTGAAAGAGAACTAGTTCCAGCTAGTGTCAAAGGGGCCTAGTTCCGAACTATCCTCAAAAACACTAGTTGGAGAAAATTTTTTTACACATTTTTTTTCAAAATTTCTTCTTTTTTTCTCTTCTAATTAAAAATTGTCGATATATTGCTATGAGCACCCACATACAACCATTTTTATAAAATGCCTCAAGTTTCGAACTTTAGCTTTCGATGATTCTTTGCAAATGAGAAAAATAAAAAGTTAATGTTGTTTCAATGTTAAATTTATTGATATCTAAAACATAATAAAGAGGAAAAACTAAAAAATTCAACGAAAGTTCTTAAAAGAATGGAAAATATTCAAAATAAGATATTATTAAAAATAAAGAATTTATACAAAAATAAAAATTCTACAGAGCTCCAAGCAAAGTTTTTTTTGCTAAATCATCAAATTCATCATTTAGTTGGGTGTCAGAAGTGCAATGACCTCAGAAGGTAAAGTAGAACGCTTGGTTTTTGGGGGCAAACATAAACTTGCAAATCCAACGGTCTGACGTGATAAGCAACGGTGCAGTGAAATAATGCCCATGGGCGTTATTTCCCACTCAAAAGAACAAAAGTGCCCATGGGCTTTATTTCCTTTTTAAAAAGGAAATAAAGCCCATGGGTGTTATCACCTTTTGCTGATGGGTGTTATTTCCTTTTTCGAAGAGAAATAAAGCCCACGGACGTTAAAAACGAATTAAAACAAGCTGAATTTGGAATTAAAAAGTGAAAAAGTGTGCGTACTGTGGCACGTTGCCACGGTTCAGGGCATAACTGCAGAATACCGCAAGCTCTAGAATTAAAAATTATTCCCTTTATGTTACCTTTATTGCCAATTCAGAAAGGTGTTCTGCACAAAAATACCATGGATCCCGCCCATAGAGTGGGAACGGTGGCATGCCACCGTTCAGGGCAACCACCCGGAGTTGCCATGGCGTAGCCCAGGGTTATTTATAATAAGCGCGGCCGAAGGCCGCCAACGCAGAAGGGTGTACTACGCAGAAGGAATTAGCATGGTGTAGTTCAGGGTTGTTTTTAAAATTAAATTTTAAATTTTACACATACGCGGTTTTGCACCCATAGAAGTGATATCTCCAATGCAAACAAAATTTTAAAAATCGGTTATATAGTACTGAAGATATTTTGATTTAATAAAATGCTAATCAACAGTTCGTGTTGCTCGCGTAAAATCCTATGGGCGTTATTTCTCTTTTAAAAAGGAAATAAGAGCCATGGGCTTTATTTCTTTTTGCAGATGGGCGATATTTCCATTTAAAAAGGAAATAAGGCCCATGGGCGTTATTTCCTTGGGCGTTATATCACTGCATCATAAGCAACCTATGCAATAAATCAATGTTGGTGTCAACTCGGGACGTTTTTCTTTGAACAGTTGGCGATACTGTCTCGACTCTTTATTGCGTGCTTCTTGCGCTTCTTCAGAAAAGTTTCCTATGGGAAGAATGCATGAAGAAATGATAGCTCGTCCATGAAACAATATTTTGTGAAGAGTTACTGGCATATAGTACCAAGGATATAAACTCAAATAAAGCTCTCTTGTTTCTGATATAAATTTGGGAACGCATCTATATTAATAAAATATCCGCTGTTTGTGCAAATAAGTATTACTCGAAATCGCTTGATCAGATCGACATTTATGCCTGTAATATCCGATGTCTTTTCTGCTTCTTTGACAAATCTTCTGGCCCTATTGCCATCATTTGTGTTTCCTGTTTGCTGTTTCGGCATATCCACAAGAAGACCCATTTCGTTCCTAAACCTGTCTTGTATTTTTTTCTTCCTTCTTGTAACGCTCTCCTTATTTTCGTCGCCTGATACGTACCATTTTTCTGTTTCCAATCGGTAAGAAATGTGCAACAAGCACTCCATAAACCTTATGTAGGCATGTAGAGGTGAAAGACCAACAGCATGCATATTTTCATCGATTTCGCGCTGTGATATGGCATTCATGTCGTTCATAATTTTTGGAGTTGCACCACATAAATAGCACGCTTGCGATGACGTGTAATTTGAAAGAGCGGTGCAAACTTTGCCGTCAATCATACATACTTAGAATTAAATTGGCTTTAACCGTGAAACTATAACCGTGAAGCTCAAAGCTAGTTGGTTTCAAAACAGAAGTTTGCTGCCGAATATGCTCCACTTCCGCTTTAATGACCTGACGCGTCTCTTTCGTGAAAATAAATTTGATCGGTCTACAATATCTTGTCGAAGACGCAGCTGGATTTTGCCAAAAAATATGTTTTCTTCCTTCAGCTCCAGAGTTAAGTTGAAGAGGCACTATCGAAAGAGAAAACATGCGAAAATGTTTGCTTGTAACGGTTCTGTTCAGCTCCATCGCATCCCCATTTTATTATTATGCTTAATAAATCCTGAATGGCATTTTCACCGTGTGGTCTATTAAGGATTGCAAATTGATTTCGGCAACAGTAACAAGGCTTGGGTAGCACAATAATTTTGATTGCTTAACGAGGTCATATCATGGATACAATTTCGGACTGTATGGTATCGTATGCAATCGTATTCCACGGTATTGCTCAGTTGATAAATTTTAGTCTACGATCATGGCCAGTGCTTGATCTGGTGTAAGACTTTTCTTTTCAGTAATGCTTACCCAAGCTCTTTTTATAGCTGTACCTCTCGAAGGGGATGAAGCCGACAACTCTTTGACAATGTTCTCTTTTTCCACAGGATCTCAGATGCATTGCGGTAGCCATAGTTAATTGTTCCGAAGATACATTTGATATCAACTTTTTGCATTTCCGTTTTTGTGTACTCGAAGCGGTGGCGCGAACTAACGTCAGTGGAATTAACGTCAGTGACGTGAGAAAAGAGTGGCACGCGGAAGGACATAACCGTGGCAACCACCCGGAGTTGGAGTGGCATAGCCCAGGGTTATTTTTTGAAGCACATAAATACCATGGATCACGCCCCGAATTGGGGATCTGATCTAAGTCAAAGGTGGAATGCATCACTTCGTCGCTGAAAAGAACAGGTGTACGAGAAATATACGCCGATCAGTGAAAGAAGCACAAAGAAGGGACATTGCAATTTGGTACAATGCGAAGACAGCTCTTAAACATTAGGCAAGAAAGTTACCCAAAAGTTTTTTAAGTTTTTCTTTTCCAATTTGTTAAGTTTACGTTATATGTATGTGTATGTTAACATTATTAATGACTTGCCGATACTTTATATAGATATAAATAGAGGCAAATTTATTACTAATAAATTAATGAAGTTCTGGTTTATTATTTACAGATTTTTATATTTTTCACTACGCTGGTATCGCGCCGCCCATGTTTTGAAAATGGTTATAAAGCCATACTGGCTTTATTTCCATTAGCAATTGGAAATAGGGCCATATGGCTTTATAACTCAAACTTATTGGAAATAAAGCCATATGGCTTTATTGCGTATGGCTTCGTTGCACCCCACCTGTGGCATCATATGTCCTATTCAAAAAGTGATTAAAATTAACGGATTTTTTACTCGACTAGGTTTTATTTATATTTGAAGGGAGAAATAATAAAATATAAATAAATATTTTTACATCAATTCATTAAGAAAAAAAGTAAACTCACTTTAAGTACATTAACATTTTTATATCAATTTATTGAATTTTGTGTTATTTTATGGCAGTCAAAGAAACATTGAAGACAATAGTATTTTTCACATGCTACGCATTTCAATGTGGTTTGCGGTGTTTTCCTGGTAGCCTGTTCTCTACCCGACTCTTCAGCTATTCTTTTGTAGCATATTACACACCGAAGGCGCTTTGATCGACCGAGATCTTCCAATCTATGAGCTTTTGGTTCTGGTTGTGGTACGTCCAGTTCATGATCATCATGACTTTCGAATAAACTTTCAACTATTTTTTCCTTGAATTCCGTTATTGATAGTTTTTCATTGGTTATTTCTTTATAAGCCACAAAATCATTCACTTAAGCCGTTCCTGTTATTAGTTCTATAGCAAGTTTCCTATACCATTTCAAAGAACGGCGAAGACTGGTGGTGTAAGATTTCATTTGGTCAGATATATCTATGTAGGCTTTGTATTTGTTATATTCAACTACATTTGTTGGTTTCAATACTTCTCCTTGTCTTCGTTTTACTTTTATCATTTATCCCAAATACTCCGTACTTAGAACAAGAATATCTCTTTTATCTTTCCACTTTTGAACTACAATAACTTCCTTACATTCCATGGATATACATTCTCCTATCTTCAGTTTTCTTTGAATTACTTCTATTGGATTAAATTTTCGGTTTGATCGCAGAGTACCAATCAAATGCGTTTTACGTTGCAGTAAAGTATTTGCCAAGCTAACAAACGTATAATAGTTATCTGTACAAAGTGTACGACCCTTATCAAGCAGTTTTTCCATAAGTTCCATGACAACTTTAGATGGTACACTCATGTTTTCATCCTTCGATTTTCCACAGTATGGCTTGAAATCATAGGTATACCTATATTCCAAGCACAGCTTGAATAGTTTAATTCCAAACTTGTCTTTTATTTGCAATATACTTTAGTCTTCCGCGAAAGGGTACAAGTGTTTCATCGATACAGACATATTCAGATGGAATAATATGTTGCTGAAATGATTTCCGAAGTTTTTCTGTTAATGGTAAAAGCTTTTGTAACCTATTTTCTGTCAGATCCTCATTATTGTTGAAATGCAGCATTTTCAGCAATAATTGAAAACGATTTCTTGTCATTATGCTGGGCAAGCAATTCTGATAAATCGAATTTTTCCGCCAATATGATTGCAGGTGACACGTAATAGTGTCAATTGACACTATTGCGCTTTCGAAATGGAATTAGTGTCAACAAGAAAATGGAAAATAAATCCTCCAAACTGAAATGGAAATAGTGTCAAAAGTGCTAAAACGGGTCTACCAGGTTATCCCCAAAATCAAAATCCCTAACACGAAATCCCCATTTTATGTGTGAAATAAATTCAAATTATGTATTGGATAGGTAATTATGCTTCCTTTCATTTGAGGTACCACTGTTGTGGGTGCAAAACCGCGAATGTGCAAAATTTTAAATTTAATTTAAAAAACAACCCTGGGCTACATTATACCAAGTCCTTCTGCGTAGTACACCATTCTGCGTAGGAGGCCTTCGGCCGCGCTTATTATATATAACCCTCAGCTACGCCATGCCAACTCCGGGTGGTTGCCTGAACCGTGGCAACACGGGAGTTTTACGGCTCAGCGAATAAAGGCCTAACGAACTAACGCCTAAAAAAAACAAATTAAATATTACCTAAATATTTCATATAGGAATTAGGTGGTGGTTCATAATAAAATATCAAACATTTTAGGCATTTCTTCATTAAAATTGTAAGCTGATTCTTCATAATGAAAGAAAGCTTAACAAACAAAAATGAAGAAACGCCTAATTGGGTATTTATTCATTTTTGATTGTTAGGAATTATTTCATTAACGTTAGGCGCTTTTTCATTTTGCTATAAGTGTGATTTCTATTGCTATTATGCTAATATGGGTGTCAAAATACGCGTTTTGACCTTGGTATGAATGATCCGAAGTCCAAATTTAATTTTTTTGTTTTAGTGAAAAGTTATCAACAAAAAACCGAAAATTTACTTAGGTCAGATCCCCAATTCGGGGCATGATCCATGGTATTTATGTGCAGAGCTCCTTTCCGCATTGGCGGCCTTCGGCCGCGCTTCAAAAAATAACCCTGGGCTACGCCATTCCAACTCCGGGTGGCTCCTGAACGGTGGCAACATGCCACCGTTCCCACTCTATGGACGGGATCCATGGTATTTTTGTGCAGAACACCTTTCTGAATTGGCAATAAAGATAACATAAAGTTAATAAAAATACAGTGTACATACGCATATACATACGTAAATAGCTAATAACATAAGATGAAAATTGGAAAAAAAAAAACGCGCGATATAATAATCATTAGTTTCAGGTGATAATAAAAACTAGTATATCCCGTGGTCGAAATTCGACCACCTTAAATTAGTTTAACTTATTAAATCCTCTGTTCGCATTTTTCTCCAGTACCTAATGCCTAGAGGCATAAATATTGGAGACATTTCTATTGCTGAAAATAATTATTTATAGTTGAGTTATTGAGAGTCGCTTTCATAAAAGCTGGTTTACTCTAAAGACGGGTAATTTGACAACTAACCAAAAAAAATCCGTCCATTAAAGACCAGTAATCATTAATAGGAGATGGCAAAAACGGTACTTAGTAATGTTTGAAAGTCCACCATCAGACCCACCACTCCTTTCATATTTCGTCAATATTTCAATAAACAAAATTAAATTTCATTGACATATACCAACAACATAGTTAGACTTATAATATATACTAGTATATCCCGTGGTCGAAATTCGACCACCTTAAATTAGTTTAACTTATTAAATCCTCTGTTCGCATTTTTCTCCAGTACCTAATGCCTAGAGGCATAAATATTGGAGACATTTCTATTGCTGAAAATAATTATTTATAGTTGAGTTATTGAGAGTCGCTTTCATAAAAGCTGGTTTACTCTAAAGACGGGTAATTTGACAACTAACCAAAAAAAATCCGTCCATTAAAGACCAGTAATCATTAATAGGAGATGGCAAAAACGGTACTTAGTAATGTTTGAAAGTCCACCATCAGACCCACCACTCCTTTCATATTTCGTCAATATTTCAATAAACAAAATTAAATTTCATTGACATATACCAACAACATAGTTAGACTTATAATATATATAATGGTCACATAGAATGATGCCATATCGAACAAAATTGGCCATATGGATTGAAACGAATGAAAGTTCATTTTGAGATTCCGTTAACTTCTTAATATTAGCCGGTTTCCAAATTGTGTTTTTTTTTTGGTGATACAGACTGTTTTCTCAATTTTTCCTTTAGTTGTGGATTTTTTGAAGTCCGTTTAGCGGGAGAATATTACAACTTACACATATGATGGTTTTCTGGTTTCTTTCGTCAAATTCAACTCGGAAATATTGAAAACACATATCTTAACTGGCCCAATTAGCCTAAATATGTAAGGATTCCGGTTATATGTCGACTCTTTTACAAATTAAAATTTTTAGGAAGAAAATAGTTGATGTCTTTAGGAAAATTAACGCAATTTCAAACTATTTCGTGAATATAAAATTGAAGAAGCTACAAACTGTGTTTTTACTTTTTGTATATCAAATATGATATATTTCTTAAAAAATATATATTGATAAATTGAAATAATTTTTTAGCTTTTTTTTAAAAAAATTTGGTTTTTTCACTCGAAAATAGATGTCATAAACAGAAAAATATTGAAATATTGGGTTATATGTCGACTCTTTTACAAATAAAAATTTTTAGGAAGAAAATAGTTGATGTCTTTAGGAAAATTAACGCGATTTCTAATTATTTCGTAAATATAAAATTGAAGAAGCTACAAACTGTGTTTTTACTTTTTGTATATTAAATATGATATATTTCTTAAAAAATATATATTGATAAATTGAAATAATTGTTTAGCTTTTTTTTTTTTCAAAAAAATTGGTTTTTTCACTCGAAGATAGATGTCATAAACAGAAAAATATTGAAATGTTGGATTATATGTCGACTCTTTTACAAATAAAAATTTTTAGGAAGAAAATAGTTGATGTCTTTAGGAAAATTAACGCGATTTCTAATTATTTCGTAAATATAAAATTGAAGAAGCTACAAACTGTGTTTTTACTTTTTGTATATTAAATATGATATATTTCTTAAAAAATATATATTGATAAATTGAAATAATTGTTTAGCTTTTTTTTTCAAAAAAATTGGTTTTTTCACTCGAAGATAGATGTCATAAGCTGAAAAATATTGAAATATTGGGTTATATGTCGACTCTTTTACAAATAAAAATTTTTAGGAAGAAAATAGTTGATGTATTTAGGAAAATTAACGCGATTTCTAATTATTTCGTAAATATAAAATTGAAGAAGCTACAAACTGTGTTTTTACTTTTTCCCTATTAAATATGATATATTTCTTAAAAAATATAAATTGATAAATTGGAATAATTTTTTATATTTTTTCAAAAAATTTGGGTTTTTCACTCCAAGATAGATGTCATAAACATAATAAACAGAAAAATATTGGATTACAAATATAATAAATTAAAAAAAAAATATAATAAAAAGTTTTCGTATATTTTAAGGCAAATTCAATTTAGTAAAAAAAAAAAAACTTTACCTGCCCTGAACACGTTCTTGAACCTACGAACGCACGCATCATAGCCGGCACGCTCACCACCTGCGCCACTGCTGTATGTACAACAAAACAGTCAGATACTGTACTTAACAGCTTTGGGTTTTGGTGAAAACTTTGATGAATTATTACAAATTAATGAAGCGTTTTTTGTTAAATATAATATGCCTATGCAAAGCTCCTGGCCCATGAAACATATCAAAATATATAATAATTGGAGTTATGCATTTTTTTATGAGATACACTCTGGCAATTGATTGTATGGAAAAAATGTTAGCCTATTAATATATAGATAATGGTCACATAGAATGATGCCATATCGAACAAAATTGGCCATATGGATTGAAACGAATGAAAGTTCATTTTGAGATTCCGTTAACTTCTTAATATTAGCCGGTTTCCAAATTGTGTTTTTTTTTTGGTGATACAGACTGTTTTCTCAATTTTTCCTTTAGTTGTGGATTTTTTGAAGTCCGTTTAGCGGGAGAATATTACAACTTACACATATGATGGTTTTCTGGTTTCTTTCGTCAAATTCAACTCGGAAATATTGAAAACACATATCTTAACTGGCCCAATTAGCCTAAATATGTAAGGATTCCGGTTATATGTCGACTCTTTTACAAATTAAAATTTTTAGGAAGAAAATAGTTGATGTCTTTAGGAAAATTAACGCAATTTCAAACTATTTCGTGAATATAAAATTGAAGAAGCTACAAACTGTGTTTTTACTTTTTGTATATTAAATATGATATATTTCTTAAAAAATATATATTGATAAATTGAAATAATTTTTTAGCTTTTTTTTAAAAAAATTTGGTTTTTTCACTCGAAAATAGATGTCATAAACAGAAAAATATTGAAATATTGGGTTATATGTCGACTCTTTTACAAATAAAAATTTTTAGGAAGAAAATAGTTGATGTCTTTAGGAAAATTAACGCGATTTCTAATTATTTCGTAAATATAAAATTGAAGAAGCTACAAACTGTGTTTTTACTTTTTGTATATTAAATATGATATATTTCTTAAAAAATATATATTGATAAATTGAAATAATTGTTTAGCTTTTTTTTTCAAAAAAATTGGTTTTTTCACTCGAAGATAGATGTCATAAACAGAAAAATATTGAAATGTTGGATTATATGTCGACTCTTTTACAAATAAAAATTTTTAGGAAGAAAATAGTTGATGTCTTTAGGAAAATTAACGCGATTTCTAATTATTTCGTAAATATAAAATTGAAGAAGCTACAAACTGTGTTTTTACTTTTTGTATATTAAATATGATATATTTCTTAAAAAATATATATTGATAAATTGAAATAATTGTTTAGCTTTTTTTTTCAAAAAAATTGGTTTTTTCACTCGAAGATAGATGTCATAAGCTGAAAAATATTGAAATATTGGGTTATATGTCGACTCTTTTACAAATAAAAATTTTTAGGAAGAAAATAGTTGATGTATTTAGGAAAATTAACGCGATTTCTAATTATTTCGTAAATATAAAATTGAAGAAGCTACAAACTGTGTTTTTACTTTTTCCCTATTAAATATGATATATTTCTTAAAAAATATAAATTGATAAATTGGAATAATTTTTTATATTTTTTCAAAAAATTTGGGTTTTTCACTCCAAGATAGATGTCATAAACATAATAAACAGAAAAATATTGGATTACAAATATAATAAATTAAAAAAAAAATATAATAAAAAGTTTTCGTATATTTTAAGGCAAATTCAATTTAGTAAAAAAAAAAAAACTTTACCTGCCCTGAACACGTTCTTGAACCTACGAACGCACGCATCATAGCCGGCACGCTCACCACCTGCGCCACTGCTGTATGTACAACAAAACAGTCAGATACTGTACTTAACAGCTTTGGGTTTTGGTGAAAACTTTGATGAATTATTACAAATAAATGAAGCGTTTTTTGTTAAATATAATATGCCTATGCAAAGCTCCTGGCCCATGAAACATATCAAAATATATAATAATTGGAGTTATGCATTTTTTTATGAGATACACTCTGGCAATTGATTGTATGGAAAAAATGTTAGCCTATTAATATATAGATAATGGTCACATAGAATGATGCCATATCGAACAAAATTGGCCATATGGATTGAAACGAATGAAAGTTCATTTTGAGATTCCGTTAACTTCTTAATATTAGCCGGTTTCCAAATTGTGTTTTTTTTTTGGTGATACAGACTGTTTTCTCAATTTTTCCTTTAGTTGTGGATTTTTTGAAGTCCGTTTAGCGGGAGAATATTACAACTTACACATATGATGGTTTTCTGGTTTCTTTCGTCAAATTCAACTCGGAAATATTGAAAACACATATCTTAACTGGCCCAATTAGCCTAAATATGTAAGGATTCCGGTTATATGTCGACTCTTTTACAAATTAAAATTTTTAGGAAGAAAATAGTTGATGTCTTTAGGAAAATTAACGCAATTTCAAACTATTTCGTGAATATAAAATTGAAGAAGCTACAAACTGTGTTTTTACTTTTTGTATATTAAATATGATATATTTCTTAAAAAATATATATTGATAAATTGAAATAATTTTTTAGCTTTTTTTTAAAAAAATTTGGTTTTTTCACTCGAAAATAGATGTCATAAACAGAAAAATATTGAAATATTGGGTTATATGTCGACTCTTTTACAAATAAAAATTTTTAGGAAGAAAATAGTTGATGTCTTTAGGAAAATTAACGCGATTTCTAATTATTTCGTAAATATAAAATTGAAGAAGCTACAAACTGTGTTTTTACTTTTTGTATATTAAATATGATATATTTCTTAAAAGATATATATTGATAAATTGAAATAATTGTTTAGCTTTTTTTTTTTCAAAAAAATTGGTTTTTTCACTCGAAGATAGATGTCATAAACAGAAAAATATTGAAATGGTGGATTATATGTCGACTCTTTTACAAATAAAAATTTTTAGGAAGAAAATAGTTGATGTCTTTAGGAAAATTAACGCGATTTCTAATTATTTCGTAAATATAAAATTGAAGAAGCTACAAACTGTGTTTTTACTTTTTGTATATTAAATATGATATATTTCTTAAAAAATATATATTGATAAATTGAAATAATTGTTTAGCTTTTTTTTCAAAAAAATTGGTTTTTTCACTCGAAGATAGATGTCATAAGCTGAAAAATATTGAAATATTGGGTTATATGTCGACTCTTTTACAAATAAAAATTTTTAGGAAGAAAATAGTTGATGTATTTAGGAAAATTAACGCGATTTCTAATTATTTCGTAAATATAAAATTGAAGAAGCTACAAACTGTGTTTTTACTTTTTCCCTATTAAATATGATATATTTCTTAAAAAATATAAATTGATAAATTGGAATAATTTTTTATATTTTTTCAAAAAATTTGGGTTTTTCACTCCAAGATAGATGTCATAAACATAATAAACAGAAAAATATTGGATTACAAATATAATAAATTAAAAAAAAAATATAATAAAAAGTTTTCGTATATTTTAAGGCAAATTCAATTTAGTAAAAAAAAAAAAACTTTACCTGCCCTGAACACGTTCTTGAACCTACGAACGCACGCATCATAGCCGGCACGCTCACCACCTGCGCCACTGCTGTATGTACAACAAAACAGTCAGATACTGTACTTAACAGCTTTGGGTTTTGGTGAAAACTTTGATGAATTATTACAAATTAATGAAGCGTTTTTTGTTAAATATAATATGCCTATGCAAAGCTCCTGGCCCATGAAAACATATCAAAATATATAATAATTGGAGTTATGCATTTTTTTATGAGATACACTCTGGCAATTGATTGTATGGAAAAAATGTTAGCCTATTAATATATAGATAATGGTCACATAGAATGATGCCATATCGAACAAAATTGGCCATATGGATTGAAACGAATGAAAGTTCATTTTGAGATTCCGTTAACTTCTTAATATTAGCCGGTTTCCAAATTGTGTTTTTTTGATACAGACTGTTTTCTCAATTTTTCCTTTAGTTGTGGATTTGTTGAAGTCCGTTTAGCGGGAGAATGTTACAACTTACACATATGATGGTTTTCTGGTTTCTTTCGTCAAATTCAACTCGGAAATATTGAAAACACATATCTTAACTGGCCCAATTAGACTAAATATGTAAGGATTCCGGTTATATGTCGACTCTTTTACAAATTAAAATTTTTAGGAAGAAAATAGTTGATGTCTTTAGGAAAATTAACGCGATTTCTAATTATTTCGTAAATATAAAATTGAAGAAGCTACAAACTGTGTTTTTACTTTTTGTATATTAAATATGATATATTTCTTAAAAAATATATATTGATAAATTGAAATAATTGTTTAGCTTTTTTTTTCAAAAAAATTGGTTTTTTCACTCGAAGATAGATGTCATAAGCTGAAAAATATTGAAATATTGGGTTATATGTCGACTCTTTTACAAATTAAAATTTTTAGGAAGAAAATAGTGGATGTCTTTAGGAAAATTAACGCGATTTCAAACTATTACATGAATATAAAATTGAAGAAGCTACAAACTGTGTTTTTACTTTTTGTATATTAAATATGATATATTGCTTAAAAAATATATATTGATAAATTGAAATAAGTTTTTAGCTTTTTTTTTTAAAAAATTTGGTTTTTTCACTCCAAGATAGATGTCATAAACAGAAAAATATTGAAATATTGGGTTATATGTCGACTCTTTTGTAAATAAAAATTTTTAGGAACAAAATAGTTGATGTCTTTAGGAAAATTAACGCGATTTCTAATTATTTCGTAAGTATAAAATTGAAGAAGCTACAAACTGTGTTTTTACTTTTTGTATATTAAATATGATATATTTCTTAAAAAATATATATTGATAAATTGAAATAAGTTTTTAGCTTTTTTTTAAAAAAATTTGGTTTTTTCACTCCAAAATAGATGTCATAAACAGAAAAATATTGAAATATTGGGTTATATGTCGACTCTTTTGTAAATAAAAATTTTTAGGAACAAAATAGTTGATGTCTTTAGGAAAATTAACGCGATTTCTAATTATTTCGTAAGTATAAAATTGAAGAAGCTACAAACTGTGTTTTTACTTTTTGTATATTAAATACGATATATTTCTTAAAAAATATATATTGATATATTGAAATAATATTTTAGCTTTTTTTAAAAAAAATTGGTTTTTTCACTCGAAGACAGATGTCATAAACAGAAAAGTATTGAAATATTGGGTTATATGTCGACTCTTTTACAAATAAAAATTTTTAGGAAGAAAATTGTTGATGTCTGTAGGAAAATTAACGCGATTTCTAATTATTTCGTAAGTGTAAAATTGAAGACGCTACAAACTGTGTTTTTACTTTTTCCATATTAAATATGATATATTTCTTAAAAAATATATATTAATAAATTGAAATAATATTTTAGCTTTTTTTCAAAAAAATTGGTTTTTTCACTCGAAGACAGATGTCATAAACAGAAAACTATTGAAATATTGGGTTATATGTCGACTCTTTTACAAATAAAAATTTTTAGGAAGAAAATAGTTGATGTCTTTAGAAAAATTAACGCGATTTCTAATTATTTCGTAAGTGTAAAATTGAAGAAGCTACAAACTGTGTTTTTACTTTTTCCGTATGAAATATGATATATTTCTTAAAAAATATAAATTGGTAAATATTGATAAATTGGAATAATTTTTTATATTTTTTCAAAAAATTTGGGTTTTTCACTCCAAGATAGATGTCATAAACATAATAAACAGAAAAATATTGGATTACAAATATAATAAATTTAAAAAAAAAATATAATAAAAAGTTTTCGTATATTTTAAGGCAAATTCAATTAAAAAAAAAAAAAAAAAACTTAACCTGCCCTGAACACGTCCTTGAACCTACGAACGCGCGCATCATAGCCGGCACGCTCACCACCTGCGCCACTGCTGTATGTACAACAAAAAAGTCAGATACTGTAGTTAACAGCTTTGGGTTTTGGTGAAAACTTTGATGAATTATTACAAATTAATGGAGCATTTTTTGTTAAATATAATATGCCTATGCAAAGCTCCTGGCCCATGAAAACATATCAAAATACATAATATTTAGAGTTATGCATTGTTTTATGAGATACACTCTGGCAATTGATTGTATGGAAAAAATGTTAGCCTATTAATATATAGATTAAAAAATTACCATAGAGTGGGAACGGTGGCAACCACCCTGAGTTGGCATGGCGTAGCCCAGCTTTATATATAATAAACGCGGCCGAAGGCCGCCTACACAGAATTGTGTACTACGCAGAAGGATTTGGCATAATGTAGCCCAGGGTTGTTTTTTGCATTAAATTTAAATTTTTGCACATACGCGGTTTTGCACCCACAACCGTGGTACCTCAAATGAAAGGTAGCCTATCCAACACATAATTTGAATTTATTTCACACATAAAATGGGGATTTCGTGTTGGGAATTTTGATTTTGGGGATAATGTGGTAGACCCCAATCACTAATAGCCCAGCAAACATTAAGGTTAGAGGACGATTAGAAAACGACTCGAATTCTAATGTTATTCTCTAAGGTAGATGGTTAGAGAACGATTTGTGAAACTGTCGCGAATTATAGCATTCTAGACAAAAAGGGGACTTAGTTCTCGATATCGAGAAAAAGGTTAGTTATCGACTCGAATTCTAACGTGAAATTCTAATGGGATTCTAATGAGAAATTTCTAACTGAAATGAAATCCAATTGTTCTTGTTTAATTCTATTTCGATAAATTGATTGCTTTAAATATGTTTGACATGTTTTAAGCTTAAATATCTAATGGGAATAAAATTCAAAGTTTTTATACCTTAGTTTATAAATACAATACTTGACAATACACGCATCTTCGCTATTCGAGTGTTTCTCTAATCGTTCTCTAATCGTCCTCTAGCCTAGTTCTCTAACGTGATTTTCGATTAGAGATACATTAGAGAACTACATTAGAATTCTAATGTAAAACTACAGTATTTCTCTAACGTTAGAGGTTGTGTTTGCTGGGAGTGCACATTTCGTAAAAGGAGAAACCATAATTTTGTAAATAATCATATAATAAAAATCCATCTCTTACAACACTGCGCTGCGCAGACAACCGCTGCCTAAAATAGCAATAGTGTCAATTGACACTATTACCAGTGACACTATTACCTGTCACCATGATTGCAATGAAGGATATGGGCACAACCCCATCCAGATGATTATACCGATAAGTTTTTCAATTTCATTACGATTAGTTGGTGTCCATTTTTGAATACGGGAATTTGGCAAAGAGTCTTTCTGGGTGCAGTGACAAGCATAGCGATTTGTTTCCCGTACCTAGGCACAAACAAATTTAGATATTGAATATATCTACCTGCTTTCAATCGCGGCAACTTACAATTAGGTCCAATATATCTTTATTTACAAACAATGTGATGAAGTCCAAGGGCTCTTTATTGTACATATCGTATAGCTCGCTTTGAAAGCCAGAAGACTCCTCGGTGAAGGAAAAAGTTTTTAATTTGCTTCCATTTGCAGGATACCAGTCAAAGGTACTTTCGTTTGTGTGAGATCTGTTTGCTTCATTTTCTTCTTCGGAATCGGAAAATTGCAAATTTTCAAGAACATTCGAAAACGTTTGATCAATAGCATCCATTTCGCGTCTTGAAGTTGATGGTTCATCCTCAGGATTTACTTCTGCTCTTTTCTTTACGAGGATGTGGTTTGCTATATTCACTACCGTCGCAATCAATTGATATTCATCCGATGTATCATTATTAGCGAACGGATCACTGCTCTCATTTTCCTCATCGGACATAAGTTCTTGCCATAGCGCCAGTGTTTGCTCTTGTTTTTTTTTCATAACACGACATTTTTTTACTTCTTCACCGACGCACACAGAATCACTAACTAATTATTCACTCAAACAATTTGCAAGCTTGCAAGCTAAAACATGATCAAAACGGTTTAAAGTGCACAGAAGAATGTGTGGTTGGAATGTTGGTCTAATATGGCACAGATGTTCTAACGGTTAATCTCCTGGCCCTGTGAGACCAACGTGTCACCATAAACAAAACGTACCGCTATTTATCGAATATTACATATATATCAAGAAAAATTGGATATTCAGAATTGTTGAACAATTTTCTATTGTATTATGTAAAAAAAAAATCGTGGCCGGACGGACCCCATTTTTTTTGTTGTATGATGGCACTCAACGTGTTAAGTAATAACCTTCAATACAAAAAATATTTTAGGCCAAAAAAACCACTCACAACTTCGACCTGATCACTCAAACTTTTGTGATCAATGCAAGCTTGCAAATCAATTGTAGCATGCTATGCAATTGCACGTGTTTGATAGCTGTTATCACGCCAATAACATTTTTTTATTCTCTTTTGCGTTTGTTTTCGTAACAATTAGGGTCTCTTGTCACGTAAAAAAAACATGAGAAAATTATACTTTTCACTTGAAATACACGGCCACTATTTATAACGAGAACTCTCGTTCTTTTTATTTCTCTTGATTCCAAAAAATACCAAATCGACCGAGGTGCGTCCGAGCCACGGCCGCTCCTAAGAACCATCACCGAAGCCGATTTGTTCAGTTTGTTTATTGCTACTTAAAGAAACGGGCCTGGCTAAATCGATTCAGCTCATACTCCTGATCATTTTAGTATATTTATTGATGGAACCATCCTTGTATTAATTATTTGGACAATAATATCGTGTTCATGCTGCATTTAAAATGCAACATTTTGCATTTTCGGACATTGGTTTCGAAAAAGCGTTCATGCTGGCGCATTTAGCAAATGCACATTTAGCAAGTTCGAACATTTTTTTGAGGTTATGCCACGTGTGAAAAAATGTACAGATTTTTATTAAATCTTTTATTTAAATCCCTTCACAAACATCAGATTAATTTGTAGATTGATTTATTTTAGCAATTGCATACAACACGCGCGCTAAATTACAAATTTAAAATCCGAGCAAATTTGCAGAATGTTTACGAAAGACAGAGAATGAGAGAACGCCAAGTAAAAACAACCAATATTGCCACTCTTTTGAATTCGAATCGCGATTTTCTTCGAAGGTTACAGGGTTGATTTCTGCATTTATAATGCTAATGCAAAAATAAAGTTGCATTTGGTTGTCAAAATTTGTATGGAAAATGCGAAAATAAATGCTGCATTTTGGGCTAAATGCTAAAATGCGAAGAAAATGCAAAATGCTGGCCCAGCATGAACTGCCTATAAATCTGTATTAATTAAGGGACAATATTTTTTTGGGAAAAAAAGAATATGCTTTTACAAAAGTATAAGCAATGGGTTTCCCAAAATGAAAATGTAGAAATGCGAAAACAATGTTAAAAAGGGATAAAAGCAGAAAAAAAGTATATTCTCTCTTTCCCAAAAAATATTGTCTCTTTCCACACCCTCACATTTATCAAAATCTTTATGAAGAGTTATAATGACTCTTAATATTATATTACCGGTTCCCCAAAGAAGCATAACATAAGATACATTGCATTTGCCCAAAGTCATCTGGAATTATAAAAAAATGCTTAGCAGTCATTTTTAGTCGAGCATAAATATTTTCATATAATTTGGGCATCAACACAATAGGCCCGTCCACAATGAAGACGACGGCGGCGAACGACAACGACGAAAAACTGAAGCTTGACGATATTTGCCGTCAAGCATTGGCGACATGATTATAATGAGAGCAGGGGCGAATCATCTTGAAAAGTAGCAAAAAATGTTGTAAAAAGTGTGAAAGAGACATATTCTGTAATAATTAGAACTTATTTTACAAGTTATTTACTCTTCCTTTCGTTTTTATTGTCAAAAATACCAAACGCGACCATCTGCCGCATGTCAAAATAGAATTAGATTTAATCTGGCGACAGCGGCATCTGTGATTGATTGCCGCTTTGTCGCGTCGTGTTCAAAAAATTCCTCCCCATAAGAACACGTGTAAAAATAATTTGACAGATGAAGCTTGTCGTTTGCCGTTTTCATGCTGGTTACCACTAATTGCGTTGTTCCTTCCTTGCTGTCGCTTAAGCAACTGACGCGACAGTTTTGTTCTTATAGTACAAACACTCACCGATGGACGTACCTACATACGTGTACGTATAACGTATGTACGTACTTTTGGGCGAACTTTTATGCCCGTAATGATAACTCAGAAATCAGCCATTTGCTTTTGTTTACATCTAATACAATGTTGCCATTGATCGCTTTTCATGCATGCTACCGAAAATATGTATATTTTAATCGAGTGTTTTTCATTGCATATAAGACCGAAACTGATATTTTATTTGAAATCAAATTTTAACAAAATTTATTTTGGGTTATTTCAATAATGTTTGTTTATTTATTTTATTTATTTTATTTATTTTATTTACGGTCATAGCACATTAAGACGCTGATGTTCCTATGATTGAAAAGGTATTTTTGTAAAACAACTAAAAACGATCTAAAAAGAGCATACGAAAACGTGAGTAGGCAACACTGTCGTATGGGCAAGCAATCAGCTGACACGTTCATACGTAAAAAATCAAAATGCGTTTGATTTCTACGTTCTGTTGCAAAGAAAATCCATACTTACAAAAATTAAATTATAGTCTAGAGTAATTAAAAAACAAATAAGGAAAGGGCTGTCTTCGGCTGTGCCGAAGGCTTTATACCTTTCATGAATACGCACAATTTTTCTAAGTGTCCGATCCTTACTTACAATTACTTACAATCTCTCCAAAACTGTTAATTTAAAAATACATAGCCAAACCACATTTATCGGAGCAATCGGTAATATGGGAGCTATATGTTATGTAAGTCCGATCTGTATGATTTCCATTACACACATCACATATATAATAAGTATCAAACCTAAAAAATTTTACGTTTCTAGCTTTCTATTTGCAAAATTTATAGCCCAAAACCCATTTATCGAAACTGTAGATTATATGGGAGCTATATGTTATGTTGGTCCGATCTAGCTGATTCCGACAAATGATTAATCCTATGATTTACTACACACATTACGCATATAATATGTACTAAGCATGCGAAATTTCGCTCTAATAGCTTTTTAATTGCAAGGGTTATAGCCCAAAACCCGTTTATCGGTACAATCGATTGTATGGGAGCTATGCGTTGTATCGGTCCGATCTTGCTGGTTCCGACAAACGATTAATCCTATGCAAAATGGCGCCTGCTTTCAAAATTTCAGCGAGATATCTGTAAAACTGAGGGACTAGTTTGCGTTCAAACAGACGGACGGACAGACGGACATGGCTAAATCAACTCCGCTCGTCCCCTGATCATTTCGGTATACTCAATGGTGGGTCTATCTCTTCTTCTTCTCGCTGAAGGGGCCATCAGCGCCTAGAACAAATCGCCCATCAGTTTTGCAGTAGCAATATGAAAATTCTGATGTATCCATCAGCACCGTCTTGTAGGGATCGGACCAAAGTTATAACACCATTTCAACTTTATTATTTTTAACAATTTCAAGCCAATCCCGAGCATTTCCGATTTTCCTGGTTTTACCTTTGAAAATACAATTATTGCGAGGGTAGATAAGTTGAAATATCTGGGAATATGGTTCGATACTAACCTAAATTGGATGGAACATATAACCAGATTGAAACTGAAATTAATACCACTAAATTTCGCCATATACAGAAATAGAAATAATATACCTAGAAAACAACTATGGCTATTGTACGATTCGTATTTCATGTCAAAAATAGCGTATTTAAACCCAATTTGGAGCCGGTGTTCAGAAAACAAAATAAATGAACTACAAATTCTCCAAAACAAAATAATAAAAAATATTCTGTCACTACCGAGACTAACTCCAACAATGAATCTTTACGAGAACAGGCTTGATATTAGAAAGTATAGCATCCTACAAACACTGCTAACTGTTTTCAAAATCAAAAACAACTTTATAAAACACAACCTTGATTTAAATTTCACAGGAAACTTAACTTATTATTTTAGAAATACACTCTACATAAGAACTTTCTTTTTCCGTACGCAAAGAAGCACAAATTCAATACGCAACTATGGAGTTAGAATATTTAATAAGTTGCCCGATAACATTAAAACATGCTCTGATCTTATGGATTTCAAAAGGCAGGTCAAAAGCTTATTGTTATTAAATTATAATTTTAACCTGTAAAAAGCAATTCTTGTTTTAATTTAACTTATAAACAATATGAATGAATTAACATAAATCGAAATTAATAAATAATAATTATGATAATATATGTAAATACTTTTATCTAAAACCCAAAATATGAATTTGAATAAATTGTGCGCTAGCATATGTAACGCTAGTAACTTCCACATATGTATAACGCAATTGGCAGCGTAGCAAGTAAATTAGAACTAATCCCTACCAACCATACGCAGAGAAAAAAGTGGATAAAACATAGGTCGCGCTATCCAGAAATGAAGATAAAAAAGTGGATAGTTTTGTATGGGCGCCGTGCAGATATTATCCACTTTCCCCTTGTACAAGTCGTGTACGTGTGAAATTGCATCACTCTCGAACTCATTCAGAAACGCCATAAGAAAAACATAGCTGAACTTTTCTAGCAAAAAAAAATTTCCCAAAACAAATGTGACAGCACAGCAAAGGTTGCATACTTTTAGGCACTGCCTGGGCTGCCATCCTGCTGAACTCTGTACCCTCTTCAAAAAGACCCACAAAACGTCCAATAAATTTCCAAAAGCGTTTATGTCGATATTTTTATTTATTTGTACAAAACTTATATCACAGCAAATTTGTACATATAATCTTAGAAGACACCTAACTAAATTGAAATTGAATAGAGTTAAAAAAATAATATAATATAAAATAAAATACACAAAAGGACGAACAAAAATGCTATACAAAAAACAACTCTGGCAGCTCTACGTCGGTGTAAGCAAATATTAAATTTAATCAAAATGAGATATCACGGTGTTGCAACTCTCAATTCAATGCGCGTACTCCTATGGGTTAGGGGTTTAGATTATGTCCGAGATAGTCATACCTGTCATAAGAGGTATGGACGTGCAACTCGTTTGTGATGCCTCGGGCATGATGCCTCTTACCTCTAATCATCTATTTTCTCCTTCATTTCGCAAGGAGGGATGATACGACCTAGAAGGTTTCATACATTGCTACCACGACAGTCGGAAAATACCGGATTCATATCCGGCCAAGGACTGGCAAATCGACAACATTCCCCAAAACCATTGGGCAGTTGCTTTTTGGTTATACAACAACGACAACAACAATTGTACGCACAAATTCAAACTACATAATCGTTGCTGCTGCTGCGTTAATGCTTTGTTTTGGACCAGCAGCACTGCCGCTACTACCAATACCTCAGCGAAGTTCTGCACGAAATCGCGGTCACCACTGCTTCCAAATCCAACAGAATTTAGGATGGAACACTCTGGACAGTCGGCAACATGCGATCGGTGGTAATCCCAATCATCATCATCAATTCATCCTATATAGAATTTAATTATATTAATAACATACTTGCTTCATAATACTTACATTTTAAGTGTGACCAAATTCCACATACGCTTCTGCAAAAGTAATTAAAACATAAAATTCATTTGTAATATAAATCTATTTGGTAAAATTAACTTTCTATAATGATACTTACCTCGATTACAATGCAAATAAAATATTTTTTCAAAAATTTGAAAAATTCTTTTTCAGATAACAAAACATAATTAATTTATTAAACAGCTGTCTTATTTGACTTTTTTATGATTTTGTTGTCAATTGTTAAAATCATATTATTTCATTCAAACACATTGAAGTAGCAATAGCGAAAAAAGAGAACGATTTTTGTTTGGGAAATATTTTCATAAGAATGCGTTGGTGTTGGTATGGAGGAGAAAAAAAATAGAGATGGTTTTGGAATTCGATAAGAAATTGACAAAAACCGGATAGCCTTGGTTGGTAGGGTAATGTTAAGCTATCTTCTCACACAAAATGTAATTTTTCGAGAAAAGTTGTATTATTATAAATACGCCCCCAATAAAGAAAAAAAAAAAAAAAAAAAAAAAATCCATGCTTAAAAAATTCTACACATATGTATGTACACATGTAATTATGTGAACGCAATGTGTGCAAATAAGTAACCAAAACAATAGCAAGGGAAAACTGTTTACAAATTGCATACCTAGACATCTTTATGCTCATGTGTATATGCAAAGCAGGCGAAGGGAAAGGGATGACAGAGACAGGCAATTTTTAAATATCTGTATCTAAGTGGTACATTTCTTCATTTATGGTACGTTATTAATTTGCCTGCATGCACACACGTTCACATAATTACATACATACACACATATGGGTAGAATTGTTAGGTACGGATTTTCTTTTCTTTGCCTGTTGAAATAAACATGCGTTGCGATGATTTCACGTAGCGGTATTTAGTGCAATATATTTGCGAAAAATTGCGTTCCTTAATATCGTCTGAAAAAATTAGAACACATTTGGAATTGGCCCAAAATAGTCGCAAAATGGTCGAAAAGAAACCCGAAAAACTCTTATATTCCAATATTCCAAATAGTGCCACAAACAATCCCGAAATCATTCCAAAAGAGCAAGAGGTTTTCAAAAATATCCCAAAATCAAAACTTCTGCGCCATTTGTGAAAAAAATTTCATTTAGATTTGAAACTAAAAGATGTTTGAAAAAAATTGTAATAAACCATTAAACTTTTTTTAAATAAAAAATTATTCAGTGCAAATTTCTTTAAAAAAAAATTGTGTAAATTGTGTAAGCGAATCCTGAGTTGTGTGAACGAATCCAGCACAACATTCTTGGAGAGCAATCCTGCCAACAAATAATTGCTGGATTCGCCTTTACCCTTGGTAAGTAACTTATGGCCGCGTCACAACCAAGTTTCGCATGTACATGCATTTAACGCAAACTTATGCGTCACAGGAACAGCGGCACAATCCCCACGCAAGGTTTTGCATTTGTAAACAGCTGATTTTTATTTGCGCCAATTTGTTATATTAAGCGCGCACCAAAAGCCAAATGTCAAATGCTTCTTCTTATGCTTTTTATGCACCAAAAGTTGAAAGTTGGCAACTTTTGTATGACAGATGTCGCTAATGATGCGCGGTGTGTCGTTCTTCACTCAAATGAACATTTCCAACTCATCTGTCAATGCATGATGCTGCGGCAAAAATTGATTGTGACGGGGCTATTACATAAGTAATCCTTTTGACCAATTTCTCGAGGAGAATAATTTTTATCGTAAAACTAGGTTGCACAACAGTAGGGCGATGATGCTGTGCCATTTGTTGTTTATGATGCTGTGGATTTATTGATTTTGTTGTGAAGTGGATAAGCCAACTACAAAAAATATAGAGAAACGTATCAAAAGACTTGTTTTGTTACCTCTGCAACAATAATCGTCATTAGCTTTGTTCATATTAGTCGCCTTTTACTACCGGCCCACTTCGGGCATATTCTAAACCCCTAACCAGGAGGGGCTATGTGATTTTTGTCGACACGGATATAGATATGGTGTCTCGAAAATTCAAATGTGTTGTTCACAGAAATACTTGGGATTGCGTAGCCGGTGTTGGACCGGCTAAAGGTTATTTTTATAAAGTCTGACTGCCACTCAGTGTGTTATTAATGTTAGATTTATTAAAGTGGAAGTGCTACGTAAAAGGTAGCTGTGAGTGGCCGTTTGAGGTGTTGGCGCCGTGGCAAGCACTGTGGTTTTTTTTCCTACATCCAAACAAGGGTACATATAAAAATAATTATAACTATTTCATATACTTTTATTTGTAACCAATTAATATAGTTATGGGTAATCGTTTACGTGGGGTACCGAGCGCTAATACACAACCAAAAATGTTGAGATATGTATCAGGAGACGCGCTTTGGTCCCAGGAGCATGAATATAACTCCGCTGAACCAATATTTTTAGTAGCTTGCGAGATATTTGCAGTTAAAGTTCAGAATTTTCTGTCATTGTCATGTGGTTGTTGTAATCACATTACCCTGTGAGAAAAGAGTGGCACGCGGAAGGACATCACCGTGGCGGTAGCCACGGCTATGGCAACCACCCGGAGTTTGAATGGTGTAGCCCAGGGTTATTTTTTGAAGCGCGGCCGAAGGCCGCCTACCCGGTAGGGTTTTCTGCACATAAAAAACATTAATCGGGCCCCTAAACCCTGGTCAGTTTTCGGTTTTTCGCAAATATTTTCCAAAATAATGGAAATATTTGTTGAGCGGAGTTATATTCATGCTCCTGGGACTGAACGCGTCTTTTGATACCTCTCCCGACATTTTTGGACGCGTATGTTAGAGTTATGTATTATAAGTATTACTTAAGATTAGTCATAAGAGAGAACTTGAACACAATTAGTATTAAGAACCGTTATATTTAAAAACTAATCTCTTTAGTTTTAGGTGTAAGCTTCATTTCAAATTCAATGTTAATTCAGTTGTAAACTAGAGATCAAGTAATAAAGGTGAATTTTGATATTTCGGTCAATGGTTGAACTTATGTACGGCTCGTGGAAAATTAGTAATTAATATACCACATTAATTTAAATTTCGGAAAGAAATAAAGTTTCTCTAAAATTAAATAATTTTACGCTTTACAACATAAACAAAATTAAGGAAAAAACAATAATAATAATTACTGAAAAATTGTGAAATTCAGACTCAACAGAAAAACTTGAAAACACACAAAGTGTACAAAACTTTGCGAAACTTGAAGTTTAAATCCAAAATAAAAATTTATATTAAAAAAAAAAAAGAAAAAAGAAACGTAAAAATATTAAAGAAATATCAAGTGAATAAGTGAAAGCTGCAGCATTGTATGCTCTGTCCAAAGTCCAATACATTGGTGGCACAAAAACATTTGAAGGTCAAGGAGTTGAAGCAAAATCCGAAAATTTCCGTCAATTATTATTCATCAAAGTCATTCAAAGGTCAAAGTTATTCAGCTAAACACTGAGATAATTTGTGCTGCAACTACAAAAGCAATGATTTGAAAGAGAGGCGAGAGAGTAACATCGGTAAAACCCCTTCAGTGTTGGTCGCCTTGTCGTGGAAAAGGGGCTTAAGTATCGTATTGGGATCGGTCCTGGTGGATGGGTCCTAATGCGAGACGAACTAAGAGGAATACCTTTTATTCCCTACAGCAACAGGCGTCGTGTACGTGTACGCACCAACGGTTGATGCAGGGAATGCTAGGATATCCGCGCCAACGCCACCCTAAGCCCAAGGTGTGAAGGCACCGTGCCGACGGGCTGAATGGTCAGCGGGTGTTTATCGAATAGCTGACCGCGTACGGTCCCCTCCGATGCCCGGGCAAGGTCGGTTGTATAAGTGCCTTACCCCGGTACATTGGCTCTGCCGGGGCGGACGAACCCCTTCCAGTCTACTCGTGGGACTTTTTATGGAGAATTCAAATGGGACTTACATGGACTTAAAGTTACAAAAAACAAACAAAGACAGAGAGGATGAGGAGGAGAGCGTTCTGGGAACGCTTTCGGAGGACGATCTCCTGGCAAGTAGCCAGGGGAGCGTCAAAACCAAGGAGGACAAGGGTACCAGCCACAGTACCCCTGTCCTTCCAAGCCAAATGACAACCAGAAAAGAGGGAAGCGCACCAGCCACAGTGGCTCCCAAAAAGAAGAGGTCGAGGAAGTCCTCTGGCACCATCGAGAAGGCTAGGTACCAGAGGGCCCTCTATATCCTCAGCAAGATCCGCAGAAATAAGGAGAGCGGTGGGGTCCATGCGCGAGATGCCGAGGACAGGGTGAGGTATGAGGCTGTGGTCAAGGACTACGAGGCCGCCCTCGCAACCAAGCCCGCTGCTCAACCACAAGAGCAACAACCGAAAGTACGACAGTCGGCCAAGCGAAATCGGCAAAAGGGGCAGATACGGCCAACAAAATGAGGGCCCCCCACTAGTGCTGCAGCGAGGCACACCTACAGTGAGGTGGTCAGGGACCACCTCCAGGTAGCGCTGGTAGATGCTACAAGCAATAATGGGAGGCGAGTGTTGGCGGTCTGGACCTCCATTGAGGGACGGCTATCTGAGATGGTCGTCGAGCACCTCATGGAGAATCGAACCCCAGTGCCAGTATACGATTGCGACGACGTTGCTAAGATCAGCGGAGCATATGATGGCCTTACGCTTAAGATCATCAACGCTTCGGAAATTCCCAGAAGGCCCCGGGCGCGCATTTGGTTACCCAAAATGAAGTTGGATGAAGGGAGCATCATCCACTGCCCTAAGGTGCAGAACGTGGGCGTCCCGATGGACGACTGGGAAATTTTAAAAATAGAGGATCAGCAGAAGAATAGCCAGCCGGTGCTACTGCTGATAAATAACGAGTCCCTGGGGAACTCGTAAAACGAAGAAACAAACTAACGTTTGGCGTCAGGACCGCCAAGCTGAAGATTTTCCCAGCAGCAGTAGCACCGGACAACAATTTAAAGGAGATAGACGACGCCGATAAGCTCCTGGGGGAGCTTAGCCTGGCGGTGCCAGCCGGTGCTGGTTCCGAGTCGGTCTCCAACGCAGGTGCGCAGACCCGGTCCGATGATTAGGGTGGCGCAAATAAACCTGCAGCACGCAAAAATAGCCTCGGACAACCTTCTAGTCCTCCTAAGGGAGGAGGACATAGACATCTGCTTGGTGCAGGAGCCTTGGGTATGGTGGTCTAAAGTTAAGGGCCTCCATACCAGAAACTATAACCTGTTCTACACCCACGGAGAAGGTAAACCGAGAGCGTGCATCCTCGTTAGGGACACCTGGAGGAAAACAAGGGTGGTTTTTATTCCGAAGTCTGGAAGAAGGGGGCACGAGCTGGCCAAAGATTTCCGCCCAATAAGTCTCACGTCCTTCGTGCTGAAAACATTTGAGAGGCTTTTGGACTTACACATACGGGAACTCCTGGAGGGCCTGTCCTTTCAGTGGCGCAGCATGCGTACATAATTGGCAGATCTACGGAGTCTGCGCTGCACGAAGTAGTGCGGACAGTGGAGAAATCCCTTCAATTTAAAGAATTTACACTAGCGGCGTTTGTCGATGTGGAAGGCGCTTTCAATA
Organism: Sphenella marginata; assembly: GCA_951509765.1. Classification (NCBI taxonomy): domain Eukaryota; kingdom Metazoa; phylum Arthropoda; class Insecta; order Diptera; family Tephritidae; genus Sphenella; species Sphenella marginata. The sequence goes on along the minus strand of OX608079.1, from coordinate 39,109,746 downwards.
ATGTAAGAGCCGATGCAATAACATCAGCGCTAGTGGGGGTGGGGGTGGAGGAGCCAATCAGGAATTGGATCTCGTCCCTGCTTAGGAAGCGTGAGATATCAGCAGACCTAGGGGGAGCAAAGGCTAGTAGGCAGGTATGTAGAGGTACACCACAGGGAGGGGTCCCCTCGCCTCTACTTTGGATCATTACCATGAACGATATCCTCTTAAAACTTAATACAAATGGAGTAAAGATTGTGGCGTACGCCGACGACGTGGCGATCCTAGTTTCGGGTCCCTTCCCTTCCGTAATGAGCGAGATTATGGAAAGAACGTTGGCAAAACTCAGTAGGTGGGCACAGGAAAGTGGCCTTAGGCTGAATCCGGATAAAACGGAGCTTCTTCTCTTCACGAAGAAGTACAAGCCACCTACCTTCGAACTCCCTAGGCTAAATGGCCAACAGCTAACCCTGTCTCCCAGCACTTAGTATTTGGGGCTAATAATTGATTGTAAGTTAAATTGGAAAGCGTGCATCGAGGAGCGGGTGAGGAAGGCCTCTATCGCTTTCTACGCCTGCAAATCAATGTTTGGCAAGAAGTGGGGTCTAAGGCCGAAGATAGTGCTGTGGATGTACGAAGCGGTAGTCAGACCGGTGCTGACCTACCGTTCGGTGGTGTGGTGGGAAGCTCTTCGGAAAAACTATAATCTCACTAGCTTGCAAAAGGTTCAGCGCACAGCGTGTGTTGGCACCACCGGGGCTTTACGCACCTGCCCCACTGCGGCATTGGATCCTATTTTGAACCTGCTCCCAATTGACTTGCACATACTATGCATATCGGCACAATCCGCACTGAGGCTCCGGGAGTCTGGGTGCTGGAAGGATACTCAGAAAGGGCACAGCAGTATCCTTAGCGATCTCCCAGCGGGAGTAGTTAGCAATTCAACAGATCATTATCCTCACAAACTGAAGTTTGAGAGCAATGCCATCACAGCATTTCCAAGTAGGAATGAATGGAGGAGGGGCGAGATAATAAGTGATAGGGGTATACAAATCTTCACAGATGGCTCCAAGATGGACTCTGGATATTTCTGCTGCATTCAGGCTCCCTTCGTATTGCAGCGTTTTTCAAGCAGAGGTTCTTGCGATTTGCCAGGCATGCAAAGCGCTCGAGCAAAGAAACATAATTGGTAAGGCTACTATCTTCTCTGATAGCCAGGCGGCGATAAAGGCAATCGCATCGCCGCATACTACTTCAAGCGCAGTGCATGCATGTAAGCAAGCCTTGGCAGCGCTGGCCGATAATCTGGAAAAATGGAGGGTAATGAGAAGGCTGATTAACTGGCACGTAGGGGCTCATCAGGGGAAGAAGTAAGCAAACTTGAGACGGGTGTAGCCCTAGCAGTAGCAAAGGGAGACATCCATAAGTATTACCTAAGTGAGGCACAGCGTAGGTGGAGGGGCATCGCTACGTGTGCAATATCAAGAGCCACATGGCCGGAGTATGACCAGAGGAGAACAAGGAGTCTTCTAGGCAGGTCCAGGGCGGATACGTACAAACTTATAGCGGTCTGCACAGGTCACTGGTCGATTGGCACGCATGCGGAAAAAATGGGTATTCCGCATAACGAGCACTGCAGAAGCTGTAATGACACCACTACCAAAGAGACCGTTGAGCACTTCCTGTGTAAATGACCGGCTCTAGCTAGAACGCGATTAAAATCTTTCGGGACCCCCTTTTTGGAAAACCTAGGGAGGGTATCTGAAATAGGGATTCCTAGCATTCTGGAATTTATAAACAACTCTGGTTGGTTGTAGAGAAATATCCGCATTACTGTTTGTAGGTTCGACGAGTCCTTATGGCATCAAAACGGCTTCTAAGAAAGCTACTTGGGCGACCTTTTCCAGATCGCAGCCATTTTACCTACCTAACATCGGTAAAAACCATGGCGTAATTAATAAGGTGACATTTTCCGATCAGCTGATTGCTTCTTCTTCCCTGCGAAATGGCGCAAGTGTCATTTAGTCACTTTTGTTTACATCGCTTCTTTCTATTTACATTCTGTTGGTAAATTTATTTTTGAATTCTTAACAACATAAGGAAGTTAGTAAAAACAATGCAATTGCATAAAGTTAGGAGTCATCACTATCAAAAAGGAATCGTGGCATAAGTGAGGGTCTCAACATTCAATGTAATGCTTAGTGAGGAGCGGGTCGAGCTTTTCTTTTAACATTAGCTCACTTAGAACTATTGGCATTTGGTACAAAGAAGGCAGTGGAATTGAGTTAGAGGCTGGGCATCATTTGCAGGGCAATTCAGCTAGATTCTAAATGCATAATGCTTGTGAACAGGAACTTGCGGGTTTCTACTACAGCCACATTGAAATCAACAAAAATCTTCTTTGATTATCCTATTTTTAATTTAGAACTCATCGCACCGAGGCACTGTGAATCGAATAGAACAAGCTAGCTGGACAAAAGTGACCATTGAATTTTAAATAAAAATATATTGTAGATGACGGCTAATAGTCCAAATATCACGAGTAAAAAAAAAAAATTTACTTAATATTTGCTGATGTGGATGTAATTAGCTGCTAATCTCAGAAAAAGTTTTTTATTTAGACCATGTTGTTGTTCTAAAAAACACGCCGAAATTTGAAAATTTATTTATTTGTTAGAGAAAAAGTAGTAGTATTCCACCAGCTTCCAGTCTGAAATTTATGTAAATCATAGCCGTGGCTCCGTAGTCTCTAAATGTACTAATTTCGTTCGGAACAAATTGGTCCAACTATTTTCTTTTCTAGCTTATTCCTTCTCGATTACAAAAAAGGTTGTGCAGACTCTGTTAATAGTTGTTCAGATGTGAAAAGTACTGATAGTGATTAAGACTTATTTACATTTTAATTTATATTACTTATAGCAATAAGGATATCTTTGAAGTATTTTTAGTTTAATGTTAACATAGAATGAGTTTTTTCAACGAAAATAAACTTGCATTGTTTTTAACCCTTCTGCTATGTTTGGGTCAATTTGACCCAATTTTAGGAAAAACTTAACGAAACTCATAGGTTTCTTTCATAGATTCATGTTGATTCTTCTTCCACTTGTTTCCTGCATGTTTGCTAACAAATTAAACCATAATGGTTTTCAACACTACTAAAAATATCTTAAAGTGTTTTTGCTACACTTATTGTGTTACTGGGTCAATTTGACCCACCATGTGATTCAGTGTACCCTAATGTATACATTTTTAGGAAACTATTATAAAGAACAGTATTTATGGAAAACTGCATACATTTTTCCTATTTTTCGCATACCATCTTTATCAATTATTGAAAGCTTCATTAGTACTAACAGATCTGCGAACCTCTGTTTTATGCATGAGTGCAAAAAACGCTTTGTATGTCGTAGAAAATTTGCCGCTTCTTCTTCACTGTCATAGAGAAACATACTTCGCAATTAGCAGCTTAGTGTGTAAAAACTGCCAGTAAAACATTAACCAAGAAATACAAATATTTTCTATATTAAATAATAAATGATTTTAGATGAAAACAAAAACGAAGTTTGGTTAAAAAAATTATAAGCAGCGCTAAGTCTTCATGAGTGGGTCATATTGACCCAAAACACTAAAAGTGCGATTTTTTTCTAACGTAGCAGAAGGGTTAATGAACTAATTTTTGTATTGACAAATCAGACAAAACAAACAATTGGAATAAAAATAATTATTAATTTCAATGTTTGGCTGTAAATATCTTTTTAATGGAGATAAATGAAAAATCGATTTTTTGTTTCTGGCCCACCCTAGTACGTATGTATATTATCCAAACATATTTTGTCCTTAGACTTCATTTTTACCTAAATGTGCACAATATACTTGGATACAGTCATTTAAGTCCGAAAATCCCATAAAATAATTTTGTCCAGCTAGCCTGTTCTATTCGATTCACTGTGCGAGGTACAGGGATTGTTCATGGAAAGTGGATGAATTAATATCTTCAGGGCCCTGGAAGATATAGTAAATATTGTTAAAAAATATAGAAATAATTCAAAAACAATTGCACCAATCCTCAAAACAAAATTCAATTTCATTTACATTTTGACATTTCACTCACTTTCTTAGGCATTTACATGAGCGTAGTTAGCATTTCATGAAAAGGGGAACAGAAGTATATTGATGACATTTTGGTTAGATATATAGATAACTAGCCTTAATCCACGGTTCTGCTACCGTGGTATGATATCTGTGTTACGTTTTTGTCAATGATATAATTATTCACGATAGGTAATAATAAAATAGCGTAGTTAAATTGGCAATCAACCTTTTTAATTGACTTCTAATAGGCGAACTCTGTAAGCTGTCTCTAGTCACTAATAGAGACATTTTGTGGTCAATTTCAATTTTGAGCCAATTTGGTATTCAGTAAGCTGTCTCACATCTCAAGTCTTAAAAAAACAGTCACTAATTTGTGAGCTGGTTGTAGGCAGGTCACAAACAAGAAAATATAGGGTTAAAAATTAAATAAGTTAAACAATTTTTTTTTTAAGTTTGAAATTATTTATAAATATTTAAAAAAAATAACAATTAATGAATAAAAAAAAGAAAAAACAAAAGTAATAAGCTGTCCTCGATCCTGGGTTCGAACCTGCACCGCTCACATTGCACCACGAGACACTTACTACCTGTGCTATTGCACCATTTAGTTGAGCGCTGTCAAATGCTGTACTTCAGATTTATGCATATCTTTTTTTTACCACACATCAATAGTGAACTTTTTATGATTTTCTCTTACAGAATACCAAAATCAGCAGAAGTCACAAAAATTGTCTCTAATGAAAAATCTCAAATTTAATGACTTGAGATGAGACAGACTTACAGAATACAGCTAGTAATCACATCACTGCGTTGTTTTAACAACGAAATCACTCCCCGAAGGTTTTGGGGAGTGTTGTCGAAATAACAGTCCTTGGCCGGATATGAATCCGGTACTCCCTTACGGTACTGCCCGACTGTCGTGGGAGCGATTTGGTATGACCAGTGCAACCTTCTAGGTCATGTCATCCCTCCTTCCGAAAGGAAAGAGAAACGGGTAATAAGAGGTGGGAGGCATCATATCCGTAGATCAACCATAGAGTTGCACATCATTACCTTTGTGCATATTGGTCGCCTCTTACGACCGGTATGCCCACCGCGGGCATATTCTAAGCCCCAACCCGCAGGGGTTGGGACATCACTGCGTCTGCTTATCCACCTTCTCTTTCGTGCTCTCTTATTCGGCACTGGTTGGAAAATTTCGAGTGTATTTCCATGTAGGAAGAGCTTCAAGAGGAGGCTAATACATATTCAAAAATGTCGGTAGAGGTAACAAATTCGCGTTTTTACGTCAGTATTGAAACTCCAATTTTTTCTGTAATTTTCATTCAATTTTGGTTGTTGAGGAAGGTGTTGTGCACATAAATACCACGTATGCAGGGGTCAGCGACCCTAGCTGGAATTTCCCCCTTAGTATGTGCCCCTTCATTCCTTATTTGTTTTTCTGTCATTTTACTTGTTCAAAACGAATTCGCCCTTTGTTCTTATTTTAGTTTGTCTGACATTCAAGCCATTCCGAAGCAACAACAAAATACATGTGTTTGTGTGTGTTGCGATCACCTTATATAGATTCGCCTTGGTAAAAACACAAAAGCAAAATACAGGGTGGCGCAAAAGTAATCTTCCGATGTTTTTTGGCTGTAATTCAAAAACAAAATGAAAAACTTTGATTCTTCTTGTGGATTATTTTTATTTGGTCTTTTAATTTTTTTTACATCAAGTCGAGAATATGATGTCATGTAAATGGCCCCGCCACAGTTGATTGTCATTTGAGCCCTTTTTATGGCATTTTCCATCACTTTGGGCAAAACTTCCGGCGATAGGTCCTCAAATTCTTGAGGAATATTGTCTTTAAGAGTTGCAAGAGTCTGAGGCTTGTTGACATAAACCCGCGACTTCAAAAAGCCCCACAAAAAGAAGTCTGGAGCTGTCAAATCAGGCGATCTTGTTGGCCAGTGCAAATCGCCAAAACGGGAGATTAGGCACCCGGGAAATTGTAGCATTACATAAACACATTGCCCTTTTACTTTAATTGTCATGTGCACATAAAAAATGTATAAACAAATATGAATGTATATAAACAACATTCTGCCCAAATTAGTTACATTGAACTCAGCGGGAGTTTATACAAATAGTGCACATGCCGCTCATAACGAGGATCTTGTTACACTTGTGTGGACGGTCAAAGACACCGCCACAGACAGTCGCAATGACCAACTGAACACAACGTCAGTTTGTCAATGCGACTGACATATTTATATTTTTATTGCAGTCATATGTTGACTTAGCATATTTTAGAATTATGCATTTTTATTTGTATGTATTAGTAAGGTATCTATTTGTATATGTTTTAGTTCGTAAATAATTTGTAAGTATTAGTGTAAGAATTTTGTATAAAAGAGAAAGTATTTTCAATAAACATTCAATTTGGATCTGCACGCTCAACATCTACGGAGTGTTATTCTACATGGCGATCCTGCCAGTTTGGTAACAAAAAGCGAAAATTTGCTGAAAAGCAAAAGCGCTAAAAATACCAACTGGTATCCCTGATTGCAATCCTGAATGAAATTTGCAGAATCGAGATGGACAAAAAGATACGCAACATGATTTCCATAGTACATGTTGTATGAGCCATCATTAATTTAATAACAACAACAACAGCAACAAGAGTATCCATATAAAATAAATTTACAACAAGGAAATAAGGATTCCATCTTACATGGCATAAAAAGCATAAATAAGGATTCCATCTTACATGACACAAAAAGCATATAAAGGGTGGAATAGAATACCTGGAATAGAATACCTGGAATAGAATACTGGAAGACGAGACTGGCAAAGCATAAAAAGGGTGGAATAGAACCATTACAAACCACTGGAAGAAGAGTGACTGGCAGCATACGTAACTGAGGCAGTAATTATTTTTAAGTATGCATATATTAGAATGATTTGAGCACGCCTCACGGCCGCTAAACCATTGGCATTTAAATATGCCTAGGGACTAAAAAACAAAGAGAAAAAAAAAAGATTGTAAATTTTTAACAAAAAAAAATAATGCAGAACACTTTACCGCAGGAGGAAGTTATTAATTGTCATAAAGAATTTGACAGGATATTCCAACGGTGCATAGACACCTTTACAAAAGCTAGGGAACAAATAATTGAGAATCAAAAGAGTTCTGAAAAAATAGGGCCAAAACCGATTACTATAGAAGAATATCGGCGGAGGAATAAAATTAATAAGGAAGAAATTCCAAAAATTCCTGTCCATACAATAGTACGTAGAAGAAAAAGGGCAGGAAAACAGGTTAGAAAAAATAAAGAAATAGCCGAAACCTACAGGCTACTAAATTTAACAACAGACAATAAGGAAAGATTAAAACTAAAACAAAAAATTAGACAATTAAGAAGCAGAAAATAAAATTATAAATAAATTTTTGAGTAAATTTGAATTGCCAATTTTAAAACCACTTGAATAACCTTTTAGTATGGATAGTGCTTTGCCAGACTATCTTGACTACGACAAAATAAATTATATCGTTGACAATTTAGAACGCGAAGACGAAAACGAAGTACGTAAGTCAAGATCTCGTATGAAAGGAAGTAATAGAAATAATTTGTGCAAATTAAAACAATTTTGGAACTATATAGGAATGGGTAGAGAACCCACCATGGAAGATTTGTTATACCCTTCCACGGTAATAGAAGAATCATACAGATTATTAGCTACAGTAAAATCGGATTTAAAAAAAAAAAAAAAAAAAATATATATATATATATAAATAAATGAATGAATAAAAATCGACTTTTTTCTTTTTCTTTTGAAAATGGCTGGGTGGAAAATTGCCTTAAATGGAATATTGATAGGAATAGCAGGATACGAGGTAGGAAAAGAAAGTTCTGCAGAGAAAAATTATGCAAACAAACTAGTTAAATATGAACCACATACTATTGTAGAAAATAAGGAAGAGCTTTCCGACAAATGGTTGACTGTTTTTGGATGTGTAGTCACATGTTTAATTGTTGCAATTGCAATCTTAATAAAAAATTATATCAAAAACAAATTGAGACAATTAAACGACGCACACCAACGCGTTTAAGAAATGAGTAGATGGCAAGAAATTTATAACGCATTATCTGAAGAAAAAACAAAAGCCAGTATATCATACAAATGCATAAATAAAAGCGCTCTTATAAAACCAGAAACAATAGTCAAGCATTTGAATAAGACAGGTAATTAATACAACAAACCGTATACTTACCAAAGAACACCAAAAAGAGGCTAGCCAATTTTTTTTCGCAGTACGAGATAAATTGGTATCTTCATTAGCTAGGCACAATATAGAATGCAACATACCAACCACAGTGCAGGAGAAGCTTAAACTAGACTTCAATTTCCTTTTGTTGGAACGCGCTCAGAGTCCGATTCCAACACCTTCCACTAGCCAGACAGCAACAATAAAAGAAAGTAAACCAAAAAAAACATTCCCACGACAGCCGGTTCTACGTACCGGAATGACTCGGGGTTTCCCCGACCAAGGGCTGTTATTTCGCTACCCCCCTGCCTAAACCGTCAGTAATCTTCCCCCCAATAATGTCATCCTCCGAGCAGCTCCTTGCAGCGGGACTGCTCAAGACTCTCCTGATCCGGGCTGGTATTGAATCCAACCCGGGACCAAGAGAATGGATCTGCTGTATATGCTGGAAGAAAATTTATGTGAAACGCTCACACTCAGTACAATGCTCCAATTGCAATAGGTGGTTGCACCTAACAAGTTGCTCCGGACTAAATCCCTCTACCCATAGGCCCGCTAGTTTTTATAGAACTTTTGTGGCCCCTTGCTGTTCACGTCCTACGACGTCCCGTGGCCGTCGTCGATCCGCCGCATATGTCTGACTCTGTCACCTCAGTCTCCACGACTAGCATCACAAATGCACCTCAGCAAGTTGACCTTCCTAGCGGTCGCTCACGCCCCCAGGCGTCAACATCTCACACAGCAGCTCACAGCTACTCCCTACGTATTACTTCCCAAGTGGAATTGAGCAATGCCGAGCGTCCGCTATCTCCCGCCCCCTCAGTCAGCCCCTCTTCTTCCAGCATCAGCACGAGTATAAGTCACAACCATCAGCTCCTGGTCCCTTATACTACGTGCACTGTTTGTCGGTTAAGATTATACACGCTTTTGGCATCGGTCAGGTGCAATAACTGCCTTGGCCTGTGTCATCTGCTTATATGCTCTGGACTCGCAAACAGGAACTTATGGACTGATACGTACGTTGCGCCATGCTGTCGAGCTACGCAACCTTCAACGTCATCTGAATCGCCTCTACCTTCTGGTAACGCGATTCCTTCGACTTCAAGAATGCGTCGTAGTGCGCGACCCAGCCTACTACCACCTAGGCATGCGCATCAGTCCCTGACCCCCAGCATCAATTCTACTCCCCCTTCGCACTTCGCAATCCTGCAATTTAATTGCAACGGCCTAACCGGCAAAATAGCTGAGATTACAAACCTCATGAAGCGACACAATATCAAAATCGCTGCTATTCAGGAGACAAAGCTCGGTGGAAGGTCAACTCTTCTGACCTGCAACGGGTACAATGTACACCGTTGTGATCGTGCGAGAGGGCTTGGGGGTGGTCTTGCATTCATCACGCATCAAACTGTGCAGTACCGTCTATTTGAGCCTGACATCGACCCGAGGGACACCACCTTAGAACGTCAAGGTATGGTTGTCCGGTCAGGCGATGTCGACTTGGAAATCATAAACGTATATATACCTCCTGTCACCTGCTGTCCCAGGGATTATCACCCTGACATTCGTGCGTTACTTAGGGGTGAGAACCGTGTTATCCTTGGTAACTTTAACGCACACCACGACCTGTGGCACTCCAGCTTACAGGCCGATGGTAGGGGGCAGGAGCTGGCTGACCAAATAGACGATTCGACGTTCTGCACAGTTAATGGGGATGCCCCCACTAGAGTGGCGGTAAACTGCTCTAGCTCGCCGGATATCACCATAGTCAGCGCAGGTCTTATAAACTGCGTTGACTGGCGACCGATGCTGACGCTTGCTTCGGATCACCTTCCCATTGCGCTCTCTATCGATCGCCCCACCGACTTTGTCACTTCTGACAATCGCACCTTTGTTAACTTTAACAAAGCCGACTGGGAAAGTTTCTTAACATCTACAGAGAGCGCCTTCGCTGCTCTCCCCACTCCGTCTGACGTACGAGAAGGGGAAAAGGCGTTTCGTATGGCCCTAGTTTCAGCCTCCCGTCAACACATTCCGTCAGGTAGAATAAAGGAAGTACGCCCATTCTTCCCCGCAGAGGCAGCGGCCCTGGCAAATGAACGTGACCAGACTAGACGCCTTGACCCTACGGATACCCAAATTAGGGATCTTAATGCGGAAATCAGACGCCTAGTAGATAAACACAAACTTGCTAAGTGGGAAGAGCACCTAAGGTCTTGTAACCTCTCGGCTGGGGTTGGCAAATTATGGTCGACGGTGAAATCTTTGTCCAACCCGACTAAACCCAACGACAAAATATCAATCGCCTTCGGCGATAAGGTTCAGTCGAAACCTAAACGATGCGCGAGCGCTTTCTGCCGACAATTTGTAATGCATCCTCCGTTGGACAAAGAAATTCGCCGAGCCACCAGGGAAGCGCATAAACCCAAAAACAGCGATGCGCCCATTGCCATCTCCACAACCGAAGTACAAGAGGCAATACGGAGATCTAAGAACACCAAGTACATAGGCCCCGATGGCATCTCCATGCTGATGCTAAAACACCTCGGCGACGAAGGCATAAGATATTTAACACACATTTTCAACCTTTCCTTGTCCACCTTTGTCATACCTGAAAGATGGAGACAGGCAAAGGTGGTCCCACTATTAAAGCCTGGCAAGCCAGCTGCCGTAGGGGAGTCATATCGCCCGATATTACTTCTCTCGCCAGTAGTGAAAGTGTTGGAATCCATCTTATTACCATATTTCACCGCTAATTTGCGACTCGCCGAACATCAGCATGGTTTCCGCAAAAACCACAGCACTACCACCGCGCTGAACGCCATTACCACTCAGATAGGGGACGGACTAAACCAAAAGCGTCCAAACCACAGGACAGTGCTAGTTGCGCTTGATTTGGCCAAAGCCTTTGACACGGTCAATCATGCTCGACTATTGAAAGACCTGGAAGATTCGTCCCTTCCCCCCTGTCTTAAACGTTGGACTGCCAATTATCTGAGTGGTCGTCAATCGTCGGTAGAATTCAGAGGCGCCCGATCAAAACCCAGAATAGTTAAACAAGGGGTGCCACAGGGTGGTGTCCTATCCCCGTTTCTATTTAACTATTATGTATCGAAACTTCCCCCCCCACCAGAGGGTGTCTCGATCGTCTCTTACGCCGATGATTGTACGATTCTGGCAACGTGCCCCTCCATTGAAGAACTCTGCTCTCGCATAAACTCGTACCTCCCAGCCGTGTCGGAATTTTTCGCTGGTAGAAACCTGGCATTGTCACCGAATAAGTCCTCGGCTACCTTATTTACGACGTGGACAACGCAAGTGAACATGGAATTAGACGTCTACGTTGATAGTGTTAAGCTACCAACTGTCTCACACCCCAAAATCTTAGGGGTAACGTTTGATAACATGTTCAAATACGGCGCTCATGTTACCGCAATTGTCAATAAAGTCCAAAGCCGTAACAAAATCCTCAAGTCGCTAGGTGGCAGCACTTGGGGCAAAGACAAAGAAACGTTACTAGCTACATACAAAGCAATTGGTCAGCCGGTACTGAGCTACGCGACGCCTATATGGTCGTCGGGGCTGGCTGACACACACTGGACGAGGCTTTAGGTCTGCCAGAATACCGCCCTTCGAACCGCCACTGGGTGTCTTCTTATGTCTCCTGAGCACCACCTTCACAATGAAGCGAAAATGCTCGCCGTTAAAGAGCATAGCGAAATGCTGACCAGGCAATTCCTATTCAACTGTTGCAAACCGCAGCACCAGAACGGACGCCTGGTCAACGAAAATCCGCCCCCCCAGGAGGATAAGAAGCCATCTACGCAAACACTTCGATGAGATCCGGCACCTGATTTCCACGCCGTTTGATCCTAAGGTGCACCGGCAGGCCCTCACCCTTATCCACACCGATTCGGTAAATTCCTATGTCAGCTCTATTCCAGCGAACGCCGTTCTTCAGGCAACAACTCCACCCGTTACCGAAGAGGAGCGCGGGATGCCTAGGGAGACTAGAGTGATGCTGGCCCAACTCCGGTCTGGATATTGTAATAGGTTAAACTCTTACCTATCCAGACTGAACCCCGACTTGCCTAATGTTTGTCCGGCATGTGGCTTGTCCCCCCATAATACTAACCACCTTTTCGTCTGCTCAGCTGAGCCTACTCTTCTAACACCCATATCCCTCTGGTCCGCCCCTATCGAAGCCGCTAGGTTTCTAGGACTTCCGTTAGAAGAGCCTGATGACATTATTGGGTAGATACGGACTACCTAGGCAGGGCTACGTGGCGTTACAACAACAACAACAACAAAGTAAACCAAATTTTCAACCCATAAATACCCCAATCATAAAAGTCACAATGGTGCAAACATCAGTTGAATTCATTAAAACTGCTTCGTCAGTGCTACCTGAGTTTGATGGTAAACCAGAAAACCTACACAGTTTCTTGGACGCCCTTGATATACTTGAGCAAATCAAGGATGAGCACGAAGCTTTAGCTATAACAATGATAAAGACCAAGCTAAAGGGAACGGCAAGAAATTTCATCAGTAATGAAAGCACAATAGAGCAAATAAAAATTAAATTAAAAACCGCAATAAAGGGTGAATCAGTAGAAGTTTTAACAGCTAAACTCCTGAACATCCAGCAGCGTAGCAAAACTGCTAACCAGTACACTGCGGAAGTAGAAAAAATAACAAGGTCATTGGAAGGAGCGTATATCTCAGATGGATTAAATCCAGACTTAGCCACGAGATATGCAACACAGGCAGCAGTCAAATCCATGTGCAAAAACTGCTCCAACACCCAAGCTAAGATGATAATGCAAGCGGGAACGTTCGCAACAATGAACGACGCAATCTCCAAATTCACAAACAGCTGTACCGAAATTACAGGCAGCTCTAACACAATTTTAAATGTACGACAACAAGGTCAATACCGGAGTAATTTCCGTGGAGGTTACCGTAGTAACAACTATGGAAATTACCAAAATAGAAGATACAGACCACAGTCAGGCTACAACAATAATTTTAGATCAAACAACAACAATAGTAACAATAATAGAGGATCACAATCCCGAAATACAAACAGACCATACACACAAACCCGTAACGTGCGTAGTTGTACCGAAACGGAAAACCAGGAAACTCCACTTCAAAATTAACAAAACGAAAAATATGCGTACTTAATCTAAACTTAAACAGCTATATATCTACAAAGACATCGTTAAACAATTCGTACTCAAATTTTTTAATTGATACGGGAGCCGATATCTCCATAATTAAAAAACAGCAAATAGATAATAAAGGAAAAATAAATACTGAACAAATCACAGATTTGAAAGGCATTGGTCAGGGAATAACTAGCACTTTCGGCACAATCAAAGCAGATCTAAGAGGCGATGACCTTCTAATTTATCATAAATTTCATGTTGTAGAAGACAACTTCCCAATTCCATGTGATGGAATAATAGGCCTAGATTTCATAAAGAAATACAATTGAAGGGCGAGAGTCCAAAAGGGCCTAACCCACACTTTTTTCGAAATTGAGTTTTTATTTTTTTCAGTTTGCCAAAACACGTCTTGTCACGTAGGCGTTGACCAAAAAATTCTAAAAAATTTTTTATGAATTTTCAAAGTTGGCCGAGGTCCTAACCCGCGGGGTAGCGAGAGTGCAAAAGGGCCTAAGCCCTCATTGCGCCTTATGGGGAAACCGTGTTTTTGTTCATATCGCTCAAGTTTAAACAAAAACCATAAGTCTGCGACAACATCTAGGGTGTTTAGCGTTAATGAGAAGCTTCAAGTAATTATCCTACGACAGTGTTTTTTGATTGTGTTTTCCTAGGTTATGTTGTGACAGTTCAAAGTGCGATCGGCATGTTGACGTTTATGTAAATCGTTTTGTATTGGGAATTTTTAATCAAAATTTCAAAAAACCGCAATCAAGGCGTTGTGGAGTAATCCCCACTAATCATTTTCCACTTTATTTCATTTCTCTAGATTGAAAACTAGCGGAGATATGCCAAGACAACGAGACTCTCGTCGCGAATCGCGACGCCAGGGTCACGCGTATACGACAGCCAAGGGGAAAAACATCAGTGCGAAACAGTCTCCGACTGTTGATGTGAGTGTGCAATAATAATTAAATAAAAACAGGAAATGAACAATAGCTGACGCCGGCAAAGTGAAAGGCACCTTCGGGTTAGGCCCTTTTGCACTCTCGGCACCCCTTGGGTTAGGCCCATGAGAAATTCGAAGTCTCGTAATTCCGAAACTACTGCACCGAATCGCATGAAATTTGAACCCCTAAGAAATGCTATCAAGATCTAAAAGTGATTTCACTTTCAGATCAATACACTGAAAATTCGAAAAATGTGAACGTTTTTCTCGCGCCTTGAAAAATTTTGAAATTGTGGGTTAGGCCCTTTTGCACTCTCGCCCTTCAATTGTATTCTAGATTACGGAAAAACAGAGGACAAACTAATTTTAAGACCATATGATTTCCCTCAAACAATAACAATGAATCTAACAAACTGTCTGTCCGTCAACACAATCACAATTCCAGCTAGATCGGAAGTTATTAGACAAATTAAAATAAACACAAACAACAAAAACATTTTCATACCACACCAACAACTATCCGAGGGCATTTATATTGCAAATACCATTACAAATAACGAGCAAACCTTCGTGAGAATTATTAACACAACACATAACAACACAACTATTCAAAATTACAAAATTAATACTGAAAATTTAGACGATTATACACTAATTAAAGCCATCCAACACAATAAAAGTTGCATAGACACCGAAAAATTAAAAAGACTAACTGAAAATTTTCCAAATTTTGTTAAAGCTCAATTAACATCACTTTGCACAGAATTCATAGATATATTTGCACTAGAAACAGAACCAATTACTTTTAATAATTTTTATAAACAAAAACTGAGTCATGTATTTAATACAACGGAAATTGATGTGGTATGTGTAACTGAGACCTGGTTTAAATCAGATATCCCGAATTCACTGTATGCCCTTTGCGATTTTTCACTATTGAGAAATGACAGGTCTACTGGATGCAGAGGTGGTGGTATAGCGATTTATTTTAAACCTAAGTTAAAGTGTAAAGTTTTACATAAGTCGATCGGTACTGATGTAGTTGAATGTATGTTTGTAGAATTCAGCGATAATACTTATAAGTGTATAGTTGCTTGCATATACAACCCGCATAAATCTAATGACCTATCATCCGTGTTTGCAAAAATTAATGAAATTTGTGTTAATTATGTTCACATCATTGTATGTGGAGATTTTAACATTGATATGTTAACTGAAGATAATAAATCTAAATGTCTGCAAAATACCTTAAACAGTGTAGGCCTTACGATCGTGAATGAATACGCTACTCGTTTTGCATATCAAAATAAACCATCTATGCTAGATATTTTCGGTGTCAGTGATGTTGATAAAGTAAACCACATTGATCAATTTCCTCTAGCTGGCGTGTCAGACCACGAATTGATATTTTTGTGTTACGATATTGTTTTTAATACGGCGCCTCAATTGACAAATTTAACTTTTCGCGACTTTAATAATATCAATATGCCTGCCTTAGTTAGCGAAGCTAGTTCAATTGATTGGAATCTCTGTTGGTTTTTACCAAGTGTCGATGAAAAAATTAGTTATTTCACAACAATGGCTACGAGCTTATTTGAGAAATATGTGCCGACGCGGTGTATAAAAATCATCGATAGCCGAAAACCGTGGTTCACTAAGGTCATTTTAAACCTTATAAGGGATCGAGAAAAAGCATATAAACACTGGAAGCGCAATCCTACTCGGGAACGGTGGAGCGCATATAAGAGTTTACGAAATAAAACAACGATGAAAATTCGCCAAGCTAAATCGATATATTTTAAAAACAAATTTACTGATGGTATTTCCACCAAAAAGTTGTGGAAAGACCTCAAGTCACTAGGAGTTGGCGTAAAAGAAAAAGTATCATGTACAATTGACGCAAATGATATGAACCGTTACTTTATCGGGCTGAATATGCCGCAAGTACACGGATCGCTGTTTGAAATAAGCGAAGATCTTGTATGCGATCGTTCTATAGAATTTACATTTAACTCAGCCACCGAAGATGATGTTGTCAGATGCCTGTATGCCATCAAATCAAACGCTGTTGGTGTGGATGGTATTAACCTACGCTTTTTAAAGTTGATTCTGCCTTTTGTGCTATCCTCACTGACGCATATTTTTAATTTTATTCTAAAGTCATCTACCTTCCCCACACAGTGGAAAGTGTCAAATATCATTCCGACCGCAAAAGGAAATACGTATGACTCCCCAGAAAATTACAGACCTATTAGTATTTTATCATCACTGTCGAAAGTATTTGAAAAGTTTATCTCGCGTCAAGTAGTGTTCCACCTAAACAATAATAAACTCTTATCTGAGTACCAATCTGGTTTTAGATCAGGGCACAGTTGCTCCACAGCAATACTTAAAGTGACAGAAGATATCCGTCCTGCTTTTGAAAATAAAATGTTAACAATCTTAGCTCTTTTAGACTTTTCGAAAGCTTTTGACACTGTAAACCATAATATTCTGCTACTTAAACTGCAACATTATTTTGGATTCGACACCGCGTCTATAAAATTAATTAGGTGTTATCTTTCAGATAGGCAACAGCAGACTGTGTGTGGCGGCAGCATCTCGCAACCGAGCATCGTATCTTCTGGTGTGCCTCAGGGTTCCATCCTAGGCCCCATTCTATTTACTATTTTCATAAACGACATTGTCAGATGTTGCCAAAATACGTCTATACACTTGTATGCCGATGATACTCAGATCTACCTGTCGCGTCCTATTGGTCTGTGCGAAGATTTAGTGTGCAGAATAAATGATGATTTAAAAGCGATATCTAATTGGGCTAAGGTGAATGGTCTTAGCCTAAATGCAGCAAAAACGCAGGTCCTGCCAATATACTCAAACTCTTATGACATTAATGAACTGCCATCTATAGTATTGAATAAAACCAAAATACCGTTTCTTTCGGCTGTGACTAACCTTGGGTTTAAAATGAACTCCCGACTTACTTGCATAAGCCACATTAATTTCGCTGTCTCGAAAATATATTATATTCTTAGGAGTTTGTGGCTTGGCTCTTCTTTTCTTCCAATTAACACAAAAATGAAACTTGTAAAGGCACTTGTTGTTCCGCAAATCACTTATTTCGAAGTAGTATATGGTGATTTGGACTCAGAATCCAAAAGGAAATTAAATCTAGCTTTGAACAATGCTGCGAGGTTCGTTTTCTGTAAGAGAAAGTTTGATCACATCTCTATCTATACCAAAAATATTCTTGGAACGAGCTTGGAAAATTACCTTAAAATCAGAAACGTAATTTCTCTTTTTAAAATAATTAAATACAAGAAACCTGGCTATCTCTATAAAAAACTTAGCTTTGTAATATCTTCTCGTACTAATAATATTGTAGTGCCAAGATTTGTATCCTTACCTGGATCAAGATTATTCTTTGTTAGTGCTGTCCGACTCTGGAACTCATTGCCAATGTCAATTAAACATATTAAATCGGATAGATGCTTTAAGGTGGCAGTTGAAAATCATTTTTCTTAGAAACTTTTCTTACATCTGCTCATTTTTGAGGTTTTATTCTTCTCTCTAATGCAATATACCTTATAATTTCTTGCTTTTTTTTTTTTTTTTTTTTTTTTTCCCTTTCTTTTCCTACCTTCTACAATAGTTTAAGCTATATCTGAATGTAATATCCATAAGCTCTGTTTAGAATCAAATATCACTAAACTCTGTAATTTATATGTAAAACGTACAAAAAAAGACTCAGCGTCTTAATGTGCTATGACCGTAAATAAATAAATAAATAAATAAATAAATAAATAAATAAAAACTATATATGAAGGATGACAACCCAGTTTACATTAAAAATTATAGATTACCTCAAACCCAAAAGGGAGAAATAAGCAAACAAGTAAATAAGCTAATAGAAGATGATATAATAGAACCCTCCATATCAGAATATAATAGCCCAATCCTACTAGTCCCTAAAAAATCACTTCCAGGAAAAACAGAAAAAAGATGGAGACTAGTAGTCGACTACAGACAGGTAAATAAAAAGCTAGCAGCAGACAAATTCCCACTTCCAAGAATTGATGACATTTTAGACCAACTTGGAAGAGCAAAATATTTTTCATGCCTAGACCTTATGTCAGGTTTTCATCAAATCGAACTACACCCAGATTCAAGGGATATAACTTCCTTTACAGCCGAAAATGGCACATATAGGTTCAAAAGACTACCCTATGGATTAAAAGTAGCACCAAATTCATTCCAAAGAATGATGACCCTAGCATTCGCAGGGCTCAAACCATCTCAAGCATTTCTCTACATGGATGATTTAGTCGTATTAGGTTGCTCCGAAAATCACATGCTAAAAAACTTAAGACACGTATTCTCCACTTGTCGAAAATACAACCTAAAATTACATCCAGATAAATGTCTATTTTTTAGCCAAGAAGTAACTTATTTAGGACACAAATGTACAAACAGGGGAATATTACCTGATCCAAGCAAATTTGAAACCGTTCAAAACTATCCAACGCCAAAAACAGCAGATGAAGTTAAAAGATTCGTAGCTTTCTGCAATTATTACAGAACATTTGTTCCGAATTTTGCAGAATATTCTAGAAAATTAACTAGGCTTTGCAAAAAGAATGTTACCTTCGAATGGACAGAAGAATGTCAAAAAGCTTTTACCTACTTTAAGGAAGCATTAATTAGTCCAAAACTTTTGCAATACCCGAATTTCGAAAAAGAATTCTGCATAACAACAGACGCTAGTGGATACGCTTGTGGTGCAGTCCTTAGCCAAGAACACAATGGCAAACAGTTACCAATTGCTTACGCTTCAAGGTCCTTTACAAAAGGCGAAACTAACAAAGCTACAATAGAAAAAGAATTGGCCGCGATTCATTGGGCCATAACCTTCTTCAGACCATACGTATATGGCAGAAAATTCCTAGTTAAAACCGACCATCGCCCATTAACATACTTATTTTCAATGAAAAGTCCTTCCTCAAAGCTGACACGAGTAAGACTAGATTTAGAAGAGTACGATTTTGAAGTGGAGTACATAGCTGGTAAAGAAAACCATATAGCGGACGCATTATCCCGCATAACTATAACAAATTTGAAAGACTTGTCAGTGAAAGCAAGCAAAATATTAAAAATAACTACCAGATCAGCAGCTAAAAAGAATAGCAAGAATATTGAGAATAAAGAAAGTCATACAGAGAACCCCAAAATATATGAAGCGCTAAATAAATTTGAAGTAAAAAGACATGTCGAGCTCGTTTTCAATCCTCCGAAATTGTATTTCAAAAAAGGAAAGAAAATTTGTAGCAATTTTGATACAAGCAACCTAATTGTTGAGGATAAGATTGACTTAGGACAATTCTTTACCAGGCTTGAAAAAGAAGCCGGCAATTTAGGACTTGTACAAGTACAGTTGTCCTTAGGGGACAAATTGTTTAAAAAGAATTATACTGCAGAGGCAAATTTATGGAAATGGGTAATAAAGTTCTCAAAAAGTTAACAATCGCTCTAACCCCAGAGGTTATATACGTGACAAATCCCGGGAAAATTAAAGAAATTCTGCAAAAATATCATGACGATCCTATTAGTGGTGGCCACCCAGGAATAAATCGCATGACAGATAAAATCAAGCAGAAATATAGCTGGCTGAATATGAAAAATGACATACGAAAATACATAAAGACGGGTTCAGAGGTGACGTATCGGTAACCTTATAAAACAGCTGATTCGACCAACCTTATGAGAAACAATGTAATCGATTATTGGTGCTACTATCTGTAACGTAACCTTACCGACCAAATGCATGTTGGTTTTTCTCTTACGTTAAGGATACGACTACAGCGATACGACTACTGCACCAATGTCCCAGCCTTAAAGAACTGCATCCACTGCAAGAAAAATAAAACAAATAAACACATAAAAGAGCCAATGACAATAACGGAGACACCTCCGAAGGCATTTGACATTGTACAAATCGATACAGTCGGACCATTACCGAAATCGATAAATGGAAACGAATATGCAGTTACCATTATATGCGAGCTAACAAAATACTTGGTAGCAATTCCGGTCCCAAGCAAACACGCAATTACAGTCGCTAAAGCCGTGTTTGGGCATTTCATCCTAATTTATGGACAAATAAAAACAATCCTGACAGACATGGGCACAGAATATAAAAATAGCCTATTCCAGGAACTGTGAAAATTGTTGAAAATTGAACATAAAACTTCAACACCATACCATCATCAAACTTTGGGTACTGTGGAACGCAGTCATCGGACATTTAATGAATACATACGTTCATACATATCCAGTGACAAAGACGATTGGGATGAATACCTTAAGTACTACGCGTATTGTTACAATACAACACCGTCTACCATACATAAATATTGCCCGTTTGAGCTCATATTTGGGAAAAATCCACCAAATTACGAGTTTTTAGAAGAAAACAAAATCAGCCCACTGTACAATCACGAGGCTTATGACAAAGAAATAAAATATAGACTCCAGATAGCACAGCAGAGAGCTAGAAAATTAGTCCAAGAGGCTAGAGAAAAACAAAAGTTTAATTATGACAAAAGTAGTTATAGTAAGGAAATAAATATAGGAGATTTAGTATTAGTTAGAGAAGAGGCCTCTCATAAGTTAGAAAATAGGTATACAGGACACTATAAAGTAAAAAATATTGATAAAAATAACAACTACACTTTAATTCCACATAGCATAGGAGACAGTAACAAAAACAAAAAAGAAATCGTAATTCATAAGAATAGACTTAAACCAATCTAAAACTCGTAGCGTTAAAAAATAAAAATAAGCAAAGCACTTTATTCATAATAATTCAGTAATAACAAAAAAAAAAAAAAAAAATCCATAAGCATTCCAATTTACTCAATCTTATACACGGCACAAGCCAAAAGAAAACAATATCAAGTATCAAATAAAGTATACAAACAAATAGAAATAAAATAAAAACATGTGACAAAACAATGGTAACAAGATCCTAAAACAATTAAAATTTTCAAACAAACATCAAGCGGTTCAAATAGATATATATAGTTGACTACAAATATATATATCTATTTTTTTAAGAGGGAAGGTGTAGCATTACATAAACACATTGCCCTTTTACTTTAATTGTCATGTGCACATAAAAAATGTATAAACAAATATGAATGTATATAAACAACATTCTGCCCAAATTAGTTACATTGAACTCAGCGGGAGTTTATACAAATAGTGCACATGCCGCTCATAACGAGGATCTTGTTACACTTGTGTGGACGGTCAAAGACACCGCCACAGACAGTCGCAATGACCAACTGAACACAACGTCAGTTTGTCAATGCGACTGACATATTTATATTTTTGTTGCAGTCATATGTTGACTTAGCATATTTTAGAATTATGCATTTTTATTTGTATGTATTAGTAAGGTATCTATTTGTATATGTTTTAGTTCGTAAATAATTTGTAAGTATTAGTGTAAGAATTTTGTATAAAAGAGAAAGTATTTTCAATAAACATTCAATTTGGATCTGCACGCTCAACATCTACGGAGTGTTATTCTACAAAATGCATCCTTCAGCATATCGGTTGGGGAACGTGCATTGTGTGCTGTTGCACCGTCTTGTTGGAACCACATGTTTTCCAATCCCAATTCATCAAGTTGCTGCAAAAAGAACTCGTTGACCAGTAGGCGTTGGACGGCCAGGAAATCTGCGACGAAATTCACGTTGTGCCAAAGTCACCGACCGATTATTGGTCAAATAAATAGTCAGCAATATTCCACGTTCTGGAGCAGTGTAGCGGAACATTGTTTATTAACGTGTATTTTGCATGTGTTTACTACACAAATGTCAAAACAGAATTGATTTTAGGGCCCAATCGCAAAATTTATAGCATTTTCTGATAGGAAGATTACTTTTGCGCCACCTTGTATAAGTCTAAAGGCAGAAGAGATTATTTCTCATACTCAAAACCGAACAACTTGGTAAGTGTGAAGCTATATTTACTTCGGAACTCCATTCAACCGAAGTTAACTACAATCAGATCGGTAACAAGTGAACATTGGAACATTTGTAATAAATAAAAGCTACAAGAAGACTAGAATGGAAGCCCTGGACATAAATGTTAAATTTAAGTTAATATCAACTAATATTAACAGCATTCCCAGCTTCAATGGAGAGCGAGATGCACTTCTAAATTTTTTAGAGAGAATTGATTCTATGCTTCCGATTCTAGAATCGTTTCCAGTCAAGGGTAGCATCAAAGATAAAATTGTAGGAGATGCAAGAAAGTCTTTGTTGGTTAATGGAAATGCAAATAATTGGCCTGATATTAAACAAATTTTAGTTGATCAACACGGCGAAAAAATTCTGTAGACGATCTTATTGATAAAGTTAGAATTTGCCGTTGTGATTTTACAATTGAAAATTTTTATAAAAAGCTTAACACATTATTATGTAGACTCAACAATGCGTTATATTTTAGCAACGAAACTAATCCAGTAATTAAAGGCCCTATTACGGTTTACAACTCAACTTTACTTTAGTTGAAATTTTGCAATTTGGTATTAGCGATTACAACTCAACCTGTCAAAAGTTGTAATTTGGTATTATGGATTACAACCCAACCTGTCCAAAATTGCTAGTTGAAATTGATAGTGTAACAACTTTTGTGTGGCATTACCATTTACAACCCTGTGCTAGTTTGGTTGTCTACAATATCGAAAATTGACAACTGCTCACTAGCAGTTGTATTTGGATAGCGAATGTACCCTTTTGCTGTTATTTTGGAAAATATATAAAGAAAAATGGAGAGCGGGCTAGTAAATCTTTTAAAATTATTTCAGACTAATATTTAATCGTGAGTTTTGTACAGATTTATAGAAAAAACTAGCAAGGAAGTCTACGTTCGGGTGGAACAAATGTTGCAGTTCTTTTCTGGGTGAAATTATCCGAACGTGAGTGCCATCAATACAACCTACCACGCCTGGTAATCCAGTTTTTGCGTAAAATGCAGCTTTTGAAGCGTTTTGCTCTTCTGCAGACATTTCGTTTGTGATCCAATTTGTACAAATACGCTGCTCAATAATATTTAAAGTTTCCTTAATAACTATTGACACTGTGGGTTGGGCTAGTCCTGCATTAAAATCGTTTCCACTGCATTTTTGATAGCTGAACTTAGCAAGGAACCGGAGAGTTGCGCACAGTTTTAATATGGGAGGCACAGACGTCCCTCGTACGCTTTTTTGGAAATGATCCTTCATCTCATTTAACAAGAAGCAAAATGCTTCCTTGTTTAAGTGAAAGTAGCTTACAAATGTGCAAAAAAACTGCATTAAAATCCATTTAGTTTAACAACAAAGTTTTCTTACTTGCTGCTTGGAAGTTCCAAAGGATTCGAATGGTTTATTAAAAAATAATACACACTTTCGCAAATATTAACAAAAATTTTTTTGCTTTCAGTTTTCGCTACACAATAGTCAGCTGTTCGATTATCTGTCAAATTGTGACTTTCTAGGTTAGCAACATCAATTCAACTTCAACTAGAAAAGGTTGTAGTCCATAATGCCAAAAAGGAGTTGAGTTGTTTTAAAGTTGAGTTGTCTTAAATACAACTCAACTCAGTTGAGTTGTAAACCGTAATAGGGCTTTAATAGTAACAGCAATGCCAGAATTGCTTTACATACATTTAAGCATGGTTTACCAGAACCAGTTAGAAGCATAATAATAAGTAGAAATCCATCAAATCTTAAAGACGCTTTTGAAATAATTAAATAAAATGGTTATTTAATGTACACAACAAACAATCATTATTCTGTTAGTAACAGAGTGCGACACGTAAGTAATGTACAAACTGAAGAGAGTAACATAGAATATAACAGAAGCCAGCATCAGCATAAGCAAAACAATACAAAATGTTAACGAACACTCAAGCAGAGGCAATGCAGGAAACGTAGTGAGCAACGTAGAAGAGAACAGGAACCAACAACACATAAAAGACAACAGATATTTAAATGAATTTAATAACAGAGGAAATGAAATTGAAAACGGAAACGGACGTGAATCGAGACATAATGCAAATGCACAACCATCTATGCAGTCAAGACGAACGTATAATTCTAATGGGCAATCAACGAGTGGTAATAGAAACATGGGTAGGTATATATTTAGAGTCTAAATTTTAGACAAACAGGTAGTTTGCAAAATGCAGACACGTATAATAATGAAAATCGCAATGAAATTCAGTCAGGCGCGTAGCCAGAAAAAAATTTCGGGCGGGTTTTGGCCAAAGTATCAGTAAATAAGAATTACCTGTAAATACACACATATTTATATTTTTACATATTAGCTATTTATAATTTTATTTATTTGAAATTTTTCTCCTTCTACACGGCTAAAAATTTAGCCTAAATTTTAATCCATTTATGGTTTACACAATTTTTAAAACTTTTTGGTAATAAATTCCAAACCTTTCAATTACCTACAAAAATTCTCAACTGGGATAAACAACAATACAACAAAAGTCGTATACACAGCGAATGTGTGTACTTTTCGCACAAAATTCATGAGTGCGCCGAAGCTCAGTAGGAAAAGCATTGCGCACTGATTTGGGGCCCGTCGGGTCGAGTCCTAACATTTTGCAGTATTTTTATTGTGTATTTACACATACTTTCATTCAAAAATAATGAAATTAGTCTAAAGAAGTTAATTTTACTAGAAATTCCAAAAAACCCTTTGAACGCAGAGCAGGGTGTATGACCAAACCAAATTTGGTTTAGAATTAAATTTACGCCGGTTGTCATAGAAATGCGAGTAATACAAATTATTTAAATTTTAAACCGAAAATGTTCTTAACAATTTTTTGAGTTGCAGTATTTTTATTGTGTTTTTACACATAATTTCATTCAAAAATAATGAAATTAGTCAAAGAAAGTTAATTTTATTGGAAATTCCAACCAACACTTTGAACGCAGACATACTGGTCTATATGTAGCCCAAAAATTTTAAATCTAGGCTGAAACTTTTAACTTTCTTCAGGAGTTACTTCGAAAGTAGAGTGGATGTTGAGTAAGCCAGCCTCTCCTGCCCCATTGTACTTCTTAGATAAGTTTTTAACCTTCGAAGGGAAGAGAAAGACCGTTCGCTAGGAGCAACGGAAACTGGAATCGTTGCAGCAATTTTTATATATCGATGTACCATAGAGAAAAAAGTGAACGTGCTTGGTCGCTCCTCCATTGGGATTGGAAAGTATTTTTCTTTTTCAGGGCTTTAGGCTGTTCAAAAGAAATCTAAAAACTCTATATAAAATGACGCTTAAGAAAAATTTCTTGTGTCAGAATCTCTTCTACTTTTCTGCTGCTAATTTCTGAAGAAAAACTGAAGTTTCGGAGAAATAAAAACAAAAAATATAATAAAATAACACTGAAATTATATAAAAAGCGGCAAATTGCAATTATTCAACATGCAAAATGGAACGTCAAAATTTCTTGGCTATCCATGACAATTTCATGGCCAAGAAATAACTGAAAATATTTTTTGACCATTTTCTTTTCAACAGGGATTTTACTTTTAAACTTTTTCAATCCTTTTTCGCCAAATTAGCGTCACTTTTTATTATGACCTGCCAAGTATAAGTACAAACTAATTGTTTCTTTCTCTTATTATTCAATACGACTGCGTTGTGTACTGCTTGGTAATTTTTGGGTTTTTTTTAAGCTTCTTGGTACTTTTTTTGGTTAAGCTTGTGGCAACCGTGACTACAACAACGAGAGACACTCCTTTTAACGATTTTTGCCCACTGTATTCATAACTCGAAAAGCAGTTAATTTGAATTTCAACAGACTTGAGTGCGAATCACTCTTGCTGTTGTTAACATGCTATGTAGTTGAAATGCTAAGTTGATCTTATGCAGAGCAAGTCTGATAGTTTTGCGCGAATTTCTTAAAGCGCCAAATGAGTGAGCCGTTGCAGGAATTTAGTTGTGACCTCTCATACTTGCTCTGATAATTGACTACCAATAACTTCTCTCAGTGTGAAATATTATTTAATTTTATTCTTTCATATTTTCATTATTTATTGCTATTAATGCTAATTTCTTAAAAAGTGAATAGAGTAATTATTCTAGTACAGACGTACATATATTTTTTAGTTTTCGGAAATTTGGGGGGGGGGGGTTTGTTGACTTCTTGGAAGTACCATTTCACGAATATTTCGATGGAACTATTGGTAATAATATTCTGTTTGACCTTAATATAATATTTGACTATAAAAGCAGAATGTTGTTAACAGATAGTGCGAGCGTGCCAGTATATTTCAATGAAGAAGAAGAACCTTCTTATAAAAAATATATGAACAATGAAGTTTTACAAATGTTTAATTGCGAAGAGGAAAAAAATATAAAATCTTTAAATCACCTATTTTCTGAACACCTAAATTTCAAAGATAGAGAAGTCTTAAAATCTATCTACTCTGATCTTTTTTATAAAGAAGGTCAAAACTTGACATTCACGAACGAGATTAAACATAGAATTATAAAAAAACAGATGTTCCGATATACAGCAAAATATATAAGTATCCTGCTATTCATCAAGCAGAAGTTGATAGACAAATAAAAGACATGCTAAGTCAAAACATAATAGTACATAGCAATAGCCCCTACAACTCGCCTCTTTGGGTTGTACCAAAAAAATCGATAACAGCGGAAATCAAAAGTGGCGAATCGTCATAGATTATCGAAAGCTAAATGAGCAAACGATTGACGATAGGTTCCCTATTCCGAATATGGAAAACATATTCGATAAATTAAGCAAATGCAATTATTTTAGTACGATTGTACATACACAAAAGCGACGCTGTTAATTCTGCTCCGCTGTTCGCTGAATTTCTTCAGAATTTTGCTTGCCAGTTAATTCGAGGAAAATCCACGCAATGCACAAACAGGCATATTCATATTAAAAGAATTGCAAATTAATATTTTGTTTTATTCTGCGTTCAACTTTCAATAGTTCAAAAATAATAAATTATTTTTTGGAAATTTCGAATTATATTAATTGCTTTTATTTCACCTTTCTAATTTTAAACTTATTTTTTTTTGGATTTTTAGGTCCTAAAAACCTATCTCTGGTCATTATCATCAGAAAACCATTAAATTTCCTGCCATATAGTTATACAAACATATACATAAGTGTGTATATGCGCATCAAAATATATATTATATCAGAAATACCCCATTTTTATACCCAGAGTACTAGTACTAGTACAAGGGTATTATAATTTTGTCCACATAACAGTACTATGTAGCGGCGCAAAATAATCGAGTTATATATAGAGTTCTATATATGAAAGTTCTTAGGTTGAAAAGAGGAGTTGATTAAGGCATGTCCGTCCGTCAGTCCGTCCGTGTACACGATAACTTGAGTAAAAATTGAGATATTTGCATGAAATTTTGCATACAGGTTACTTTCTGGCCAAGGTAGGTTGCTATTGAAAATGGGCGAAATCGGATGATAACCACGCCCCCTTTTTCGATATCGAAAACTTCGAAAATCACATAAATTGACATAACTTGCGTAAAAACTGAGATGTTTGCATAGAATTTGTTATGCAGGCTACTTTCGGGCCAAGGTGAGCTGCTGTGAAAATTTTCTAAATCGGATGATAACCACGCCCACTTTTTCGATATCGAAAATCAAATAAATTAACATAAGTTGAGTAAAACTTGAGATATTCGCATGAAATTTGGTACCCAGGTTACTTTCTGGCCAAGGAAGGTTGGTGTTTAAAATGGGCGAAATCGGATGCTAACCGCGCCCCCTTTTTTGATATAGAAAATTTCAAATAAGATTCTAGGGCCTATATCATTGCCAAGTTATGGTATTTGTATCTCGTTCTGAAAACTAACGCTGGGTATTTAGTGTTCGGTTCACCCGAACTTAGACTTCCTTACTTGTTACTTTTAAATACGAATCAAACAATGTGGCAAGCATGTTTTTGGTCGCGCACAAATACAATGGCAAATTGTGACGGTGTTGGGGTGCCGATCACTGCTTTGAACCATAAACATAATTTCATTTTATTACAGAACACGATCCACCATCGCAATCGGACGAAAGTGAGGTACCATGCTCGAGCAGCCAAGTTGCCAGAGGTATTTTGATCTTTTTTCTTTCATATAATTTTAAATTTAACATTTGTTTTCCTTTGACCAACAGTTTAAAGACGAAGTTTTGAAGTGACGGTGACCAACGAGGAGCGGAAAATTTGTGTCCCTTAGCCATAACCGGCATAAACAGCTTGTGTTAAGAAAGGAAAGAATGCAGTCATAAAGTGCTTATTACATGCATATGCATTTTAGGGCTGCATTCTTTTCTTTTTATATCACAATATTCATATTTTAGTTATTACTTTCTAAATTTTGTGTAAATACACTTAACTAGTTTTAATCCATTATTTATAAATACTTATATTTTTTTGTCATGAATTGGCAATAAAATATGTATATTGTAAATAGTACCCCTTTTGAAATGGTATTATAACTTTGGTCCGATGTTTGTAAGTATGAGAAGAAGAAGAGATAGACCTACCATTAAGTATACCGAAATGATCAGGGCGACGAGCTGAGTTGATTTAGCCATGTCCGTCTGTCCGTCCGTCTGTTTGAACGCAAACTAGTCCCTCAGTTTTAGAGATATCTTGATGAAATTTTGCAAGCAGGCGCCATTTTGCATAGGATTAATCATTTGTCGGAACCAGCAAGATCGGACCGATACAACGCATAGCTCCCATACAATCGATTGTTACGATAAATGGGTTTTGGCCTCTAACTCTTGCAATTAAAAAGCTATTAGAGCGAAATTTCGCAGGTTTAGTACATATTATATGAATAATGTGTGTGGTGAAAATCACCTAGATCGGACCAACATAACATATAGCTCCCATATAATCGATAGTTTCGATAAATGGGTTTTGGGCTATACATTTTGCAAATAGCAAGCTAGAAACGTAAAATTTTGCAGGTTTGGTACTTATTATATGAGTAAGTGTGTAGTGAAAATCATACAGATCGGGCTTACATAACATATAGCTCCCATATTACCGATTGCTCCGATAAATGTGGTTTGGCTATGTATTTTTAAATTAACAGTTTTGGAGAGTTTGTAAGTAATTGTAAGTAAGGAGCGGACACTTAGAAAATTGTGCATATTCATGAAACGTATAAAGACTTCGGCACAGCCGAAGACAGCCCGTTCCTTACTTGTTTTTACTTTGTATATAACAATAAAATATGAATATTGTAAATAGTAGCCTTTTTGTAAATTATCCTTCAAATACCAACTGTTAAAAAAAGATGCATTGTAAATAATATATCCATAAGTTTTATTGCATTGCAAATAACAGTTTTTTTACTTTTTATGTATGTATGTTACAATAAAATATGAATATTGTAAATAGTAGCCCTTTTGTAAATAATCCTTCAAATACTAAATGTTAAATAACAGATTTTTACTTTTTATATGACAATAAAATATGAATATTGTAAATAGTAACCTTTTTGTAATTAAACTAATTAATGATATTTAATTTTAAATCTTGTAATTATTATCTTCCAATTATATTAAAAAAAAAAAACATAATACAATTTTCGCATTGTTTTTAATCCAAAACAAACCAAAATTATATTACTAAATCCTTAGTATTGTATCCTTTTCTAATCTTCATTAATGTTTAAAAACTTGACCAATTTAAATAAATACTAGTTGTAACATCCTCATGGTATTCTTAACAAACTTTTATAAACTCCAACAATGTAAATTAGTTTTAGCCTAATTAATAATCGAATAACACTATCTAACTAAAAAAGTTGTAATAAAGCTTTAATATTAATAGTTAGTCATATTTGTAAGTTTTGCAAGCTCGTGACCAGAGAAACAATAATTCGTAATGAATTTTAATTGTCAGTTTTTTTGGGAAATATTGATAATTGGAGAAAAATTACAAAGGAAAAATCAACAGCGATGGATAGGATTACATGTTTCAGAGTTTCCAGGCTCATCATCAGATCCCTTTTCGGACACTGGGATGCGAACCAGTGTCTGCACCAAAGCCGCTGTTAGAAAACTCTAACACTAAGCTATGATGCCCTGTGACGTCACAATGCACTTATCTCCACTTCAATTAGTTCCCTTTTGTTTGTTTGTTCTTGCCAACAGTGAGCACACATTGTTGTTAGACCTTGGGTCATACTGACAAAAAAACTGACAATTAAAATTCATTACGAATTATTGTTTCTCTGGTCACGAGCTTGCAAAACTTACAAATATGTAAAAACAAGAAAGACCGCAAAAACCAACAACAAATTAATAGTTAGTGCTAAAATAAAATACTATTTATTATTTATAACAAGCATAGTTATTGACAATTTGTTTTTGTTTACTTTTTCCTCAAAGACTATAAAAATTTGTAAAATATTGAAAAATTTAGTTTCAATCCGTATTATTCTATTGTATTACAAAAAAATTTCAATAAAATATACAAATATTTAATCAAAATTATGCATTTTTGTGCAATTTATTTGGAAAAAATGTGTAGGTATCTCCATTTGACAATAACCACTTCAACTGGTATTTCATTAACCAATTCAGCTAATAAAATTAACCATATGTTACCCACTTTGATAACCAATTCAACAGATAATATTCACCATATGTTAGCCAAAACAAAAACCAACTGAACGAATATTTCGGCCCACTATTTAGCCAAAACAAAAACTATTTGAACTACTAGGTGTTAACAAAAACATTAACTGGTTTTGGAAAGGGAAATTTTTTATGACTGGAAGTATTGAAAAGTACAGCTATAGTTTTTGTTAATGGGAGAATTCGATAAGTGCAAGGGAGATGCGAAGTCACACATATGGTTAAAATCTTCACTCCGACTGAACAAATATAGCCACTTTGTAGACCATATGAGAAATTAATGAAACCCACTATTTAGCTACATTGGTAACCGGTATGTGGTTTGTAGGGACGCTTTCCAGATATATGTATATAATGATTCGCTTAATGAATGATGAAAACACGAAACCCATGTAGGGAACTCGGCGATAGTCCTTATAGAGATCTAATTTTTCTCAGAAGGAAGCTGAAGCTAAAAAACACCCGTTTCCGATACGTTATCACAGCTTCATGATTAATAAATAACCACCACACTTTTGAACAGGCGCGGAACGGGAAAATTTACAAAATTTCATGTAACCAATAAATTTCATATTCTTATATGAAATCCGAGCCCAAAATATTTGAAAACCAATTTCTTTATCGGTGTCTTTCAGGAGTTCAAGCAGAGCAGCCGAAAGAAAAAAATCTCCAGTCCGGAAGCTCCGGAAAATGCGTTTCCAATTACTACAGCCTTGTGGTTAAGTAAGCAACTAACGACATACGGCAGCGGACGCCGAATACCAATACTTTTGTAAGTTGGGTTTGACCTCGATGTCTTCTAAACAGGGGCAAACATTTCATCAATTCACAAGGTCTCTTAATCGTCATATATGCTATGATTATAAAACAAACATATTTTCTTTGTTGTTATTTTCATAAAAAATTTCAAAAGCACAATAAAATTGAGCAGCCTATGTAGTATATCAAATGCGCTATGTTATTTTTCAAATTGTATTTTTAATTTTAAGTGACAGGTATTTAATCAAATTTAATTTGGTGTATTAAAAGAGCTGTATAAAAAATATACAAAACAAGACCTTGTGAATTGTCTAATTGTTTTCCTATTTTTATTTTAGGTTAGTTTTCGATTTCGGATTCCTTATTGGTGGATTGGTGGTGTTTTCTAAACTGCGCTACCAACAAATTGGTATCAGCCTTCATTCTAAGCTACCAACAAAATAAATAGCATCGTTGCTTTTTTATTTCGGCATCTAACTGTTTATTGTACCATGATTCAAACTTATATATGTAATTTCATAGCCTACACAAAGATCTTTTCAAGGTTAGTTACAATAGATTACAAATATAGTTATCCGTTTACTGTACAAAAATCAATAATGTAGGAATAAATATAACACACATTTCTGCCAATCTCTACATATAATAAAATTGTAACAGGTCGATGTCTGTACATGGCAGATATCAACAAAAAATTGATTGGGGAAGCATTATTAAACGAGTAGAATCCAAATCAACCATTTTTTTAATGTTTGTGTGTCTGTCTGTCTGTCCGTATGTTTGTGGCCGTATCACTCTGAAAGTACTGAATGGAAATGAATGAAACTTTTTTCGTTGGATTGCTAGATACTCAACTTAAAATTTAGGATATTACTTTTTTCGATATCTCAACCGGTTTTGGAGTTATCGCCCAATATGTGGACCAGGGGTGACCAAAAATGTCTTAGTACAATATGAAAGTCAAACGAATGGTGCCAATGGGTACTGTTATATGCGATGCGCTTAATTTAAATATCTCAAATGGTTTCAATTATATATCTTCAAAAATTTCGGTCGGAAAAAGAGAAGGGGGGTAGATGCCATGTACAGACATCGACCTGTTGCAATTTTATTATATGTAGAGATATGTACCTATGTATTTCAAATTTCGAAAACTGGCCCAAATGTATTTTTTAATTGTTGTTGTGAACTATACAATCAAGTTATAGAAAGAAAGTCGAACTTCGAAAAAGTGCGTATAGGCTATAATGATTAAAATCGGACTCAGTCTGTTATACAAGTAAGTTCTGATACGCAGCGAAGCAAGCGGGCCTTACTAGTATGCAATAAAGTATAAATAATACAACTGGGATATGCCAAACCTAATTCTCTGACACGGTTAAAAAACTCATGTATATTTACCCAACGGCATTTAAGGAAGAAGTCGAAGCCCAAATAGATAAACTTCTCGAAAGCAGTATAACTCGGCAGTGGTAATCATATCAATAATAAAATGCATCAAAGAAAGAAACCAATATCCCAGATCAGGAACCACTAAATTAATTCCCATCCCAATTTCGACGGGGCGTCGTATTATCACAAGAAATGCCTCAAAGAAAGAAACCTATACCCCAGATCAGGAACCACTAAATTAATTCCCATCCCAATTTCGACATACATTACAAGGACTCTCAACAACAAAGCTAATGAAAACTATGCAACTCACGAAGAGAAAAGGCCAAGGAGTTTTAGCTACCATCAACGGTTAAACTCATAGTTAAGGCTGAATTCCAATAATTTCACAAATAGTTGACGATTTCTGTCAACTTAATTTCTAGTTAGAGTGAACTGTGGACGATAAAAATGGGCATTAAAGGGTTCACAGTAAAGTGAAATAAACTGTACACCTTGTGATGACTTCAAAATAGAAGATGACTATATTTTTTGGGTTACTCCTTTAACAATGGCATTGATAATTAAATTTTTTTGGAATAAATAAGGTTGGTATCAGGGATGCAAACCGCTCCGAAAATCGCTGCGGTTCGGTTCAGTGGTTCGAACCACTTCCCGAAAATCTTGGTGGTCCGGTTCAGTGGTTCGAAAGATTTCGTTAAAGCTTGGCCATAAATCAACCAAAAGCTAAAAACAAAAAATTAGGAAAAAAGCTTTATATTACTGATTCCTTGGAAACTGATATATTTCACATCGACTTTTTGTGAAATTTCAATGTTACGATAAATGAATTTTGAAAGTGTATACAGTGTAAATGGGGTATAAGAAATAGCCACTGACTCGCATTGCGCTACAACTTAGCCTATTAACGCCCACTATACCCATACGAGTACACTTATTCAAATACCGAAAAATGCATTCTAAATATCGAAAATATATAGTTTTGCTACAACTATGACATAAACTTTTGAACGTGCTTAAGCGACATAAGCTCCGGTTATTTCTTTCGTTTATTTCATTTGCATTGCATGCCATTGTAAATCGTAACTAGCTTATGAAATATTCCGTAGATATAGTTTATGTTGTGATAAGCCAAAGGGTGGTTTTTCACACTGAAAATGAGGAAGCCAATCACGCGCAATGCCTCAGAGCCAACAGTGCTCGCTCCCAAACAATACACAAAAGGTGTAACAGGTGCTCCGCGTTCTCTAAAGAACAAACAATTTTCCACATTTTCGCAACACGGTCGTCAGAACCTGAACCGAATACATAGTGTAATCAACAAGGTGAAGTAAGCTGCCAGTTTTCTAGCTCGAAATTCTCTTTTATTCTATCATTCGGCTATCTGAAAATTTTGAATCAATGTTGTGCCAGCAAACAGAGCTGTTTTTCTGCAAGGTGTTGCATATTTTTATATTTTTACTTGTATGGATGGGGAGTTTGTGGGAAATTTGAACAAAACAATTGGTGGCGCGAACTAACGTCAGTGGAATTAACGTCAGTGACGTTAATTCGCACCCAAAAAGCGAATTAATGTCAGTGACATTAAGACGCATGACCAAAAACGAATTAAAGTCAGTGCCGTTAATTCGTATAATATTTTGACTTTAGTTCGCTTTGGACATGCGAATTAATGTCATTGAGGCATTTGGGTTTGAGATTCGACGAAGTAGCGCCGCAAGCGAAAATTTGACTTAGGTCAGATCCAAAATTCGGGGCGTGATCCATGGTATTTACATATGTGCAGAACTCCTTTTCGTATTGGCGGCCTTCGGCCGCGCTTCAAAAAATAACCCTGGGCTACGCCATTCCAACTCCGGGTGTGCGCCATAGCCGTGGCTACCGCCACGATGATGTCCTTCCGCGTGCCACGTTTCCCACTTTTTCACTTTTTTGGCTCAGCCTAATGTGCCATTACAACAACCACATGAAAATGACAGAAAATTGTGAACTTTAACTGCAAATAACTTTTGAACGGTTGAAAAAAATCTCATTTCAGATTCTAAATCTAGACGTGGGTAATCGTTTACGTGGGGTAGCGAGCGCTAATACACAACCAAAAATGTTGAGATATGTATCAGGAGACGCGCTTTGGTCCCAGGAGCATGAATATAACTCCGCTGAACCAATATTTTTAGTAGCTTGCGAGATATTTGCAGTTAAAGTTCAGAATTTTCTGTCATTTTCATGTGGTTGTTGTAATCACATTACCCTGTGAGAAAGGAGTGCCACGCGGAAGGACATCACCGTGGCGGTAGCCACGGCTATGGCAACCACCCGGAGTTGGAATGGCGTAGCCCAGGGTTATTTTTTGAAGCGCGGCCGAAGGCCGCCAATGCGGAAAGGAGTTCTGCACATTAATACCATGGATCACGCCCCGAATTGCGGATCTGACCTAAGTCAATCCCAGATTCATTTTTTAAATCCTAGATTCATGATATAATGATCATAAGTCGAAGGTGATAATGAAAAATGAAAATTTGGAATATGAAAAATATGTACTGACTTTAGTTCGCTTTCTTAATGCGAATTAATGTCAATGACGTTAGTTCGCTAAAAATATTGACCTTAGTTCGCTTTTGGCATGCGTCTTAATGTCACTGACATTAGTTCGCTTTTGGGGTGCGAATTAACGTCACTGACGTTAATTCCACTGACTTTAGTTCGCGCCACCAAACAATTTGCATTGCACCATTTCAATATTCTTCAACATTCCGATTTTCCGATTCACGCTAAATTTATGAATAATGCTGAACGCTTATAATATATTATGTTTAACTAGCTGACCCGGCAAACTTCGTTCTGCCCAAAATAGATTTTTTTACCAGATTTTACATAGAATTTTCAAAATGCAGTAAACTTTAAACTTGAATATCTCAAATAAATTTTGGAGTCACTTAGATCCATTTGGTTCGAAACCCTTCATATATAATTTTAGTATTCAGTTTAAGGCTGCACGATACCTAAAAATTTAAAAAAAATTTGAAGGTGGTAGGGATCGATCTCGTATAATCTCTCACCAAATTTCAGTTGTCAAGCCTAAATACTTCCATAGATATTGCTTTTTGTTATCCCCAGTTTTTTGGAGGTGGTAGGGATTGATCCCATACAACCCCACACCGAGTTTCAATGGTCTAACATAAATACTTCCAGAGATACGGACATTGAAAAATTCCAGTTGTATGGGAGGTGCCACGCCCCCTATATATCAAAATATTGTTTAGCCTGTGACCATCCCTGGAAGATATCCAGTGGGTGTGTAAAATTTGGTTACGATCGGCTTATTCCTTTAGGAGCCAAGTGTGTCCATAGTCAGATACATAATTTGAATTTTATATATGGGTCGTTCCATATCATTTCTACAACTGAAAAATTTAAATGACCTGAAACAATTTTTTTTATAAACTTTATGCAAAATAAATCGACCCGTATTTTTTTATTTTTTCATAATGTTCGAAATTCGCAAGTAATAATTTTCCAAACTTTCGAAGTACGGAGAGCTAGATTTATTCAAGAAAACCCAAATCATTTAAAAAATGAGCTAAAAGGCACTTAAGTATTGTATGTAAGTTGTTACATTTATTTCATACTAGCAGGTTAGTAGTTAATAAATTCCTGCTACCTTCAATTGCGAAAACAATTTACAGGCTGAGAAGGTTCAGAACAATAGTCATTTTTCAAAGAAATTTCAAATATACAGAAACAACTTATCTAGAGTTTTATTAAGGATATGCTGATACCCGCATAGGACGGCAGTGTACATATGCAATTGATTTTTGATTTTGCTGAAATTGAAGAAAAAGTGAACAATAATTTTAGAGAGGCGCTTAGTTTTTTTGTTTTTGACAAAGTAAGTGAATTTTTCTTCATATAAATTTATGTAAGAAAAAAAAATTTCATAGGTGCATACCTCCCTAAAAATCAGTATATCTTTGTTTGTCGTTCGATTTTGATAAAAGAAAGTGCAGGTCCCTTTCTAAGCTTTAAGCAGTTCAACCATTAGTGAAACTCTCATCAAAATTCATTCCTTAGTTTCCAATATCCATAAGTTCAAACAGACAAACAGAGAGACAATAATTTTAAAAATGGATCAGATGAACTCTATAGCATTCCCCAAGTCATTACCAGTCATTTTTTCAAAGAAATTTTTAATGTACGACTTTTCTAGAGATTTATTATAGTATATATTTAACTTAAACAATGTTTAAAACGTATAAAAAGTATAACTCAGTCAACAAAAAAAAAATAAGTGTGTTCTTTAAAAATTATCAAGCTTGATAAATAGTCAAGAAAAAAATATTTAATTTTTAGTAAATCTCAAAAATAATTTTTATTTTTGCGTCAAAGCCAAATGAAGTCATTTTAATTCTGACTCAGAATTCAAAACGCTTGAAATATTTTTTCTGATTATTTATCATGAAGACAGAATCGGGGGGTAAGGTTGTTCAGAATCTTTAGCAACTTAGGAAAGTGTTTTTCACACACAATTTACTTACCTTTCCATTTCGATACTTGTTCGCAAAATAAACATATGGCATTTAGGAATGTTACTCGACAAAGTTAACCGATTTAGGTATTTGTTATCGGTGAGGGAAACTAAGTTGCCACATAGTACACAATGAAACTAATATAATAATTTCGACGTCGATTATAAAAGAAACAAAAACTGTCTTCATTTTCAATACAATTTGTACAAATAAATTTGGAGCCAAAAAAGAGCTAAAAATTAAAAAAAGGAATAGAAAAAGAGCTAGGAGCTAAAACAGAATTTTGGAGCTAAACTCCAAAAAAGCACCAAAATGGCAACACTGGTTAGACTGAACATGTGTCAAAATAATTACCATTATATGTTAATTAATATTCGAACACGACCACCGTGACCACCATTTTTTGATATTTTACAAAACTGGAGAACAAAGTTTAGTATTCAGGACCCTAGTCAAGCAAATTGTTTAAAAAAAACCAATTGTGGCTTATTTTTACGCTCTTTATCCTCTTCCAAAGCTTACTCAAGCAAATTTTTAGTTTGATCACAATTTATAGCATATAATGCCAATAAAAGTACATGACCTCAGCAAAGTGACGTCTTTTTTCTTTTTTGTGTGTTTTACAGTAGTCTATGCTATTAAGGCCCGGTTTTTCAGTGCAAGTTTAGCTCATTTTCTCAATTAAACTACGATTAAACTTGTTACGCAGTTTTACAGTCAACTTTAAACGAAGTTTAAACGGAATTTAAGCGACCAATCTGCCAGGGTTAAACCCTAGTTAACCTGTCAGCTGTTTGCATAGTTGATTATTTTAATTGTGAAGCATTTGCTGAGAAATTCTTGCTTCTGGGCATTTTAAATCTATATATATAAAAATGGAGGGAAACAAGTAAGGAAAGGGCTGTCTTCGGCTGTGCCGCAGGCTTTATACCTTTCATGAGTACGCATAATATTTTTAAGTGTCCGAGCCTTATTTACAATTGGTACAAACTCTTCAGAACTGTTAATCTAAAGCCCAAACCAAATTTATCGGAACAATCGATTGTATGGGAGCTATATGTTATGTTGGTCCGATCTGGTTGATTTCCACTGTATACGTTGCATATATAATGCGTACCAAACCTGCATAATTTTACGTTCCTAGCTTTTTAATTATAAGACTTATAGGCCAAAACCCGTTTATCGGAATAATCGATTGTATGGGAGCTATATGTTTTGTTGGTCCGATCTGGTTGATTTCCATTGTATACGTTGCATATATAATGCGTACCAAACCTGCATAATTTTACGTTTCTAGTTTTTTAATTATAAGACTTATAGGCCAAAACCCGTTTATCGGAACAATCGATTGTATAGGAGCTATATGTTATGTTGGTCCGATCTGGTTGACTTCCACTGTATACGTTGCATATATAACGCGTACCAAACCTGCATAATTTTACGTTCCTAGCTTTTTAATTATAAGACTTATAGGCCAAAACCCGTTTATCGGAACATTCGATTGTATGGGAGCTATGCCTGTATCGGTCCGATCTTTCTGGCTATCATATCAAAAGTGTTGATGTTGTGCTACGCAATAGATACATATGTATAAATGAAATTTTTGGCAGGACAAAGTCTGCCGGGTCTGCTAGTTTATTTAAATTTATATATTTTATTTAACTTGCACACGGCGAATTTTTATCTTTGTTCACAGCGGTTTTTCATTTAGCAATTGCAATAAACAACAGATTAAAAAGCGGCCTTAATCACACACTGAAAAACCGCTCTGCAGTTTAACTGGAGTTTAAATTTATGCCGAGTTTAGGCAAACATTGTTTAAACTAAGTTTGACCAATGACTGAAAAACCAGGCCTAAATGATTAAATTTTGCACTTAATTTATATGACTCGATGAGCAGCGCCGTTTGCAGGAATTAGCCTTGGGGGGGGGTTTAATTTAGATTTGCATTCGCATAAATTTTTCACTAAGATAAACATATTTGCTGAAACAGATACCTAGACCCATACACCATAAATTGAAATGTTCTTTAACTTTTCTGAAACTGCATACTCTGATGTCTAGAATAGAGAATTGGTGATATGATGGCATATCCCTGCTAACCAAAAGTGCAAAACGACTCCTTTCGGAGCCATAAAACGCTCATTTCTCAGAGCTTTACTCTACAAAATGAGCATCTTTCGGAGCCCAAATGGAGCGAAAAATTCCCTTACGCGGGCACTCCAACGGAGTCATAAAAAAGAGTCCGATTTCGATGAATTTGAAGCTTTTTATGATTCTTTTTAAATGAGGGTTTTTGGAGCCTTTTCAGACTCCTTTCGGAGCCCTTTAATTTGTGCTTTTCTTTTATTCATCCATTCAGAGGGGTTTTGGAGCCTTTTTGGACTCTTTTCGGAGCCTTTTATTGTTGTTTTTCTGAAGCTTATTTCGGGTCGTTTTTTATTTCTTTTGGGTCATAAATAATAAAAAATAAGGTTTATGAAGTTTAATTGACACAATTCGGAAAATATGAAATGTGCTATGTTTATTGTCTACCAACTATTGATAAACGTCCATGAAAAATGCGATCTTTATCTTCTGTTAGGTAAAATAAAAAAACCTCAGAAAATTTTTGAAAACATTCAAATAATTGAACGTTGTCGGTCATCTGCTCTCCAACGTTCATTTTCTCACAATTGCTTTTACTCCTACAACAAAAATACTCTACAATATTCATTTCTTCTCTCCGAAAAGGCTCCAATTACGGACTCTTTTTGGATGCTTTTTGGAGCGCTCGGACTTTGAAAAGCTGGGATTCTTCGCACTTTTATGAATACATGGCTATAATTAAAGTCCGTTTAACTTTGCAACTCTTCGAGGTACGGAAAAGAATTCTGTCAATACTCATGAAAAAAGTAGAAGTCAGCTGGTCACTTGACGCAACCTTAGCATCATTTGGCCATGACATCAATTGTACTGGTACAAATTAGGGACGTGCGATGAACAGATTAAATCATATTTAGATTAGCCATAATTCTGATTCATCAAAACCTTATTAATAAGGTCCTGAATAGTACTGTTTACAGTACTTGTTAATTGAAACTGCTCACTGTTTTCATCAGTAAAATTTTTTAGAAAATGGCCATACGCTACATAAATTTGGAATTTCGGAAAGTTCCAAGTGGAATTCAAAGTGCCGGACTTATGTATTGGCCAACCTTATTCTTTGCAACTTTCACAAATTTTTTCTTCCGTAAAATTATTTTAACTAATTTTGTCAAAAATTATGAGTCAAGATTCAATACAAGACTTATAAACTGTATTTTGAAAATTTTTGCAAAATCATTGCCTGTCGATGAGATATGTATATAAGACTGCATATTAGTTTATTTAACAAAATGTCGATTTGTTATAAATTTTTGACATTAAAGTCGGTTAACACAAATATATCAGTTTCCAAGGAATCAGCCATATATTGATGATATATTGTCGCTTGACGTGTAATATCGCTTAAACGCCAAATGCAACACCGCATATATACCAAAATTTCAGAAATCGGGTATTTCCCAAGAAATTATCCGAATGTGGTTGGCAGGGTAGGGAAACGTACTAACTTAAAATCGGTGTATCTTTCTACTGTAAAATTTTAGTTATTGGATTAGTACTGGGGATCGCGTTTATTGAAGCGTGCCCGAAGGCCGCCAACGGTAAAAGTTATCTGCACAGAAATACTGTGGATCGCTTAGCCGCCGCTGGAAAATAAGATTAATCTATGGTTTTAAATTTCTTTTCACAT
The DNA here is from genome assembly GCA_951509765.1 of Sphenella marginata. NCBI lineage: Eukaryota > Metazoa > Arthropoda > Insecta > Diptera > Tephritidae > Sphenella > Sphenella marginata. Next base: position 39,068,131 of record OX608079.1, on the reverse strand, counting down.
AGTGTCTTTTTTTATAACTTATACATATATTTAAAGAAATATCGACCTCCACGCTGTATTTTTAATTTGGGAGTTGGAGCTATTCTGCATCTAAGCCGATTGTTCATACATTACTTTGCATGCATCTTATGGATGAACCATTATCTTTTCTTTTCCCACTGGGAAGGGAAACCTTGAATAATTGAAGTTTCCGCTTGCTGGCAACGCCATGGGCTTTCAGTTTTGCATGTTTTCAAGGCAAATTAAACAAGGTAGAATTGACAACCAAAATATATTGTTTTTGTAGGAATTCTTACTTCAAAAAAGTATAAAGCAACGTATTTACCCTTACTGGCCCACGTACAATATTTGGGCCGCATACAATTTTTGTATTAAAAAATTAAACCTAGTTAAAAAAGTCAAAAAATTATTAATATAGTTATTTGTAAACTATCTAATAAGCTTAATTTTCCACCAAGTGCTACTTTGGAGTCTACCTCTTTAAAGACCTTGACAATATTTGTCGACTCCCACCTATGGCACAGGAAGAATGCCCCACCGAGTTCGCAGCGTCGACGTCATTCATCACAACCATGCGCCTTAAAGCACCGAACAACTGCTACGTCCTGAACAGTTTTCGACCTCTTTCCTTTTTATCAGATACTTATGTATATATTAATATATCAACGATTTGGGTCACTGTTTACGACTATCATCAAGTTCTAAAAATGTTGGGAGGAGTACCATAGACACATTTTGGTTCAAATGAAAATCGGCCTCCGGACAATAAATATTGTTATCATTTTGAAAATATTTGCAAAAATCAGTTCTTCGGGGGCGTTTTCTATAGCTTTTGTGTGAATCATGAGTTACCGACTACTGTCCACGATTTAAAAAATAACGCGACACCCTCTTCTTGGTACACAAATTGTTTCATTCGTTTGCAAATATCTTGCACACTACTCAAAAAAATTGTTCTTGGAATCGGATTATTATTTCTGGGTACTATGCGCGTCTCTTGATAATTCTCCCCTTGATAATTCTATTTATTATTTCTTCAATAAAAATAACAAACTGATAAAAATTAGAAATTTTTAAATCGAACGGGTTAACATTTTTTTTTTCATTTTACGTTAAAACTCCTAAAGAAACGAGAGAACTGTCAAGTTCGCTACTACTTTTTTTAATATAGTTTGCATGTTTTGATTTGTTTATGACAAAACAGTGATTGCAATTTTTAGAAAAATGTATCTATGTTTTAGGAATGCAATTTTGAACCGAACTGAACCATACTTTTTTAGCGGTTTTCGGTTCGGTTCATACATCTCAAAAAAAAAAAATGGTTCGGTTCAAATACTGAAAGACCGCTGTGGTTCGGTTCAAAAACCGGTTCGCATCCCTGGTTGGTATACGTTAATGACTAGGGTTACCAGACGTCCTTTTTTCGGAAGGACACGTACTTCTTTTATTGCAATATTCCACTGTTCTCCCAAACAAAATAATGTAGAAATGTCCTTTTTTAATTTTGTACTTCTTTTGCTTGCTATTCAGTTTTCATGACATGCTTTGCTACGGGCAATGCAAGGTGAGGAAGATATTAAAAAGTGGAAGTGCATTTCAATTTCAAAATAAATCTGTGAACGTATAGCCACCATTTTATAGGTATAATATCATAAACAAATATTTCAATATAATTATATGATCGTTACAATTGCGCATGCTAACAAGCTGATCCGCAGTTAAGCGAGCTTAATTGTAAATATTATTTGATAATGTGCTCAAACAGGAGTTTTTTGTTAGGTATTTTTCCGAAAGATGGATACAAATACTGAAAGCGAGACGGATCAACAACTAGTCAAAATAAAATCATCTTCTTCAAAAAGATAGCGCACTTTCAAATTGGAATGGCTGACGGAGTTTAATTGGCTACAAAAAAGTAGAAATCCTACTGAAGCAAGGTAAAGGAAATTATATCGAGCCATATTTGCGAAAATAACGTAAGCGCCAAAAAGCAATTTAAACAGTATTTCCTAAGCCTCAATTTAGTCATTTTCTAATATTTAGTGACAAAGTTAATAGGTAATTAAAAATTAAACAGAGTTTTTAGGAAGGTTTGAAACATTTAATTAATTTAATTAATAATTTCGTTCAAAAATTAGGGTTGTGCAACTTTGGCACTGATAATTTGGAGTATTTCTAAGTCGTATAGCATAATAACTCCATATATGAAATTTCGAGGGCTAGGCAAGGATGGCACTGAGCCACTCATTTATGCAAATTAGTTAAAAAAAATCTCGTTTACGTTAAATGATTTTTATTCAATTGCATTGTTGGTTTTTTAAATGCATTTTTTTAAATTTATTTTGAAAAATTTTACGTTATAAAAGTAATGATATACATACATATTTAAGTTTACAGACTGTAATGAAGGAATGAAATAAATTTTGTTTTAATCATCTTCATCGGTTTCGTTTCTCATGAAAATGGCTTACAATACTTTTTCTTCACAAAGTGATTTTAAATCATTAAACTTTTTTAGAGATATTTTTAATTCTGCAAAATATAAACGTGTTGGATGTTATTGAAAACTCATACTAATACCTTTTTCAGGACTGTTTTCAAATACCCGTATTTTAATTTAAAGCTTCTTTGTTTTAAAATTTGCTGAATTGATCTGAAAACTTGTACCCTACGACGGGTCTACGAAATAACACCCACGAAATAAATCCCACTTTTAAAAACGAAATAAGTCCCACCAAAAATTGCTATTTTGAAAGTGGGAGTTATTTCGTTTTTAAAAGTAGGACTTATTTCGTCAATTGGTGGGACTTATTTCATTACGCGTTTTTATTTTAAGTGGAACTTATTTCGTTTTGAATGGGAATAAATACGTTCTGCAAAGTGGGAGTTATTTTATACCCCTAAATTTATATTTTGAGAATCAATGGATGCAAAAGGTACAATATTCCCTTTTACAGAATATTTACAAAACGATGTTATGATTTCATTATTACAGATCGGTCCACATAACTTTTCAGTTTTCGATTCTGAAATCCGCACTACGTCTGCAATGGAAGCTTGCAATAGCGTCATAGGAAAAAGCATTCCAAAGAAGGCTACTTTTTCAAAATTTGTAGCACTTCTTTTTATGCAAAAAGTTATATATTGGACATTTCGTAAAAGGGACAACCATAATTTTTTGTCCTTATCTTCCATGGCTCTCCTTTTTTTGTTATTAAATATTTTATACTTACTATAATATAAAAAACTTTAAAGAAATGTGTACAAATAGGCACCGAACTTAACTACTGGAAAAACAATATTAAAAAAAATTGTTGACGTAATTACGTATGTATGTGTCTTGTTATATTTTAGTAGGAATTTGGAATTCGTGTTCCATGTTTTCTAATATCACCATTACAAAATACAACTAATCCCAATGCCACGTTAAAACTATAATACCGTCTACCATGCACTGGATCTTCAAGCCATTTATAAAGGTCGATAATTTTAATCTGATGGTCCTTCCGAAACGGTTTCCATCTTAATAATAAGAACAATTGATCTGTACTTAATCCATTTACGAATCCAAACGTTGTTACTAGTTGGCGTTCTCGGTGCAGTGAAATAACGCCCATGGGCCTTATTTCCTTTTTAAATGGAAATATCGCCCATCTGCAAAAAGAAATAAAGCCCATGGCTCTTATTTCCTTTTTAAAAGAGAAATAACGCCCATAGGATTTTACGCGAGCAACACGAACTGTTGATTAGCATTTTTTTCACAAATTACCCTGTGCGAAAAGAGTGGGAAACGTGGCACGCGGAAGGACATCACCGTGGCGGTAGCCACGGCTATGGCACACACCCGGAGTTGGAATGGCGTAGCCCAGGGTTATTTTTTAAAGCGCGGCCGAAGGCCGCCTACGCAGAAAGGTGTCCTGCACATAAAAAACGTGGATGGGGCCCCGAATTGGGGATCTGACCCGGGTCAATTTTCGGTTTTTCACTAATAACTTTTCACAGAAACAAAATATTGCTTTTCCCCCTTCGGATTATAGTTACGGAGGCCCGATCCACGATTTTTAAGTGCAGAACATCTTTCCGCGAAGGCGGCCTTCGGCCGCGCTTCAAAAAATAGCCCTGGGCTACGCCATTCCAACTCCGGGTGTGTGCCATAGCCGTGGATACCGCCACGGTGATGTCCTTCCGCGTGCCACGTTTCCCACTTTGGTTAACGTGAAATTTGTGTGTAACTATTCAATAAAATACAAAAAGAATTAGAATATTATTGTTTCATTAAAAAAAATGAAAGAGCAATAAGGCCTTTAAGACTTTATTTCTCTTTCGAAGTGTAATAAAGCCTTTTTTGAAATAAAGGCCATATTTCACTTTCAATAGTGTAATAAGGCCTTAAAGGGCTTGCACCCCGCCTTATAAAAACATAACAAATATGTTAAAATTTATTGAAATAAAGAAAACCATATACTTAATTCTTGAATCATCCAATGGGCGTTATTTCCTTGGGCGTTATTTCACTGCACCGGCGTTCTCTATACGTTCCTTGACCGAAAAAAGAATTAATAATAAATTCTGGAACTCTATCTAAATTCGTAATATCCATTCCATTGAGAAGCCTTCTGCAAGCTTGCATACGATTTTTCTGTATTATTTCTCTGCTTTGATTATTCATATTATTCGACGTGTGTTTTATTTCGAAGAGCCAAATACTTCTTATTTGAAATCGCATTAAACAGTGAAAAAGTGGGACTTATTTCGTTTTTGAAAGTGGGACTTATTTCATTTAAGAAATATATTATTCGAGGGGCGTTATTTCATTTTGAGTGGGAGTTATTTCATTTCAAGTAAATTTTTAAATCATTCCATTTTGGCGGGACTTATTTCGTTTTCAAAAGTGGGACTTATTTCGTGGGAGTTACTTAATTTTTTTAAGCAATTTTTGGTGGGACTTATTTCGCTTTTAAAAGTGGGACTTATTTCGAGGGAGTTATTTCATAGACCCCCTACGACACTTGAACAGACCCTATTTTTTTAAGGCATTGAACTAACACAGAAATCTTTATTCATAAATAACAATAAGTAATTTATGCTTACTTTAGTGTAGTAATTTATAAATATACATATATGGTTTGAATGTACTTTATATAGTAGAACCATTCACTTTAAAATCAGAAACTATACAAAAGAAAAAATTTTCCAAGAATCAACTACATGATTAGATCAGCGGGACTTTTTCGGTCTCCTTTTTTCCTAGTTCGGATTCTCTTCATCTTATTTTCAACATTTCTTTTCACTTGTAATTTTTGATTTTGTGTCGCTTACGTTATTTTCGCGGCCACAAAAAAAGGAGTGAGTTGCTTACGTTATAATTGACAGACCGATATTTGCGTAAATATATACAATTAAATTTTGATATTTAAAAATTTTATAAAAAAACAAAAATCGAGAAAATGTTGCTTACGTTATTTTTGCAAAAAAGGTCTCGATATATGAATACGATCTCAAATTTTTGAATATATCTATATTAACTTTTTATTAATTTGTAACAATAAATTGCCTATAAAATTAAAAAAGTGTATTTTATTAGCGTTTATCTTTCTTTTTTTCTATCAAAACAGAAATGTCTGTGTCTGAACTTGGCTATGTCTGAATCTCGTTTCCCCGCAAAATTTATACGGCTATGCAAAATGGCATTGTGCAACACCACCAGCTCAAACTGAGCGAGGTTCGACAAGGTGACCCCCTATCGTGCGATTTCTTTAATTTGCTGTCGGAGAAAATAACACAATCTGCAGAACTGCTTCGGGAATATTCGTTAAAAGCGTGCAACTGTTAGTATACATATACTGACGACATTGACATTATCGACCTTAACAAACCGCGCCGTAGCCTATGACTACTCCAAACTAGAAAAAGAAGCTGAAAAAATGGGTTTAGTGGTGGACGAGGGCAGAACGAAGTACATGCTTTCATCAAGCAAAGAGTCAGCGCATTCGCGTCTTGGCAGCCACTGCTGGCAGCAAAAAGTTCGAAATAGTGAAGGACTTCGTTTACCTTGGATCCAGCATTAACTCCAACAATAATGTCAGCGTAGAATTACTCTTGCAAATAAATGCTACTTTGGACTGAGTAGGCAGTTTAAAAGTCCTCTGTCGACGCACCAAACTCACAGTCTACAAATCGCTCCCGTCTTGCTTTATGGTGCAGAAGCGTGGTATTCGAGAGAAAAGTTCTGCGAAATATTTGTGAGCCTCTACGCCTTAGCGACGGCGAGTACCGAAGAAAATTTAGCGATGAGTTGTCGACATAGTTCAGCGGATTAAAACACAGGGGCTTTGCTAGCTAATGAACGAAGACGCTCCAGCCCAGAAGGTATACTTATCGGCAACCGCAGGTGGAAGCAGAGGAAGAGGAAGACCACCACTCCAATTTAAGGGTCAAGTGGAGACCGACCTGCGATCTCGCGGCTCTAAAATTGGCGCCAGTTGGCGCAACGAAGAAATGTGTGGCGAGTTATGTTGGACGGTCAAAATCGCTGAGGCGGTTAGAGGACCATTTAAAGAAGAAGAAGATATGTTAATGACTGTATATTAATTACGATACCTGTAGAATCTCTTTCGTTATTCTAATTTGTGTACAGAAAATATTTTATTTTAATAATTTAATTTATCTCCGTGGTTTGGTAAAACCACTTGCAAGGCCTAAATTATTGGCATATGTGGCTGTAGCGCCTGCGTTTCCATAAATCGCTTGTTGGTGGGAAATGCCGGATCCACCGCCATAAATTGTGTGCTTGTTTTTTCGATGTAATGAAGTAGATGTCAATTCCCTATCATCTTCATCATTCAATTCAAGGCCAGCAACCATTTGTGCTATTTCTAATTCTTTCTTCATGTCTGGTGGATTGAATTGTAGACTAGCTAATGAGCCGTGGCTGCGGCTTCGATGTTCCTGGCGTATCGAGTAGCTAAAGGCTCTTTCATTTAAGTGCCCTTTTCGTCGGTAGATTCCGGTACCTCCCGGCGAATCAGTGCCAGAATTAAGAGATTCGTCAAGCCCATTGCCCATGGATGCCGCAATTTTTTTACTCGTCAACGCTAGAGGTCGTGAATCGTCAATAAGGGATTTTGCAATGGCAGCTTGTGTTGGAAGAGGCGATCCAATGAATGAATTAAAAGTTTGTATAGATGGTACAATCGGTAAACCAACAGCTATACCACTGCTCTTTTTGTCTTTATTCATCCTATTTGTTGGTAGTGTAGATCGAAGTGTTGCATAATGTTTCGGCACCATAAGGGACATTTGGAATGGCATTCCACCTTGTGGGCTAGGCATAATTTGTGGTGGAGGTGGTATACCAGTGTGCTGAATGTGAGGAGGAGGCCCTGCTCGGAAGCATCGATGACTAATTGTGTGATAGCTTCGTAAACCTTGGCTTGGTGGTAATCGCCCTGGTCCAAGCACTGGACCATAAATCATACCGCCCGGAGTACCTGGATAGATACCTGGTCGTTGTAATGCGATTGGATGAATAGGTTTTGGACGTATCAGCGTTCCGGATAGACTACGACTGCCTGGTGTCTTTGATAATTTCTTATGTTTACGTTTATTATTCATTTCCTCTTTCAAGGGAGGTGGAGGTACATCAATGGGTGCACTTATTTGACGGGCTCTTACTGGACGTCCGAGCGTAGAGACATCACCAGAAAAAACTTCATATGGACTTTCAATAGGACTTGCGTCAATTTGGTCTTGCGAACCATTCCAAACTTTATGGTTGTCATTTTCGTTGTAAAGAGAAATGTTGCCATCTTCGACATTCAAGTCAGCACTGCTTCCATAAACTGAAAAAGATTTAAAAAAATGTCAAGAAAGGCTAGGAAGTTTTGTATAGATTACAGTTATACAAAATATGATCATTTAAAATTAGTAGCGGAGTAAAATAAGGTCTTTTCTAGTTCATTTATTACGAAATTCATTCTCAACTTAAACCTTATTTACAAGCTGAAATAATATGTATGTGTGTCTTCACTAAAGATAGGCATAGCGAATATGCATGCATAAAATAATAATGGTGGTTCATATATGTGATATTAAAACGTGCGTATTACTAGGATCTTCGTCTGATAAAATAGGTGCATGCTTTACGCCAGGCCGGATCAAAAGTCCAGCCATACTCTGATATCTACCACTCTTCTATAGCCATCTTGTCCAGGAAAACATTTGAAACACGGCCTAGCTTCCAATTTGCAGGAGGAAGACGATTGTTTCGTACTACGACTGAATCTCCTGCTTGTATATTCCTTTGCGGTCGCAAACGTATTCTAACTGCCAACGGCGCCTAAAATCATTACGTAGGGCAGATACAAACTGTCATCGGTGATTTGGACTACCTTTCTATTCCATCGTCGTAGGTTCTGGCAAGGCTTTGAGCGGTTCGCCAATCAAAATTGACTAGGTGTTAATGTTTCAAGGTCAGATGGAGAATTCGAGAGCTGTCACAAGAAACTTCTTCAGGGTGTAAAACTCTTCATATCTTAACAACGTCGCTTTGAGGGCTCGCTTAAGGTGGAAATTTACAAGTTCAACAATAGACCCCCAGTACCCGCCTATGTGAGGTCCGTTTGGAGGTTAAATTGCCATTCTATGCTAGAGTTCGCAAAATTTTGTTGGGTATTGAATTCGTGCATCGCATGCTGAAACATCATATGTATGTAGATCCTATTCGGCACCCACAAAATCAGCACCATTGTCTGATACGTATGTACGACAGTACCCTTCGGCGTAATATAAATCATTTTAAAACGCTGACGAATATTTCTGCAGACAAGTCATCTGCTAATTTTTGGTGTACAGGTGAAGTAAATATGTATGTGTATGTCTATTATTTGGTACCAGCAAACGTCGGTATACTTGTCATAATAAAATGAGTTTATCATAAACAAAGTGAATAGCTAGCTGCAATATCTTTTGTATCTTCTTTTATGTTTACTGTTCTTTCTCTTTTTTGTAAGATCCGAAGGCTTTGCATCGTATTTCGTATTTTTCCTCTTTTTTCTGTTTCTATCTAAAATTATGATTCCTTTAAAACGCTGGAAAGTTTCGAATAGATTGTGGTTTGCTACATTCTTCATAATTGTTGCCTTTGGAGGTGGTAAACCACGTTATTTTGTTGCTCTAATTCAACCGGGCTTTTTGTTTTTGTAAAGATTGAAGATAATCACCCCTATTCTGCATTTCGATTAAGTTCCCGCTCTACGCTCCGCTGGGATCGAATGTAGGTATTTTGAACTACGCTTGCATTGAGAGAAGAAGAGGAAGAGCTATACGTTTTTCGAAATCAGCTGTTTGCCTAGGAATGTGTGAAACTGAAACATAACAAAGCAAACCTACACAAATTAGTGCCGTTGAAATAAAAGTAAAATTTTACTTTGATTTATAAACTTAATTACACATGTTTGACCATTATTAAATAAATTGAGTGAAATTTTACAGATCAATTGATTGATTATAGCAGACAGCGGAGGACCAACAAAAAGCAAGAGGACATTGTTGGTGGATGTTACCACATCGACATTAGGTACATAGCTAGCATTTTCAATAGAGTTGGTGCTAGAAGAGTCTGCTTCGTCGTGTTAGTAAAAATGTTAGATTGGTGTTTTTAATGCTAGTGAAGTTATTGGTAATTGTCTAATGCGTGTACAAAAATGTTGAAAATATTAGATCTCCGGAGGCGGATTCACATTCCTGGCATCGAAATGCGTCTTTTGATACCCCTTCCTACATTTTTGGACAAATATTAGCTCTCGGCACAGGTCGCAAACAATTACCCTGCAAACATTAAAAAACCTCATTAACTAGAGCACAAAAACAAAATATAGCGAGCATTTTACAACTTTTATTTTCGGGTTTTACTTAAATTTTAAGAAGTTTAACAAAAAATTGCGGAAGTGATTCTTATATTGTTTGCAAAATAAAAAACAAGCAGTTATCCGCCAACAAAATTGCAACTTAGAAAAACGGAGCTACGATCGAAGCGTAGAATAGGCAGAATTTTAAGTTTCGAAGTTGAACTGAACGGAATTGGAACTCAGAACGCCAAAGTTGGCAAACAGAAAATTTCGATCCAAGCCGAAATGCAGAATAGGGGTGTATGTCAAATTTGGTTTGAGCGCGAGTGATATTTTGTTCTTTAAATCTTGGTTAAACTTTTCCGTAGGCGTGTGACGGTGTAACAATGTTTTCTCTCTGTGTTTGTGTTTGTAGGTGTTTGTTTTACATGCTTGTTATTTATTGACATTATGGTGTCCTCTATAAGTTTGTTTGTGAGTTCGCTCGGAAAATTGTTACTTTTTAATATTTTGTGTATTCTGCTTATGTTTTCTTCCCTGAACTTGTGATGCCTAATGGTAAGTATTTTTTGTACTAAGTTTCGTGCCGTGTTGATCTTATATTTTAATAGTTGAGCAGAATGGAGAGTTATTTCATATTTCATTTGGGAGTTATTTCATATTTTTTGTGATTTGCGGCCTCACTATGAAATAAAAACATTGGGGCTTATTTCATTTCCTCCTTTGGTAATTAATTCATTTCTAAAAACTGGGGGTTATTTCATTTTTATTGGGACTTATTTCATTGGGACTTATTTCATTTGGGACCTATTTCGTGGTACCGAATGGAACTGGTACCAAATAATAGACCTGCACATACATATTTACATGTGTGCAATTTTATCACAGAATTTAAATTTAAAACTAGTTTTTTTAAATAAAAGTTCAAATCAATTATTAGATTTGTGTACGTTCTTGTTTTAAACAATCTGATTAAGTTTGTAATACTCTAATGTTAACCGTTTTTGTTGTCTTCCAATAAAGATAAATACCCCTGAAGAAGCAACGAATCGATAGCGAAACGTTGGGTAGAAGAAGCGTAAGAGAAAAATCTATGTAGTTTTCAATTACACTAAACACCACTAGATCCATTAGCCTAATAATAAAAATCACAAAAAATTTATTGTATTTCAAACAATTATTATTAACTTTTTTCTAATATGTTAATAAATACTTGTTCTGAACAGTTCCGACTATTTTTATACCTTTCATGAACATGACATGCTATTATAACTTTGGTCCGATGTTTGTAAGTATGAGAAGAAGAAGAGATAGACCCACCATTAAGTATACCGAAATGATCAGGGCGACGAGCTGAGTTGATTTAGCCATGCCCGTCTGTCCGTCCGTCTGTTTGAACGCAAACTAGTCCCTCAGTTTTAGAGATATCTCGTTGAAATTTTACAAGCAGGCGTCATTTTGCATAGGCTTAATCGTTTGTCGGAGCCGGAAAGATCGGACCGATACAAGGCATAGCTCCCATACAATCGATTGTTCCGATAAACGGGTTTTGGCCTATAAGTCTTATAATTAAAAAGCTAGGAACGTAAAATTATGCAGGTTTGGTACGCATTATATATGCAACGTATACAGTGGAAGTCAACCAGATCGGACCAACATAACATATAGTTCCTATACAATCGATTGTTCCGATAAACGGGGTTTGGCCTATAAGTCTTATAATTAAAAAACTAGGAACGTAAAATTATGCAGGTTTGGTACGCATTATATATGCAACGTATACAATGGAAATCAACCAGATCGGACCAACAAAACATATAGCTCCCATACAATCGATTGTTGCGATAAACGGGTTTTGGCCTATAAGTCTTATAATTAAAAAGCTAGGAACGTAAAATTATGCAGGTTTAGTACGCATTATATATGCAACGTATACAGTGGAAATCAACCAGATCGGACCAACATAACATATAGCTCCCATACAATCGATTGTTTCGATAAATTTCCTTTGGGCTTTAAATTAACAGTTCTGAAGAGTTTGTACCAATTGTAAATAAGGATCGGACACTTAAAAATATTATGCGTACCCAAGGGCGGATTTAGGGGTGGGGCACGGGGGTACGTGCCCCCCCCCCCAGACGGGTTTCTTTGTACTGTTAATACTCCATCACAGAGCATTTTTAGTCGAAAAAGACTACAAATAATTGAATTTAGCAACATTTTCGGAATCGTGCCCCCCAGACGGTATTTTTGTACACTAGGTATGGAAATTCCATTAAATAGATGAAGAATAACAGAATTTTCGAAATCTATTGCATATTGGTTCAGATATATATAAAACTCTGTGTAACGCAAACATCAAACTACATATTTTGATTATTCGTTTGGTTTGTACTGTGTGGATGGCTGCCTTGGTGCATGTGTAGGTACCCACCAAAAATTTCATTTCTTTTAGTTAGAAACCTTACATCGCTTGATTATACGGCTTACATAATTTAACCCTATTCATCAAAAATTAAATGGGTTTATAAAGCTTTTTACAATGACATTTTCATACAAATTTTGAATTATAACAGCTTATTAAAATATATATGTACAATATATAATATATATGTATATATATGTATAAGAGGGTTAGGCTACGTTCAATTTAGGCCATAAACTCCATTTAAAAGGGGATTTTTTTTGTTAATTCATATTGTTGTTGTCAATAAACTCGAGTTTATGGCTCAACGTGAACGTAATATAAGGCCTTAAATTTGTAACGAATTCCGTTGTATGCAAAATTACTTATAATATACATTTTTTTCTTTACTTATGTCATTAAGTAAGTCTTAAATGAAGATTAATTAAAAGAATCTCTCTCTGTGAGACAACCTTACGCATAAGGCCTGATAGAACATGTAAGTTAGGCAATATTATAAAAAGAAAAGTGAATATAATGAACTTATTATAAGAATTGTTGTAAGGCCATAAAGGAACTATGATAAACTTATTATAATGTGATGCAGCCGTATACCTTATCCCTTATAATCCCTTATACGAATTTTTTGTGGGTATTGGCAATATTTGTTAACGGCTCATGCGACATCTGACTGAAACAACAACGGTTTGTGTATGAGGTTTGCTAAGTTTGCCCACAAGAACCCTTAAGGTTTTAAATTGCTACTATTTTTTGCAATGCTGTTAAAATTTCAAATTCGAGTCCACGCGACCTCCGCACGATGGGACATTTTGGAAAAACTTGCCTCAATTATTATTATTATTATTAACTTGCCTCAAAGTCAAATTTTTAGGGAACTTTTTAGAATCCATTTTCATACAAAGTTTATCGAGCGTAAAACGCAGCATAATTTTGGCAAATGGTCAAAAACGAGTTGTCAAAGTTTAGTTGTGAAGTTTTTTGCAAAATTAATTTTTTTTTTTGGATTTCTGTAGTTTACTATGAATAACACTACTTTATAAGGTTCCTCATATGTAGACATATACATATGAAAGGCTGGGGTAGTTAAATGAAAAACGTATATTTAAAGTAAAAGTGTAAAAAAATATTGTATCTACAGTAAAAGTCAGACAAATTGCTTTTTTCATTTAAAGTCGGAAATATGGTTGGAAAAATAAAACATATCTCTTACTTTTAATGAAAAAACGATTACCCTGACTTTTACTGTACAATCTTTATTTATGTGATTGTATCAAACATTTTATAAGGTTTGCTTCACTTGCATTAAACATATTTTTTACTTTTACTCCCAACCTTTCATACATATATAGGTATTTCGATTCATTTATTAACCTTAATTTTAGTTACATATCTCCTATTTTGTAAAGCATAAAAAGCATAATGATATACATACATATTTAAGTTTACAGACTGTAATGAAGGAATGAAATAAATTTTGTTTTAATCATCTTCATCGGTTTCGTTTCTCATGAAAATGGCTTACAATACTTTTTTTTCACAAAGTGATTTTAAATCATTAAACTTTTTTAGAGATATTTTTAATTCTGCAAAATATAAACGTGTTGGATGTTGTTGAAAACTCATACTAATACCTTTTTCAGGACTGTTTTCAAATACCCGTATTTTAATTTAAAGCTTCTTTGTTTTAAAATTTGCTGAATTGATCTGAAAACTTGTACCCTACGACGGGTCTACGAAATAACTCCCACGAAATAAATCCCACTTTTAAAGACGAAATAAGTCCCACCAAAAATTGCTATTTTGAAAGTGGGAGTTATTTCGTTTTTAAAAGTAGGACTTATTTCGTCAATTGGTGGGACTTATTTCATTACGCGTTTTTATTTTAAGTGGAACTTATTTCGTTTTGAATGGGAATAAATACGTTCTGCAAAGTGGGAGTTATTTTATACCCCTAAATTTATATTTTGAGAATCAATGGATGCAAAAGGTACAATATTCCCTTTTACAGAATATTTACAAAACGATGTTATGATTTCATTATTACAGATCGGTCCACATAACTTTTCAGTTTTCGATTCTGAAATCCGCACTACGTCTGCAATGGAAGCTTGCAATAGCGTCATAGGAAAAAGCATTCCAAAGAAGGCTACTTTTTTAAAATTTGTAGCACTTCTTTTTATGCAAAAAGTTATATATTGGACATTTCGTAAAAGGGACAACCATAATTTTTTGTCCTTATCTTCCATGGCTCTCCTTTTTTTGTTATTAAATATTTTATACTTACTATAATATAAAAAACTTTAAAGAAATGTGTACAAATAGGCACCGAACTTAACTACTGGAAAAACAATATTAAAAAAAATTGTTGACGTAATTACGTATGTATGTGTCTTGTTATATTTTAGTAGGAATTTGGAATTCGTGTTCCATGTTTTCTAATATCACCATTACAAAATACAACTAATCCCAATGCCACGTTAAAACTATAATACCGTCTACCATGCACTGGATCTTCAAGCCATTTATAAAGGTCGATAATTTTAATCTGATGGTCCTTCCGAAACGGTTTCCATCTTAATAATAAGAACAATTGATCTGTACTTAATCCATTTACGAATCCAAACGTTGTTACTAGTTGGCGTTCTCGGTGCAGTGAAATAACGCCCATGGGCCTTATTTCCTTTTTAAATGGAAATATCGCCCATCTGCAAAAAGAAATAAAGCCCATGGCTCTTATTTCCTTTTTAAAAGAGAAATAACGCCCATAGGATTTTACGCGAGCAACACGACCTGCAGTTCTACGGTGGCAAGATATCCGCTTGAACCTGCATTTTCTCATGCCCCTGCTATCCTATCCTTTATTAAGCCCTAATTGAATAGAAAATGGGCAAACTATTTGATTTTTATGACACAGCATGCCATGATTTTTCTATAAATTTTGACAAATTAAAAATTATTTTTATGTCAAAAAAAAAAATTTCAAAACAAAGAATTGTGAAAAATATTGAAAAACAAAAAAGTTTTAGTTGGTGCGAAAAAATAAATAAGTGGATTTTAAATAATAAATGGTGTATAATAATAACAACTAAAAAATAATTGTGTAGTTCAATAATCATATATATAAATAAATTACTAATTGTGTTCAATAAGGTAAGAGTGAATATGGTAAAATTAGTACATTTGTATAATAAATAAGCAGAATTTTATTCGGGCTTAATTCTGTGGTCACAAGCAATAATCTCCTAAGTCCTATACTTTTATATAGGACTTACCCCCAGTTTTTCAGTGCAAGTTTAAGCTTCACTATGAGTTTGAACTTAGCTTAAGCGGCCAATCTAGTCAACTTTGTCTGTGGTTTAAACTTGCACTGAAAAACTGGGCCTGGTGCAGTGAAATAACGCCCAAGGAAATAACGCCCATGGGCGTTATTTCCCACTCAAAAAGGAAATTACGCCCATAGGCCTTATTTCCTTTTTAAAAAGGAAATAAAGCCCATGGGTGTTATCACCTTTTGCTGATGGGTGTTATTTCCTTTTTCGAAGAGAAATAAAGCCCACGGACGTTAAAAACGAATTAAAACAAGCTGATTTAGTATATGGTTTTCTTTATTTCAATAAATTTTAACATATTTGTTATGTTTTTATAAGGCGGGGTGCAATAGCGCCTTGTGAAATAAGCCCTTTAAGGCCTTATTGCGCTATTGAAAGTGAAATAAGGCCTTTATTTCAAAAAAGGCTTTATTACACTTCGAAAGAGAAATAAAGTCTTAAAGGCCTTATTGCTCTTTCATTTTTTTTAATGAAACAATAATATTCTAATTCTTTTTGTATTTTATTGAATAGTTACACACAAATTTCACGTTAACCAAAGTGGGAAACGTGGCACGCGGAAGGACATCACCGTGGCGGTAGCCACGGCTATGGCACACACCCGGAGTTGGAATGGCGTAGCCCAGGGTTATTTTTTGAAGCGCGGCCGAAGGCCGCCTACGCGGAAAGGTGCTCTGCACTTAAAAATCGTGGATCGGGCCTCCGTAAATATAATCCGAAGGGGGAAAAGCAATATTTTGTTTCTGTGAAAAGTTATTAGTGAAAAACCGAAAATTGACCAGGGTCAGATCCCCAATTCGGGGCCCCATCCACGTTTTTTATGTGCAGGACACCTTTCCGCGTAGGCGGCCTTCGGCCGCGCTTTAAAAAATAACCCTGGGCTACGCCATTCCAACTCCGGGTGTGTGCCATAGCCGTGGCTACCGCCACGGTGATGTCCTTCCGCGTGCCACGTTTCCCACTCTTTTCTCACAGGGTAATTTGCGAAAAAAATGCTAATCAACAGTTCGTGTTGCTCGCGTAAAATCCTATGGGCGTTATTTCCCTTTTAAAAAGGAAATAAGAGCCATGGGCTTTATTTCTTTTTGCAGATGGGCGATATTTCCATTTAAAAAGGAAATAAGGCCCATGGGCGTTATTTCCTTTTTGAATGGGAAATAACGTCCATGGGCGTTATTTCCTTGGGCGTTATTTCACTGCACCACTGGGCCTTAGGTGATTATTGCTTGTGACCACAGAATTACATTAAGCTCCGTGAGGCTCCCAAAAGGGGTAGCACCTGCGGCACGAGGTGCGAGCCCATCTAATGACTTTATGAGCTACCAATCAGGCTTAAACTTACGATGTGCCTTTTTGTGGATTAGATAGAACACCCATAAGTTCCAACCTGTAGCCAGACATATTATGCACACGAGTGGATGCGTGATTCATAGCTCAAATTAATGTGTAGATGTTTGGGAACATAGCTAAACTATTTTATACACTTTTTTAGAAAACTAGTTTTTTATTTAAAAATGCTGTTAAGACATCCCGAGAATCGAAATGAAAAACAGTTTGTTAAAATAATAAATAAATCTTTTGGATCGAGCTCTTGCCTCGTATCTACAATTCCAGTATGTATTTATTTCTTTTGTGGATACCTAGAAATGGGACGATATGTAGACAAGAATGTTCAGAGTGTTTGTCTTTGATAGCTTGACATAATGTGCTTATATTCTTCTTTTTCAGAATCTATTTCGTTTGGAGATGCTGGAACTCCGAAAGAACAGCTAAGGAAGGCATTGCAGTTGCAAAAAAAATGTGCTGCTAAAAAACAACAAGCAGTAAATGTCAGTCAAAGTAGCAAATAAAATGTTCTACCAGTTTCATTATACTTTTTATTTAGTTATATAATCTAATGCGTTCTGAATCGTCAAATCAACTACATATGATTTAATTATAATGCCTATGGCACTTGTAAAATATTACGAATCGTATATTTATGCCGTACTCACCTAATAATAATAACTAGTATATCCCGTGGTCGAAATTCGACCACCTTAAATTAGTTTAACTTATTAAATCCTCTGTTCGCATTTTTCTCCAGTACCTAATGCCTAGAGGCATAAATATTGGAGACATTTTTATTGCTGAAAATAATTATTTATAGTTGAGTTATTGAGAGTCGCTTTCATAAAAGCTGGTTTACTCTAAAGACGGGTAATTTGACAACTAACCAAAAAAAATCCGTCCATTAAAGACCAGTAATCATTAATAGGAGATGGCAAAAACGGTACTTAGTAATGCTTGAAAGTCCACCATCAGACCCACCACTCCTTTCATATTCCGTCAATATTTCAATACACAAAATTAAATTTCATGGACATATACCAACAACATAGTTAGACTTATAATATAGATAATGGTCACATAGAATGCTGCCATATCGACCAAATTGGCCATATGGATTGAAACGAATGAAAGTTCATTTTGAGATTCCCTTAACTTCTTAACATTAGCCGGTTTCCAAATTGTGTTTTTTTTGGTATACAGACAGTTTTCTCAATTTTTCTTTTAGTTGTAGATTTTTTGAAGTCCGTATAGCGGGAGAATATTACAACTTAGACATATGATGGTTTTCTGGTTTTTTTCGTCAAATTCAACTCGGAAATATTGAAAACACATAACCTAACTGTCCCAATTTAGCCTAAATATGTAAGGATTCCGGTTATATGTCGACTCTTTTACAAATGAAAATTTTTAGGAAGAAAATAGTTGATGTCTTTAGGAAAATTAACGCAATTTCAAACTATTTCGTGAATATAAAATTGAAGAACTACAAACTGCGTTTTTACTTTTTGTATATTAAATATGATATATTTCTTAAAAAATATATATTGATAAATCGAAATAATTTTTTAGCTTTTTTTCAAAAAATTTGGTTTTTTCACTGGAAAATAGATGTCATAAACAGAAAAATATTGAAAAATTGGGTTATATGTCGACTCTTTTACAAATGAAAATTTTTAGGAAGAAAATAGTTGATGTCTTTAGGAAAATTAACGCAATTTCAAACTATTTCGTGAATATAAAATTGAAGAACTACAAACTGCGTTTTTACTTTTTGTATATTAAATATGATATATTTCTTAAAAAATATATATTGATAAATCGAAATAATTTTTTAGCTTTTTTTTCAAAAAAATTGGTTTTTTCACTCGAAGATGGATATCATAAACAGAAAAATATTGAAATATTGGGTTATATGTCGACTCTTTTACAAATAAAAATTTTTAGGAAGAAAATAGTTGATGTCTTTAGGAAAATTAACGCGATTTCTAATTATTTCGTAAATACAAAATTCAAGAAGCTACAAACTGTGTTTTTACTTTTTCCATATTAAATATGATATATTTCTTAAAAAATATATATTGATAAATCGAAATAATTTTTTAGCTTTTTTTTCAAAAAAATTGGTTTTTTCACTCGAAGATGGATATCATAAACAGAAAAATATTGAAATATTGGGTTATACATATGTCGACTCTTTTACAAATAAAAATTTTTAGGAAGAAAATAGTTGATGTCTTTAGGAAAATTAATGCAATTTCAAACTATTTCGTATATATAAATTCAAGAAGCTACAAACTGTGTCTTTACTTTTTCCATATTAAATATGATATATTTCTTAAAAAATATATATTGCTAAATCGAAATAATTTTTTAGCTTTTTTTTCAAAAAATTCGGTTTTTTCACTGGAAAATAGATGTCATAAACAGAAAAATATTGAAATATTGGGTTATATGTCGACTCTTTTACAAATGAAAATTTTTAGGAAGAAAATAGTTGATGTCTTTAGGAAAATTAATGCAATTTCAAACTATTTCGTGAATATAAAGTTGAAGAACTACAAACTGCGTTTTTACTTTTTGTATATTAAATATGATATATTTCTTAAAAAATATATATTCATAAATTGAAATCATTTTTTAGCTTTTTTTTCAAAAAAATTGGGTTTTTCACTTGAAGATGGATGTCATAAACAGAAAAATATTGAAATATTGGGTTATACATATGTCGACTCTTTTACAAATAAAAATTTTTAGGAAGAAAATAGTTGATGTCTTTAGGAAAATTAACGCGATTTCTAATTATTTCGTGAATATAAAATTGAAGAACTACAAACTGCGTTTTTACTTTTTGTATATTAAATATGATATATTTCTTAAAAAATATATATTCATAAATTGAAATCATTTTTTAGCTTTTTTTTTTTAAAAAATTTGGTTTTTTCACTGGAAAATAGATGTCATAAACAGAAAAATATTGAAATATTGGGTTATATGTCGACTCTTTTACAAATAAAAATTTTTAGGAAGAAAATAGTTGATGTCTTTAGGAAAATTAACGCGATTTCTAATTATTTCGTAAATACAAAATTCAAGAAGCTACAAACTGTGTTTTTACTTTTTCCATATTAAATATGATATATTTCTTAAAAAATATATATTGATAAATCGAAATAATTTTTTAGCTTTTTTTCAAAAAATTTGGTTTTTTCACTGGAAAATAGATGTCATAAACAGAAAAATATTGAAAAATTGGGTTATATGTCGACTCTTTTACAAATGAAAATTTTTAGGAAGAAAATAGTTGATGTCTTTAGGAAAATTAACGCAATTTCAAACTATTTCGTGAATATAAAATTGAAGAACTACAAACT
The DNA here is from genome assembly GCA_951509765.1 of Sphenella marginata. Taxonomy (NCBI): domain Eukaryota; kingdom Metazoa; phylum Arthropoda; class Insecta; order Diptera; family Tephritidae; genus Sphenella; species Sphenella marginata. Next base: position 39,047,826 of record OX608079.1, on the reverse strand, counting down.
GCGTTTTTACTTTTTGTATATTAAATATGATATATTTCTTAAAAAATATATATTGATAAATCGAAATAATTTTTTAGCTTTTTTTTCAAAAAAATTGGTTTTTTCACTCGCAGATGGATATCATAAACAGAAAAATATTGAAATATTGGGTTATATGTCGACTCTTTTACAAATAAAAATTTTTAGGAACAAATTAGTTGATGTCTTTAGGAAAATTAACGCGATTTCTAATTATTTCGTAAATATAAAATTCAAGAAGCTACAAACTGTGTTTTTACTTTTTCCATATTAAATATGATATATTTCTTAAAAAATATAAATTGATAAATATTGTTAAATTGGAACATTTTTTATATTTTTTCTAAAAATTTGGGATGTTCACTCCAAGATAGATGTCATAAACATAATAAATAGAAAAATATTGCATTACAAATATAATAGATTAAAAAAAAAATATAATAAAAAGTTTTCGTATATTTTAAGGCAAATTCATTTTAGTAAAAAAAAAAAAACTTAACCTGCCCTGAACACGTCCTTGAACCTACGAACGCACGCATCATAGCCGGCACGCTCACAACCTGCGCCACTGCTGTATGTACAACAAAAAAGTCAGATACTGTAGTTAACAGCTTTGGGTTTTGGTGAAAACTTTGATGAATTATTACAAATGAATGAAGCATTTTTGGTTAAATATAATATGCCTATGCAAAGCTCCTGGCCCATGAAAACATACCAAAATATATAATAATTGGAGTTATGCATTGTTTTATGAGATACACTCTGGCAATTGATTGTATGGAAAAAATGTTAGCCTATTAATATATAGATTAATTAACACAAACCGATTTAAACATGTTAGCTTAATCTATTTATTATTTCATCTGTTAAACTAATATAAGCTGATGCTGTTAATCGAATATGCATGCTAAGTTTGAGTACTTAATAAACAAGTTGCTTTTTATATAAGAGCGATTTTTATATATATGTACATCTTTTATGTAAAAGAAAAGAATTCGAATAAATATATATAGTTATGTTTGTACATGAAATTTGTTCTTCTACGGTTTGTTCTTCTACCCTCCCGGTATGCTAATTCGCAGCATCAATCCTAGTATCGGTCAGGTTGCCCTAAAGTATACTCTTTGCGTGTGATAATTGGTACGGCCTATAATCTGCAGTGTGTGGCAGGTTGCCCTAAAGTCCTTCCTTTTGGGTGTGATAATTCTCAAGGCCTATAGTCTGCAGTGTGTGGAGGGTTGCCCTAAATTACCTCCTTTTGGGTATGATAATTCTCAAGGCCTATAGTCTGCAGTGTGTGGCAGGATGCCCCTCGCAATGACATGCTAATGTTAAAAGGGCGTAGAAAATACATTGATTGTGGTCGGGCGGAGGACTAGTCCCTGCCACAGCGAGTATGAGAAATCTCAAGCCTAGTGGCATACCTGCGGAACTGCAGGGTGTTGATTAGCATTTTTTTCACAAATTACCCTGTGCGAAAAGAGTGGGAAACGTGGCACGCGGAAGGACATCACCGTGGCGGTAGCCACGGCTATGGCACACACCCGGAGTTGGAATAGCGTAGCCAAGGGTTATTTTTTAAAGCGCGGCCGAAGGCCGCCTACGCGGAAAGGTGTCCTGCACATAAAAAACGTGGATGGGGCCCCGAATTGGGGATCTGACCCGGGTCAATTTTCGGTTTTTCACTAATAACTTTTCACAGAAACAAAATATTGCTTTTCCCCCTTCGGATTATAGTTACGGAGGCCCGATCCACGATTTTTAAGTGCAGAACATCTTTCCGCGTAGGCGGCCCTGGGCCTGGGCTACGCCATTCCAACTCCGGGTGTGTGCCATAGCCGTGGATACCGCCACGGTGATGTCCTTCCGCGTGCCACGTTTCCCACTTTGGTTAACGTGAAATTTGTGTGTAACTATTCAATAAAATACAAAAAGAATTAGAATATTATTGTTTCATTAAAAAAAATGAAAGAGCAATAAGGCCTTTAAGACTTTATTTCTCTTTCGAAGTGTAATAAAGCCTTTTTTGAAATAAAGGCCATATTTCACTTTCAATAGTGTAATAAGGCCTTAAAGGGCTTGCACCCCGCCTTATAAAAACATAACAAATATGTTAAAATTTATTGAAATAAAGAAAACCATATACTTAATTCTTGAATCAGCCAATGGGCGTTATTTCCTTGGGCGTTATTTCACTGCACCGGCGTTCTCTATACGTTCCTTGACCGAAAAAAGAATTAATAATAAATTCTGGAACTCTATCAAAATTCGTAATATCCATTCCATTGAGAAGCCTTCTGCAAGCTTGCATACGATTTTTCTGTATTATTTCTCTGCTTTGATTATTCATATTATTCGACGTGTGTTTTATTTCGAAGAGCCAAATACTTCTTATTTGAAATCGCATTAAACAGTGAAAAAGTGGGACTTATTTCGTTTATGAAAGTGGGACTTATTTCATTTAAGAAATATATTATTCGAGGGGCGTTATTTCATTTTGAGTGGGAGTTATTTCATTTCAAGTAAATTTTTAAATCATTTCATTTTGGCGGGACTTATTTCGTTTTCAAAGGTGGGACTTATTTCGTGGGAGTTACTTAATTTTTTTAAGCAATTTTTGGTGGGACTTATTTCGCTTTTAAAAGTGGGACTTATTTCGAGGGAGTTATTTCATAGACCCCCCTACGACACTTGAACAGACCCTATTTTTTTAAGGCATTGAACTAACACAGAAATCTTTATTCATAAATAACAATAAGTAATTTATGCTTACTTTAGTGTAGTAATTTATAAATATACATATATGGTTTGAATGTACTTTATATAGTAGAACCATTCACTTTAAAATCAGAAACTATACAAAAGAAAAAATTTTCCAAGAATCAACTACATGATTAGATCAGCGGGACTTTTTCGGTCTCCTTTTTTCCTAGTTCGGATTCTCTTCATCTTATTTTCAACATTTCTTTTCACTTGTAATTTTTGATTTTGTGTCGCTTACGTTATTTTCGCGGCCACAAAAAAAGGAGTGAGTTGCTTACGTTATAATTGACAGACCGATATTTGCGTAAATATATACAATTAAATTTTGATATTTAAAAATTTTATAAAAAAACAAAAATCGAGAAAATGTTGCTTACGTTATTTTTGCAAAAAAGGTCTCGATATATGAATACGATCTCAAATTTTTGAATATATCTATATTAACTTTTTATTAATTTGTAACAATAAATTGCCTATAAAATTAAAAAAGTGTATTTTATTAGCGTTTATCTTTCTTTTTTTCTATCAAAACAGAAATGCCTGTGTCTGAACTTGGCTATGTCTGAATCTCGTTTCCCCGCAAAATTTATACGGCTATGCAAAATGGCATTGTGCAACACCACCAGCTCAAACTGAGCGAGGTTCGACAAGGTGACCCCCTATCGTGCGATTTCTTTAATTTGCTGTCGGAGAAAATAACACCATCTGCAGAACTGCTTCGGGAATATTCTTTAAAAGCGTGCAACTGTTAGTATACATATACTGACGACATTGACATTATCGACCTTAACAAACCGCGCCGTAGCCTATGACTACTCCAAACTAGAAAAAGAAGCTGAAAAAATGGGTTTAGTGGTGGACGAGGGCAGAACGAAGTACATGCTTTCATCAAGCAAAGAGTCAGCGCATTCGCGTCTTGGCAGCCACTGCTGGCAGCAAAAAGTTCGAAATAGTGAAGGACTTCGTTTACCTTGGATCCAGCGTAGAATTACTCTTGCAAATAAATGCTACTTTGGACTGAGTAGGCAGTTTAAAAGTCCTCTGTCGACGCACCAAACTCACAGTCTACAAATCGCTCCCGTCTTGCTTTATGGTGCAGAAGCGTGGTATTCGAGAGAAAAGTTCTGCGAAATATTTGTGAGCCTCTACGCCTTAGCGACGGCGAGTACCGAAGAAAATTTAGCGATGAGTTGTCGACATAGTTCAGCGGATTAAAACACAGGGGCTTTGCTAGCTAATGAACGAAGACGCTCCAGCCCAGAAGGTATACTTATCGGCAACCGCAGGTGGAAGCAGAGGAAGAGGAAGACCACCACTCCAATTTAAGGGTCAAGTGGAGACCGACCTGCGATCTCGCGGCTCTAAAATTGGCGCCAGTTGGCGCAACGAAGAAATGTGTGGCGAGTTATGTTGGACGGTCAAAATCGCTGAGGCGGTTAGAGGACCATTTAAAGAAGAAGAAGATATGTTAATGACTGTATATTAATTACGATACCTGTAGAATCTCTTTCGTTATTCTAATTTGTGTACAGAAAATATTTTATTTTAATAATTTAATTTATCTCCGTGGTTTGGTAAAACCACTTGCAAGGCCTAAATTATTGGCATATGTGGCTGTAGCGCCTGCGTTTCCATAAATCGCTTGTTGGTGGGAAATGCCGGATCCACCGCCATAAATTGTGTGCTTGTTTTTTCGATGTAATGAAGTAGATGTCAATTCCCTATCATCTTCATCATTCAATTCAAGGCCAGCAACCATTTGTGCTATTTCTAATTCTTTCTTCATGTCTGGTGGATTGAATTGTAGACTAGCTAATGAGCCGTGGCTGCGGCTTCGATGTTCCTGGCGTATCGAGTAGCTAAAGGCTCTTTCATTTAAGTGCCCTTTTCGTCGGTAGATTCCGGTACCTCCCGGCGAATCAGTGCCAGAATTAAGAGATTCGTCAAGCCCATTGCCCATGGATGCCGCAATTTTTTTACTCGTCAACGCTAGAGGTCGTGAATCGTCAATAAGGGATTTTGCAATGGCAGCTTGTGTTGGAAGAGGCGATCCAATGAATGAATTAAAAGTTTGCATAGATGGTACAATCGGTAAACCAACAGCTATACCACTGCTCTTTTTGTCTTTATTCATCCTATTTGTTGGTAGTGTAGATCGAAGTGTTGCATAATGTTTCGGCACCATAAGGGACATTTGGAATGGCATTCCACCTTGTGGGCTAGGCATAATTTGTGGTGGAGGTGGTATACCAGTGTGCTGAATGTGAGGAGGAGGCCCTGCTCGGAAGCATCGATGACTAATTGTGTGATAGCTTCGTGAACCTTGGCTTGGTGGTAATCGCCCTGGTCCAAGCACTGGACCATAAATCATACCGCCCGGAGTACCTGGATAGATACCTGGTCGTTGTAATGCGATTGGATGAATAGGTTTTGGACGTATCAGCGTTCCGGATAGACTACGACTGCCTGGTGTCTTTGATAATTTCTTATGTTTACGTTTATTATTCATTTCCTCTTTCAAGGGAGGTGGAGGTACATCAATGGGTGCACTTATTTGACGGGCTCTTACTGGACGTCCGAGCGTAGAGACATCACCAGAAAAAACTTCATATGGACTTTCAATAGGACTTGCGTCAATTTGGTCTTGCGAACCATTCCAAACTTTATGGTTGTCATTTTCGTTGTAAAGAGAAATGTTGCCATCTTCGACATTCAAGTCAGCACTGCTTCCATAAACTGAAAAAGATTTAAAAAAATGTCAAGAAAGGCTAGGAAGTTTTGCATAGATTACAGTTATACAAAATATGATCATTTAAAATTAGTAGCGGAGTAAAATAAGGTCTTTTCTAGTTCATTTATTACGAAATTCATTCTCAACTTAAACCTTATTTACAAGCTGAAATAATATGTATGTGTGTCTTCACTAAAGATAGGCATAGCGAATATGCATGCATAAAATAATAATGGTGGTTCATATATGTGATATTAAAACGTGCGTATTACTAGGATCTTCGTCTGATAAAATAGGTGCATGCTTTACGCCAGGCCGGATCAAAAGTCCAGCCATACTCTGATATCTACCACTCTTCTATAGCCATCTTGTCCAGGAAAACATTTGAAACACGGCCTAGCTTCCAATTTGCAGGAGGAAGACGATTGTTTCGTACTACGACTGAATCTCCTGCTTGTATATTCCTTTGCGGTCGCAAACGTATTCTAACTGCCAACGGCGCCTAAAATCATTACGTAGGGCAGATACAAACTGTCATCGGTGATTTGGACTACCTTTCTATTCCATCGTCGTAGGTTCTGGCAAGGCTTTGAGCGGTTCGCCAATCAAAATTGACTAGGTGTTAATGTTTCAAGGTCAGATGGAGAATTCGAGAGCTGTCACAAGAAACTTCTTCAGGGTGTAAAACTCTTCATATCTTAACAACGTCGCTTTGAGGGCTCGCTTAAGGTGGAAATTTACAAGTTCAACAATAGACCCCCAGTACCCGCCTATGTGAGGTCCGTTTGGAGGTTAAATTGCCATTCTATGCTAGAGTTCGCAAAATTTTGTTGGGTATTGAATTCGTGCATCGCATGCTGAAACATCATATGTATGTAGATCCTATTCGGCACCCACAAAATCAGCACCATTGTCTGATACGTATGTACGACAGTACCCTTCGGCGTAATATAAATCATTTTAAAACGCTGACGAATATTTCTGCAGACAAGTCATCTGCTAATTTTTGGTGTACAGGTGAAGTAAATATGTATGTGTATGTCTATTATTTGGTACCAGCAAACGTCGGTATACTTGTCATAATAAAATGAGTTTATCATAAACAAAGTGAATAGCTAGCTGCAATATCTTTTGTATCTTCTTTTATGTTTACTGTTCTTTCTCTTTTTTGTAAGATCCGAAGGCTTTGCATCGTATTTCGTATTTTTCCTCTTTTTTCTGTTTCTATCTAAAATTATGATTCCTTTAAAACGCCGGAAAGTTTCGAATAGATTGTGGTTTGCTACATTCTTCATAATTGTTGCCTTTGGAGGTGGTTTCGTAAACCACGTTATTTTGTTGCTCTAATTCAACCGGGCTTTTTGTTTTTGTAAAGATTGAAGATAATCACCCCTATTCTGCATTTCGATTAAGTTCCCGCTCTACGCTCCGCTGGGATCGAATGTAGGTATTTTGAACTACGCTTGCATTGAGAGAAGAAGAGGAAGAGCTATACGTTTTTCGAAATCAGCTGTTTGCCTAGGAATGTGTGAAACTGAAACATAACAAAGCAAACCTACACAAATTAGTGCCGTTGAAATAAAAGTAAAATTTTACTTTGATTTATAAACTTAATTACACATGTTTGACCATTATTAAATAAATTGAGTGAAATTTTACAGATCAATTGATTGATTATAGCAGACAGCGGAGGACCAACAAAAAGCAAGAGGACATTGTTGGTGGATGTTACCACATCGACATTAGGTACATAGCTAGCATTTTCAATAGAGTTGGTGCTAGAAGAGTCTGCTTCGTCGTGTTAGTAAAAATGTTAGATTGGTGTTTTTAATGCTAGTGAAGTTATTGGTAATTGTCTAATGCGTGTACAAAAATGTTGAAAATATTAGATCTCCGGAGGCGGATTCACATTCCTTCCTACATTTTTGGACAAATATTAGCTCTCGGCACAGGTCGCAAACAATTACCCTGCAAACATTAAAAAACCTCATTAACTAGAGCACAAAAACAAAATATAGCGAGCATTTTACAACTTTTATTTTCGGGTTTTACTTAAATTTTAAGAAGTTTAACAAAAAATTGCGGAAGTGATTCTTATATTGTTTGCAAAATAAAAAACAAGCAGTTATCCGCCAACAAAATTGCAACTTAGAAAAACGGAGCTACGATCGAAGCGTAGAATAGGCAGAATTTTAAGTTTCGAAGTTGAACTGAACGGAATTGGAACTCAGAACGGAATTGGAACTCAGAACGCCAAAGTTGGCAAACAGAAAATTTCGATCCAAGCCGAAATGCAGAATAGGGGTGTATGTCAAATTTGGGTTGAGCGCGAGTGATATTTTGTTCTTTAAATCTTGGTTAAACTTTTCCGTAGGCGTGTGACGGTGTAACAATGTTTTCTCTCTGTGTTTGTGTTTGTCGGTGTTTGTTTTACATGCTTGTTATTTATTGACATTATGGTGTCCTCTATAAGTTTGTTTGTGAGTTCGCTCGGAAAATTGTTACTTTTTAATATTTTGTGTATTCTGCTTATGTTTTCTTCCCTGAACTTGTGATGCCTAATGGTAAGTATTTTTTGTACTAAGTTTCGTGCCGTGTTGATCTTATATTTTAATAGTTGAGCAGAATGGAGAGTTATTTCATATTTCATTTGGGAGTTATTTCATATTTTTTGTGATTTGCGGCCTCACTATGAAATAAAAACATTGGGACTTATTTCATTTCCTCCTTTGGTAATTAATTCATTTCTAAAAACTGGGGGTTATTTCATTTTTATTGGGACTTATTTCATTGGGACTTATTTCATTTGGGACCTATTTCGTGGTACCGAATGGAACTGGTACCAAATAATAGACCTGCACATACATATTTACATGTATGCAATTTTATCACAGAATTTAAATTTAAAACTAGTTTTTTTAAATAAAAGTTCAAATCAATTATTAGATTTGTGTACGTTCTTGTTTTAAACAATCTGATTAAGTTTGTAATACTCTAATGTTAACCGTTTTTGTTGTCTTCCAATAAAGATAAATACCCCTGAAGAAGCAACGAATCGATAGCGAAACGTTGGGTAGAAGAAGCGTAAGAGAAAAATCTATGTAGTTTTCAATTACACTAAACACCACTAGATCCATTAGCCTAATAATAAAAATCACAAAAAATTTATTATATTTCAAACAATTATTATTAACTTTTTTGTAATATGTTAATAAATACTTGTTCTGAACAGTTCCGACTATTTTTATACCTTTCATGAACATGACATGCTATTATAACTTTGGTCCGATGTTTGTAAGTATGAGAAGAAGAAGAGATAGACCCACCATTAAGTATACCGAAATGATCAGGGCGACGAGCTGAGTTGATTTAGCCATGCCCGTCTGTCCGTCCGTCTGTTTGAACGCAAACTAGTCCCTCAGTTTTAGAGATATCTCGTTGAACTTTTACAAGCAGGCGTCATTTTGCATAGGCTTAATCATTTGTCGGAGCCGGAAAGATCGGACCGATACAAGGCATAGCTCCCATACAATCGATTGTTCCGATAAACGGGTTTTGGCCTATAAGTCTTATAATTAAAAAGCTAGGAACGTAAAATTATGCAGGTTTGGTACGCATTATATATGCAACGTATACAGTGGAAGTCAACCAGATCGGACCAACATAACATATAGTTCCTATACAATCGATTGTTCCGATAAACGGGTTTTGGCCTATAAGTCTTATAATTAAAAAACTAGGAACGTAAAATTATGCAGGTTTGGTACGCATTATATATGCAACGTATACAATGGAAATAAACCAGATCGGACCAACAAAACATATAGCTCCCATACAATCGATTGTTCCGATAAACGGGTTTTGGCCTATAAGTCTTATAATTAAAAAGCTAGGAACGTAAAATTATGCAGGTTTGGTACGCATTATATATGCAACGTATACAGTGGAAATCAACCAGATCGGACCAACATAACATATAGCTCCCATACAATCGATTGTTCCGATAAACTGGTTTCGGCCTAAAAGTCTTATAATTAAAAAACTAGGAACGTAAAATTATAAATTTTTGGTACGCATTATATATGCAACGTATACAGTGGAAATCAACCAGATCGGACCAACATAACATATAGCTCCCATACAATCGATTGTTTCGATAAATTTCCTTTGGGCTTTAAATTAACAGTTCTGAAGAGTTTGTACCAATTGTAAATAAGGATCGGACACTTAAAAATATTATGCGTACTCAAGGGCGGATTTAGGGGTGGGGCACGGGGGCACGTGCCCCCCCCCCCCCCCCCAGACGGGTTTCTTTGTACTGTTAATACTCCATCACAGAGCATTTTTAGTCGAAAAAGACTACAAATAATTGAATTTAGCAACATTTTCGGAATCGTGCCCCCCAGACGGTATTTTTGTACACTAGGTATGGAAATTCCATTAAATAGATGAAGAATAACAGAATTTTCGAAATCTATTGCATATTGGTTCAGATATATATAAAACTCTGTGTAACGCAAACATCAAACTACATATTTTGATTATTCGTTTGGTTTGTACTGTGTGGATGGCTGCCTTGGTGCATGTGTAGGTACCCACCAAAAATTTCATTTCTTTTAGTTAGAAACCTTACATCGCTTGATTATACGGCTTACATAATTTAACCCTATTCATCAAAAATTAAATGGGTTTATAAAGCTTTTTACAATGACATTTTCATACAAATTTTGAATTATAACAGCTTATTAAAATATATATGTACAATATATAATATATATGTATATATATGTATAAGAGGGTTAGGCTACGTTCAATTTAGGCCATAAACTCCATTTAAAAGGGGATTTTTTTTGTTAATTCATATTGTTGTTGTCAATAAACTCGAGTTTATGGCTCAACGTGAACGTAATATAAGGCCTTAAATTTGTAACGAATTCCGTTGTATGCAAAATTACTTATAATATACATTTTTTTCTTTACTTATGTCATTAAGTAAGTCTTAAATGAAGATTAATTAAAAGAATCTCTCTCTGTGAGACAACCTTACGCATAAGGCCTGATAGAACATGTAAGTTAGGCAATATTATAAAAAGAAAAGTGAATATAATGAACTTATTATAAGAATTGTTGTAAGACCATAGAGGAACTATGATAAACTTATTATAATGTGATGCAGCCGTATACCTTATCCCTTATAATCCCTTATACGAATTTTTTGTGGGTATTGGCAATATTTGTTAACGGCTCATGCGACATCTGACTGAAACAACAACGGTTTGTTTATGAGGTTTGCTAAGTTTGCCCACAAGAACCCTTAAGGTTTTAAATTGCTACTATTTTTTGCAATGCTGTTAAAATTTCAAATTCGAGTCTACGCGACCTCCGCACGATGGGACATTTTGGAAAAGCTTGCCTCAATTATTATTATTATTATTAACTTGCCTCAAAGTCAAATTTTTAGGGAACTTTTTAGAATCCATTTTCATACAAAGTTTATCGAGCGTAAAACGCAGCATAATTTTGGCAAATGGTCAAAAACGAGTTGTCAAAGTTTAGTTGTGAAGTTTTTTGCAAAATTAATTTTTTTTTTTGGATTTCTGTAGTTTACTATGAATAACACTACTTTATAAGGTTCCTCATATGTAGACATATACATATGAAAGGCTGGGGTAGTTAAATGAAAAACGTATATTTAAAGTAAAAGTGTAAAAAAATATTGTATCTACAGTAAAAGTCAGACAAATTGCTTTTTTCATTTAAAGTCGGAAATATGGTTGGAAAAATAAAACATATCTCTTACTTTTAATGAAAAAACGATTACCCTGACTTTTACTGTACAATCTTTATTTATGTGATTGTATCAAACATTTTATAAGGTTTGCTTCAATTGCATTAAACATATTTGTTACTTTTACTCCCAACCTTTCATACATATATAGGTATTTCGATTCATTTATTAACCTTAATTTTAGTTACATATCTCCTATTTTGTAAAGCATAAAAAGGGTTACTGCCACGCCTATTTCCGAGGGGTTGATCATCGCGAAATCGTTTGGGCAAATATTCATAGCAATAGCTATAACACTCTACTGAAAAAAAAATTCCAAACGACAATTTTTTGGCACCATGCATAATGCTTTACATAAATCTACTCTTTTGATTTGCGAAAAATTTATTTTTGAGACAAGTTTTATTAAGAATTCCCATAAATATTCATATGAATTTGTACCGCAACGCCTACTACCTTTGTGCCGCAGGAGTGCTTTATTTTCTTATTTTATTGCGCTACAAGTTAACAAAAGTGATTAATTATTCGATTGGTCAAATAGTCCATGAAAAGTTGTGAAAAGTGATTATTGTTAGTGCTATCGTTTTTAAGTGATTTTGTTAAAAAAATGAGTGCCAGAAAAAGACAACAAAACTTAAGCGCGTTCTTCCATCCGAAGAAGCAAAGGTGTAATGATGTACTTCCTGATAAAGTGAGCGGTGTCTAATTACATTCCGCGGAGCCGGCGACTACATCAGTGGCAACAGCCTCAACGAGCAACGCACTACAGGAACGGGATATAGGTGAGTAGTGTAATCCTTGTGGGTTTAGAAATGTTGTTTAGTTAAAAGTTGGATTGTATGGGAGGTACCACGCCCCTTTTTGGTTAACCACGAGTTTTATGGGTGAGAAAGGTGCTGTCATCCCATAACTTTATACCAATTCTTATGTTCTTACTTTAAGCATTTTTAAAGAACAAATTGAGAAATTCCAAAACGGTTTGAAAATTTTAAAAGCTAATAAAATTTTCTGTAAGCCATGCATACAAAACTTTTCGCTAGGCCATGTGGCTCGAAGATAATGAGCAATCAACACGGATTTTTACCTTTTTTTGAAAAATGTAAAAAATGTGTATTTTGCAGGAAAGGATATCGAAAACTTTTAATTTTGTTCCAGATATTTTTTTTCTCTGTAAGCTCTGTTTTATTACAAAACAAATGAGCTTTCATCCAAGAAAATCGATGGATTATTACACAAGCTATTAATGGTTTTGGAATTGCTCAATTTATTCCTGAGCTATACATGATTAGGTGGAGCTAGGGTCGGCGGATAGGCGCAGATAAATGTTTGTTGAAAAACCTCGCCTTGATGCGGATCGCAGCGAGATGCTCGTCCACAGGGGTGAACGCTAGTAGTCTTACACCACGCGATTTGCTGTGTGTCTGGCCACTGTAGTATACGTCACAAGGTTCGATGGTCGTCCTTCCTTGTCCCGTCCATCGTATTTCCTGCAGGGCGGTGATGTCAGCCTTTGCGTTCGTGAGGACATCAACCAGTCGGGCAGCGGATACTTGCCCCACCGGGGCTCCCTCTCTTTCTGCCGCGAGCCTAGGAAGCCCACGTTGCCCAGAGTGTACGAAAGAGGACGCAAGAGTCGGGATTGAGCAAGGTCACTCAGCAACCACACCCTAATTTTTTTTTTTTGTTTGGCCGAGTCTAATGAACACGATATTAAAATAATGTGTTTTTGAAGCCTTAATGGACTTTTTTGCGAACTTAGTATAAGCCGTTAGATAAAACTTTAACTAAAAATCGGCACAGATTACCATTATCACATGTTATTTTAGGTTGAAACGCACCATTGTACTATATGCCAAGATTTACCTTTCTCTCCTTTTTATAAATTACGTACAATTTTGCTGCATTGTCTAATCCATTTATGATTTTAGGTTCTCTACTCGGCAGGCAAGGCGGGCTTTCTGATGAGGAACGGTACCAGTGGTTGAAGTATACCTGGCAACCTACTGCAGAATTTAAGTTTCCACTGAAGAGAGAGGGAAAAAAGAACCGGTCTTTTCAAAAAAGCTGGTTAAGGGACCATGAATGGCTAGCATATATTAAAATTGCTGGCGGCGGATTATGCAAAGTGTGTGTGCTCTTTGGTCGACGTGAAGCGGGTACAAATGATGTGAAGCTGGGAAGACTGGTGTCGGAACCACTAGTAAAATATAAAAAGGCAATTGAGACGATCGCACACCATGAGAACGCGAATTACCACAAAGCGAACATGGTAGCATCCCAAAATTTTTTGATGGTGATGGAGGGAAAGTCGTTAGATATAGTTCACCAAATGAGATCCCAGGAAAGGGAAATAATCGAAAATAATCGTAAAAAACTGATTCCCATTATAAAGACAGTGATATTTTGTGGTAGGCAAAACATACCTTTGAGAGGTCACAGAGATGACGGCGAATTAGACTTGCAAAGCTCTTCTAAACATGGGGAAGGAAACTTTAGAGCTTTGCTCAAATTTCGAATCGATGCTGGGGATGAAATACTTAAGGAACATATAAGACATAGCGCTAAAAATGCTTCGTATATAAGTAAGTCAACACAAAACTTAATTGAATGCTGTGGCGAGTTGATCAGCAATAAAATAGTGACCAAAATTAAAAAATCCAAATATTTTACCATTATGGCTGATGAGACCACAGATGTTTCCGTTTGTGGACAGTTATCAATTAGTATTCGCTATTTCGATGTGGATGAATCGAAATAAAGGAAGATTTTCTTATGTTCATTGAAGTTGTCGAAACCACTGGTGCAAGCATTGCACAAACTATTCTGAATGCATTAGAAAAGCATGACCTTGACATTAAAATGTGCCGTGGTCAAGTTTATGATGAAGGAGCAAACATGAGCAGCAAACTAAAAGGAGTTCAGGCACGTATATTAAATGTTCAGCCCTTAGCCTTTTTTACCCACTGCGCAAGCCACCGGCTTAACTTGGCTATTAGCTCAGCCTGCACCGTACCCAGTGTAAGAAATGCAGTAGGGGTTATAGCAAGTACTGCCACTTTCTTCCGTGAATCGGCCAAACGAATACATCTTCTTAGAGAAGAAATACAATCTAATCTGCCACAAGACAAACAAAATATGTTAAAAAAAATGTGTGAGACAAGATGGGTTGAGAGGCATGAAGCGGTTTTGACCTTTATGGACGTGTTGCCATGTCTCCCTCCAATATTACAAAAAATGGCTGATCAGCAATATGGGAGCAGAACAAATTCTGTACTGCCATTTTCTTTGCTGCAATCCATAACTTTGTCAGAATTCCTAATAAGCTTGGTGATCCTATCAGATATTTTAGGAATAACCCTGTCCTTATCTCGATCGCTTCAAGCCAAAGATATTGACATACTTTCTGCAGTTCAGCTTATTACTACGACCACAGCAAGTTTGCAGAGGCAGAGTGAATCTAGCAATGACACATTTAAAAAACTGTTCGACCAGGCTGAGGCCATTGCAAATGAACTTGGTACAGAAATAACAGTCCGTAGAACCACCGGTCGTCAAATCAATCGATCAAACATTCAGACTGAATCAGTTGAAGAATATTACCGACTTTCAGTTTATATTCCATTTCTGGACTTCATGTTGAGTGAAATGTCAACCAGGTTCCCTAGCGCTCTTCTACAAAGAATCGGACAGTTGCAAAAGTTGCTGTCGCATAAGTTTAACGACGAAGATTTAGATAATGTTTTGCAAGGTGCTGAAGTTTATAAAGAAGATCTTCCTTGTTTTTTAGCTTTAAAGAGAGAGCTAAAAATTTGGCAACAGATGACTGAAAATATACCAGAAACTTCAGCAGATGTCTACCTTACGCCGATTAAAATTATATCTTCGAAATAGCATAACAGAAGAGCGTTTGAATGGATTGGCTTTAATGCATATCCATGGAGATATTGCGGCACAAATGGAGGCTGATGAAGTTTTGGACGTTTTCACCAGGAAACACAGAAGAAAACTGTCTTTATTAAACATGTAATCATGGATGGAATATAATTAAACTGCTATTACTAAACAGAAATGCTGTTTTTTTATTATTTTGACTTTGATGTAAGTTCTTAATATCCGTGTACTTGTGAAGATAAAATAAGCATATTTAAGTTGTTGATTTTTTTGCATGTTGGGCGTTCGTGCCCCCCCCCCACCAAAAAAAAAATCCTGGATCCGCCCTTGTGCGTACTCATGAAAGGTATAAAGCCTTCGGCACAACCGAAGACAGCCCTTTCCTTACTTGTTTTTTTTACAAAAGCCTGCAATTTCGCTGCATGCTCAGACTTCTGACTCTTAAATTACGTATAACTCTTAAACTATATTTCTGATTCAAGTCAAATTTTCCAAGGACACCCAGAAAACTATGCTATACTGTTGCTATTGGAAAATATTTTTTTGTGATTGGCCTATTGATCCCAAAACATTGACATAGTGTCCGCACACTAACGCTGTCCGGAACCGGTGCAGTTACCCTATGCAATATTTTATAAATGTGTACTAACATACATATGTATGTTTGAAAAGTGTTTGTGCGACAGCGGGGATATTGTTATTGTGTCGTCATAATTCGTTTTTGCCATGAAGTCGTTTTTAATAAGCGAATTCAATAATAATGGTATTCATGTAATCGTGTATACAGCGTGTAAAGCTCATAAACGCGTAAATTTACGAAGTGCGTAAATGAACTGTAAAAATTTGTATGGAAAGAAGTTTACGCAAACTTCGTAAATTTATCAACTGATTTCGGTGCGTAAATGCTCGTAAACTCAATGCTCAAACTCATTGAATCAGCTGTCAGCGGCGAAAAGAAAAATAAAAATATGGAAGAGGTAAAATAAAATAAATTTGAACAATTTCTATAATTTTATATGTTTTTTTTGTAAAGTTATTACTCATTTTGCGTTTAGTGAACACATCTAACCATCGCTGACTGACAACTTTCCGAGGCTATTTACAGGTGCGTTCATATAACGGGGTGTGTAAAATACACACTTCGTAAACTTCTACGATTATATGAATACCATTAATATTTGGTGAAGTTTTCAAGTTAGAAAAAAATGTGAGATATGTGGTAAACTACTGAAATTTGTTCTCCTGGACCGGACTGGCTGAAAACCGCGAGGAGTAGCGTGTTTTCCATTCATACCTACTGATTTATGTTTTTTGACTCACCTGTGCAACTCATCTGTAGATGCGAATAAATAATTTTGAACTTTTACACCATTTTGGTATTATGCTGACTTAAGTTAACTTTTGTAGCCACCAAAATAGGTGATAACGTGGCGTAACCACGAAAAATTGCAAGCGGTTTGTAAATATTTTGTGGACAGAAAATGCCACAAATTTTATACCATTCTACGACTATTTTGCTAGAGATTGATCATGATCCTAAACCGTCTATTCTAATAAATGACTTATTAGCAAATTTTCTCAAAACCTTCTCTGTTTCTGATAATTATGTTAACTATTAGTTTGAAAAGAAGAAAATTCTAAAAATTGTTACTTAAATAGATTTAGGCTAAGTTGTTTTGTACGCATTATCAAATTGTAATACTTGGTGGTTGTACGATAGAAGATTTTATTATCTTACTGTACTTATTGTTTAATGTAAATAAATAAATAAACAAAATTCTAGTTTACAAGAACTAATAATTAATATAAAGGTCGTTGCATATCATTTTTACAACTAAAAAAATAGATTGGCCTGAAACAATTTTATTTTATTTTCGCATAATATACGAAATCTGCAAGTAATAATTTTTCAAAGTCTTGGTATAGTAAACTTTCTCAAATTTCTTATTTAGTTAAAGTTAATGGGAAATTCCACCGTCACTTACGTTACATCGCAAGTAAAATTGTATGATTCAAACTCAAATTGCATTACCATTTGCACGTTTTAGTACACGAAAAATGGTTTATTACTTGGAGTTTAGCTACTCAAAGCTGTTATGCCTAAACTTTTTATTTAAATTCTAAAAACATACTAAATACGGACTAAAATTCCGTCGTCACTGACGTTACAATTTTAGGACTAGGGGTTTTGGGCACCGGTGATTTATTCAAATTTCTGCGAAACCCCTTGACAGAATTAAATTCCAATGTTTGGGAGATTATTAGAAATAGAATGAAGTCTTTATAAAAATCTTTGTTATTAGGACTTTTATAAAGATGTAGCATGCATAGTTAATTATGTACCGTCACTGACGTTACGTAAAATTCGTCACTGACGTTACCTCCGAAGTAACAGAAAAAAAGCCGACTAGGTTTTCTTTTATGGACGTGATAACAAACAGGTCAATTAATTTATTGCAGAAAATCGTGAAAGGGTTTATCTTCAGGTGTCCTTTGCTCAGTTTAGACATTTTTTAGCTGGTTTTGCTCATACGCCAAGTACTAATTGTATTACAAGAAATGTGTTGCATTAACCACCAAATATTGTTCGAGTCTATTTTGTGGAATATTTATACATAGACATTCGATATATATACAGAGGATCTTTACGTTTTAATAAAAAAAAAAAAAAAAAAAAAATAGAAGCAAAAATAAAAAGTTTGTTTGAAAAGGTGGGTAAGAACGTAAGCGTTCGTCACTGACGTTACAAAAGCGCAACGGTTTTTTTTAGATTGTATACTATTTTAACCCTAGAAGGTCATCGCTATTTTTATAACGTTGAGGTCATCCCTCGTCGATTCGACGACGGCGTTATTCAAAGTCCTTAATATATTATCCTACCTATCAAACCCTACGAAAATTAATATATTCACATTACCTGGTTTATATATCTTATAAATAAAACAATATCAAAAAGTTTTTCTTAAATCTTTTATTAAATAAATAAAATTTGCACAGCTCTGATTCATTTGGCTTTTGTACGAAATACAACCTAAGAAACTTAAAAAAACTAAACAATTTAATAAAATATTTTCACTGAATGGCTTTTTTTCATAAAGATAATACTATTTACTGAAAACATAAAATACTTTACGGAATGAAAGTTCTCATTTTGTACAAGAGGCACAAAGTTCTATTTTATGCTCCCCACAAAGACTTTTTTTACATTTTGCACAAAATGATTTCGTCATCCGTCTCTTAGCAGGGGGACAAATTGCGCAAATCTTTCTCTTTTTTGTTACATTTTTTTGGCGGTTAGTATCTGTAGCATTTTCATCAAAAGAAATTCTTCTGAAGAACTTGCATCCCCTAAGCTTTCGTTTTGTTCGATTTCTGCATCAGATTCTAGTTCGCTGTTGTCTAACTCATCGTCTAATCCATTCTCGTCGTCGCTCATTGCAAGAAATTTTTCAATTTCTTCGTCAGTATAAATTTTAGTGCCACTCATCTTGTATTACAACTGTACACACCAAACAGATAAATAAACAAGAAAAATAACTTCGGAACGAAAAACTCACACAAAGTTCATCGTTCGTCTTTTCGACGACGCATGTTTA
Source organism: Sphenella marginata (assembly GCA_951509765.1). Lineage (NCBI taxonomy): Eukaryota > Metazoa > Arthropoda > Insecta > Diptera > Tephritidae > Sphenella > Sphenella marginata. The sequence continues at coordinate 39,029,039 of OX608079.1, read as the reverse complement.
AAAAATAGATACTTACACTGATCGTACGAAGCCAACCAACTACAAACATGAACAGCTCAACAGCGACTAACGCTGTAAAAAAAAGAGGCACTGTACAAACAAAGGAACAGTGCGATAACGGTAAAATAAAAACTGGCGTCGTCGAAACGACGAGGCATGACTTTCCAGGGTTAAAAACAAATTTACTTTACATAGTTTATGTAATTACCTTGTAGATAGAGAATCGAAGATTTTAAATTGATTGGCAGAAAACTATATATTTTATGCAATAAAATGCTTATTTTCGTCACTTACGTTACAAAAAAAGGCGCACAACAATTTTTTTTTCTACACCCAAAAATGTTTGTGCAAATTTTTCATACTTTTCAAAATTTCACTAAGAATTAAAATAAAAGTAACATGTAATGCCTGGTTACTAAGATTCACACAGCATAACAAATATAAAGAGGTTTCTTAACAAGGTATTTAAGAACAAAAAAAATTTTTTTTTGGTTGTCCTAAATAGTTTAAGAATATTTAAGTTAGGCTTATGCGAATGTCATTCTGGCATTTATTCATCATGGTTTAATATATTTACAACAACTTAGCCATATTACCAACTTAAAAATAAAATGTTGGTTTTTTCGCTTTCATCAATCTCTGCCATGGAATTTCCCTAATGATATTTTATATATAGATATTTGTTATATGAATTAAAAAAAAACTTGGAAAAGTGCGCGAAACCATGACCACAAAAAATTAAAACGCTATAGCATCTATATACATATCTGTATCCTTAAAATAGAAACACAATTAAGATATAGGACGAGGAAGCGTGAAGTAGAGACGAAAGTCAAATTTTAAACATAACAGGATATGCATATTGATGCCGTGTCTTGTCGCCACGCTATATAAAACTTCAATTCGTCAAAACTTATAACACAATGTTTGTGTTTCACTTATAGTATATCGTGGTTATACTCGAAATTTAATAGTACAAACATAAACACACAAAAATATTTGCTAAATACTTACAATTTTTAACAGATGTATATCTTTCAACAGCACTGCTACTGCTTCCTCCACCATTAATGCTGATACCACTTGCTCCAAGAAATGCATGACCAACCGACTGCTTTCCTACACTATGTATGGTAGTAGTACTGCCAGATCGAGCACGCCATCCAGTTTGACTTGGGGATACTACAATATGCTGGTGATTACCATTTTCATGCCCAATATCTGTTAAATCTCCATTGGATCTGCTACCGATATCACTTTTAAGAGTACCATACATATAATTTTCCTGACCGCTTCCAGAACTTCCCTTCTCAAGTTGGCGAGCATACGAATTATCCGCATATGCGTGAAAGCAACATCTGACTAGAGCATTTGCTGCAGCTTCTCGTTTACAAATGAATACATGACACTCGAGCACTTTTATTCCAGTAGTACGTCGAAGAATAGCAGCAAATATAGGTGGATGTTGGGCACGTGGCATCCGCGCAAATGGTGAGTCTAATGGCAAAAACTTCGGTTCGGGCTTTGTTCCTGGTTCCGGAATTAAAACTTGTCGAACTGCAGCACAATAATGTAAAGATTCAATTGGAAAAAATCGTGTAATCTGTTTTAAATTTTCATCAACATTCTCTAGTAAAATTCCATTTGACCAAACGCTTAGCCACGAATCGATGCCTTTGGCGCACACCGCTCCTTCTGAAGGATAGAGACCTCTCAATGGTTCTTGAATACCTTGTAGACCATCCTTACTTTGGCGGGGTACTGCACTACCCAAATAAAGTACTCTACAGCGACAAATTGGCGTAGATTCAGTCATATTTCCTTGGTCAATAATTTTACGATTCACAATTTTGTTCTTTCGCTTTTTTTTGTTTAAGTACTGTAGTCTAATATTTTTTTCTTCTCTGACATAAGTTTTATTTATTTATGAACACAATTATATAGACCATGAATAAATCACACATAGACATATATGTATGCTTACATATATCGTTGCCACCCAGTCGGGAACTCCGCTAAATCTGCATGCATATTAAGTTAAATGATATGTACCCAATACTGTTTGCAAGTTAACTACTTACTTTGTATGGCACAGACTGGAAATCATTAATAGCGATGGCTAAGGAGCTCTTCAGTAGGGCTATCTTCTGTATGACTTTCAGCAAACTACAAGAGAACTACGTACTTCAAGACAGGTTAAAGCTGACGTATTAAAATAGTTGCAAGTTGACTTCTTTAAGATGACTTTTACTGAACTACTTCGACTGCTCTCATTGGTTTTATTGGAAACGAACCTTAAAAAAAGTATAAACATATTTTACATGTATTTTCCAATATATGGGTTTCCTAAGTTTAAAATATTATAGAAAGCTTAAGTAATTTAGACATTTCTTAACAAAAAATATTTCAGAATTACAAAATATAATTAGACAATCCATAAGGTCTCTTATAGTCTTATGCCGTACATTTTTAATACAGCTCTTGTAAACACTACATTGTATGTCATATTCATGAACATCAAGTCGAATTTGATTGGAAACCTGTCACTTGTTGATAGAAAGCAGGGCTGCTTAACTTTATATACAAACATTTTTATACCCAGCGTACTAGTACTACCCTTTTCCAAACAAAAATGAGAAAATGTAAACCAAAATGAGAAAACGTAAATTAAAATGAGAAAATAAAAATTATAATGAGAAAATATAAATTACAATGAGAAAGGGTAAATTGTATTGAGAAAAAATTATTTGTATTGAGAAAGCATAAATTGTAATGAGAATAAGTAAACTTGTAATGAGAAACCGTAAATAAGAAATGAGAAAACGTAAATTTAATAAGAAAACATAAAATATAATGAGAAAGGGTAAAATAAAATGAGAAAACGTAAATTAAAATGAGAAAATTTATTTTATTTTGAGAAAATATAAATTTGTATTGAGAAAACATAAGTTGTATTGAGAATACGTAAGTTGTAATGAGAAACTGTAAAATAGTAATGAGAAAACACAAATTTTTATTGGGTATATTAATTTTGTCCACATAGCGGTACTATGTAACGGCGCAAAATAATCGAGTTAGATATGGGGTTCCATATATGAAAGTTCTTAGGTTGAAAAGAGGAATTGATTAAGGCATATCCGTCCGTGTACACGATAACTTGAGTAAAAATTGAGATATTTGCATGAAATTTTGCATACAGGTTACTTTCTGGCCAAGGTAGGTTGCTATTGGAAATGGGCGAAATCGGATGATAACCACGCCCCCTTTTTCGATATCGAAAAACGTATAAAACGGGTTAATTCCATATCAGAAGCAGCTACAATGATAAAATTTTGCAACATGTATTGATTTATATGTTCTAACGCGGATTTTATAAAATTTTTTGAAATTTTGACTCTTAATAACTTCAGAACAGTTTATGCTAGTGTAACGAAATTTTGTAGAGGGCATACTATTGTTGTGTTAAATTCAGATATAGAAAATAAATGAAATCGCTTGGCGACCACGCCTACTTTTTCATAAAAGTTATATTGAAAGGAGAAGAAATATTGAAAAGTCCATATCTAATTAACTGATACCGCTGTAATAATATAATTTGGTACATACATCAATTTTCATATTCTTAACATTTTTATCAGGCAATTTTCAAATTCGACTGCTAATAAATTCAGAACGGTGTGAGATAGGTTTACGAAACTAGGTACCAGGCATGTTATGTTTATGTAGAGTACTACCACAGAAAATAAGAAAAATCGGTGAACGACCACGCCCCTTTTTGGACTAAAGTTCTCTAAACGAGAGTTAGGAAACCGGAATATGCAATATCTGTTTAACTGATACAGATATAATGCTAAAATTTAGTACACTCATTCACCTGATGATGTTATTAGTGATGTTTAAAGGTTTTTTGGAACATTTCACTACTAACAAGCCACTGTGAAAGTATCATAAAGATCTGCAATGAAAACTGATCTTCAAATAGGGACAAACAACATAATAAAATCCGTGTGCGTGCCACCACCCACTTTTTTAAAATTAGGTAAATATTGAGTAATGGACACATATATCCGTATATCAAAAAATTTCACAAAATACGTTAAAAGTTATGGGCATGGCACGCCTTCTTTACCAAAGTTATATTTAGGACATGGTATAACCCTTGTAAAGATCGAGTCTGTACTTTTGGCTCATGTAAGCGGTTAAAGCTTTATAAGCAAGGAGCGTGGCCGCGCCCACCAAATTCGCTATTGTTTAGTCTCGGAATAGATTGGTTTTTAAAATGGGCGAAATCGGATGAAACTACGTCCCCTTTTTCTGAAAACTAACGATGGGTATTTAATGTTCGGTTCACCCGAACTTAGACTTCCTTACTTGTTTTTGTTGATTTTTTTTTATAGTTAACAAAACGAAATTTATTTTGGTAATTTTTTTTTTGATATTCAACAAAACAGTACATTTTTTGTTAACCGCATAACCAAGGAAAATTGATTGTTATGGTAATGGCAGAGCGAATTCGGCAATATTCGCCTCTATTCGCTTCAAGTTTTTGTAACCTAGAATGTCATAGTGATAAAAAATTTGAAATGACAACCATCGATTGTTTTTTTATCTATATATATAAAAATGAATTGGCGTTCGTATATACCGTAAGATCTCCGGATCGGCTCAACCGATTTTAAATATTTTTTCTTTAATGTTTCCAATCTGTTTCATGTCTCATTTACCACATAAATTCTTATTTTTCTAATCTCAATTTAAAATTTTTTTAGCTAATACTCAATAACGGCTTAACCGATTTTCAAAATTTTTTCTTTTCTTTATTCTATCGGACATAGTGTTTATTTATATAGAACAAAACATTTTCTAAATCTTCAATTTAATCATATATTAGCTAAAGAAGTTTAGCTACCATATAAATTGTAGTCAGTTGAGATCACTGGTATTCTAACTGAAATGTTCCTGTAGGGAACTTAATGCCATACAGATTTTTTCCGTTTTATATTTAAAAATACAAATACATTCATTAAAAGGTATTTTTAGCTTCGGCACTAACCACGGTTAAGAATCTTGCTTAATTCACCTTATTTGGTAGATGTCTTAAATATTGTGGTGAATGGCCTGAACTTTGCGCCGTTCACCTTATTTGCGGTGGATGGCTCAAACATTGTGGTGAATGGCCTGTAATCTATATCATGGTGAAGAAGTTGTAATCTATATATATAAAAATGAATTGGCGTTCGTGTATACCGTAAGATCTCCGGATCGGCTCAACCGATTTTAAATATTTTTTCTTTAATGTTTCCAATCTGTTTCATGTCTCATTTACCACATAAATTCTTTTTTTTCTAATCTCAATTTAAAATTTTTTTAGCTAATACTCAATAACGGCTTAACCGATTTTCAAAATTTTTTCTTTTCTTTATTCTATCGGACATAGTGTTTATTTATATAGAACAAAACATTTTCTAAATCTTCAATTTAATCATATATTAGCTAAAGAAGTTTAGCTACCATATAAATTGTAGTCAGTTGAGATCACTGGTATTCTAACTGAAATGTTCCTGTAGGGAACTTAATGCCATACAGATTTTTTCCGTTTTATATTTAAAAATACAAATACATTCATTAAAAGGTATTTTTAGCTTCGGCACTAACCACGGTTAAGAATCTTGCTTAATTCACCTTATTTGGTAGATGTCTTAAATATTGTGGTGAATGGCCTGAACTTTGCGCCGTTCACCTTATTTGCGGTGGATGGCTCAAACATTGTGGTGAATGGCCTGTAATCTATATCATGGTGAAGAAGTTGTAATCTATATATATAAAAATGAATTGGCGTTCGTGTATACCGTAAGATCTCCGGATCGGCTCAACCGATTTTAAATATTTTTTCTTTAATGTTTCCAATCTGTTTCATGTCTCATTTACCACATAAATTCTTTTTTTTCTAATCTCAATTTAAAATTTTTTTAGCTAATACTCAATAACGGCTTAACCGATTTTCAAAATTTTTTCTTTTCTTTATTCTATCGGACATAGTGTTTATTTATATAGAACAAAACATTTTCTAAATCTTCAATTTAATCATATATTAGCTAAAGAAGTTTAGCTACCATATAAATTGTAGTCAGTTGAGATCACTGGTATTCTAACTGAAATGTTCCTGTAGGGAACTTAATGCCATACAGATTTTTTCCGTTTTATATTTAAAAATACAAATGGTGAATTCCTTTTCGCTACTATTGCGAATGTTGAAAAAGTGAATGAATGAAAAGTTTTGATTGTGAATATAGGTTGTTGATTGTGAATATAGGTTGTTATTCCGTCATTTTTCATAATCTATGTTATGGTGAAGAAGTTTTAATCTATATATATAAAAATGAATTGGCGTTCGTATATACCGTAAGATCTCCGGATCGGCTCAACCGATTTTAAATATTTTTTCTTTAATGTTTCCAATCTGTTTCATGTCTCATTTACCACATAAATTCTTATTTTTCTAATCTCAATTTAAAATTTGTTTAGCTAATACTCAATAACGGCTTAACCGATTTTCAAAATTTTTTCTTTTCTTTATTCTATCGGTCATAGTGTTTATTTATATAGAACAAAACATTTTCTAAATCTTCAATTTAATCATATATTAGCTAAAGAAGTTTAGCTACCATATAAATTGTAGTCAGTTGAGATCACTGGTATTCTAACTGAAATGTTCCTGTAGGGAACTTAATGCCATACAGATTTTTTCCGTTTTATATTTAAAAATACAAATACATTCATTAAAAGGTATTTTTAGCTTCGGCACTAACCACGGTTAAGAATCTTGCTTAATTCACCTTATTTGGTAGATGTCTTAAATATTGTGGTGAATGGCCTGAACTTTGCGCCGTTCACCTTATTTGCGGTGGATGTCTTAAATATTGTGGTGAATGGCCTGTAATCTATATCATGGTGAAGAATTTGTAATCTATATATATAAAAATGAATTGGCGTTCGTATATACCGTAAGATCTCCGGATCGGCTCAACCGATTTTAAATATTGTTTCTTTAATGTTTCCAATCTGTTTCATGTCTCATTTACCACATAAATTCTTATTTTTCTAATCTCAATTTAAAATTTGTTTAGCTAATACTCAATAACGGCTTAACCGATTTTCAAAATTTTTTCTTTTCTTTATTCTATCGGTCATAGTGTTTATTTATATAGAACAAAACATTTTCTAAATCTTCAATTTAGGGCCGCTTTCATAAAAGCCGGTAACCGCTAACCAGAGTTTAATTGACGTATTTTGTATGGTTAGCTGTCAAATTAATCGCCGATTGGGCTTAACCGGCTTTTATGAAAGTGGCCCTTAATCATATATTAGCTAAAGAAGTTTAGCTACCATATAAATTGTAGTCAGTTGAGATCACTGGTATTCTAACTGAAATGTTCCTGTAGGGAACTTAATGCCATACAGATTTTTTCCGTTTTATATTTAAAAATACAAATACATTCATTAAAAGGTATTTTTAGCTTCGGCACTAACCACGGTTAAGAATCTTGCTTAATTCACCTTATTTGGTAGATGTCTTAAATATTGTGGTGAATGGCCTGTAATCTATATCATGGTGAAGAAGTTGTAATCTATATATATAAAAATGAATTGGCGTTCGTATATACCGTAAGATCTCCGGATCGGCTCAACCGATTTTAAATATTTTTTCTTTAATGTTTCCAATCTGTTTCATGTCTCATTTACCACATAAATTCTTTTTTTTCTAATCTCAATTTAAAATTTTTTTAGCTAATACTCAATAACGGCTTAACCGATTTTCAAAATTTTTTCTTTTCTTTATTCTATCGGACATAGTGTTTATTTATATAGAACAAAACATTTTCTAAATCTTCAATTTAATCATATATTAGCTAAAGAAGTTTAGCTTCCATATAAATTGTAGTCAGTTGAGATCACTGGTATTCTAACTGAAATGTTCCTGTAGGGAACTTAATGCCATACAGATTTTTTCCGTTTTATATTTAAAAATACAAATGGTGAATTCCTTTTCGCTACTATTGCGAATGTTGAAAAAGTGAATGAATGAAAAGTTTTGATTGTGAATATAGGTTGTTGATTGTGAATATAGGTTGTTATTCCGTCATTTTTCATAATCTATGTTATGGTGAAGAAGTTGTAATCTATATATAAAAATGAAAATGTAGTTTTCCCAGTTAGGCTGTGTGCCGATCGGGCGTCATCCCAAACAAAAAAAAAAATTGTGATCAGTAAATCTGACAAAATATTCGAAAGTATCCACCAAAAATTGCCGTAATGGCTTCTGTTATTGTTACGCAACATACGTTTGTACATATCGTTGTTGCCTATGCGAAACCACCTATCGACCAAATGCAAAACTTCCCAAATCACAAAAGTGCAAAACCGCCTATAGGCAAAATAATTCCACAAAAAACTAACTCACTACTTAAAAGTTTAGTTCAATTCTATGTTATTCAGGTAAATATTATCTTTTAAAAACAGAAACAAAAATTAAGTTAAAACATTAGCTATAAATAGAAGTTAGGTTTTGCTCTCCTGTAAAATTTGACTGCTTTCAGATAGGTGGTTTTGCAAAGGCATCAACGATATGTATTCTGTGGTTCTTATGTATTTTTTTAGAACTACGAGGTCTAAACCTGTATCCGGAGAGCACCAATGTTATATTATCTGCAAAAGGAATGAACAATAACTAATAAATTTTTTCCAAAAAAGGGGTTCTTGCGGATATCTGCCTAGGATTTGAGTGAAAGTTTTAAACAGAATATACACATATGCATAAAAGTGCAAAAATTACACAGGTTGCACGTTGGAATCACAAAAGTGCAAAACCGCCTATAGGCAAAATAATTCCACAAAAAACTAACTCACTACTTAAAAGTTTAGTTCAATTCTATGTTATTCAGGTAAATATTATCTTTTAAAAACAGAAACAAAAATTAAGTTAAAACATTAGCTATAAATAGAAGTTAGGTTTTGCTCTCCTGTAAAATTTGACTGCTTTCAGATAGGTGGTTTTGCAAAGGCATCAACGATATGTATTCTGTGGTTCTTATGTATTTTTTTAGAACTACGAGGTCTAAACCTGTATCCGGAGAGCACCAATGTTATATTATCTGCAAAAGGAATGAACAATAACTAATAAATTTTTTCCAAAAAAGGGGTTCTTGCGGATATCTGCCTAGGATTTGAGTGAAAGTTTTAAACAGAATATACACATATGCATAAAAGTGCAAAAATTACACAGGTTGCACGTTGGAATACGTACAACAAAAATTCCCAAATTGTACACCAAATGCTGTGTTCCAAATGGTTGGAAAAACCAAAATTTTGACAGAGCGATGGTAAATTCTGACAGTTATCGTGGCAAATATAAAGGTAAAATTTTGACAACCAATAATGTCGGCACAGAGATGCATGTGCTGTTTACATTTATATTATTTCACATAAAGTTATGTTCCCACGCGTTATTAAACACAAAAATATAATATAATGCCAAATAGCAAATATTCGTCACCATAGGAAATTTATTCACCTCATTTTACTCTGACGAAAACAAATATCATTTGATACACAGCCAAAGTCACAAAAGCCATAAGGCACTGATATGCATTGCAGAGTTAAAGAATTACGAAGGAGGAACATTGACAGGACAACGTCTGTCGGGTCAGCTAGTATTTCATAAAAATTAAATTGAACTAATGGTGTCTGGAACAATAAATACGTGTTTGGACAACTCATGCGTGCATAAAATTTAGTTAAAACCATCGTCATCGTACCCTTTTGGTAAGTTGCGATGTTTTTTTGAAAATGAATACCAAATACAATATTCAAAGTCATAAGTCAAATCTTTCTTTTTATGACATTCTACATTACACGGCGAGTTAAAAACGTGAAGAAAAGGAAGTCAGATGTTCACTTGACATTACCATAAGAATGAATTTGCCTTGCCGCATAACGATAATATTATCAATAAACAAATCAAAAATGAAAACGGTTTTTGTTTATTGATGAATTTAACGTTAAAGTGCAGCCCGGTAGAAAAACTAAAATAAAACAAGTAAGGAAAGGGCTGTCTTCGGCTCTGCCGAAGGCTTTATACCTTTCATGAATACGCATATCTTTTTTAAGTGTCCTACATGGCCAAACCACATTTATCGGAGCAATCGGTTATATGGAAGCTATATGTTATGTTACTCCGATCTGTATGATTTTCATTATACACATCACATTTAAAATAAGTACCAACTTTTCAAAATTTTACGATCCTAGCTTCTTAACTGCAAAATTTATAGCCCAAAACCCATTTATCGAAACTATCGATTATATGGGAGCTATATGTTTTGTTGGTCCGATCTGAGTGATTTTCACTACACAGGTTACAAATTTAATACGTACTAAACCTGCAAAATTTCGCTCTCCTAGCTTTTTGATTGCAAGAGTTATAGGCCAAAACCCATTTATCGGAACAATCGATTGTATGGGAGCTATGCGTTGTATTGGTCCGATCTTACTGGTTCCGACAAATGATTAATATAATGCAAAATGGCGGCTCCATACCAAATTTCATCGAGATATCTCTAAAATTGAGGGACTAGTTTGCGTTCAAACAGACAGACGGACAGACGGACGGACGGACAGACGGACATGGCTAAATCAACTCGCCTCATCGCCCTGATCATTTCGGTATACTTAATAGTGGGTCTATCTCTTCTTCTTCTCATACTTACAAACATCGGACCAAAGTTATAATACCAGTTCATGTTCATGAAAGGTATAATTAAAAAAAATAGCACATTTTATATACATACTACATAGGCTGCTCAATTTTATTGTGCTATTCAAATTTTATATGAAAATGACAACAAAGGAAATATGGTTGTTTTATAATCATAGCACACATGACGAATTAAAAACTAAATTTAAGTTTTATTAACACAAAAACAAATGTATAATAACCCTAAGCATCTGAATGATCCGGTAGCTCCCCATACATGGACGAAAATATTATAAATATTGGCCGGACTAATGACACGTAGAAAAACCAAAGGTCGAGCCGAATCAATTGTGAAAAAGACGACAATCGAAAGACACGCGTTAATAAAAAGGCAACAAATCAGTTTTGCAAATAAAATATTATTAAAAAAGAACAATAACGAGTCGCGAATAAATATATTGCAAATAGGAATAACTCGGGAAGTTCAATGCAAGAGTTGGCACATACAGCCCCCATCGAAGAAACTTACTATTGACTGCTCACGAGGCAAAACCACGAGTGTGTTGGTATTCACACCCCTTCAGACAAGTTAAAAGAAACTATTGCCTGAGCATGAAAGGTTGATAAACAACACAGGAAGAAATCAAGAAAACATGACTGCAAACCAATCTCCGATAAGACGCTACAAGTGTTCCCGATACGGTAATTTTTCAAAGGACTGCAAGGAGAAAAAACGGTCTCCGGGTTGATTCTTCAAGTGAAAGAGAACATCAATACAAGAATTGCCCTCCTAAAGATGGTAACAGCAGTGAGAAGAAGAGCCAAATCAGGGTCAGCTAGTTTTCAGATATTTATTACAAAACTTTCATTGAAAAAAAACGTAATTACGATACATGTACTCGTACCTACTTACGTATTATTGGAAACAAAACGTTAGACAACCATTATAGCCAAGTTAATAAAGTTTTAGAGACATTAGCAAATGATTGCCTGCAGATGCAGGCAATATTTTTGTATGCTCGTATTAAAAAAAAAATTGTTAAATCGTTTTCAATCGTAGCCCTCATACGTCCGCTATATTGCGGACCCACTTTCGAGGAAACTACGCCTTAAGAGCCCCTCGAAACTAAACGTTATTTCAGACATCACTATTGTGCGTGTTTTTAATTTGATGCTAAAGAACTTTATATAATATCCATGTCGAAGATAAAATGCTGCATTTCGCATTTTCGGACATTGGTTTCGAAAAAGGGTTTATGGTGCCGCATTTAGCAAGTCGTATGTTTTCTGTTTACAAACATTGTTTTGAGGTTATGCCACTGGTGCAAAAATGTACACACTTTTATTGAAACTTTTAATTAATTTCAATAGATAAATTCCATTCAGATTAACTTATAGATTGAATTATTTTAACAATATAACACAACATGTGAGCGAAATTACAAATTGAAAATTTAGAATACATTTTCTGAACGTTGGCAAAGAATGAGGGAATGCCAAGAAAAAATACCAATATTGCCACTTTTTTGAATTCGAAGAGCGATTTTCTTCGAAGATTACTGGGTTGATTTCTGCATTTATAATGCTGTTGCAAAAATAAAGTTGCATGTACGTGTCAAAATTTGTATGATAAATACAAAAATAAAAGCTACATTTTGGGCTTAATGCTAAAATGCGAGGTAAATGCAAAATGCAGATTCAGCACGAACATCACATAACAATAGCACTGCTTATTTCTCTTTCGTTGGTTCTTTAGTATCCCTTCGTATTTGAAATGCAAAGATGCAAGACCATCAGTTTGAAATTACTACTACTACTATGTTAAATCGCGATGTTCACCTTTCCAGTTTCACAACTTGCCTACCACAACTTAGTCAATCTGACAGCTGACTGGTTTTCTTGCCCCCTTTTAAAGGCAGAATCAGCCAACCGGCGGATAAATTTGCCGGGAAGATAAATTCTACTTCATTTTCTCAACCTCCTGTTGAAAACTTTCACGAAACTTATGAAAATATGAAAGCACTGCTACCGAAAGTAAACGGAATGCCAAAAAAAAGCTATGAATATATGTGATATAAAATATATTTTAATATTTCAAAATTCATCACTGGTTTCCTTATGTATATGCTTCTCCCAGTGAATGAATACAAACCGCGGTCCGTTTTTCAAAGCAATGAATTGAGGGTGAAATTGAAATTCCGGTGAAAGAGTTAATTTTGAAATTCCGGTGAAAACAGAGCAACTTTTTTTGGCGAGGCACCTTAATGTACATTAGAGCGTCTCGCCTTACAGGCAAAAAAAAAGTCGGCCGTACTCATCCTCATATGAAGTGTTTTTGAAAAAAATTAAAAAAAAATTTTTTTTTTTTCTGACATCCCTAGACATCGCCCAACTACATTTTTATTCATATCTGTGGCATTTGTTGTCGGATTTTAAAGTGTGACACATCAATTTTTTTGTCTCAAAGAGGAGGTTTTTCTTCAAAGTTCATTGAGCTCATGCGTTTCGTTGTGGTACTTACCCACCATATCTCAGTTTCTACCACCCTAATGTAACAACCTAATGTCAGTTAATTGAAGACCGTAAAAATTCATAAATCTTTTGCGAAGAAAGTATTTCGATTCAAGCAGTAGAACTCGAAATAAAATAAATTTTGTTTGCTGGGTTGAGCGCTTACGGCCCACAGTGCCGCGACTCCATATAAAAGATCAACAAAAATAGAAGGAGTGGTCAGAATTGGCTGAAATTTCACACCTCAAAGGACTATATCACACCAATATCAGAAAAAAATCCGTTTTTCAGCCGCTGTTACGAATTAATAAAAAAAAAATTTTTTTTTTCAATTTTATCATATGGTAAAATAACTCATAATCGTCGTAGACATATGTTTATAAAAACCGAAATAGTCTTCAGAACTAGTTGAAACTTTACACCTACAAGTACTAAGCCATGCTGATTTCAAAAATTAAATCGATTTTTAAATATCGGGTACCCATTAAAAAAAAACGGGTTTTTTTCATATTAATATATGAAAGACAGAAAAATCATTGCTGATTGTGGGGTTTATTTGTTTTATTTGGATGGCCGTAAGCGCTCAACCCAGAAAACATAAATGTAAGAAATGGCCCATTATGAAAAATATAAACAAATTTTGTTTTTAGTTGAAAACCGTACATTAGATGCCTTATTTTCTTTATACATTTTTCTTTATTAGTCCATAAAATTTTGTCGGGATTCAAGCTTGCTGTATTTCTGCCGGCTCTCGAGCTTAGCAAAAATGTGGCCCATGCGTTGTTCATCGGTGATCGCCATTGCAAATTCATGGACTGTATGAACAAATCGCTCGGTATTTTGGGAATGACAAGGATATGCTGTGAAAAAGATCAGTGAAAATGCGGATAAAAGAGAAGCAAAGAAAAATTAATAGTTTTCGTTGTGCATACCTGGTAATTCAATAAAAACTCCCAACTTTTTACTCCGATCACTATGATCACTATGACGAAGATATAACCCGAATTTAATAATATCGAGTTTGGTTGGCAGTTGGTTTTTTAAATCACAATGAACAAAACGCATTTTTAAAGTTTTTGCAGTTTTTAACACGCACCAAGTAAAATGACAATTGATTATGTATGATGTAAAGAGCAAAACAGAAAAAAATAGATAAACAATAGTCCAGTTAATTTATAAAAAAACGGTCTTCATAAAGAAAAATGTATAAATAAAATAAGGCATTTAATGTATCGGCGTGCCATACGAAAACTAGCAGTAAAAAAATTTGAAAAGAAAACTAGCACTGTGGGCCGTAAGCGCTCAACCCAGCAAACAAATTTTGTTTTATTTCGAGTTCTACTGCTTGACTCGAAATACTTTCTTCGCAAAAGATTTATGAATTTTAAGGTCTTCAATTAACTGACATTAGGTTGTTACATTAGGGTGGTAGAAACTGAGATATGGTGGGTAAGTACCACAACAAAACGCATGAGCTCAATGAACTTTCTTGAGAAAAACCTCCTCTTTGAGACAAAAAAATTGATGTGTCACACTTTAAAATCCGACAACAAACGCGAAAGATATGAATAAAAATGTAGTTGGGCGATGTCTAGGGTTGCCAGAAAAAAAAAAAAAAAAATTTTTTAAATGTTTTTCAAAAACACTTCATATGAGGGGGAGTACGGCCGAATTTTTTTTGGTGATACGCTCTAATGTACATACATCACAGCTGGCCGGGTTGTTGTGTTCAAAACTATTTAAGTCGCCAAGTTAGTGAAACCCAAAATTAAGCTAGTCGCGAATATTGGTCGCTACTTCGGAGTGAGTAGGCAATTGATAGATAAATCCCTCTCTTGACGAGCAAAAATAAAACTCCGTAAGTTCCTTATCGCACCTGCCCTGCTATAGAGAGCAGAACCGTGCACATTGCAGACGCCGATATAGTTCAGGCCTGTCCAGTGTCAAAACAGCTCGGCAAACGTAGACCTCATTGGTAATCCCATGATTTGGACTCACATCGGAAATTCGATAGCGAGGCCCAGTGGCTTAAATATAAAGACAAACCTAAAGGCGTACAGAAAGGCCTGAGACAAGCGAGGAGAACTTCTGAGAAATTCTGGAGTTAACAGTGTCGACGACACAGCGAAACTAAGGTGCGTGTTACCAAAGTCGCAAACGGCCTTAAGCTGTTTCCGTCGACCTGACGGTACCTGGGCCAGCTCATAAAAGGAAACTCTAGAACTACTCATGGATACTCAGTTTCCGGGAAATATGAATTGTGCACCAGCTGCACCTTCACCCAATCCTGGCTGTTAATATACCCATCACGGTGGAGGAAGTTAAAGAGCTTCAAGCCTTTTAAGTCTGTCTGACTGGGAGAGATTATTCCCGTGCTTGTGGAGAAGCGCAATGGTAATTTTTATTCCGCAGGCAGGCAAAGCCTCTTACTACGACCCGAAGGACTGCGTAACGATCACACTCTCGTCCTTCCTACTCAAACCCTAAGCAGAATAATCAACAACTTCCTCACTACCACAATAGACAGCAATCCCATATCTAATTATCAACATGCATACCTTAAAGGAAAATCTACGGAGACTGCGTAGTCTCTACAGTTGAAGGATCCTTAAAGGAGAAGGAGTACTGTTTGATTTCCTTCCTCGATATCGAAGGAGCCTTCAATAATATTAACCCAGACGCCGTTCACATCGCCCTAACTAATCTGGGTGTAAATAAATTATTAAGTTGATCATTGCGAGCGTTTGTGCGAAAAAATTCACAAAAGTTGCATTGTGAACTCACAAAAAGTTACATTTTGGTGTAAAAATGTCGATTTTGATAATTTTTAGGTGGATATAATTACATTTTTAAACTTTATTACTCGCATAATTTGTTAGAAGAACCATTTGTCACAAAATCCCACTTTTAACTTTTAGCTGTCACTTTTTGTTTTGATCAGCACATAATCAGTGGTTCATCGTTTGATAACTATTAACAAGACTTTATCAGAGGTTGGCCCAAAATCCGTTTACTAAATGACTGATTATCGACGACGCATGAGTGTCACCAGAACATATCTGAGCGCATACTTGAACATATACCCTGAAGTCAAACCAGCTAGTTACAAACGACTTCAAAACTAGTATACGCACTTTCAGCCAGCCTTCTGTTTTCATATCGGATGTTTTTTTTAGGGGTATAGAACTTCGAATTGAAATAAAACACAAGAAAATCGTTTTAAGGTCCATCAATTTGGCTTTATTGGAAGGATAATTTTATGCCATTAATGTTTAAATATGATTTCGGGCATGTGGCCGCCGCGGCTGGCTCGAATAAAGTCAATTCTACAGGTCCAATTTTCAACCACTTTTTCGAGCATATGGGGCCGTATGTCGGCAATAACGCCACGAATGTTGGCTTCCCATTCCCCTAACGTTTCTGGTTTGTTGGTGTAGACGAGCGACTTCACATATCCCCAAAGAAAATAATCCAATGGTGTCAAATCACACGACCTTGGTGGCCAATTGACAGGTCCATTCCGCGAAATTATGCGCTCATCGAATGTTTCCTTCAATAAATCGATTGTGACGTACGCTGTGTGGCATGTAGCGCCGTCTTGTTGGAACCACAACTCATCCACATTCATGCCATCCAATTCGGGAACAAAATAGTCGGTTATCATGGCTCTATACCGGTCTCCATTAACGGTAGCTGCCTCTCCAGCATTATTGCGGAAGAAGTATGGCCCAATGACTCCACCAGCCCATAGAGCACACCAAACAGTCAGTTTTTGTGGATGTAATGGCGTTTCAAGGGTCTCATGTGGATTCTCTTCACTCCACATACGGCAATTTTGCTTGTTGACGTAGCCATTCAACCAAAAATGAGCCTCATCACTGAACAAAATTTTGCGATGAAAATTCGCGAACTGAACCATTATTTTCGAAATAAATTTGCACGATTTGCAAGCGTTGTTCTTTTGTCAACCTGTTCATGATGAAATGGCAAACCAAACTGAACATAAATGACATTAGAGTTGCCAGATTTGACCACAAAATGCCAGTTTTATCTCTATTCGAAAAACAAACCTGTAAAAAAAACACCCTTTATAAGCACGTAGTTTTTTAACATGGCAAAGTCCTGTGATTTCCAACTTAAAAAATTAAAATTGTAATTAACCCTTGGTAACCGAAAATTGCTTACATGCAATCCGGGAAAGTATAAGTAAAATTCAAGAGAACACGAATCAGATTTTATGGCCCTAGGCATTTCAACAGTGTACTTAATTTTTACCTCTACCAGTTTGTACCTTCTAAATCTACAACACTTCACAAAGAGTAAAAACTGTATACTGTTTTTTTTTTGACTAGTTTGGCACATCATTACAGGCTATGTACATTCGTACATATGTACAAGTATGAGGTTTCAAACGAACTAAGTACGTACGCAAGTATTACATACAGATAGCTACACGTTAATAAAGTTGATTTTCTGGTTTTAGTTGGTTTATACTCGTATTTGAATTTCGCATTTTGTTATTTTATTTAAGGTTAAAACACTTCTTTATTAATATTTTTTTACAGTTTTTATTTTTATTAGTAGTTGCTCTAAGCTGTTCACTTTTTACTAAAATTTTATGTACAGTACTTTTCGATTTCGCTTACTTTGTAGATATATTATAAGTCAAAAGTTGTACAAAAATAACAGACAAAAATGGAGGACAGTTATTTGCTACGAAATTGACAAAAAAACGTCCATAACTGACGGGAACATTTTTTCAATGGGCATAGAGATTTTTGGCTTCTACTGACTGTCAGTAGATTTACGATGAAAGCAATTATAGATTGCAGCTAATATTATCGTTTACAGAAGAGAAACAATCGTTTCTTTTGATTTATTTCGTTTCAACGTTCTTTTACTAAATTTATTTTGTGAATTACTGAATTAAAATTATTTGTAATCAATTTGTGGGTGGGTGTTTCTGCATTTGTATTAAAATACTTGCATTTGAAATATTTCACATCTCCAGTCAAAATATTTGTCACTTTCAAGATACTCTTAATTATCTTCTCAATAAAAAAAACTAAACTTAGAAAATTTTTTTTAATGAGTTATATTTTAAATTTTAATTTTTTTTCTAAAGGCATTTAAATTTGCTAGTAGACTTATTTACTGTTTTACGTTAAGCTATCACGGAAACAAGAAAATGTGAACAATCGTGTGCATACCCGCAGACAAGCCACGGTAGGTTTGAGACTAGCCGATAAAAAAAAGTAAAATGCCCGGAATCTGGCTATGGTACATGATTTCTGAAGGCTTTTAGATAATATAAAAGCTTAAATGAAAATCATCCGATCGGCCGTTTTTTTCTTAGGTTGAAAAAAGTAACTTTTTTTATAATCGAGTAGAAAATATTAATTTTTTTCAAAATTTCCATCGATTGTGATTACATATCACTATATAAATGTGAAAAAGTACATAAAAGACAATTTTTAGTTTAAATATGCAGAAATGTACATTAGTGCGGATCGGTTCCCATACCAAAAAAAAAAGTGTTTCACTGGAGAACAAAGTTTAGTCCTCTATAGGACCCTAGTCAAGCACATTATTTTTAAAACAATTGTGGCATATTGTTACGCTCTTTATCCTCTTTTAAAGCTTCTTCATGCAAATTTTGTTTTGATCACAATTTATAGCATATAATGCCAATAAAAGTACATGACCTCAGCAAAGGGACACTATAAATTGTAATTTTTATTTTTTATTTTTTGTGTTTTAAAGTAGTCCATGGTATTAAAAAATTAAATTTTGCACTTAATTTATATTACTCGGTGAGATTAATAAGACTGCATATCAGTTTATTTAAAAAAATTTCGGTTTGTTATAAATTTTTGACATTAAAGTCGGTGAACACAAATATATCAGTTTCCAAGGAATCAGCCATATACATATGTACATATATTGTATCGTTATTGAAAATATTTTACATCAGTTCGTAGGCAATAAATAACGTTGCATATGTCTGCTATTATATTCACAAATTTTCAGA
This sequence comes from Sphenella marginata, assembly GCA_951509765.1. Taxonomy (NCBI): domain Eukaryota; kingdom Metazoa; phylum Arthropoda; class Insecta; order Diptera; family Tephritidae; genus Sphenella; species Sphenella marginata. Next base: position 39,009,744 of record OX608079.1, on the reverse strand, counting down.
ATACCTATCATTAGTTTTCTGAACTTTGTATTTCTTCCAAATTTTTTTTAAGTCAGCATGAGCAGATTCGACAGCTTGTTCCGAGAAAAACCTGTGCTTTTTGAGACCTGGTTATTCAACTTTTTCGTAATAATATCTGATGCAAGTTTTTCTTTCTTTTTATTGCTCAAATAATTTTCAATGTTTAACTGCAAATTATCAACAAGCGTATTTTTGAACATCGGTGATTTTTACCTCGCCCAATAATTGATAAACAACGTGCACATTTACGGTTCAAATAATTTTGTTTAATTACTGCTTTTTTTGATTGACTAGAAAACTTGCTTCTAAAACAACTTACTGTCTTACACAATTTGCACTCACATGAGGTTCCAGGCCTTAACTGAGTGTGACGCGGAATATTGTAGTCGGAATAAGCGGGTAAAAAAAAGTAAAATGCCCGGAATCTGGCTATGGTACATGATTTCTGAAGGCTTTTAGATAATATAAAAGCTTAGATAATATAAAAGCTCACTGCTCCTGTACACTACATGTTCGTTTATTTTCTGTTCCAAAGTAACAGTTATTTCAAACAAATTCTTTTTCATTTAGGGGATTCACAAGGTGTCATAAAGTCATATAACAATACAACGCAAATATATAACACTTGTGAGCACACCTTCATAAATCTGAGTGATATTTTCCATTTTGATCATCTGATCGCCCGAAAACATTAAAAATGCCAAGGGAATCTGAATTTCGCAGCTACAAAATAAGAATCACAATAAGAATTTGTGAAATAAGAAGGTAAACAAAACAGCTGATCAAATACAGCGAGCCATAAACATACCGTCCAGAGTTTTATCTGTTTAGTACGCATACAGCATGGAAGGTAGCAACAAAATGTTTATGACTGTTATAACAGTTATGACAATATGACGATATGACTTGATATGACAGTTTTGTGAATCCCCTAATTGTTTTACACAATAACCACAGTTTAAACCGATTTACAGAGTGCGATAACTGACAGTTTTTTTTATGCGTGATTACTTTCATTTTAATACGATGGATAAGCAAGCAATTAGTACACTGAATGTAGCATCTTACTATATGGAGCTCGGCTTATACTAAAATAAACGTAAACTAATGCTCCAAGCTTACTGTTTACATAAGGCCATTTCGATTTGCCATTTCTCTGCTCGGAATTTCTTTGCTCGATGCAACCCTGGCAACAGTGTTGTTGTTTTCTCATGCAAATTTTTCGTGGATTAGTGTTATCTTTATAAAAATAATATTTAAACAATGTATATTTCTACATATTTGAACTAAAAATTGTTATTTATGTACTATTTTGAACCCGATTATAAAAAAAGTTACTTTTTTCAACCTAAGAAAAAAACGGCCGATCGGATAATTTTCATTTAAGCTTTTATATTATCTAATAGCCTTCAGATATCATGTACCATAGCCAGATTGCGGGCATTTTACTTTTTTTTATCGGCTAGTCTCAAACCTACCGTGAAGCACTAGAGCTTCGCGGGTTATAGAGTATAGCCAATTGTTAAGTTCTTAATTGCTTGAATAAATACATAAATAATAAAAAATAAATGCTGAATAAAAATCTTATTGCAAGCATGCAATATTTAAAGGACTCTACACAAAATCGTAACCCTAGCATTCGGATGTAGCAGTTTTTCAGGAGACGCTAATGCTATAAGCACCAGGGTTTCGCGGTTTAATTGCAGAAATGGGCTCTTTCGTTGGTCATACTAGCAGTACTATTCACTAAGAAATGTTCATTTCAAACAAATAAGCAGGTGAAAAGGGCCTTACCCTGTAAAAAACGTTGGAGTACTCCAACACTTATCCTCATTCATATAAAAAGGTGGTTCAATTAATATGTCCATGTCCGGTGATTGGATCACCTAATCCATTTCGGAGCACCCTTCTGAATAGTCTATGGAGCACCTATGTACGTGAGAGTACTTTGAAAATGCTGCCAAAAGATTAATCTATGGAGTATTCTGCAGTGAAGCGAGAGAGGGAGTAGGTGTTCTTTTGAGAACCACCTACTCCCTCTGTTCTTTTGAGAACCACCTACTCCCTCTCTCGCTTTGCTATTGAATACTCCATATAGTAATCCAATAGGATTATTATGGGAGTACTCTCATGCTCATGTACAAAGGTGGTCTATAGAGTATTCAAAACCAAAGAAATTAAGTACTCTGAGTTGGACCACCTTTTTTATGTGAATGAAGTTAAGTGTTGGAATACTTAACGAGTACTTTATGAAGTATGGAACGGAATATTTCGGTTATTTGCAGGGTAGTTCAAAGGTTTCAGAATATGTAAGAAATCTAAGCATATATTACAAAGCCGATTTACTTTTATTTCTACAAAAAGAAAATCAATTGTTCGGGATTGGAAAATACTCCAGGTAGGTGAACCTGTAGAAAGAGGTAACTACACAGCGATTCCAGTTTAAGGGTCAACAAAATCGTTACCAGGGAGTCGGGCTAGTACCACCGGATTCATATGATATGAATTGGATTCAATAGCAGTTATAGTTCCATCCAGGGACCGGAACTGTTATAAGTTTAATTATAGAACTCGACATTTGATCATTATTTTCTGATTTTACCCAATAAAAATCAGCAATAATCGTTACGCTCAAGTTTTATTTTTTTGATTAAGCGTAATGATCACTTTTTGAGTTTTATTTTTTTGATCACACATAAAACTTATTAATTTAGTTTTATTATTTTGAGAGGAAATAAAACTTACCCTTGAGTTTTACATTTTTGCTCGACAGTAAATGTTATTCTTTGAGTGATATTTTATCGTTCAAGGATAAAAGTCTTGTTCCGAGTTTTAAGTTTTTTCGCCGATCAAAAAACTCAAAAGGCCGCTGCGCCTTTATAGCAAGTATATATATGTATGTGGCTAAAACTATGTTTAAATAGTTGAGACGAGATGATACCAACCAATATTTATGACCAAATACTTGTCGTTTTTGTTGTAGCAACAAGATCACTCTGCGAAGGTTTTGGGAAGTGTTGTCGAATTAACAGCCCTTGGCCGGATATGAATCCTGTACGCTCCGGTACTCCCTTGCGGTATTGCCCGACTGTCGTGGTAGCGATTTGTTATGACCAGTGCAACTTTCTAGGTCATGTCATCCGAAAGGAAAGAGAAGATGGGTAATGTGGTAGTAGATATAGGTGCCCTGACTAATCGTCATTACCTAGTGTTGTCATCAAACTATTCTAACGGAAGCCTTAGAAACCGCGCGTCTTCAATAGGGTTGAACCAAAGTGAAATAGGTGTTAGGATAGTCGGCTCAAAATATATGACTTGTATCACGGGCAGGATGACCTTATCTACTTAGGCAGTTCCTCGTCAGCAATAGGTGTAGCTTGTGCCTGAATGACGGCGTTCACTGGGCGAGAGCTGACAAAGGAGTTCGATGCTTTGTTATTCGTTAAGTTGCGTCATGTTCAGTTACACTATAATTGAAAAAGTCATTGCCCGAGCTTATTTTCTTCAAAAATGCTACAAATAGCAAGTAGATATGGTAATTAAGTATAAATAACATAAATACAAAAAAAAAAATTTTATTGTTTTGCTGTTTTATATAAATCGCTGTAGTTTTGTTGACAAAATTTGATTAACTAAAAAGGTTGCGTTTAAGTTATGTTTGTATTTACATACTTTTACTATGGCTGCTTCCAAACGATTTATACATATTTACGTATTTTACTGCATAGTTAAATTTTCTTGAATATCTGTCTCGTTTAAAGTTTGTGTTCATAGAACATCTTCATGCATTCATAAAATATCTTGGCATGTACATTTATTAGAACATCTGTATCGTCTATTTTCAAAACCGACCATCTCCACTCAAGTCGTTTGTGAGAAAAATGCAAAAAACTGCTCTTAAGAAATCAATGGCTAAAACGATTTGTGTTTATTATTTTTATGTTTGTGATGATAATATAAATACATGTTTCTAATACAAAACAATCGGTTCCGTATATTATACCTAAAAATTATTAAAATAAATTGGAGATGGCGGGTTTTGAAACCAACCTATGGAGTTAGCCGGATTTGATGCTAACCTACATATATGGATATGGCCGGTTTTGAAATTACCTGCCTATGTCCTTGGCCTATTATGGTGAAAGTAATTAGCCAAACATACTTTCATATATTAACTTATAATACAAGGAAAATGTATACACTTTCAAATTTTATTTCAAAACTTAACATGGTTACATTAGAAACAAAATAAAATACGAAAAAGAACTCAAACAAAAATTCAAAACACAGAATATTCGTCGCGACCAGCGCTGTCAAAGAATTTTTTATGATTATTTTTTAATTTAATTGAAAATATAATCAAAGAGAACAGTTGAAAAAAAAACAAAATAATAGTTTTTTTATTATTACTTTTTTCTGAAAAGATGTTAAAATAATTATTACCAATTAAAAACCGTCTAATCAATCGATTTCTTATCATTATTCAGATATTACTGAGTAACAATATAACTTTTGTCTTAAACAGGTCAGGTACATATGTAGATATGTATTACGAAAAACGTCAGAGATAGAAATAGAGTTCGGCCTAAAAATAGCGGTCTTAAGGAACTTAGCCTGTAATTATTCGAAAAGAAAAATTTTTGGCTGATACATATGTATGAAAATCTTCACTTTGAAGATTTTTTCAGTGCACTTTTTGGAAATCTAAAAAATCTTCATTTTAAAGATAAATCTTCACTTATGGCAACGCTGCTCGTGACATGCAAAATATGCGGGAATAACAAAATTGCATTGGTCGGTTGGAGATGGCCGGCTTTGAACGTAAGGCACCATTGGAGATGGCCGATTTTGAAAATGGACGATTCATACCACCATTCAGGCACCAAAATATAACAAGTCTTTTAAAAGCAATTTTTAGACAACTCTAGTAGTTATTCTGCATGTCTAGCATCTATAGGCGGATTTTATATAAAAAAAAGTACAATCAAACCTCTTCATAAGCGAACTTTATCTTGGCGATTTTTGTTTTAAGGCATTGGTCGGCAAACCTAGCCCGTGCGGGTATTACGCTCTTCACATATATTCTTACACTCTTCTGATGAGAGCGAAAAAGCACTGGCGGCACAGTGGTACGTACTGTCGCTTTGTTGATTCTTTTATGTGATAGTAAATTATTCGCGATTTAAAATTAATGAAAGAGCAATTCTAAATAATTTTTCACTGTGAACCAGCGAGTGAGAAAATCCGTAATATAAAATTTGTTTAGAATTGCACTAATTCTTTTACGATTTCAGATACTTTCGCTAAAATAAATAGAAAAGAAAACAAAGGCTTAGGAGGGAATTTCAAAGAAGGTAATAACTAAAAAAACATAAAGTTGAAACAAAATCTGCTAAGCAAAGGAAACAAATTTTAGAAACAAATGACAGCCCAATAGATGTTTTCATTTAAAAAGTATACATATCTATCAGCCAGAACTGTAAATCGAAATATAGATGAAATAGGCACATATCTTAAAAAAAATACTACAATTACTTATTTTCTTTCATATGCTGGTATGAAAGCACGGAAAACGACATACCTATGTCAAATGGTCGTTAGTGTTGGACATGAATCATTTGAATCAATACTTTCGTTAGAAAGAAGTAAGTCAATATTTGCAACTTTCCAAAGAGCATAGTATTAATCCTAACTCATATCATTGCATAATAAACCAAATGTATTTTACCTCCAAGTTGTTAAGCAAGCTTTCCTACATATATAATAAATGTTATCATTAAAATTTTGCATCAAATCGATAGCGTTGTTACTTCCTTGCTGTCGGTAGAGCAACTGACACGAAAATTCTATTCTTAGCACCACTGTAGCAAAGTTACACTCACATTTACCAACACATACTCAAAAAAAAGCCGACCACTGTTTTAAGGACATATTTATCGAAACCTTAGATCAATGCTAACGGTTTTTCATGTTTTTGGTTATATTATATTTAACCTATTCGATGCATTGAAAAATCGCATTGTCTTAAAATGAACTTAAAACAAGTTTAGTAAATTTTTAATAAAGGTAGGATACACGTTTAACACAAATTATCATGCAACAACTCCATAACTAGCCTAATAGACATAAAAGGTACCTGAATATCTGTAAATAAAGGTATGCAATTCATTGACTGGTGCAGGTAAAATGTTAAAATTTGGTAGCTACTCAACTGACACCGGGGAACATAAAGAACATTTTGATATTGTTTGTATGTGGACTTTGTGTGCTGCCTTCTTCATCTCATAAAGAATTTCCAAAAATATTGCAAACATAACCGTTTGTAGATATTTTTACAGTTTTTGAAATAACTTTTTTGTGCTATTTTTTGTACGGCGCACATCCACCGCATAAAACGAGTTTTCGCTGTAAACAGTACGCACTTACACAATTATTATACCTTCTCGGTCCACCTTACTGTACAGTGTACACATGCATATATGTATGTATGCAAACATCCATGTGTTAAAGGAGTACCAGCAAACAATTTTACATAAAAAACGTTTCGGTGGCATTTACAAAACGTATTACAGTTAAACGTCACAAGGGAAGCTCTCCTATTGACATACGCCGAAAACTACAAATAATCAAAAAATAAATTTTTAAGGCAATTTACAGGTGTTAAATCAAAGGCAAGCACAATCCAGATTGTAAGCCCACGTACATGTACGAGTGTTGTTGTTAACAGCAACAAATTTTTTGACATTTTCATTTGACAGTTGTTCTTACATAAACTTGGAAACTCCTTTAATAAAGTCTCAAATCAAAATCAAATTTCTCCAAGGGTGAATAACCCACCCGCGAATTGATAATTTGGTGTTTTCACTACTCGTCGCATTGTACCATGTTTATTTGCTAATTTCGTTGGGTCGATATCAAAATGCATACAATATATGGCTATACGTTCTCAATGCACATGGCGATTGACGCTTATGCGTATACATATATACATAAGTACACTGATAGAAAATCTGGATTTTGTGGTAGTGTAAATTTGTTGTTTGATTGGCATTCTCAAAGCGACATAGCAAAGATTTTGTAAATGGCAATGTTAGTACCCTCGAAAAGTCTTATTCGTATAAGCTCCTTTCAAGCTTGCTTTAACCGCTTACAAAATTGTTTGCTGGGTACTTATGTACATACATATGTAGTTCATACAAACATATGTATATATATGGGTGTCAAAACATTCATAGCAATGCATATTTTTAACACAATCTGTTGCTGAAAAATTCCAACTATTTGGATTCGCTAGGAATATAGACACTTCATTAGACATTAAAATCACATTAAGACTGTTAGCTCTCTTATGCCATGGGTTCACTGCTGAAATGTTTTTATTTGTGTTAGAATGTTCACGATTTATGATTTTTTGCTTAGTTTTGAAAGAAGAAGTTGAATACACATGCACTCATATATGTAGGAACATATGTACATACGTATATTTTTATATTTATGGGTAATCGAATTTATTAACATACCTACATACACATCTTTTATATTCTGACTTGTAATTTACTTTACCACATGTGTGTGTATGTATACTAAAACGTTTTACCCGAATAAAAAATGCTGATACGACTTAAAGAGAAACACAAATATGTATGTTTAAAGCAGGTGATAATCAAACTTCCATTTTATAGAGCGTGTGTAAACACATACTTCACTCAATTTAATCACAACAACAAGCTCTGAAATTTTTTAACAGAATTCGCATTTGAATATAGTTATCCGAAATCTCTAAATATTAACCGCCTTTAATGCGTCAATGGATCAGAAGTTGTTCACACGACGAAGGAATTCTCAATAGTGTAGCCTACTAAACCGGCTATAACAAAGCTACCAACTACGTGGAATTTTCCCCTCCGTTTTGCTTTCCTTCGTCTTTAGCAAAATATACATACTAGTTTTGTTATACTTGTATATTCATACATATGCACTAGTGTTGGCGCGGATGTAGAATTTAAGACATCCGCGCATGCGGATATCAAAATAATATTTAGCCAAATCGCGTATTTAAAAGATCATGAAAATGTTTAACATATGTACGTGTGTGTATCAGTTTAAGGCCCGTTTACTCAATGTCTGGTTATGATAAACTTTATCATATGATAACCAAATCATGGCTTGGCTCGAAATGACATATTCGTTTACACAAAAGTCTGATTAAGTTTTCATGATTAATTGGTCATTGTGAACGTTTGTGCAAAAAAATTCGCAAAAGTTGCATTGTGAACTCACAAAAAGTGGCATTTTTTTGTAAAAATGTCGATTTTGATATTTTTTATATGAATATAATTACATTTTTAAACTTTATTACTCGCATAATTTGTTAGGAGAACCATTTATCACAAAATCCCATTTTTCGATTTTTGTTTTGATCAGCACATAATCAGCGGTTCATCCTTTGATAACTTTTATCCGTGCGTCGTCGATAATCAGTCATTTAGTAAACGGATTTTGGGCCAACTTCTGATAAAGTCATAAGCAAGTAGTTAATCAAACATTGAGTAATAGCTGCATTCTGTAAGTCTGTCTCATCTCAAGTCACTAAATTTGAGATTTTTCATTAGAGACAATTTTTGTGACTTTAGATGATTTCAGTATTCTGTAAGAGAAAATCACAAAAATTTCACTATTGATGGGGTTCCATATATGAAAGTTCTTAGGTTGAAAAGAGGAATTGATTAAGGCATGTCCGTCCGTCTGTCCGTCCGTGTACACGATAACTTGAGTAAAAATTGAGATATTTGCATGAAATTTTGCATACAGGTTACTTTCTGGCCAGGTCGGCGAAAATCCTCAGACTGAACCCTCCAAGAGGGTGCCGGCTGGTAATGGCGACGATATGCGAAAGACTTTAAAGATCCTTATACCAGGAAAATTTTATATAATGCCTTAGTGCGTTCGAAATTAGAGTATGCATCAGTTATTTGGAATCCAATCTATCCCTCACACTCTCCAAGAATCGAAAGAGTCCAACATAAATTCATACGTTTCGCTCTTTTACCTCTTAATTTTGACATTCCTCTGGCACTTTACGAGGCGAGGTGCATGCTTATCAATGTTCTGCCACTAGAAATCCGGCGCTCTGTTCAACATATAATGTTCATTTATGATCTTATTTCGGGTACCATTGATTGTGCTGATCTGCTTAGGCAGTTAACTTTCAATGTCCCTAAAAGAGCTCTTCGCGTTCATTCTTTCTTCCGGTTTGAAGTTCTGCGAACAAACTATCTACGCGTAAGAGGACTAGAGGAATTCAATCGGATTTCACGAAGTCTCGATCTTGATTTTGTTATGCCCAGATCTCTATTCAAGACACGCATTGAGTCTTTCTACCTAGCAAACTAAGTTAATTTCTTTTGTTAAATTAGTATTAAGTATTTTTGTAAATCTAGTCAGTAAGGTTTGTTACCATTGACTTAATAAAGAATGAATATGAATATGAATATGAATAATGGATACCACAGTTGTTCCGGACAGGGTGGTACTTAGTATTCCCCCGTAAGGAAGGTATCCAGCTAAGGTCAGCAATCACAGCCTTACGTCTTAGCTCCTTCAATAGCTCTGGCGCACTGATGTGATTCTTGACTATGGTCGCGAGGTAAGGGGGCTGGATCAAGGTGTTATGCGTCACCGTGCCGAGAATCAGCCTGGCTGGTTGCCCCTTTTTAAATAGCCCAGTCTCTAACGGAGCCCTCTGGGATCATGGCCAGTCCCAGTTGTAATCTTTGGCCTTACCCCGAGTATCGCGGATCTCTGCTCGACGGATCTGTGGACGACCCTTTTCTCCGCTACTCGTGGGATTCTAACTATGGACTTAAATAATAAAAAACCAACAAAAGAAAATAAAAAACAGAAGGAGACCGACACTCCAACAAGGTCGGAGGGGAAAGCCTCTACAGGGATGCCGGAGTCTGCGTTGAAGGTAGCAGCTGCGGGTGAGGGTGGGGTCACTAAGGGTGCTGAGGCTGCCGGCGGAGGCGTAACCAGTAAGCAGATCGATACTAAAGGGCTAGAGTCCTAGGCCCCACGTTTGCGGAAGTTGCTAAAGGTCCCATCCCCTCCTGGAAAGAAGTGGGGTGGTTTCAGGATTCGGTGAAGGTGGTGTCCTGTGGGGATTCGAGGTCGGCTGCCATGTACAAAAGGGCAGTGGGTCTGATGGAGGCGGTCTACCTTGGTGCGATCATCAGGGCGGTGGATCTGAGTGAGATCCCATGCAGACCTAGGGCAAGGGACCGGCCAAACCGGTGGAGCCTGAGAAGGTCCTTGAAGTTTTCAGGGCCTTCAATCCGGATCTTCCAACTACGAACTGGAGGATCCTTAAGTTAGAGACGAGCTCTAAGGCCACGCGTCAGGTGATCCTGATGCTAAATAAAGAAAGTATCCCTCTCCTGGAAAGGACGGGAAGCATGGTCAACTTTGGCTTCGTGCAGGTCAAAGTTAAGGTCTACTCCAACGACCTTAGGTCAGCGCAGGACCTGCAGGAGGAGCTGGAGAGGGACGACAGTGAGGGGGTGGATGGGGATGTCGAACCCAGCCGGGCCGATCCGATGGACGGCGCGGAACGGGATGACGCCGCGTCGACCCTCTCACTGGGCTCTTCTCTGAGCTTTGGGAGGTTGTGCGAGATGCACTCGGGAGATGAGCCGATGTCGGATGAGGACATTGGCAACGCAACGGTGGTGGAGAGAGGCAGCAACCCTGATGGTGCGGGTGCTGCAGATGAACCTCCACCACAGTAAAGCAGCGGCGGCTGCGTTGCTGCTCCTTCTGGCAACGAAGGGGGCAGCGGAGATAGCCCTCATCCAGGAGCCTTTGGTGGTTGGGCAGAATATATGCGGGCTGAAGGCAGCAGGTTTTACACTGGTAAGTGGGGCTACTGATGGGAAACCTAGGGCATGTATCCTACTAAAATCTAATATACATGCTTTATTTCTTCCACGATTTAGTGACGAGGATACGACATCCGTCCAAATAGAGGTCAGTGGTATGGTCTGTACATTGACCTCGATGTACATGGCACACGACAGACCAGCGCCTACGCAGGCGGTGCGTATGGTCCTGGAGAAGGCTAAGGGGCACATCATTGTTGGAGGCGATGCCAATGCTCATAACCCAGCGTGGGGCAGCTCCGATGTGAACGAAAGGGGTGAGTTACTCTTTGATTTTATCTTACAACATGATGTCTGTATATGCAATAGGGGTCAGGAGCCCACGTTTATTACTAAAAATAGAAGGGAGGTGGTGGACGTTACGCTCTGCTCGAGAAGCGCGGAGGGCATGGTCGGAAAATGGATGGTTTACGATGAGCACTCCTTCTCCGACCATCGCTATATTCGCTTTGATGTGGAAGGCGTACCGTCCACCTCCTCCCCTTATAGAAATCTTAAGAACGCCAACTGGCAAACGTACTGGATAAGTACCTCTCCGACCATCATCCCGATGAACCCAGGGATACTTAAGAATTAGATGACATGGTGGACAAGTTCACTAAAGTTTGTCAAGTGGCTTTAGATAAAGCCTGTCCCATTATAAAGGCCAGGGGTAAGCAAAAACCACCATGGTGGAACCCGGAGCTAGATAGATATAGGAAGCTATGCAGACAGGCTTTTAACAGTGCTAAAGCCTCAGAGGAAGCCTCAAAATGGGAGGCGTATAAGGTACACCTGAGGAAATACAAAGGGGAACTCAGGAAAGCTAAAAGAACCTCCTGGAGGGATTTTTGTAGTGGGATAGAATCTGCATCAGAAGGTTCTAGGTAACGGAAGATCCTATCAAAATCACCTCGTAGCGAACCGGGGTGTTTGAAAAGACCGGATGGGTCATGGACTTACACTGGGGAAGAAACATTGCAACTACTCCTTGGTACCCATTTTCCAGATGCGGAAAACGAGTATAGGTACCTTATAGATGCGGGGCAGGAAGTATTTGACCCAGGGCAGTACCTCACTAAGGAAAGAATTGTATGGGCCATCGGCTCATTTAAGCCGTTCAAAGCATCGGGGCTAGACGGAATAGCACCCATACATCTTCAGCAATCCACGGAGCAGGTTATTCCGTGGTTACAGGCCATATATAGGGGTGTGTTCACCTTTTGTCGTATTCCCAACTCTTGGAAAAGCTCCAGGGTAATCTTTATACCTAAGGCGGGTAAAATATCTCACGTTGGCCCAAAAGATTTTAGACCGATTAGTCTGGCGTCCTTCCAACTCAAAGTTTTGGAGCGACTCATAGAACCGCATTTCAGGGAGAAATTAGATAGTAAAATCGTTGCATCGCAGCATGCATATATGAAAGGTAGATCCTCGGACACTGCGTTACATGAAATTGTCACACACATAGAAAAATCTTTGGCAAATAAAGAATTTACATTAGTAGCCTTCCTGGATATTGAGGGGGCGTTTAACAACGTCACGCCGGAGGCAATCACGGTAGCTCTGACGGTCTTGGGTATTGAACCTCGGCTGGTGTCTCTTGTGCATCAAATGCTGACGAGTAGGAGGGTGCAGGCGGAGCTAGCCGGGGTTTCAGTAGACAAGGTCGTCAACAGAGGCACGCCGCAAGGTGGGATCCTCTCCCCTCTCCTATGGGTTGCCACAGTCAACGGACTTCTGGAAACCCTAGGGAGAGAGGGGGCGCCTGGTCATAGCGTATGCGGACGACCTTGCGGTGGTGGTGAGTGGTAAATACCCACAAACGCTTTGTGACATTATGCAAAGAAACGTAAGGTTGGTGGAAAGGCTGGTGACAAAGGTGTAGGTGTTAACCCGGGCAAAACAGAGCTGGTCCTGTTCACTAGGAAATACAAAATTCCGACGCTGCAGTTACCTGTGTTAGGCAACACTACCCTAAAACTTGGCGACTCCGCCAAGTACCTGGGTATTATAATAGATAAAAAGCTCTCTTGGAAAGAAAACATCCAAGAGCGTGCTAGAAAGGCAATGGTGGCCTTATACTCCTGTAGGGGTGCCGTAGGGCAAAAGTGGGGACTGACTCCTAAAGTTACACTCTGGCTCTACACCACTGTGGTCAGACCGATTCTTTTGTACGGAGTGCTAGTCTGGTGGTTGGGGCTGGAGAAAAATTCCAATTACATCTTAATGCAGAGAGTGCAGAGAAGCGCGCTTATATGTGTAAGTGGGGCGCTACGTACAACAGCAGCGGATGCGCTGAATGCAATCCTAAATATTTTACCGATTGATTTAAGTGGTAAATTAGCTGCGGCCAACTCCACAATGCGACTTAGGAATTTACCTGGATGGGGCTCCCCTGTTATAGGCCACTCATCCATCCTTAACAAGCTCTGATTACTGTACACCGAAGTACTGTTTTGGGAATAAATTCTACATCATGATTCCGGAGAGGGAGTATTGGAACATCGGACCGTCCCTGGACGACGGCTCTATCCATATTTATACAGATGGTTCAAAACTTGATGACAAAGTGGGAGGAGGGGTGTACGCTCCTCAGTTGGACCTCAGTCTTAGTTTTAGACTGCCTGACCACTGTAGTGTCTTTCAGGCGGAAGTGGCCGCGATACAGGAAGCTGTAGAGCATCTGAAGAAAATGGACATCAGCGACGGGGATGTCCACATCTTTTCTGATAGTCAAGCAGCTCTCAAGGCGTTGGGGGCTAGTACATACAATTCCAGGACTGTGGAGAGCTGCCGCAAAATCTCTCAACGAGATGGCTGAGCAACTCTCGATTCACCTGGTATGGGTGCCGGGACACAGGGACATACCGGGAAATGAGGCGGCAGACGAGCTGGCCTCCAAGATGCAAGTAACAGGTGGGATAAGGTTAGGCACCTGCTGTCATGCTAAGTTGATATGGCCGGAGATTAGTGCGAGCAGGTCGGTTGACCTGCTAAAACTGAGAAGAGAAGAGCTTTCTCTACTTATGGGACTTCTAACGGGACATATAGGTCTGGGTCGTCATGCAGAAAGACTGGGTATCCCCTTCAATGATTTCTGCAGAAGCTGCAGAGATGAGGAGGAGCCTGAAACGGTGAGGCATCTCTTATGTGAATGCCCTGCGCTGTGGGGTAGTAGGTTAAAATATCTGGGGCGGGCTTTCTCCAGCATCTCGGAGAATTAACCACAATTAAGTCTAAGGACATTCTGCGCTTCGCAAAATCCACAAAATGGTTCGAGTAGGGGGTCTGTTTCTAAGATCCATGTGGTATCACAACGGGACCTCCGGGGCCTACGTGTGCTAGTTCCCTTACGAGCAGCCACCGCAACCTACCTACCTACCTACCTACTTTCTGGCCAAGGTAGGTTGCTATTGAATATGAAATTTTAAAATTTTGACTCTTAATAACTTGAGAACAGTTTATGCTAGTATAACGAAATTTTGTAGAGGGCATACTATTGTTGTGTTAAATTCAGATATAGAAAATAAACGAAATCGCTTGGTGACCACGCCTACTTTTTTATAAAAGTTATATTGAAAGGAGGTGGAAATATTGAAAAGTCCATATCTAATTAACTGATACCGCTATAATAATATAATTTGGTACATACATCAATTTTCATATTATTAACATTATTTTTGCAAAATTTTGGATAGTGGGCGTGGCACCGCCCACTTATGAGTCAGGCAATTTTCAAATTCGACTGCTAATAACTTCAGAACGGTGTGAGATAGGTTTACGAAACTAGGTACCAGGCATGTTATGTTTATGTAGAGTACTACCACAGAAAATAAGAAAAATCGTTGAACCACCACGCCCCTTTTTGGACTAAAGTTCTCTTAACGAGAGTTAGGAAACCGGAATATGCAATATCTGTTTAACTGATAAAGATATAATGCTAAAATTTAGTACACTCATTCACCTGATGATGTTATTAGTGATGTTTAAAGGTTTTTTGGTAATATTTTGGAAAATGGGCGTGGCACCGCCCACAAGCGAATAAACAAAATATCAACATTTCACTATTAACAAGACACTGTGAAAGTATCATAAAGATCTGCAATGAAAACTGATCTTGAAATAGGGACAAACAACATAATAAAATCCGTGGGCGTGCCACCACCCACTTTTTTAAAATTAGGTAAATATTGATTAATGGGCACATATATCCGTACATCAAAAAATTTCACAAAATACGTTAAAAGTTATGGTCATGGCACGCCTTCTTTTCCAAAGTTATATATAGGACATGGTATAGCCCTTGTAAAGATCGATTCAGTACTTTTGGCTCATGTAAGCGGTTAAAGCTTCATAAGCAAGGAGCGTGGCCGCGCCCACCAAATTCGCTATTGTTTAGGCTCGGAATAGATTGGTTTTTAAAATGGGAGAAATCGGATGAAAACTACGCCCCCTTTTTCTGAAAACTTCCTTACTTGTTGTTTTTTCTTTTTTTCGTTAATTCATTATTATTTTTTTAAACATTTATAAATGATTTTGAACTCAAAAATTTTTTTTTAGTTTATTTAATTTTTATCCCTATATTTTCTTGTTTGTCTATTAGGTCCATTTATAGGCAAATTCTGTAAGCTGTCTCTAGTCACTAATAGAGACATTTTGTGGTAAATTTCAATTTTGAGACAATTTGGTATTCAGTAAGCTGTCTCTCATCTTAAGTCTCAAAAAAAGAGTCACTAATTTGTCAGCTGATTGTAGGCAGGTCACAAACAAGAAAATATAGGGTTACACATTAAATGAGTTAAAAAAATTTTTTTTTAAGTTTGAAATCAATTATAATATTTACAAAAAATAATAATTAATGAATAAAAAAAAGAAAAAACCAAAATGATAAATTGTCCCTGATCCTTGGTTCGAACCTGCACCGCTCACGTTGTAGCCCGAGACACTTACTACCTGTGCTATTGCACCATTTATTTGAGCGCTGTCAAATGCTGTACTTCAGATTTATGCATATCTGTTTTTACCACACATCAATGGTGAACTTTTTGTGATTTTCTCTTACAGAATACCGAAATCAACAAAAGTCACAAAAATTGTCTGTAATGTAAAATCTCAAATTCAGTGACTTGAGACGAGACAGACTTACAGAATACAGCTATAAGTGTGATATGTTATCTGTCAAATATTTGACAGGCACATCAAGGTCAGGCTCATTGTTCACATTTACTAACGAATGGTAGAAAGAGATGCAGGATGAAACCAATATAGAATATCGAATTTTTACGTGTATACTTAAGATATCATGATATGGTACACAATGAAAATAAGTTTTATTGGCTTTTTAGATTTCATTTCGAACGTTCATAGATTATAAATGGTGCACTAGATTGAAAAGAAAATATTGTCATACGAATTTCAATTTTGAGACAATTCGGTATTCAGTAAGCTGTCTCATGTCTCTAGTCTCAAAAAAACAGTTACTAAATGAGAACTGGTTCTAGGCGGATCACAAACAGAAAAATATAGAGTAAAAAATTAAATTAATCTTTTTTGTGTTTTTTACACTAACAAATCCTTAAAATTACGGGTTGCACATTTTTCGAAATGTCATGATCAGGCGCGTATCCAGGAAATATTTTCGGGGGGATCCACATTTTTTTTTTTTAAATAAACGGTTTGAATTGAATATGGAAATGACTTAGATAAAAGTAATTTTTCTTACTACTGCAAGCGCAAAATATATTTATTAAAACCTAAACTTTGATGTCAGATAACTATTGATTGAGCCAAGTTTTGCACTTCGAAATATTATGGAAAACGCTTTAAAAATTTTGTATGGGAGATGGTTACGCCTCAGTCAACTGAGACGGCGCTTCATTCCGTTGTGAAGCTGATTGAGGGGTCCTTCCAGCAAAAAGAGTTCGAGCTGGGGGCCTTTCTAGACATTGAAGGAGCGTTTAACAATGTTTTGCCTTCTGCCATCATATGGGGCTTAGCAAGTCTGGGAGTTGAGTCAAGTTTGATAGAATTTATCAACAGTTTACTTTGTGACAGGATTGTTATGGCGGAGTGGGGAGGTGATGGGCTCAGAGAAGGGTGAGAAGGGGCACGCCGCAAGGAGGTGTTCTTTCTCCCCTTCTCTGGGTCGTAGTAGTTAACGGCTTGCTCCAGGACCTTGAGCGCAGGGGCTGTGTTGTGATAGCCTAT
Organism: Sphenella marginata; assembly: GCA_951509765.1. NCBI lineage: Eukaryota > Metazoa > Arthropoda > Insecta > Diptera > Tephritidae > Sphenella > Sphenella marginata. The sequence continues at coordinate 38,992,597 of OX608079.1, read as the reverse complement.
GCTGATGACCTAGCAATCCTTGCCAGGGGAAAGTTTCTTAGTACCGTTAGCGATGTTCTGTAAGGGTTTTTGGGTATCGTGACAGATTGGTCCGAACTCTGTGGACTGGCTGTCAACACAAGTAAAACGGAACTAGTCCTTTTTACGAGAAGGTATAAGATTGACGATTTTGTATTGCCCTCTATTGGGGGAACACCGTTGGTGCTTTCTGAAAATTATAAGTATCTGGGGGTTATCCTGGACACGAAGCTGTACTGGAAGCTGAATGCAGAGGGTAGGGCCAAGAAGGCATCAGTCGCTCTGTACTGTTGCAGGGGGGCCATTGGCAAACGTTGGGGCCTCTCTCCGAGGGTGGTTTACTGGCTGTATGAGATGGTGGTCAAACCCATTCTATTTTATGGGGTAGTGGTCTGGTGGAGCGCGCTAGACACGGCTTCCACCATGAAAAAGATGGTCACGGTGCAGCGAATGGCCATGGTGGGGATTAGTGGGGCCATGCGGACCACTCCTACCCTGGCATTGAATGTCATGCTCAATCTGCACCCTGTTGACCTGGTAGGAAAAATGGGCGCAGCTCGGGCTGCAATTAGGCTCAGAGCTGCTGGATATAAGCTTGTTCATTATGGTCATTCCAATATACTATCGAGCTTTGACTTCATCCCTAACAGAACGGATTACTGTGCGCCGATCTCTGCCCCCACGAGGGGTTTTTCCACTCACATACCCGCAAGGGACGAGTGGACAGGCGAGGAACCTATCTGGGGGAAGGGATTGGTGAATTTGTTTAGGGATGGGTTAAAGCTTGATGGTTGTGTGGGGGGTGGCGTTTACTGTCAGGAACTTGGGATCAGCATTAAATTTCGGCTACCTGATCATTGTAGCGTATTTCAAGCGGAGGTTGCCGCCATCAAGGATGCGGTGGATGGGATGCTGTCCAGCGCTTTCGCTGTAAAGGAGTTTAACGGCAATTAGGGCGCTGAGTGCTATCAACGTTAGGTCGAGGACAGTGAGTGACTGTCTGGAATCGCTAACGGTTGCAGCCGACTACTTCAAAATAAAAATTATTTGGGTGCCAGGCCAATGTGACATTCCCGGCAATTGCGAGGCGGAGATTTTGGCCAGGGCGGGTACTCTTGAAACTGATGTGGACTGGGTATTCCCCTTACCACCTGTGGTCTGCTTCTGGGCAGATGGGCTTCGAAACAGCTATGCAAGCGCTGGGCTGAGACCACCTTATGTCAAGTGTCGAAGTCCTTCTGGCCGGTGGTTGACTCCGGGCGATCAGCGGAATTACTAGGGCTCTCCAAGGCACATCTTTCCTTGATAATTCGGGGATTGACGGGGCACTGTCCGATAGGGATACATGCGGTGCGGTTAAATATCCTTGAAACCCATTCGTGATATCAAAAAGTAATAGTGGTTTAAATTTAGATATCTTGTATAACGAAATTTCGATAGAGCCAAATTTTTGTAGAGGGTTTATATTCACCCCCAGAAAGAAAACTGCAAAAGTACCCATCGATCCACCTGTGCAAAAAAAGTGAATCGTGGTCAAAGATCCATATTTTAGGTTTTTTTGGATTTTTCCCGACTTTTGGCGCTGAATAACTTTTTTAGCACATATGGGATCGATGAGAATCTTTGCAGTTTTCTTTCTGGGGGTCAACCTAAGCTCTCCACAAAAATTTAGCTCTATCGAAATTTCGATATACAAGATATTTAAGTTTAACCACTATTACTTTTTGATATCACGAATGGAGCAAATTTGACTCCAGCTAGGGAACTATAGGGTTTACAAAAATAACTATTTTCATTGTCGATGAGGAGCTTCGCGACGAACAAACGGTAAAAGAAATTTTTTCGATACATATAACCGTTTTCGAGAAAAATCCGGAAAAGTCTATACGTGGCATTTATGTGCATATAACGTATAGAAATAGATTTGCAATCGCGATATCTCAGAACTGGTGACTCCTAGATAAAAACTGTTCACACGGAATTTTCAGGTCTACAACTTTGTCTCAGGTAGTTTTAAGATAAAATTTAACGTTTTCCAGAAAAATGCAAAAAATCTCAAAATTTGGTATTTTATATTTTTAAAAAGAGTTTGGGGGACATGAACCTTTTAATAAAACATGCTTAAAACCCACCGTCAAACGTTAGTGAAATGAAACACAAATTCTGCTGCACCACCGAAAACTTGGCGCAGAACAAAGAATTGGAGGAGGCAGGATACACGTGGGACGATGTCACGAAAACGGCACCAAGCGAAAATTTTAATTGTCACGATTTTTTGATTGAGGAAATGGCAGCGGAATGTCAAAGAATGTGGAAATGTTGTAATACAAATTTGTTTGTTCAAATTTACCAGAAATTCCCCATCAATACAAGTAAAAATCTAAAAAAAAGCAACACCTTGCGGAAAAACAACACTGTTTGCGGGGACAACATTGCTTAAAAATTTTCAGGTAGCCGAATGACAGAATAAAAGAGAATTTCGAGCGAGACAACTGACAGCTTACTTCACCTTGTTTATTACACTATGATGTCGGAGAAGGAAGTTTTAAAAAAAGGGAAGAAATTCGAATTGAACATAATGCATATTTTCGAATACACAACACATCGCTTTATTTTTGCAGTCTAATTTTACCCATGAAATCGAAACCACCTTTGTTTCTCGCTTCTACGTCTATTTGATACCCTTATTGTTTATACAAGTTTTGTGGGTACCTGGGTCCAAATATCGAAATACACTTCTGGAAAAGTAGAAACATCGATATGAGAACCATAGTACGTCAAAGCTCTCTTCATTAATTTTTATTTGATACCCATATTGCAGGTAGACAATTTTTTTACCCGATTTCATATTTTTGAGATTTTACACAAACAACAAGCTTGTGTTTTCCGGTCTTTATATTTGAAGTATCCTGGTTCGGTACGAGCTATAGACCTATTAATAATTTTTTCTGCAGCGAAAAATTATTGTTGTTTTTGGGTTTCTTAATAATTTTTATTAATTATTATTATATTTTTGAGTATATCTCAAAAACCGGGTTTCGGGTATCAAAAACAGTTTACTTAAATATACTTTACATAAATATATACACGCTGCTAAACTTTTAACATAATCGGTAAAGAAGTGCCTGAGATAGAAAAAATATTTAACGGTTTTCCGGGTTTTACTTTTATCAATATACCCAAAACCGGTTATCGGCTATCGACAATTTTTTTCCAAATCATTCTCCGTTTATATATCGTTATGTTGTTATAATTTCAAAATGATCGGACTGAAAGTGTTCATGTTATTGAATAACCAACTTCGCTTTAAAAAATATTTGACGTTTTTTTGGGTTTAAATTGTTAACGATATCTCCGAAACCGGGTGGCGGGTATCAACATTTTTTTTGCCTAAATATAATCTTTCTACACGTTGATTAAATAAATGCATATTAAACACTGCGACTTGAATTTATATATATAATCTTCGATCTATTGACTATATCTTTTTGAGGCATTGTGTAAGACGAATTACGCTGATAAATTTAAGCTCCTCTTTATCTATCAATATACCAGAAAAAAGGTTATTCTTGTGCTTCGATGTTCCATTTTTTTTTTTTGCCACAAATGTAACACTATTTGGGATTTGCCCATATATTAATATAGCAACGATTTGGGTCACTGTTTACGACTATCATCAAGTTCTGAAAAATGTTGGGAGGTGTACCAAAGACACCTTTCGGTTCAAATGAAAATCGGTCTCCGGGAATAAATATTGTTATCAATTGGAAAAATATTTGCAAAAATTCGAAGAACTAATCTTAGCCGTTGGCTATAGTTTTTATGTGGCTTACATCTTGAGTTGCCGAATATTGTCCACGATTTATATCGCGATCCCGTCTTCTTGGTACAGAAATTGTTTCATTAGTTAGAAAATATCTTGCAAACTACTCAAAAAAATTGATCTCGGAATCGGATTATTCCGGCAATTTTTGGACGTGTTTCATCACTCGGTTGCAGTCGTAAACAGATACCACGATTTGTTACATATTTCTTCAATAAAAATAACAAACTGATAAAAATTAGAAATTTTTAAATCGAACGGGTTAAAATTTTTTTTCATTTGACGTTAAAGCTCCTAAAGAAAAGAGAGAGCTGTCAAGTTCGCTACTACTTTGTTTAATATAGTTTGGGTGTATAGATACATACATTTCCCACATACTGCATTGATCAATATTGAAAAATTTTAAACAACAAGGATTGTATGAGTATACTAAGGGACAATTTTCCCACATGTAATAAAATGTATTTTACTTGGTTTAACTTGCATTAAATTACTTTTTTTCTGTATAATATAGTCACAATATGTGATAAATAGATATCTAGTAGATATTATCAACTTAAGTTCCTACCCACATTGTTTTGATTTGGAGTTTGGCCGTTTTTTGGAAACACTGTTGATCTCGAAAATAACCATTATAGGGTAACCATGAAATTGAGCTAACGTACATATTTCAAAATGCTGCCTACAGGCTGTGCTGCCGCTTTGAGAGATTTATCCCTTTTTTCGGGATTTTCGATTGATTATTTACCAGTTGATTTGGCCAAACCTTGTACTCACTTATCTTTTATATAGATATTATAACATTTATTAAAAGTTAATAAATACAAAAAATATGAAATATTGCGTTTACTTGGAGAAAACACAAAAATATCCAATGACCTCTAAAAATTATCCATGTCATTAAAAAAATTGCCTAAAACCGGTTAAAATTTCCAAATCTGTTATTAATTACAAAAGTTACAGGCATTTAGGGACTTATTATTATTATACGAACGATAGCTCAGACGAACGATTCGTCCGCTCGCAATATCGCCAAGCCACCGCTTTATACGTCATTTTCGTTCGCTCCATAGATTTTCTGTTGAATAACATCTAAGGTTCGTATAGGCTTGTTATAACTTAGTGCATAGGGATAGCGCCAAAGCTGACCAACCTCGAAATAGACGAAAAAATTCGTTTGTTCACTAATTTAAATGACAAAATAAAAATTAATTTGAAGTATTGAACCAGACATATACCGGGTTTTTGTTTTTGCACCCTGTACCCGTTCGACCAACTTAATATCATTTCATAAGCTGAAAATGACTTTTTTTATTTTGCAGACAGACAAAAAAAATGTACTAACTTGCACATTTCGGGTGGGGTCCGAACCGGAAATGGTATTATAACTTTGGCGCGATATTTGTAAGTATGAGAAGAAGAAGAGATAGATCCACCATTAAGTATACCGAAATGATCAAGGCTATACGCTGATACGTAAAATTTTGCACGTTTAGTACATATTGCATGCGTAACGTGTGTAGTGAAAATCACGTACATAGATCGAAATAACACAACATATAGCTACCATATAATCGATAGTTTCGATAAATGGGGTTTGGGCTAGGAACATAAAATTTTGCATCTTGCTACAGATCGGATCTACATATTATATAGCTCCCATACAATCGATTGCTCCGAAAAATGTGGTTTGGGCTTCCTTGTATCCACAAATTAAAAGTTTTAAAGAGTTTGTACCAATTGTAAGTAAGGATCGGAAACTTAAAAAAGTTATGCGTATTCATGAAAGGTATAATCCCTTCGGTACAGCCGAACACAGTCCTTTCCTTACTTGTTTTTTCTGTGTGCTTCCTTTTGTTGCACTTACTTAATATTCCATAACAAAATCCCTTTACTGAGGTTGACTGCTGCTGATAAGCTTTGAGGAGGCGAGTAGCTTTTTTTATACCCAGCGTACTAGTACTAGTACAAGGGTATTATAACTTTGTTGGGATAACGGTTGGTTGTACAGGTATAAAGGAATCCAGATAGATATAGACTTCCATATATCAAAATGATCAGGATCGAAAAAAAATTTGATTGAGCCATGTCCGTCCGTCCGTCTGTCCGTTAACACGATAACTTGAGCAAATAATGAGATATCTTCACCAAATTTGGCATGCGTACTTATTTGGGTTCAGAATAGATTGGTATTGAAAATGGGTAAAATCGGACCATAACCACGCCCCTTTTTCGATATCGAAAATTTCGAAAAACGTATAAAACGGTTTAATTCAATATCAGAAGCAGCTACAATGATAAAATTTGCAATATGTATTGATTTAGATGTTCTAAGGCCGATTTTATCAAATTTTTTGAAATGGGGCGTGGCACCGCGCACATATATTTGAAGAAATTTTCAAATTTTGACTCTTAATAACTTCAGAACAGTTTATGCTAGTATAACGAAATTTTGTAGAGGGCATACTATTGTTGTGTTAAATTCAGATATAGAAAATAAACGAAATCGCTTGGCGACCACGCCTACTTTTTCATAAAAGTTATATTGAAAGGAGAAGAAATATTGAAAAGTCCATATCTAATTAACTGATACCGCTGTAATAATATAATTTGGTACATACATCAATTTGCATATTCTTTACATTATTTTTGCAAAATTTTGGAAAGTGGGCGTGGCACCGCCCACTTATGAGTCAGGCAATTTTCACATTCGACTGCTAATAACTTCAGAACGGTGTGAGATAGGTTTACGAAACAAGGTACCAGGCATGTTATGTTTATGTAGAGTACTACCACAGAAAATAAGAAAAATCGGTGAACGACCACGCCCCTTTTTGGACTAAAGTTCTCTAAACGAGAGTTAGGAAACCGGAATATGCAATATCTGTTTAACTGATAAAGATATAATGCCTAAATTTAGTACACTCATTCACCTGATGATGTTATTAGTGATGTTTAAAGGTTTTTTGGTAATATTTTGGAAAAGTGAATAAACAAAATATCAACATTTCACTATTAACAAGCCACTGTGAAAGTATCATAAAGATCTGCAACGAAAACTGATCTTCAAATAGGGACAAACAACATAATAAAATCCGTTGGCGTGCCACCACCCACTTTTTTAAAATTATGTAGATATTGATTAATGGACACATATATCCGTATATCAAAAATTTCAGAAAATACGTTAAAAGTTATGGGCATGGCACGCTTTCTTTTCCAAAGTTATATATAGGACATGGTATAACCCTTGAAAAGATCGATTCAGTACTTTTGGCTCTTGTAAGGGGTTAAAGCTATTTAAGCAAGGGGCGTGGCCGCGCCCACCAAATTCGCTATTGTTTAGGCTCGGAATAGATTGGTTTTTAAAATGGGCGAAATCGGATGAAAACCACGCCCCCTTTTTCTAAAAACTAACGCTGGGTATTTAATGTTCGGTTCACCCGAACTTAGACTTCCTTACTTGTTTATTTTAATTTTGAGATTTTTATTGTTTTTATTTATTTAGAGTAGATCGGGGGTGTGCGGATGTGCATTTTACTTTCGACGATCTTTAGAAAAATTATTATTTAATTTAATTTATTTGTTCTACATAGAACTGGGGGGGAGGGGGGTGCATAGCACCTGTTACACCTTGTATTTATTCATTGGGGTTGAGCACTGGGGGCTCTGAGGTAGAAGCGAGGGATGGCCTCCTCAGTTTTGCTTCGAAAAACCCCATTTGGGTTATGCAGCCAAAAACAATATCTTCAGAATATTGCATAAGCTGGTTGAGAATTAAAAAGGGTGTGAAAATGAAATAAACGAAAGAAATTGCTTAAGTCGTTTAAGCTTTGAGGCTCATGAGAATTCGGATTTGACTATCGACCAGGATTCTTTTGTTTTCGTAACGTGACTTGAGAGCTTGACATACTAGGGCAAAATTGTCGTCACTCAGGGGAAATTGTTCCACTATTTGACCTGCCTTCCCTTTAGTCTTTGGGCGGAGGTGATACAGTTTTTGGGCACTGGAGAGTTTGGAGTGGTTGATATACACCGCTGTGAACATGCCACGGAAGGACGGCCATTGATCATACCCTCCATAGAAAATGTCTGTATCACATGAGGGACTCTCAGGTTCATATGGGAGGACTCTAAGGAGGGGGTTGGGTTGACACTTGAGGAGCGGGTTTACTCAGTATCTTCAGTTGAAGTTGGTCGCCTATTTGAGCCTTTGTCTCCTCATATGCTATTAGGCAGGCTCGGTATTTATCCTAGTCGTCGGTTTCTACTACCACGTCAAAGGCACTATGTACTCTAGACTCGGTATTGTCTTGAATAGAGGTTGCGCGAAACCGAGTACAATAGTCAGTGAAAATATCTGTTTCGGATATAAATTTATTTTCAGCCACGGTAGTCACTCCGAACTGGGATTTGCTTAACTTTCCGGTAGCAATTTTGCGAGATTCAAAAAAATTTTTTTTTTTGGGAATTAAGTAGTCTTCAACCACTGCTCCGGGGATGTATTGGTCTTCTATTTGTATATACGCGTTGTACACTTGAGTTATATACGTTTAAATACGTATAATCTGAGGGCGGTAATTTATAATTTTACTAATTGCTTTTACGGGATTTGCAACACTATATGCGGTGCTTATTAATTTAGGTTTGACCCGAACATTGTGTACCATATCAAGTGTGATATCATGAGCATAGACGTCAAAAAAAAAAAAAAAATTCACACCTGATCGTTAGAGATGTTTTTTTGGCGTATGCGCCATCTATTTTGAGCTGTGTTGCATTCGATTACCTAAGAAAAATTAGTACTAAATAAAGTAGTAGTGGTTGCGTATATTTTGAAAAGAGCGAAAAAAAACACTTGAAAACTTTAGATAATTATAATTTATAACAATTACCTTCATTTTATAAAGCTTATTTTTATTTTGAGCATGTCGAAATCATTTTTTACAAAATCTTTGCCAAAACTTCTTAGACTATTTTAAAGTTTTATGAACGTACTGCAAAATGCAACAATGTGTTTTGGCCGGCAACTTCGTTAGCATATTCCGATCGTTCTTCGTGTGTAAACATTAAAAAACATACAAATTTGTGAAAAGTCGTGTAATTTTAAAGTACACAATGGACCCGAAATTGAAATTTTTAAATTATACAATTATTTAGGAGGATATATGTATTTGATTTGCCCTGAAAACAATCACATGTTAAGTGATGGCGATTGGAATGAACATAACGCTGATGCAGAAGATTTTTAATAATCTTTCAGGAAATTAGTTGCTAGCTGAGGGGGAATTTTTGGGTAGGAAGATTTATCTGATTCGGATAATAGCGATGACAAAGTTTCTCGTTCAGAGTTGAAAAAATCGTTTTAGACCCAAGTGAGAACTAAATTAAAGAAAAACAAGTAAGGAAAGGGCTGTCTTCGGCTGTGCCGAAGGCTTTATACCTTTCATGAATACGCATAACTTTTTTACGTGCCCGATGCTTACTTAAAATTGGTACAAACTTCAAAACTGTTAATTTAAAGATACATAGCCCAAACCAAACTTATCGGAACAATCGATTGTATGGGGGCTATATGTTATGTTCGTCCGATCTGACTGATTTTCCCTTCATACGTTACATATATAACATGTAGCAAACCTGCAAAGTTTTACGTTCCTAGCTCTTTAACTTCAAAATCTATAGCCCAAAACCCATTTATCGAAACTATCGATTATATGGGAGCTATATGTTTTGTTGGTCCGATCTCGTTGATTTTCACCGCACAGGTTACAAATATAATATGTACTAAACCTGCAAAATTTCGCTCTCCTAGCTTTTTGATTGCAAGAGTTATAGGCCAAAACCCATTTATCGGAACAATCGATTGTATGGGAGCTATGCGTTGTATTTGTCCGATCTTGCTGGTTCCGACAAATGATTAATCCTATGCAAAATGGCGCCTGCTTGCAAAATTTATCGAGATATCTCTAAAACTGAGGGACTAGTTTGCGTTCGGACGGACGGACGGGCGGACGGACGGACAGACGGACATGGCTAAATCAACTCGGCTCATCTCCCTGATCATTTCGGTATACTTAATAGTGGGTCTATCTCTTCTTCTTCTCATACTTACAAACATCGGACCAAAGTTATAATACCATTTCATGTTCATGAAAGGTATAATAATGCTCTATACAGCTGAATTTATATTTTATTTAATAAAGCTGAAGTTATTATTTTAAACAACACTCTAAACTAAGATATTCCTAGGGATGGCGGTAATTTTTTCCGAGTCGATGAAAGATATGAATACAGTTTTTAAAATACCTTCTCGTTGGGGTCTCATGGTAACCTAAGTTGCTGTATTCACTTCAAAATTTTTGTTTCAAAAGTTGGAATCATACGGGTTAAATAAATAAATAATTTTTAGTTGGGAAAAATGTATGATAGATTACCCGTGATTCTAATGACTCATTGAATTATAAACCTTCATCCGTACCAAGTAAAAGTGAAACACAGATCATAATCAGCCTCAGCTGGACCAGATCAAAGGATTCCCCGACACGTTGTTAAGATAAGAGCTCGAATGCTGGAACGTAAGCTATTTCTATCTATTCATTTCACGATCACCTTTTTATTTAAACCTCCGAACCATTAGACTCCGGTGTATGTTCAGTAGCAGGAACCTTCAACTACACCCATCACTCAGGAATTGTCACCATATCTAAAGAAGTTGCATTGGAACTAACCATCACCATTTATGGCACATTAATAACGACAGTATCAAGGGACTTTTTATTGCAAGTACTAAAAAGCCCGGCAGACGTTGACCTGCCAAAAACACACCCTGCATCTACAAAAAAACCACCGCTTCGCCGCTTAGCTATCCTCAGGGCCGCCGAGAGGAAATACGGGCCCAGGGTAAAAAGGGTGGGGCCCCTATTCTACATAAGAGTTTCGAATACTGCATCAATTTTTATACCTAGAAGTGCTTCGCACACAAGGTATATTAACTTCATTCGCCTAACGATAGTATGTAACGGCATAAACGAATCGAGATAGATATTGACTTATATATATCAAAATGCTCAGGAGGAAAAGAGAAATTGATTGAGCCATGTCCGTCCGTCCGTCTGTCCGTCTGTCCGTCTGTCCGTCCGTCCGTCTGTGAACACGATAACTTGAGTAAATCTTGAGATATCTCAATGAAATTTGGTATGCAGGTTCCTTTTCACTTATCTCGGAGCGCTATTGAAAATAGGCAAAATCGGTTAAAAGCCACGCCCACTTTCTATATATATAATATTTTCCAAAATACAAAAAGAGTGATTATTCAGTAAATAATACACCAATAAGGATAAAATTCGGTGTGTACGTTAGCGTTAAGGCAAAAAGTAAATTTTTGAAGAAATTTTTAAAAAGGGGAGTGGCACCGCCCACTTTTGATTAAGTCAATTATGGAAATATAATTAATCATAAATCAAAAACCGCTCAAGATAGCAAAACGAAATTGAGCACACATATTTATATCAATACAGGCAATATTTCGCAAAAAAAATTACCGCCCAACTTTATACAAAAGATTTTGAAAAGGATCATATATATATTGAATATGCAATAACTTTGTTTAACCTACCTGTATATCATTTCTATTTCACCTCTAAAGTGTTCGTGGGCAAAGAAAGTCGAATGCACAAAATGTTTGGAAAATGGGCGTGGCCCCGCCCCTTTATGGTGAATTATTCCACAAAACTTTCCATGCCATAACTGCGGTAAAAATTGATTTATTGAAACGATATTTAGAGAAAGTGGTCAACATATAAAGCTAACTCTTTGCTGTAAAAATAGACAAAATTGGTTAACGGACACTCCCACTTTTTGAACACAGTTCTGAAAAATTTCTTTGTAAAATTAAAATCGCGATATTTTCCTAATTGTATAAGTTATATAAATAATACTTTACCCACATAATAAGCTTTTTAAGCAAAACTAAACTGTAAAAAAATTTTGTGGATTTTGTTGAAGTAGGCGTGGCGCCGCCCACTTTTCAGCAAAAAAGGTGTGTTGTTTTCAAAAGCGATTGCTTAAAATTTCAAGAAGGTATTTAAATGAAAGTTAGTGAGATGCTTCCCAATAGTATGTAGTATACTCCTGCCAAAAATTATGCAAATCGAATAACAAACAAGCAAGATTTACGGGAAAGTAGTTAACACCCTATTGTTTTTTTTTATAAATTTTTTTTATTTTCATACCTTTCATAAGCATGGGGAAAACTATTTATATTTTGTTATTTAGTGATAATTTAATTTACCACTTACAACAGAAGTTTTTTTAATCGAAAACAATCAGTTGTCTTTGTTTAAGCGACATACATACATAAGCTACGGTTATTTCATTCGTTTATTTTATTTGCATTGCATGCTATTGTAATTCGCAATCAGCTTATAAAATATTTCGAAGATATAGTTTATATTTTGGAAAGCCAAAGGGTGGTTTTTCCAAGCGAAAATGACGAAGCCAATCGCGCCATGCCTCAGAGCCAACAGTGCTCGCCACCAATAAATACAGATAGGGTGTCACAGGTGTCCCGCACCTCCCGTTCTCTAAAGAACAAAATGTTTTTAACATTTGCGCAACACGGTCATCAGAACCTGAGCCAAATGATTTAATAAATACAATTTGAGCAAAACGGTCACATAGCACCTGAGCCAAATAATAAAATAAAATAAAAAAATAACTTAAAAAACAACTCGCCTTCTCTAAAGCTTAGACAGTCTTTATAACAACTTTTCAGGTATTAAAATAGACCTGAGTAAATTAGGATACCAAAACAGATCACTACTAGGTATTTAATGTTCGTTTACCCCCGAACTTAGACTTCCTTACTAGTTAAACATTAAAAATATTTTTCCACGATTTCTGATAATAAATACTAAACAATTGTTGTTATAGTGCCCGAAAATTTCTTTGCATTTAATATTCGCGACTGCCGGTGCGATGTTCAAACCGAAACTATAACAATTTGAATTTGACAGGTTACCTTCGTAGGGTTGCGTAATCGACTAAACAGCGATGTAATTATTCGGACATAAGTAAGTGTAGCTGGTTATTAAATGTGACAAACAGATGTCGCCGCTTTTAGCATCTACAGTCCACTCTGTAATTTTACCCTTCATTAGTGTTATAAGAAATATTCTGTTTATTGATATTTCTTGCTCTTATTACATTGCTTTGCCAGTTTTTGCAAATGTACCTAACTTTTTTTGTACACGCACTAATGAACGTGCTTTATCGGTTATTACAACTTTCAAATAAATGTTTAAATTAATCGACTTTCATAAGAATTCTAATTTAACTATTCACTTAATTTCTTGAAAAATACGGGCCCCTTCGAAAGCTCCGGGCCCGGGGGAAAATACCACCGACCCCCCCCTCTCGTCGGGCCTGGGCTATTCTTTCCTATTTTATGCTCCATCTTCCAATTCTTCCAAATTGTATTTTTCCTGTTCAACTTCCAATTTCTCTTTCTTCCTTTTTTTCATATCTCGGAAACGTATTCTCACATGGACTTGAAGACGACTCCCTTAAATCCTAATTAACGTCTTTCGTTTGGCACCAATAGCACTCTTTATGTGAAAAAATGTACTGCTCCCCTATAATTGGTATACATACATATATATCCTTTCATATTTTCTGCTTCACCTTCCTTATCACCTTTTTCCTGCTATACTTCCAATCAATTTCATTATGTCTATCTCTATCCCTATCCCTGTCCCTTGCAAAGGATATCTCTTATTTCCGCCACTTTTTTCTTCAATTTTGAATATCCTACCATAAATACTTTCAGAAATGTACAGTACGAAAAATCTTTTTTGCATGGGAGGTACCACTCCCACTTCTCCTTTCATCCCATTTTTTCTTCAGGTTTTAGAGATTGGTATCCAATCACTTCCTACCAATTTTCAAAGTCCTTTCACAAATTTTTCCAGAGATATGGAGTACGGAAAATCTGGTATGTATGGGAGGTACCACGTCCGCATGGTTCTGATTGGGAATCTAAACCATCCTCGAGCCCACACAAGTTTATAAAAAAAACTTTCATCGACATCAGTCCAGGCCAAAGTGTCAGTAAATAAGAATTACCTGCAAATACTCACATACTCATATTTTTACATATTACATATTTATACTTTCATTTATTTGGAATTTTTCTCTTTCTACACGGCTAAAAATTTGAGCCTAAATTTTAAAACATTCATTGGTTTGGATTTAAAACTTAACTGGGATAAACAGAAATACAACAAAATTCGTATTGACAGCGAATATGTGTACTTTTCCCACAAAATTCATGAGTGCGCCGTAGATCAGTAGGTACTGATTTGGTGCACATCGGTTCAAGTCCTAACATTTAAAAAAAAATAAAAAATTGTTAACAGCATTTTCGGTTTAAAATTTAAATAATTTTTACTACGCGCATTTCTATGACAACCGGCGTAAATTTAATTCTAACCCAAATTAGGTTTGGTCATACACCTAGACCAGTATGTCTGCGTTCAAAGGGTTTTTTTGGAATGTCCAGTAAAATTAACTTCTTTAGACTCATTTCATTATTTTTGAATAAAAGTATGTGTAAATACACAATAAAGATACTGCAACTCAAAGTTAAGACTTTTGTGGGAAAATCATAAAAATTCAAGAAAACCCGAAAAATTTTCATCAAAATTTCTAACTTTTAGTAAAAATTTTTAGATTTTTTTCGAGTATGCAGTTTTGTAGCCCGTTCAATCAAAGCTACCAATATTAAGCTGCTGGAACAATTACTCGATTTTTGGCAATTTTGTTTCTAGCCAACCAAGAGCATTTTCTTCAATTATATAACTTAAGTTCCGTTAACTGGGAACTGTTAAAAAATTAAAGCTGGGTGAACTCCGACGGTTCACCTTTTTCCAAATAAAGACACTAAACTTAGAATTGGTTCTTTACAATTTAATGTGTGCTTCTTGCACTCCGAAACTTAGCTGACTTATAATTTACATTTCACTTACAATCTAACTTCCTAAACTAAGCTTATTGCTAACGTTGCAGTTCCCACCACTTGCCGGTATTTCGCAACCGTTGGGTTGCGCGTGTTGATCAATACGCTTGCATTGCAATTCCCAAATATTGATATTGTTATTGACCGCTTGCGCGTGTGTCGCGTCAGCGAAAGTTCTTCTGTGAACTTTAATTAGAGCAATGGTGTCACGTGTAGTGCAATGTGATCACAGGGTGTGGCATTGGCAAGTTTGGTAGTATAAG
Organism: Sphenella marginata; assembly: GCA_951509765.1. Lineage (NCBI taxonomy): Eukaryota > Metazoa > Arthropoda > Insecta > Diptera > Tephritidae > Sphenella > Sphenella marginata. Next base: position 38,977,476 of record OX608079.1, on the reverse strand, counting down.
GCAACATAACTCCTCCCCCTTTAAAGATCTGCGTCCCGCAGATCAAAGGTCGAAAATCGCGATGGGGTAAAATTTTGTAGAGAGTAATTGCAATTTCCTGGCGACATATTGGTACTGGCTGGTGTGACTGGTAGGCTATTGTCCAGGCGATAAATTTCAGGAGCTGATTTTCCTCTAATGATTTTGTTGTTGTGAGTGTCATCTGACCAATGAGTCGGAATTTCAACTGGCGGAAGGTCTAGCTTTTTATTATAGCATTTCCACAGCATGGCGGCAATAAGAACAATTGCGCATATTGAGAGGATTTCTGAAGCGAGATAGAAGTTTACCTTTTCATTAACGTACCCAAGATACCTTATGTTTCCCATAGTCAGGTCGTGGACGTATTCTAGGTTGACCTTCATTGTATGGCTCTTCACCTTCTTTTTTCTTTTTTTCTTTTTTGAAGAGAAAGAACAAAATTAAATTTTTTGCGAATGAAGAGCAGGAAATTAAATTTTGTCTCTTTCCTGAAAAATATTTTGTTTGTTTGTTTCTCTTCTTCTTTAAATTGAATTTTTGAAAAGAATTTGCTAATTATTTTCTTAATCTTTTTTTTTGGTCAATCTACGGATTAGGCGCAGAGACTTTCATATTTTTGCTTAGCGGATTAGGCGCATAAGCTTAATTATTTTCTTAATTTTTTTGGTCAATCTACGGATTAGGCGCAGAGACTTTCATATTTTTGCTTAGCGGATTAGGCGCATAAGCTTAATTATTTTCTTAATTTTTTTGTTGTCTTGTTTTGGGGCAGAGGTGTTGCCATTTCTCGAACCTGTTACGGGGGATCGTGTTATCCTTTTTGGGAGCAACGTAGCCATTTGTCAAATTCGATGGCGCCGCAACCTACTAAGGCACGATTTGTCCCACTATCAAACCCGCTCTTGTTAGATCAACTCCCTCTAAGTACCCAATTATTTATTTTCTCTCTTTTTTTAATAATTTTTAAAATGTTGTTTCTTTTTTTTTTTTTGAATGTTACGTAGGAGGAAGCTGCCTCCTTCGTTTAACGTTTTTTATGTGTAATTTGTGGATTCTTTTACCACTTTGCGTGGTCACCGAGACTTTGTTATCCCTAGCAACAACTTCTTTTTTGTAGAGAGGCTTTTGCTTGCCTTTTATTTGTTTATCTTTTACGTATATGACGTCATTTTCGTCATACCGCTCCGGGAGCGTTCTTCTTTTATTATGTTTTTCTATTTGTTTCTCCATTAATAATGTCTTGATGTGCCTATTTATTTCCGCGCTTTTGCCAAGGAGTTCCTGATAGTTGGAGGCTTCTGAGCGGTTAAAGAAAATTTCGGAAGGTTTTTTATTTGTTACTGAATGGACTGAGTTATTATAACGATCTACCGCTATATTAACGAGTTCCTTAGTCCTGAGATCCGTGTTTTCCGCTTTCAGGCATCTAAAGATTTCTAGTAAGGTGGAGTGGCATCTCTCTATTTGGCCATTCACCTCACTTCTCTGGGTTGGAGTGCGGTAAAGTTGAATTCCCAGAGACTCTAACGAGTTTTGTACTATGAGGTTGACTAATCCTCTTTCGTTGTCAGTAACTAAAATTTTTGGGATTGTAAAGTAGTGCAGAAGTTTGACAAGTTTTTGTTTAAGGTGCAGGGTTCCTTTATTTCTAATATGAAAAAGTTTAGTGAATTTTGAAAATTTGTCGATGCAACTCAAAAATTTTTCCCCCTGGATCTCAAATATGTCTAAGTGAAAGATCTCGCACGGTCGCGATGGGATCGGCGTAGTTTGTAGTTCGGGTTTATTAGGGTGCCTATCATACTTATTAAGCTTGCATGTTTCGCAAGCCAGTACATATTTCCTAATTTGGCTGCTCATTTTGGGGAAATAATAACGCTCAAGAATCTGCTTCCTATTCGCTTGGCATTGCGGTGGGCCCTCTTGTGTTCTCTCATTATTGCATCGCACACCATATCTGGATTCCGCAAATCCTCGACAAGGGTTTGCGCTATTCGGATTTTGTAATTATTAAAATGCTCCAAATAAACTTTCTGTAACAGACCTAATTTATTTTCCGGGATTTTGATACCGTTAATAGCATTTGGGTTAAGCTTTGCTCTTAATATGTTGACCAGTTCGTTTTCGCATAAACTCTCTATCCCCACATAGTGACGTGAGTGTCCAGGATGCGGTTCTTCGAAAATCTGAAGCCTACCACCGAATATTATCTGGTTTCTGTAAACGTTCCAAGTTTTGGCTAAGGCCTTGTATAGACACTTCCCTATTTGCCGACTCTATGCCTTTAATACGTTCGTCAAAGTGTTTCATTTGGGAGAGAATGGCATTTATTGCGCCATTCATCTCCGTTAGAGATTTTTTTAACTCGTCGGCGTTCATCTTGTTATACTTTTAGCTGAAAAATAGAATATCGAGTTCTTGTATTATTTGTTACTTACAGGATCCAATGTTTCATTGGATAATTCGCTCTTGTTTATTCTTAAAATGATTCACTATTTTTTTTTACATAAAAAAAAATTTTTTGCAATGCAGTTCGGCTCTTTATATTGATTCGCTCCAATTTATTTTTCAAACGACTCACTATTTTTTATACAAATTTTTTGCAATGCGGTTCAGCTCTTTATATTAATTCGCTCAAATTTATTTTTCAAACGACTCACTATTTTTTATACAAATTTTTTGCAATGCGGTTCAGCTCTTTATATTAATTCGCTCCAATTTATTTTTAAAGCGATTCACTATTTTTTATAAATAAATTTTTCTTAATATTTTATTTTGTTAGCACTGAGTTTAACTTAAAAGGCTTATAATTTTGTAGGTAATTTCCTTCTGCCCTCATTAATAGTAAATATTTAATTTCTTTCTTTCTTTTTTTAAAACTTTCACAATTTCACTTTAATCACTTTAGGATGGACCCTGCACCGACCGAGCTCGGGCGCCACTTAAGTTCCGTTAACTGGGAACTGTTAAAAAATTAAAGCTGGGTGAACTCCGACGGTTCACCTTTTTCCAAATAAAGACACTAAACTTAGATTTTGTTCTTTACAATTTAATGTGTGCTTCTTGCACTCCGAAACTTAACTGGCTTATAATTTACATTTCACTTACAATCTAACTTCCTAAACTAAGCTTATTGCTAACGTTGCAGTTCCCACCACTTGCCGGTATTTCGCAACCGTTGGGTTGCGCGTGTTGATCAATACGCTTGCATTGCAATTCCCAAATATTGATATTGTTATTGACCGCTTGCGCGTGTGTCGCGTCAGCGACAGTTCTTCTGTGAACTTTAATTAGAGCAATGGTGTCACGTGTAGTGCAATGTGATCACAGGGTGTGGCATTGGCAAGTTTGGTAGTATAAGGCAACATAACTTATATATTATTTCTGTAAGGTCTTTTTGTGTTTGCTCCTAATATTCTGCTCTCATTTCGAACCAATATTAATAAGTAAGGTATCGTTTTAAAGGTGTGGGCTACGTCTACATGCGAAACTATATATTAATTACAGCAGTGCTTTTGTTAATTGTGAATGCACAAAAAAATCAATTTGTACTGCAACGCTATTGTGACTGACATTCATCAACTTCAGAGCGGTGTTACCAGAATAAGGGAAAACGACCTTTTTCGGGGATTTTCCGTCTGCCAATGTAATTTCGAAATGGTTTGGTATTCCTTTCGGGTTATTTGCAATCAAAGTTGCAAGTTTTCATGTGGTTGTTGTAATCACATTAGGCCGTCCTTAAAAATGTCCAAAAAAGTGTTCTGCGCAGAAATGCTGAGTACGGTGTAGCCGGTGTTGCACACAAATACCATGGATCCCCATCCGAATTGGGATCGGACCTGGGTTCCTTTTCGGAATTCGTGATCCTGCGCCCAATACACGTTTTTTGAGCCCTCTCCCATAATTTTTTAACATTTTTTTGCAGTTGACAACTAAAGGAAACAAATACCAATGCTTTTTTACTATAAAATCCCCAATTCATGATTTAAGCAACATCGTTTGTTTTTCCCCGCCGAGGAATAAAGTCAGAGATTTGAAGAGAAATGGTTTTGAAGGTTCTAATGATAACCTCTACATTTATCGCGCCATAGTTCTTTTTAGGAGTGTTTTTCCATGCTAAAAAAAAATTTGGCACTCTTGAAACTGCTTTGGTACAAAAAATAAATGTGAGTGGCAACACTTCGCTGGACTGGTAGTGGTGCGAGTCTTTGATTTTGATTAAAAAATTAACATTCTTTTCAAATGTTTAAATGTAGATGGCGCCCGGGTGCCAGTGTCTTTGCTAAAACCCTGTTTCGAATATTTTTATTATTCTTTCTCACAACAAGTGCAGCTGATTTTATTTGTTAATTGAAAATCTTTTATTGATGTTTCTTATTGGATCTTTTATTATACACCGTGGTAATTGGTAAGTTATAAAATGTGTATTTTTACATGAGTTACATGTGTTACATGTGTTCACATTCTGTTTATATTGTTAGATTATAGTGCCTAAGGCCACCTTAAATCCTTCAACTGAGCGAAGAAGGCGTCAAGAAGCTAGAAGAAGTCGATCTAGCCATCAACGAAGTATTCATCTAGCACAGGCAAGGCAAACAATGCGTAACAAGCGAAAGGTACAACGTGAACAAATGGTAGTCCAGAGTAGGAGTGATTTGGTAGCTTCATATATTTTAAAGTTAAGCAGTTACACAAATGCTAGGAGAATACAGGAAAAGCTTCCAAAAACTTATTGTTGCGCACGTATGGTTCGACAATGTGAACTTTGTATGGCAAAACTATTTGCGGGTGAGGTCAGCGATAGAAGTTCTTCAATTTGTTGTCACAAAGGGAAGGTGAGTTTGCCCCCGATTTCTGTATGTGAAGAACTTAGAACTGTAATCGAACGCAATAATTCTGTAACAAAAAACTATTTGGAAAACATAAGAAAATTTAACAACGCTCTAGCATTTGCATCAGTTCAAGTAAACTTTGTTAAGATTCCTGGAAGAGGCCCCTTTAGTTTCAAGCTACACGGTCAAGTGTGTCATAAAATTGGAGCTTTACAACCATCTGAGGGCCTCTTTATTTTAGACAATGATGATGCTTTGCAGTATCGTACAAACCGAGAGGTTAATAAGAGCTGTTGCCAATTTCTTATGAACCAACTACAAGCAATGCTTATAACCAACAATCCGTATGCAAGTTTATTCAAATGTGTCAAAGATATGTCTAATAATATTGCTGAATTTACTACGGAAAATGCTTTCCATCCCGGAAGATACAACGCACCCACTGTATCTGAAGTAGCAGCAGTTTTTTTGGGTCAAGATGGCGTTCCACCATGCACATTTGACTTTACAATTTCTTATAAGTCAGATGGATCATTTAGTAAAATATCGTATCTTAATCCCCATTCAGATCCAATGTGCTATCCTCTGCTCTTTCCCTGTGGAGACGCAGGATGGAGGCCAGGTATGCAACATGTTGGCATTCATGCAACGGCGATACGAAGCGTTACTACTCAATTGCAATATTATTGTTACCGTTTAGCAATAAGAGGTGAATTTAATATAATACAAGCTTCAGGCAAATTATTTCAGCAATACGTTGTAGACAGTTATGTCAAAGTAGAGGGTTCCAGAGTTGCATACATTAGATCACATCAAAAAGATTTTAGAGCTGAAAGCTATAAAGGCTTAATGGATTTCCTTCATGAAGATGCTCAACAAAGAGGTGCAGCTACAGGACTTCCTGTTATTCTTCCGTCTTCGTTTATTGGTAGTCCGAGAAACATGCTTCAAAATTATCAAGATGCGATGAGTATAGTATCCCGCTTTGGCAAACCAGACATTTTTCTTACATTTACTTGCAACCCTAAATGGATTGAAATAATATCAGAACTTAAGCCCTATGAGAGGACAGAAAATATACCTGATTTAATCTCAAGAGTATTTCACTTAAAATTCAAATCACTTTTAGATGATTTATTAAAAAAGCACGTACTAGGTGTAGTTCTTTCGTATGTTTGTGTAATCGAATTTCAAAAAAGAGGCCTACCGCACGCTCATATACTACTTATGCTTCGAGAAGTCGACAAGCTCCGTTCAATTGAAGATGTGGATTCCTTAATTTCTGCCGAGATTCCAAATATTGAAGAAGACCCTCAACTTTTTGCAATTATTAATAGTATTTTAAATCCAAACAGCCCCTGCATGAAAGATGGTCAGTGTAGTAAAGGGTTCTCTAAAGAATTCCGAAATGAAACAAACTTAAACGTAAATGGTTACCCCCTTTACAGACGTCGTGAGAATTCTGTTACAGTAACTACTGAAAATCAGGAAATCGACAATCGGTGGATCGTACCGTATAATTCTTACCTAAGTCGAAAATATCAGGCCCACATTAATGTCGAGCATGGTTCGTCAATTAAATCTGTTAAGTATTTGTATAAATACGTTTATAAGGGCCATGACTGTGCTTCACTGAAATTGGCATTAATTCTGACGGGCAAAGGGAAGTAAATTTAGACGAAGTTAGTATATTTTTAGACTGTCGCAATGTTAGTCCTCCAGAGGCAATGTGGCGACTTCATGAGTGCCAACTCTTTCATCGTTCACATACTATTGAACGGCTGCCTGTCCATTTACAAGAAGAACAAATGATTTACTTCCGAGCTGGTCACTAACCTGAAGCCAATATTAGCAAGGACTCCAAACTCGTGGCGTTTTTCAAGCTTTACACCGAAGAAGCGGACGCCCGTCAGTATTTGATCACGAAATTCCCGAACACTACGTATGGTCTAAAGGCAAATGGTGCATAAGGGCTAGAAACAGTAAGTGCATTGGTCGGATGTATACCGTAAATTCAATGGATTATGAAAGGTATTTTCTTCGTATTTTCCTTCTCCATATCAAAGGACCAAAGTCATACACGGAAATACGTACGGTAAATGATGTAGTATATGATAGTTTTCAAGCCGCTGCAGAAAAATTGCATTTAGTAGGTAACAATGCTGAGTGGAAAGAATGTTTGCAGGAAGCTGTAACTTACCAAATGCCACCACAGCTGAGATGGCTTTTTGCAATAATTTGCGTTTTCTGTTCCCCAACGAACATTTCGGAACTTTGACATATATTTCGTGATACATTATCAGAGGATTACCAACAAGAACACCAGCCCGAAGAGCCCTACAATCTTGCCCTACTGGATTAAGATAATATTTTTAAAATGCATGGCAGAACGTGTCAACACTTTTGCTTACCTCAACCAACTATAGTTGACCAGCCTAGCACACTCTACAACGTTGAACAAAAACGTCAACATGGACAAGAAACTTTTAGCAAACTGAATGAAGAGCAAACGTTAATAGTGGAAGAAGTCTTGAGTACGGTTAGAAATGAATCTCCAAATTGTTATTTCAATGACGAGACAGGTGGTTCAGGAAAAACATTTGTTTACACTACGCTATGTCACATTCTCCGAGGCGAAAATAAAGTTGTTTTACCAGTTGCATGGACAGGCATTGCTGCGAATCTGTTACCTGGAGGACGAACTTCGCATGCTCTTTTTAAGCTACCTGTGCCTATTTTAGATACTTCAGTGTCGACCCAACTCAAAGGAAGCACAGCTACTACGGGAAACAGATTTATTTATTTGGGACGAAGTATCTATGGTACCTAAGGATGCAATAACCATTGTTGACAAGCTTTTGAAAGATATAACGAATGTGAATTTGCCATTTGGAGGAAAAATATTTGTATTTGGAGGTGATTTCAGGCAAGTTCTTCCAGTTATTAGACATGCCACCAGAACTTCAATTATTGAAAATTGCATTAAACGCTCACCGCTGTGGTCAAAGGTGAAAATTCGTAGATTAGTTCAAAATATGCGGGCTAATAATGACCCTGAAAACTGGCTACTCAAACTGGGATATGGTGACTTAGAAATCCAACATGAAATATCCGAGGATACTATTAAAATACCACGACAATACTACGCTGATTATTTATTTTTTATTTTTTTTATTAGCCTAATAGCTAAGGTTTACGGCACAAATGAAATAAATGACAGTAACATATCAAAGTTTTACTCAACAGCTATTTTATGCCCAAAAAATGACGAATGCTGAACTTTTAATGAGTGTATGGTTCGGGGGGGGTTTTGGCCAAAGTGTCAGTAAATAAGAATTACCTATAAATACACATATATTTGTATTTTCACATATTACATATTTATACTTTTATTTATTTGAAATTTTCCTCTTTCTACACGGCTAAAAATTTGAGCCTAAATTCTAAACCATTCATTGGTTTACACAATTTTTATAACTTTTTTTTAATAAATTCCAAACCTTTCTCAATTTTTTGCTGTTTAGATTTAAAACTTTACCGGGATAAACAAACACGGTACTTTTCGCACAAAATTCATGAGTGCGCCGTAGCTCAGTAGGTAGAGCATTGCGCACTGATTTGGGGCACGTCGGTTCGAGACCTAACATTTTTAAAAAAAACAAAAAATTGTTAACAACATTTTCGGTATAAAATTTAAATAATTTTTATTAGGCGCATTTCTATGACAACCGTCTTAAATTTAATTCTAAACCAAATTTGGTCATACACCTAGATCAGTATGTCTGCGTTCAAAGGGTTTTTTTGGAATATCCAGTAAAATTAACTTCTTTAGACTAATTAAATTATTTTGAATGAAAGTATGTGCAAATACATAATGAAACTTCTGCAAATCAAAGTTCAAAAGTTTGTGGAAAATTCATGAAAATTTAAGAAATCTCGAAAAAATTTCATCGAAATTTCTAACTTTCTAGTAAAATTTTTTTGATTTTTTTCGAGTATGCAGTTTTGCTGCTCGTTCAATTGTCAAAAGCGGACCAAGAGCATTTTCTTCAATATAAACATATTACGCTTATAAATTTGTATGGAAGATAATGCACTTGGCCAGGAAAAAAATTGCCAAAAATCGAGTAATTCTTCTAGCGGCTTAAGATTGCTATCTTTGTTCACTTTAATTGAACGGGCCACAAAACTGAAAACTCGAAAAAATTTAAATATTTTTACTAAAAAGTTAGAAATTTTTATGAAAATTTTTCGAGTTTTCTTGAATTTTCATGAATTTTCCACAAAGTTCTTAACTTTGAGTTGCAGTATTTTTCTTGTTTTTTTGCACATTCCTTCATACAAAAATAATGAAATTAGTCAAAGGAAGTCAATCTTACTGAAAATTCCAAACAACACTTTGAATATGTAGCCCCAAAAAGTTTTAAATCTAGGCTAAATATTTTAGACGTGTACAAAACAATATTTATTTTTATTGTTTGTTTTCAAATTTTGTGTAGGATTTCTTCAGGCTTTGGCAATAAGTAAATAGTTGTCGCTTTATTTCTTGAAGGAAAACTGAAACTTCGGAAAAATAAAAACAAAAAATGAAATAACATTGAAATTCATATAAAACGCGGAAAATTGCAATTATTCAACATGCAAAACGGAACGTCAACATTTGTGGGCTATTCATGACAATTTCATAGTCAAGAAATACTTGAAAATATTTCTTAATCATTTTCTTTTCAACAGCATACCGGGCTTTCTTTTAAACGTTTTCAATCTTTTTTTGCCAAATTAGCGTCACCTTTTAGTATCACCTCACAAGTATAAGTACAATTTAATTGTTACTTTCTCTGATAATTCAATACAACTGCGTTGTGTACAGCTTAGTAATTTTTGGAAATTTTTTTTAACTTCTTGTTCATTTTTTTGGTTAAACCTTTGGCAACCGTGACTATAATAACGAGGGACACTCATTTTTACCATTTTTGCCCGCTGTATTCATAGCTCGAAAAGCAGTTAGTTTGGCGCGAATTTCTTAAAGGGCCAAATGAGTGAACCGTTGCAGAAATTTAGTTGTGACCTCTCAGACTTGCTCTGACAATTGATTATCGACTGCCAATAACTTCTCTCAGTGTGAAATATTATTTAATTTTATTCTTTCGTATTTTCATTATTGCTATTAATGCTAATTTCTTAACAGGGGTTTTAAAGGTAAATAGAGTAATTATTCTAGTACAGACGTATATTTTTTAATTTTCGGAAATTTCGGGGGGGGGTTTGAACCGATTCGTAATCTTCATGCCAAAGAAGGACTAATAAATGGTGCCAGGATGGTCGTCAGTCATTTAGGCGGGAACGCAACCAGTGTCAAATTAATCGGTTCGGGAAAAACTGCTATAATACCGTGAGTAAAACTAGCTCCTTCAGATCCAACAGTACCATTCCAGATGACTAGGAAACAGTTTCCTTTAAAAGTAGCTTTCGCTATGACTATCAACAAAGTCCAAGGCCAAACATTTGATAAAGCCGGTTTGTTTTTACCTATCCCAGTGTTTTCACACGGACAGTGGTATGTCGCATTTTCTAGAGTAAGGCGATTCCAAGATATAACTTTTTCAGCCCAAGCGGCATTCAAACAAAAAATTACAAATGGTTTTATTTTTACGTCAAATATTGTATTTAAGGAAGTTTTGTAAAAAAAATACATGTGGCCATATTTATAGGAAAAATCGATTGCTTTTTATCAAATTTCCGAAAATTTTACATAAGTTTGTATGACGTAAGTAAAAGATTTCGAACCATTTGTTTTTTTTTTGCGCAAGGTGCGCACGGGTCCACCTAGTTTTATATGTTTTGTGTATATATTTATATGTCCTCTGCATAATAACAAGTTTTTTAGCTACTTTTTTAACAATGTACTTTACATGTTCGTCGAATTTGAGTTTATTATCGATTATAACACCTAAATATTTTATACCGTCCACTCTCTGTATGCTTTCATTATTTATTTTTAATTCTATATTGTGATCATTCCTTCTGGTTATAATCATATATTTTGTTTTATTAATACTAGAGGTGGCCCCGTTCGCCCAAATTGGACGAAAATCTAAATTGTACCTCGGTTTTTACCTAATATTTCTCACCTATGCAATGTAAACAAAAAACGTATACGATCCTGCAAACCAGACGTTCAATACGAACATTTTAATAAAGGTTTGACCGTAATACGTGTTGTTTTTCCCCTTCAAAAAGGGATAACAACGTGATTTTCCTTACCGTATTTATATATACATAGATTAAGTTTTAATCTATTTCCTCACAACCATTCATATAACTTATTAAGTCCCAGTTGCATTTTCGATATAGCATCATTAATATTATTTTCACTTATCATAAGTAGCGCATCGTCGGCAAAAAGTCGAATTTCACATCCATCAATAGCATTAACAATATCATTTATATAAGTCAGGAATACTATAGGTGCCAAGACTGGTCCTTGTGGTAACCCGATGGGTACTTCCAATTCATCGCTGTGTTTATCACAGTTCTCTGTTTTCTATGCTTTAAGTAGCTGCTAAACCATCCTAGCTCAGTATCTTTTATACCAATTCTTTGCAGTTTTTTTAGTAAAATACCTCTATCCACCGTTTCAAATGCCCTCTTTAGGTCCAAGAAAACCGATACAACTACTTTCTTATTATTCAGCTCTTCTTTCCAATCGGATATTACTAAGTTAAGTGCTGTCTCACAAGAATGTTTTTCTCTAAAGCCCGATTGTTGTTTGACCAATATTTTATTTTCTTCCAGGTACTTTACCAGTTGATTTTAAACGTGTACTTCTAAAATTTTAGCATCACTTGGTAGGGTATTTATTGGTCGAAACTCTTCTGGCAGTATGGTTTTTTTTTAACTTTTTTGACAGGTACCACTATCGACGTTTTCCACCTTTCTGGAACAACTTTTGACAGGTTGGGTTGTAATCGCTAATACCAAATTGCAAAATTTCTTGGTACCAGATCAACAAAAGGTATGTCTCTATTTATTTCTAGTATACTGTTTATAAAGAATCGGTTCAGTTTGTCCGCTAGTTCAATATCACTCTCGATCAAAACACCATCTATTACGGCCTTTTTAATGCCATCATTGTCTTCGGTGAGGCTGTAATGAATAGGTCCTTCTAGCTGCCAATAAGGGGTAAAAGCCAGGATTAAAGCTCTTAAAGGAAATTGCTATTACCTGCTGGAAGACCTAGAAGGTAGAGTAATAGGAACCTATCACGCGAAAGATTTGTGGTAGAACCCAAAAATAATTTAGTTATGCCAATGCATTTTTTTTTTTTTTCGTAAGTATTTTTTTTCTTCAGGCCGTTTGCTCCATGCATACTTCAGTATGCAAGAACAAACCGCCTGTGTTGTAGGCAGTGTTGCCATTTTGGTGCTTTTAGAGCTAGATCTAGCTCTTTTTTTTGGCGTTTAGCTCAAAATTCTGTTTTAGCTCCTAGCTCTTTTTCTAGTCCTTTTTTTCATTTTTAGCTCTTTTTTGGCTCCAAATTTATTTGTACAAATTGTATTGAAATATGAAGAAAGTTTTTATTTCTTTTATAATCGACGTAGAAATTATTATATTAGTTTCATTGTGTACCATGTGGCAACTTAGTTTCCCTCACCTATAACAAATACCTAAGGGCCACTTTCATAAAAGCCGGTTAAGCCTAACCGGTGATTAATTTTGACCGTACAAAATACGTCAATTAAACTCCGGTTAGCGGCTACCGGCTTTTATGAAAGTGGCCCTAAATCGGTTAACTTTGTCGAGTAATATTCCTAAATGCCATATGTTTATTTTGCGAACAAGAATCAAAATGGAAAGGTAAGTAAATTGTGTGTAAAAAGCACTTTCCTAAGTTGCTAAAGATTCTGAACAACCTTACCCTCCGATTCTGTCTTCATGATAAAAAATCAGAAAAAATATTTCAAGCGTTTTGAATTCTGAGTCAGAATTAAAATGACTTCATTTGGCTTTGACGCAAATAATTTTTGAGTTTTACTAAAAATGAAATATTTTTTTCTTAACTATTTATCAAGCTTGATAATTTTTCAAGAACACACTTATTTTTTTTTGTTGACTTAGTTATACTTTTTATATGTTTTAAACATTGTTTAAGTTAAATATATCTTATAAATAAAAATGAATGTGTGTCTGTGTGTCCTTTATGGGCGTCCAAAGTACTCAACCGATTTTTATGAAATTTTCACAGTATATTCTTGAGATCATGGGTTAAAGCATAGGCTATACTAATTTTTGGAAAACTGGGCGATGCCACGCCCCCAGGCTATATAAAACTACAATTCTTCATAACTCTGAACATATTTGGTCTAAATTAATGATTTTTGGATATGTGTGTCCTTTGGTCAAGATTTATGTAATTTTGGAAAAGTGGGCGGTGCCACGCCCAAATTTTTTGTGTTTTGTTTGTACTTCAATAAGTTCAAAGTTTATGGTCGATCTTCTCTAAATTTCCAGATTGGTTCAGAAGATTGTTGTGCCACGCCCCCAGGCTATATAAAATTTAAATCATCATAGCTTTGAATATTTTTGGTCTAAACTAATGATTTTTGGATATGTGTGTCCTTTGGTCAAGATTTATGTAATTTTGGAAAAGTGGGCGGTGTCACGCCCCTTTTTTTGTGTTTTGTTTGTACTTCAATATTGTCCAAAGTTTATGGTCGATCTCTTTTAAACTTTCAAGATTGGTTAAGAAAATTGTTGTGTACGATTCAGGCTATATGAATTTTTGGAAAAGTAGCGAGTGCCACGCCCCCAGGCTATATAAAATTTAAATTCTTCATAACTCTGAACATATTAGGTCTAAATTAAAGATTTTTGGATATGTGTGTCCTTTAGTCAAGATGAATATAATTTGGGAAAAGTGGGCGGTCCCATGCCCACATTTTTTGTGTGTTGTTTGTACTTCAATAAGTTCAAAGTTTATGGTCGATCTTCTCTAAATTTCCAGATTGGTTCAGAAGATTGTTGTGCCACGCCCCCAGGCTATATAAAATTTAAATCATCATAGCTTTGAATATTTTTGGTCTAAGCTAATGATTTTTCGATATGTGTGTCCCTTGGTCAAGAATTATATAATTTGGGAAATGTGGGCCGTTCCACGCCCACCTTTTTTGTATTCAGTGCTTTGTTTGTACTTCAATAATGTCCAAAGTTTATGGTTGATCTGTTTTAAACTTTTCCAATACGTTAAAATCTTCGTTGGGTACGACATACATAGGCTACATTTGTAAATTCTTTGGAAAAGTGGGCAGTTCCAGGACCACAAGCTAAGTAATATTTCAATTCGTTATATCCCTGAATGTATTTGCTTTAGTGACATTTTAACGTTCTTAAATCTTAATCAAAGCACTTAATTTTTTTTGTTTGTTATTGCCGTTCATACATATCCAGAGTATTATAGGTACATAGATATAGGATATAATTAAATAAGTACTAACTATACATCTGCTCAGCAGCGCATAATGGTTTTTGTCATACCCATTGAGTTCAAAAGATCCGTTTTTTGAGTTGGACATCCAAAAAATTTATTTGATTATACCAAAGACTTTAGAGCCAGAAACATTGTATGTATATCCTAAAGCACTGCAATAAATGGAATGTTAAAGGTTAAAGAAAAATATTTGAAAATGTATTTCTAGGGAAGTCACTGGTCAGGCAGAACAACGTCTGCCGGGTCTGCTAGTGCTATAATAAATCTCTAGAAAAGACGTACATTAAAAATTTCTTTGAAAAAATGACTTGGGGAATGCTATAGAGTTCATCTGATAAATTTTTAAAATTATTGTCTGTCTGTTTGAACTTAAGGATCTTGGAAACTAAGAAATGAATTTTGATGAGAGTTTCACTAATGGACTGCTTGAAGCTTAGAAAGGGACCTGCACTTTGTTCGAACGACAAACAAAATAGATATACCTATTTGTAGGGAGGTATGCACCTATGACATTTTTTTTCTTACATAAATTTATTTGAAGAAAAATTCACTTACTTTGTCAAAAAAAAAAAACTAAGCGCGCCTCTTTAAAATTTTTGTTCACTTTTTTTCAATTTCAGCTAAATCAAAAATCAATTGCATATGTACACTGCCGTCCTATGTGGGTATCAGCATATCTTTAATAAAACTCTAGATAAGTTGTTTCTGTATATTTGAAATTTCTTTGAAAAATGACTGCGGGATGACTTGGGGAATGTTTAGGCAAAGCGTAATGGTCAAATAAAGGGGAGATGGCAAAATGTCGAAGTTATACTGTTAAAAAGCGCCTTTACTTTAGTTAGTTGCCGTAGACATAAACGGGATATAATTTGGGAAAATGAATATTGTTCTGAACCTTCTCAGCCTGTAAATTGTTTTCGCAATTGAAGGTAGCAGGAATTTATTAACTACTTAGGTACATACCGAGCAAAGCTAGCAGGGTGTATGAAATAAATGTAAAAACTTACATACAATACTTAAGTGCCCTTTAGCTAATTTTTTACATGTTTTGGATTTTCTTGAATAAATCTAGCTCTTTTCTAGCTCTTTTTTTTCTCAAATCTAGCTCCAAAATAAATTGTATCCTGGCAACACTGGTTGTAGGGTATGATAGTTAGGTGGCAGCCATGATTGTTTTTGCCCAGTTCTGGTAGCCGTCGGAAGCGCATCCAAATGTTCGAAATGTTCGACTGATTGCATACCAACAAACATAAGAGCGAACGCTAACAGCGGTTGAAAAACGTTGTGGAACTTGTTAACAGAGCTCGAACACCAGTGAGTACCAATGTTAACAGCGATGGTAACAGCGGGACTCGCACGGTGGAGCGGTTTTAGCAAATCTAGTCCCGATAGAGCGAGACATGCCGATTATCGACAATTATTAACGGCAAGAGGCATTGGTATAGGGCCAATCCAACTAAGTTAGCATCCAGAGACTAAAAGATAACAACAACCATATGGGAAAATAGTTCGATAACAATTTTTTTTGGATTTCTTCTTAGTTCGAAAAAAATTTTTTTTGCAAGTGGCGTGATGTTTGGGATATCATGGCCTAGGAGATAGGAATCGAGATGACCACCAGGCAGTTCCTGACGAAAGTTAAAACATAGCAGACGTGTCTGGCGAATTGACTAATTACAAGGATAGTAAATCCTCGGTTGGTGAGAAAACCAAATGAACTTAAAATAAGGTTAAAAAAATTTAGTGCTTAAACTAAAAGCTTCGGAAAACTTTACTCTATAAACTAACAATTTGTTTAAACAAAGAAAGTTGTGAGGTATTCCGAAGAAAACCGAAAAGGTTTAAGAAATTAAATGAAGTGAAGTTTTCAAAAATATAATAAACTAAAAAGTCTATAAAAAGTTGAAGGAAAAATAAAATTTTGTCTCAACCGTTTCAAATATAAACTGCTACTAAGAGTAGAAATAAAATACAAATATTAACGCAGAAACTGGATAGAAATTTTAAAATAAGTCTTAACCAAAACTAGACAGAAAAACAAACAAGTATAAAAATGCGGAAAAATCCAACAATTTATCTTAAAACCTGATGTGAGGAAAAGAAGCAGCAGCAGACGACGGAGATTGGAACCAGGAAACAGAGCGGAAAGGATTTTTCTTAATTTAAGTGAATTGTTTTTTTTGGTTTGGTTATAAAAAAAAAAAAAAAAATGTAACAAAAAAAAAAATATGTATATATATTTTGAAATTTTAGTTCTGATAATTTAATAAGTTATAGAAAAAAAAATATATATACATATGTAAAGAAAGTTGAAGGTGAGCGAGCGACAAGACAAGCAACATGCGGTTGTTGCAGAAGTGATGAAAATGAAAAAGAAAGAAAAAATTTGAATTTCTATAAAAAAAAATAAAAAAAAAATTTTTTTTTAAATTTGTCTGTTAAAATAGCATCCGAAAAAAATGTTTGCCTAAGGAAGTGGTGTTAGATGAAAATTTCCATAATTTAATAAAACTTTTAGCAGCTAGCGTCATCATCCCCATCAACTGGCCAGCGGACGGCGGATACATATACATATGTAAGACGGTAAGTCATGCACTTAATTATGGATTTTATATATTTGCTTATATAGCGGTGACTGAATTAGATTTTCTTTGTTTTGCCTTTCGAGACTTAAACTCTCGTTGTATTCATGAATTTTTGTGAAAACACTGTTTAAATAACTTTAAAAACCTTTTCCAAAGTCCACAGAAAATGCTTAGCGAAAGTCACCTATATACATATATGTATGTAGATAGTCAAATTGTATTCTTACCACTTTGCACGTAATGTTACCGTAAGAAGAAGAAAAAAAAAAAATTTTAGGGTTAAATAGTTCGTGTGGCAAGTGGGAACGTATCCTCTCACAGTGTTGCACGATTGCGATGCAAACGTGCAGAGTTGCGAGATCAGAATTTCGTAAGCAGAATTCTCTTGTCTGCTTAACACACGTAAATACATATAAAAATCCACAACAGCCATGTTAACGTAAGGGCGCTGTAAGTTGCCTTAAGCGCTTATCTATATTACATTATTGGTCATTAAATATTTTGATTTGTTTGTCTTTCGTTACTCGGGTGCTCCCTTGAATTTTATGCACAGAGAGCAGTGTTCGGACTTGAAAATTTTTTTTAGGGGTAGTAATTGAAAAAAAAGGTGGTAGATTTACGAAAAAAGTGGTAGATTTCGGTTTCAGTTAAAATACTGGTTTTTATTCGAAAAAATTCATATTCACATACATAAGTATTTACTTTTGTACATACAGAGATTATTTTAAATAAATATTTGTACCTTTTGGTATTTGGTAAAACAAATAATGATTATACTAAATACTTTAAATTTGAATTTGTTATAAAAACGTATTAAATCTATAGGAGGAACATACATTTCTTGATTATCACATAGTTCTTTAGCAAATATAGTGTTAGCAACTGTGTTTGTTTTCATACGATTTCGTTTTTCTGTTTTTATAACGTTCATGATTGAAAACAAACGTTCGGCTGCCGCACTACTATGAGACAAAACTGCCAAATTACACATGTACTTACTTAAATTGCTAAACATAAACTCACTATAAATATTTTCCTCCTTGCTCAAAGCTTTCCACCCTTGTACAATATTGTTTTCAAATATATCTTCAATTTTTTCTTTATCAAACACAATCAACGATCTCCACTCGTTGTTTAATACTTCTTCGCAAAATCCAGGAAGTGGAAATTCTCTGAGCAAGGGTAAAATTGTTGGCATATCACCTTTTTGGATTTTTATTGGGTTGAAATATTCAAGTATGTATTTGTAATTTTGTGCATTTGAAATCAAATCGTTTTTTCAACTCTTCACATAGGCATATATAGTACTTAAGTAAATCATTTTTGATTTCAGTAGCCTCATTGATATTTGTACTTAAAAATTTGTTACATTTAACACCGAAAAACATTTCGGAAGAAGGTAAATGGACTTTTGGGTCTTTAAAATTCACATCCAAGGAAATGTTTTGAAGACATACAAAATTTTGCAGCAATTCTTTAAAAAATGTAGTAATTGGTGAGTATAATAAATGTATTAATGTTCCTCTTGATTGATACTCCTTGTTCAGAATATTAATTAATAACAACTATGAGCTCTAGGAAAAAAGTGGTAGATTTTCAAGCTTACGTGGTAGAAGTGGTAGATGCTCAAAAAAGTGGTAGATCCACCACGAAATGTTGTTTGATCTCACGCTCTCGCTCACCAAAACAACGCCTATGTAGTGGTAATGGCTTGGTATAATTAAGTATATATAGTATGATGTTAACAAAAATGTTGCTACAGAGAAATAAAAATATTCCATGTTAAGAGAGAGTGTACAACAGAGAAGTAGGGTTGAAAGAATAAAGACGATAGGTAGAACATAACCATGTTCGATTGAAAAATGTTAGTGAGAGAGTTAACATAGCTATTTTTGCTGTAACAGAAAGTCCGCTCGTTCATATATAATTTAATAGATTAACAGAGGCACCTTCATACAGGTTCGAGAGAGAATTTATCTTTCGGAGGTTCGATCATAGTTAATACACTTACATATTTGAATTAAAATGAGGAATTCAGGTTTGAACCGAGCGAAATGTTTTGTAAATTTAACATGGAATGTAGGCAGTGTTGCCATTTTAGCTATTTTGTAGCTAGATTTAGCTATTTATTTCGACGTTTAGCTATAGAAATTCGGGTTTAGCTCTTAGCTATTTTTTTAGCTTTTTTTTAAATCGAGTTAGCTATTTTAGCTAAAACATTTTTGTTATTTGCCAAATTATTTTCACAGAACTTTTTAGAATATAAATATCGACCGTGTGCACTCTGCCTTATGTTTATCAAACTGTTCAAAAGTTGATAGATAGTAGAAATTTTGTCAGACTTTTATTATCAAGTTAATTGAGCAGCTACGTCAACGCCTACCACAAAATATTCAATCTTTAAAAAATATTGAGTTTTTTGCTATAAAAAATGCTTTAAATGTGGTGAAGCCCAAAATATTTGATACTTTTAAGGCAGAAAAAATTACTGTTATAGAAATGGAATGGAAAAAACTCTATTCATATCCATGGCAAGAGACCCCTTCTAAAGTTAAGTTTTGGATAGAGGTAAGGGAGTTTGGGAAATGCCATTAATGAAAATCCGTTTGAGCAATTACAACAGTTTGTATTTAATTTGCTAATAATACCGCTTAGTAATGCGGAAATAGAACGAAGTTTTTCTGTATTGAATTTAATAAAAACCTAGCAAAGGAATAGAATGGAGATTTTGATGTTAAACTCTTTACTAACTATAAGATACGGTCTTAAAAGACCTGGAAAATGTTGTCATAACTTTGGTATACCTAGTAAATATATACGATTAAACATGTGAATTAAACGAAGACAATGACTTTGTTTTTGAACTCTGCACAGCTGTGATTTAACTTCATTTTTGAATAATACTTGAGTGATGTATGTATATCAACTATTCGTGATTATAATTTATGTTACTATTATAATTTAATTTATGTACTTAAAAAGTACATATATTTTCAATGACTGAATTGTTATTATTTTTATTATTATTATTTTTTGCTTTATAATAATTTAGTAACTACAGACATACATATGTGGTTTAATTTCATGTGAAATAAAAGCTCATTTAGCTATTTTTAAAGAAAAAAATTTTAGCTATTTTTTTTGGCTATGAAATTTTTTTTGTAGCTATTTTTAGCTATTTTTTTGTTTCAATTTAGCTATAAGCTCTAAAAATTTCTGGCAACACTGAATGTAGGCAAAAGTAGACTTTGGATTTGTACACACAAATATATGTACATCTATGTATGTACATACATATATTAAGCTGGCACAGGCATTTAAACACATTGAACTGATTTTGTTTATAAAATTTGGATTAGGTTTAATAACTTAAGATTTAAATAAAAGAATGTACTAGATATACGAACAAGAAAATGATGATGGTCTAAATTCTTCGTTTATTTGCTTGTTGAGGCATTGGTAGGTATAAATTCGGGCTAAAAGAGCAAAATTTGTATATTTTCTTTTAGCAGGTTGGGTGGGTAAAGACGGAAGTGCAACAACATCTTAGCCTTCCACAATGCTGCCCGAAGGACTCTAACCTGGCCAAAGGTATGACAACCATTAATTTTAATCGGGTTAGTGTATTTTTTTTGATTCCGGGGTCGATATTATACAATTTTTTTTGTTAAATTTTTTTTGTTTGCTTTTGTTTTCTAACCTTCTCTAGCCCTTAAACAAATTTTATTTCAAATCTCTGTTTGAATTTTTATGTGAGGCCGAGAAAAAGTGTGTGTAGGAGCAAGATCCCCCCCAATATACGCTGAAGGCTAGCTGGTATTACCAAACAGAGTATCCGCTCCTTGAACTCTATACGTGCTCGGAGAATAGACATGATAGCGTGCCATATTTGGTTCTCGTGGGATGAGGCCACCATTATGCCTTCGAGTAGATTAAGAACCCCCTTATTGGCAGCTAGAAGGACCTATTCATTACATAAATGGCGCCCAACGTGGGGCCCGAGAAGGAACAAGTCTACATTTTTTTTTGTTAGCCGTTAAATTAAAGTGTAAATTTTTTTTGTTGGCATATCTGCCAAAGGCTTTTCCTGGAAGGTCATTATGTGGATATGTTCGGATATGGACCAGGAAACTTTAGCAGATTGTTACAAAAAAGGAAAAATTTAAGAACATAGTAGTGGATATTGATGACGTTTGGCTGATGTCGAAGTCATACCCTACGATAGTGCTTCGGATATTTTTTTTTGTGGTTTAATCATTTCCATATTTTACCTTGGTAAAACATCGCTTGAGACCTTTTTCTACTGGGTCGTCTCGGCAGATTACTCGCGTTGTTCACCTGATCATGATTTTTTTTTTGCGATACGGTTCTAGGTGTTTAGAGACTTATTGAGGTGGCAGCTCAATACTCAGCACTGAATTGAACTTGAATTTGGCTAACATAGTTTATATTTTTTTTGTCATACCTTATCGAGGTTGGGTTAAACCGGCAGTAATATATGTAGCATACCCCATGGAAGTCCTCATATGCAGCAAATATCACAATAACATATTTTTCCAAATTTTGATTTTTTTTCTTCTTTACTTGAATGTAATATTTACGTACATATGTACTTACATATACACATATACATATATTTTATTATTTTTTTTTGGGAATACCTGAAAAGCCAGCTCCTTAATCGTGAAAGGAACCAGAGAGTTTATAATTTTTTTTTATATTTTTGAGTTAAAACGATATAAGTTTATATACATACAATGGCGGTGCGAAGTAGTACGGAAGATCTGCCTCTAGCCAACATCGAGGGGGAAGTCATCTGCACCATTTGCAGCGAAGCGGTGAGACAGGATCGTGTTGAGACCCCGTGCAAGCACAACTTCCACCACCATTGTATAGCTAGAT
This sequence comes from Sphenella marginata, assembly GCA_951509765.1. Classification (NCBI taxonomy): domain Eukaryota; kingdom Metazoa; phylum Arthropoda; class Insecta; order Diptera; family Tephritidae; genus Sphenella; species Sphenella marginata. Next base: position 38,955,649 of record OX608079.1, on the reverse strand, counting down.
GGATAGGGACCAATGCTTCTTGCCCGAGTTGTAGGGAACCGGTGACCCTATCGGATTTGCAAGGCCCATCGGCGGTAACCGACGTGACTGCTTCACCAGCGAGCACTTTATTCCGTGCGAGGGGTGGCGCAGTATCAAGGTATAGGCCCATAACGCGTTCGACATCGCAAGCATCTCGGAATATCGAACCCAACGTGCCTAGACCCATTATCCAAAGATCCCCAAGACAAGACGCCAGACTAAGCGCTGCTGCTCAACAGCCAATGGTTAGTTTAGACGATTCGAGGATCCGAGCCATGATACAGGAATCTCTAAGTAGCTTTCGCGAGCAAATAACTGCTCAAATTGGCAGTGACTTAAGTACGATACTCGATCAACTACGGATAGGAGGAAATCGCGAGCAAGCTTCAGCTCAGGAAGCACCCATATGGCCACAGGCTATGGCGTTTAATGATCGGGAGGATTACTCTAACCGACCGTCCCGTAACCGAGGATCTATACCCCGGACAAACAATGTGCAGGTTAATAAAATTTCGAATATCATTTCCAACTGGCGTGTGCGTTTTACAGGCAAACCAAACGACATGTCAGTTGAAGATTTTATATATCGCGTAAATGCTTTGACACGACAGTCTTTAAATGGAGACTTTTCGGTGTTATGCCGCTATGTACACATGCTGTTCAGCGACAATGCCGAAGCCTGGTTTTAGCGACATCACCGGCAGACGGATCGACTGGACTGGGGAGAGCTGTGTGAAGGATTACGCCAGAAATACAAAGATCAGTTGAGCGACTATGACAGGAAGGAGAACATACGGCGACGAAAACAGCGAACCAACGAGCAGTTTGACAACTTTTTGGACGAAGTACTGGCCATGAACGATCGACTGCGTGTTCCAATGTCAGATCATAAACTGATCGAAACAATGTCAGGAATCTTAAACCGGATTTGCGATATGAATTACTCCATTTGGACATAACCAATCTTTCCATGCTCCGTAGAGAATGCCACCGACATGAAAATTTCATGGCAAACGTCGTCAATAACCCTTTCAACAGAAATGTTCAAACCAGGAGGAATATATCCGAAGTGGTTGAGGATACTTATGAGCCTCAAGGTCGTGAGATGACGGATACCGCCGCTATTGCAGAACTGGCCTCCGAAAACCTTAAGTGCTGGAATTGCGATGGGGTAGGGCATAGATATCAAGACTGTACCGACCCAGGCAGAAGAGTGTTTTGCTACGGTTGTGGGAAGTTGGATACGTACAAACCTAGTTGCACTAAATGCAATAGGAATGCGGAAAACGGCAATCCGGATATCCGCAGACGGGGGATGCAAGTCTTTGATTTTGATTAAAAAAAGACAATGGTGAATTGACATTATTTTCAAATGTTCAAATGTAGATGGCGCGAGGTCGGGTAATTGCCAGTAGTGAAAGTCTGTGCTAAACACCTTTTGCGAATATTTTTATTATTCTTTCTCACAACAAGTGCAGTTGATTATATTTGTTAATTGAAACTATTTTATGAATGTTCCTTATTGGATCTTTTATTATACACCGTGGTAATTGGTAAGTTCTAAAATGTGTATTTTAATGTACATATATTATTTCTGTAAGGTCTTTTTGTGTTTGCTCCTAATTTTCTGCTCTCATTTCGAACCAATATTAATAAACAAAGGATCGTTTTAAAGGTGTGTTACCCCTACATGCGAAATCACATATTAATTACAGCATTGCTTTTGTTTAAACGTATTTTATAAAAATTAATTTGTTTAAATAAACCATTGTGAATGCACAAAATAATCAATTTGTACTGCAACGCCATTGTGAATCAGACTTTATCTACTGGGCTGCAGAAGTCGGTGAGGGTTGGTTGGAGTGGCGAGTCCCAGTGACTCCAATTAGCGCTAGCGGGCCGTTTTGATACCACAGCTCGGGAACTAACCAATGAAGATTATCTCAGAAAGTTAGCGTGGTGGGACCCTATCTATATCCATGCCATTGAGTCCAAGAATTTTAGAAGTTCCCCCATCTTCAACTCGCTTAGCTCGGAGAGACTCCCAAACAGGGGTTTTCCCAGAAATTTTGTTCTGCTCCTGCAGTGCGCCGGGCAGTCCACTGTCTCTTCCATTCCCGGAAGGTTGCAACTGCGGCACGTGGTATTGTGCTCCATGCCGATCCGTGCGGTGTGCGCCCCGATAGTCCAATGCCCCGTGAGGACCGAAACTAATCTGAAAAGGTCCCTTCTGTTATTCCTGAGAAGGGTCGAAGATCGTGCTTCATTGTACGAAGGCCATAAACTCCTTGACACTCTGCAGGACTGCAGACGCTTCCATCTATCCGTAGCCTCCCCAAGCCAGTGCTGAGAGATCCGACCCTTGAGCAGTCCCAGCGGTGCAAGGACCTCCTTCGCTTCTGAGACGTCAATAGCCGACCCACGCCGTGCCAGCTCATCGGCAGTCTCGTTTCCCTGTATGTTGCGATGCCTCGGCACCCATATTAAAGAAACGGCATGTCGACTTGCCAGGTTCATGGTCCACTCCCTGCACTGCCCCCAAGGCCCGAAGTGATCGTCGCTGGTCCGAGAGCCCGAAGAGCCGCCTGGCTGTCCGAGAAGATTGCTATCCGATTACCTGTGATATTTGTATCCAGTAATGCCCTGCATGCCTCCTGGATAGCGTAAATTTCAGACTGAAATACACTCGCAGAGTCTGGAAGACGCATTGACAAGGACACGTCTGGGATAATTGCGAAAACCCCCGCTCCCACTCCACACTCCATTTTAGATCCATCCGTGAAAATTGAGATGTCGAGATTCTGTGGTAGTTCCCCTGTTCTCCAGTCCTTTATGGATGGGAAAATAACCTTAAAGTTTGTGTCGAAAACTGTCCTGGGACAAATGTAGTCCGTTTTGGTTTTAATATAGGGGTCGGTTATATTTAACAGAATACGGCTGTGACCGTATCCACGCTCTTTCCAGAGTACCAACTCCCGAAGATGCTGTTTCCTTGATAAAGAGATCGATCGGTGGTATATTGCATATCACGTTCAGAGCCTCTGTGGGGCATGATCTAATCGCCCCTGTGATTGCACCACAGGCAGCCCGCTGAACTTTGCTTAGCATGTTCATAATGTAGCCCACCTCGGCTGCCCTCCACCACACTATTGCTCCGTAGGCTAAGATCGGTCGAATAACTGCTTTCTACATCCATGCTGTGATTTCCGGGCTCAGGCCCCACTCTCTGCCTAACATACGTTTACAGGCGTACATAGCTCCATATGCCCATTTGACCCTGTTTTCTATGTTAAGTTTCCAGTTTAACTTAGGTGTCAAGAGGGTTAAGCTGATGCGGGGTGTGGAGAACGCGAAATATAGAGCCTGGACTTCCAGGCTCCCAGCCTCTCCCACACCAAGACCGTAGTGCACGGCTAAGCCCTCTTGCTGTGGTTGCGGATGTTGAAGGCTCCAGCCCGTCGCATGCGAGCATGCTCGTATGCAACGGTTCTTCTTCAGTCAACACCTTCGGCCACAGCGGTGGAACACTGGCCGTAACCTTCACGAGGTGACCCTGTTTGCACAGAACACTACGGATCTAGACCCGGAGGGTGTCGATCTTACCCTCTCCCCTAACCCAAGGTGTCATGCGTTCCGTGCCTACTGGGTGGTTTGCAGTCAGGGGCTTCCGACTGTATTCTTACGGAGCCTCCCGGATACCGGTCCACCCCCGGGAGTAATCGGACTTGCTGCGGTATGGGGCGCTGCCGCAGTCGACCGTTCCCTTCCCCTTTTATATTTTTTATGGTCACCGAAAGGCCTCGTCTAAGTAGGTGACCAACGAACAAGATTATGGAAAAACCTAACTCCGCCTCGGATCCCTGCACGGGAAAAAATGCCGCCACTGGACAAGGCGTTAAACAAGTTCAAAACAGAGCTAGCCCAGCCAGGGCTACGCGCCCGAGTACCGCAACGACGGGTTCGGGCAGGCCTCCACGGCCAGCAGTCACCCCCTTTCGGTCGTCTGCGCGGAGTGGTGCGGCTAAACCCCTTGAGGGAAAGCCGTTACCACGCGTAACCGCACCAGCCAAACCCCTTGAGGGTACGGCTAGCGCGGGGAGCAGTGGGCAGACGGCCAATCTCCCCAGGCCCATTCGGGGACCCTCCCATCCACAGCCCAAAAGTGCTGGCCCCAATCCCTCCACGGGAGGGCTCACAGCCACGATGGCAGCCAGCAGTGCTGCTCGGTCAGCACCGAAGAACGGGCGCAAAATCTCCCCCTCCGTTAGGGCGCACCGAGACCGCAGATCTGCGGCCAAGATAGTCTCGCGACTGGGTAACTTGCCTCCCAGCGAACTAACGGAGGACCAAAAGGCCTCCCTAACTTGGGCAACCAACCTCCTCGCCGCTAGGCAGGAGCGAGAAGCCGGAAAGCCGCCGAGGGCACCAGCCTCTAAGAGACAGCGTTCTCAGGAAAGCACCGCGAGTGACTCCAAGAGGCACAGACCCTCGGCGACCTCCCCGAGAACCGCTGCGGTGAACCCACCCAGACCGTTCAGTGAGGTGGCCAAAGAGCACCTCACCCTCGCGGTACTGGACAAGGGGCACCCAGATGGGAACATGACACCAGACAACTGGAAGTCGGTGTTAATCGAGAAGTTTCCGGGCCCTGCACCTAGCATCCGTGATGCCGGTTGGCATCAGCGGAGGATCAAGTTGGTCTCTTGCGCCGATGAGCGCTCGGTATTGCTATACAAGGAGGCAATCTATGTTGCTTTCTTTAGTTTCCTGCATTAGCCTGCGGATCTCCTCCGGTGAAGCCTTTGCAGATGTCGGTGAGGGTAGTGGTGAAGTTCTATGGGCAAGGCGCGCACGGGACCATCTAGTATAAAAATATTACGCTTATAAATTTGTTCTTAACTAAGTTCTTAACTTTGAGTTGCAGTATTTTTTTGTGTTTTTACACATACTTTCATACAAAAATAATGAAATTAGTCAAAGTAAGTTAATCTTACTGGAAATTCCAAACAACAATACTGGTCTACTAGGTGTATATGTAGCCTCAAAAAGTTTTAAATCTAGGCTAAAACTTTTAGCCGTGTACAAACCATTTTTATTTTTCTGTTTACAAAACAATATTTATTTTTCTTGCTTGTTTTGAAAGTTTGTTTAGGATTTCTTCACGAGTTACTTCAAAAGTAGAGTGGACGTTGAGTAGAGCCAGCATCGCCTGTCGAAGTTTTTAACCTTCGAAGGGAAGAGAAAGACCATTCGCTAGGAGCAACGGAAAGTGAAAGCAATTTTTATGTATCGATGTACCATAGGGAAAAAAGACACGGAACAATTATTTAATGCATCAATGAACGTGCTTGGTCGTTCCTCCTTTGGGATTGGAAAATATTTTTCTTTTTAGGGCTTTACGCTGTTCAAAAGAAATCCAAAAACTCTATATAAAATTAAACTTATGAAACGCTTAAGAAAAATTTCTTGTGTCAGAATCTCTTCTACTTTTGTACTGCTAATTTCTGGAAAATTTTTACAAAAAAGCGACCTGCGCAACTCTGGCAAGAAATAAATAGTTGTCGCTTTATTTCTTGAAGAAAAACTGGTTTCGGAAAAATAAAAATAAAAAATATAATAAAATAACATTGAAATTAATATAAAAAAGGCAAATCGTAATTATTCAACATGCAAAACGGAACGTCCACATTTCTTGGCTATTCATGACAATTTCATGGTCAAGAAATAAATGAAAATATTTCTTGAGCATTTTCTTTTCAACATCATACCGGGCTTTTACGTTTAAACTTTCTCAATCCTTTTTTGCCAAATTAGCGTCACTTTTTATTATCACCTGACAAATATAAGTACAATCTAATCCCAACCAACCATGGCTATCCACTTTTTGTAATTTTCTTATCGAATTCCAAAGCCATCTCTATTTTTTCTCCTCCATACCAACATCATCGTGTGATTTTGGGATATTTTTCCTAGACAAAAAACATTCTTATTTTTCACTAATGTTCCTCTTATAAGTGTGAATGAAACAGTTGGGTTTTAATAACTGAAAACAAATTCAAAACAAAAGGAAATAAAGCAGCTTTAAATTACTTTTTCTGTCATTTGAAAAAATGATTTCAGAATTGGTTGAACAAAAATTGTATTCAGTTGAAATAGCCTCGTTGGTTTTTATTAGAGCTCTATAAAATATTCGAATAATTCGATTAATCGATTAATCGATGATTCGATTTTCGATTTTAGTGCGATTATTAATCGAATTTCATTATTCGAATAGCTGCCTTCCGCAGATTATTCGAATAATCGTTACTCAACGATTATTCGAATGATCGTCACTCAGCGATTATTCGAATTTTATCAAAACCGAATATTTGTTCATTGAAACAAAAGTAAATTTTCTTTCAAAAATACGAAAATTCCTTTTGCTTTGCAAGCTTTTAAATTGATTTTCTTTAAAAATGAGTGCGAAAAAAATGAGTTGGGTATGGAATTTGTTTACGAAATGCAGCGAAGGGAAGCAATTGACATGCTCCATTTGTGGAGCTGTATTAACCTTCCATAACTCTACTTCGTCGCTCAATGCTCACTTAAAGAAAGTGCATAAGAAGGAGCAAACAAGTAGTGCTGTGTCTCAAATTGACTGTTATGTGGCTGAACCAAAAATCGGGCATAATATGCCACCTTTAACATGGTGGAAAAACCATCGTGTGGCTTATCCTGACCTGTTCACTTTGGCCATGAAGTATTTGAGTATACCAGCGACTTCGGCGGAATCGGAGCGTACGTTTTCTATAGCTGGAAATATCGTTGCCCCACGAAGAAGCTGTTTATCACCTGTCTTTTCTTTACAACAATAAGCGCTTCATGGAAGATATTGAATGAGATGGTTTTTCTCACTTTCAACTGAATGTATTCAATGTGCTGTATAATTCTAGTTAATGCTGTTCCTGCTTAATAATTGTGAATAAAATACGTGTTAAATGAATTATGCCAGTTTTCTATGCACTTCTGTATATACGATTTTTAAAATTCGAATAATCGGTCAACAACGATTAATCGAATAATCGACGGCATACAATTAATCGATTTTGACTAATCGATTTTTCAAAATCGAATGTTATATTATTCGAATAATTCGGTTATTCGATTAATCGATTATCACGAGCTCTAGTTTTTATTAAATGTTTGATATTTATATTATATAAAAGGTATGTTTCCGCAGATTTTTCAGTGCAGGGTTTACTGTTTCCTGACAAATAGTCCTATTAAAAGAAAGGGTTACTTCAAATACGTATAATTTGTCAATTAAAAGCGCCAAGTAATTTCAATTCATTTTATTCAATTTAACAAAAATATGGACAAAATAAAAAAATTCAGGAAACTTCTATTTCGAAAATAGTTCCAAATATTGTGCTACCCGAAAGTCGAAGAAATGTCATCCACATAAAACAAAAGACCATAAACATGAATTCGTGAAGTTATGATTTGACGTTGCTTCTCTTGGCCCGGTCTTTTCGATAAAGGTGACCGTCGATGATTGAGGCCGAAATATGAACGTAATAAATACGAAAATACATGTGTGAATATTGTATTTTATTTAAATAAAAAGTATTGAGCTCATAAAAATACAATAACTTAATTGAAAGAAGGCTATAAGTGATCCTAAAAAATTTAACAAAAATGTTTTTCATTATAAAAATTTCTTTTCTTGGTCTTGAGCTAATTCCTGGCCTTGGGTGATTAACTACAAACTTTACAATGTCACACGTCTTATTTAAGAAAACATATAGCCCAGTCGAATAATATCGAAAATCGACTGAATACGGAAGTGACGCGGAACATAGGTTTTCTTGATTTATCTAACTCTCCTACTAGTGTACATGAAAAGGTGAAAGAATAATCCCAAAATATGCAGAGCATACTTTTCTGCATGCATTTAAAGTGCAATTTTTTTGGTATTTTTAATTATTTCGATCATGGTAACATCTGAAAAAAAATTTGCTTCTACAGTTTGTTGCCGAGGTGATTCTCCATCAAAAGTTTTTTTACAGCTTTTTTCTAAATGCTATAGTTTTACCACTATAATCACTTTTTCCTAGTGAATTTTTACAAAAAACATGAAAACAAGTAGTTTTTTGTGTTGCATTTTTTATGGGGCAAAAAAAATTTTTTTTAGCAAAATTAAATTTATTTGCGGATTCCAGTAGAATGTTAAATCGCTATAAATGTTTGTTTTAGCGATTTCTCGAAAAAGATGTTTAACACCTCCAAAAAGGGCGTGGCAGACACCCTACCTACTTTCACAATTTAATATTTTATTAAGTTATCACCGTAAAAATGTGGCAACTCTCTTTAAATATACCCTATAATCGTTATAGCATATTAGGCTATGAAGCTGTTAGTTGTTTACCCAACCCGTTAAGGCATTTTACAGCCGTTAAGGCATTCTGTCGCCTGGACTAATAATTAAAAATTCATATATGAATAAAATTGATTTATTAATTGAGTAAACATATTTTACAAAAATTTCCTAACAAATACATTTGCCTTGAATAGATTATAGCGCCATCACTTATCACGCAATATACATATGTATGTATGTGCTATGTTATTATATATTTTTAGTGTTCTTTTCGTTACAGTTTTATAATTCTTGTCTTATTTTGCATTAAAATAAGAATAATAAATAAATTATTGTGTACACCAAATTTATGCTAATTTAAGTCCATGAAACAACAGTGAAAATTCTGGTGCTACATTGGAAGCCAGCTAGTGATCAGCTGCTTCTAAATATTACTGATCCGGTAAGTGAGCCGAAACCCACAAAGCGGATGGCGTTATCGGAGACCTATATATGCTCAACAATTTCTTCTATGTGGCGATTGATACGAATAGTTGCTTACTGCATTCGATTTATCAACAAGGCAAGCAGGGCCGGCTCTACCATACCGCTATTGGAGATTGAAGAATTTAAATTCTTCGCGCGCAACCAGAATTTGCAGCAGTGCGCCTTCACAAAGACTTGGAAGTCAACTGACAACACTTCGCAATTGGCAATCATGTGTGACTCTCTAGCTCTAGCAAGTTTCGACTTGGTCAGACATGCACATGCGCTACAAAAATTTGATCATGCTCGCATTGTGATGACACTGGGGCACTACTCCCAGGGGGCCTTCAAATAGTCCGCAAAGCAGAACTTCCTAGATAATTTGTATATTTCTTATACCTAATTTTTGGAAAATTTTGATTTCTGGAAAAAATGATCTATACTTAAAAATGCATGCACATATTCGGAGCACATACGACAGGCTGTGGAAGTCTGCAATATACTAGAGAAATAGACGAAGCAATAACAATTAAGTAAATTTTTCCAGTTTAAACCGTTTAAATATAAAAATAGGTATTTTATAAATTGTATGTAAGTATACGTTGCAGTTGGACTATACAAAGCCACAATTTGTCAATATTTTATAACCATTGACGGTAAACAGAGAGATGTGCCCACCCCAGGCGCGTATTCAGGTGGGGGTTTTGGGAGTTCAAACCCCCCCCGAAATTTCCGAAAATTAAAAAATATACGTCTGTACTAGAATAATTACTCTATTTACCTTTAAACCCCCTGTTAAGAAATTAGCATTAATATCAATAATGAAAATACGAAAGAATAAAATTGAATAATATTTCACACTGAGAGAAGTTATTGGTAGTCGCTAATCAATTGTCAGAGCAAGTCTGAGAGGTCACAACTAAATTCCTGCAACGGTTCACTCATTTGGCCCTTTAAGAAATTCGCGCCAAACTAACTGCTTTTCGAGCTATGAATACAGCGAGCAAAAATCGTAAAAATGAGTGTCCCTCGTTATTATAGTCACGGTTGCCAAAGGTTTAACCAAAAAAGTGAACAAGAAGTTAAAAAAAATTTCCAAAAATTACTAAGCTGTACACAACGCAGTCGTATTGAATTATCAGAGAAAGTAACAATTAAATTGTACTTATACTTGTGAGGTGATACTAAAAAGTGACGCCAATTTGGCAAAAAAAGATTGAAAACGTTTAAAAGAAAGCCCGGTATGCTGTTGAAAAGAAAATGATTAAGAAATATTTTCAAGTATTTCTTGACTGTGAAATTGTCATGAATAGCCAACAAATGTTGATGTTCCGTTTTGCATGTTGAATAATTGCAATTTTCCGCTTTTTATATGAATTTCAATGTTATTTCATTTTTTGTTTTTATTTTTCCGAAGCTTCAGTATTTCTTCAAGAAATACAGCGACAACTATTTACTTCTTGCCAAAGCCTGAAGAAATCCTACACAAAATTTTAAAACAAACAATAAAAATAAATATTGTTTTGTACACGGGTAAAATATTTAGCCAAGATTTAAATCTTTTTGGGGCTACATATTCAAAGTGTAGTTTGGAATTTTCAGTAAGATTGACTTCCTTTGACTAATTTCATTATTTTTGTATGAAAGAATGTGCAAAAAAACAAAAAAAATACTGCAACTCAAAGTTAAGAACTTTGTGGAAAATTCATGAAAATTCAAGAAAACTCGAAACATTTTCATAAAAATTTCTAACTTTTTAGTAAAAATATTTAAATTTTTTCGAGTTTTAAAGTGAACAAAGATAGAAATCTTAAGCCGCTAGAAGAATTACTCGATTTTTGGCCATTTTTTTCCTAGCCAAGTGCATTATCTTCCATACAAATTTATAAGCGTAATATTTTTATATTGAAGAAAATGCTCTTGGTCGGCTTTTGACAATTGAACGAGCAGCAAAACTGCATACTCGAAAAAAATCAAAAAAATTTTACGAGAAAGTTAGAAATTTCGATGAAATTTTTTCGAGATTTCTTAAATTTTCATGAATTTTCCACAAACTTTTGAACTTTGATTTGCAGAAGTTTCATTATGTATTTGCACATACTTTCATTCAAAATAATTAAATTAGTCTAAAGAAGTTAATTTTACTGGATATTCCAAAAAAACCCTTTGAACGCAGGCATACTGATCTAGGTGTATAACCAAATTTGGTTTAGAATTAAATTTACGACGGTTGTCATAGAAATGCGCCTAATAAAAATTATTTAAATTTTATACCGAAAATGTTGTTAACAATTTTTTATGTTTTTTTAAAAAATGTTAGGTCTCGAACCGACGTGCCCCAAATCAGTGCGCAATGCTCTACCTACTGAGCTACGGCGCACTCATGAATTTTGTGCGAAAAGTACCGTGTTTGTTTATCCCGGCTAAGTTTTAAATCTAAACCGCAAAAAATTGAGAAAGGTTTGGAATTTATTACCAAAAAGTTTTAAAAATTGTGTAAACCAATGAATGGTTTAAAATTTAGGCTCAAATTTTTAGCCGTGTAGAAAGAGGAAAATTTCAAATAAATAAAAGTATAATTATGTAATATGTGAAAATATAAATATATGTGTATTTATAGGTAGTTCTTATTTACTGACACTTTGGCCAAAACCCACCCGAAATTTTTTTCTGGCTACGCGCCTGGCCCACCCATTTTAAATTTAGACAAGTATTCGATCTGCTTTTATATTTTAAAGCATTTTACGCATTTAACATAGAATTTGATGTTACTTTGGCGAAATTTGTAGGGGTTCATTGCAAAATTTATTTACAAAATTGATGATAGGAAGAAGCCAAGCTCTAGGTTATTAGAAGTACAAAGTTCGAGAATAAGTTTACACAAATATTAAATTAAGTTACATATTAATTCAAAATGTCACCCTTTTGCTTTTTATGTGGCAAAGAATTCGAAATATTTTTGTTCACGCCCTGTGAAGTAATAGGATAAAATCTGTTATGATAACATATATTATATCTTATAAATAAAAATGAATGTGTGTCTGTGTGTCTGTGTGTCCTTTATGGGCGTCCAAAGTACTCTACCGCTTTTTATGAAATTTTCACAGTATATTCTTGAGATCATGGGTTAAAGCATAGGCTATACTAATTTTTGGAAAACTGGGCGGTGCCACGCCCCCAGGCTATATAAAACTACAATTCTTCATAACTCTGAACATATTTGGTCTAAATTAATGATTTTTGGATATGTGTGTCCTTTGGTCAAGATTTATGTAATTTTGGAAAAGTGGGCGGTGCCACGCCCACATTTTTTGTGTTTTGTTTGTACTTCAATAATGTCCAAAGTTTATGGTCGATCTCTTTTAAACTTTCAAGATTGGTTAAGAAAATTGTTGTGTACGATTTAGGCTATATCAATTTTTGGAAAAGTAGGCGGTGCCACGCCCCAAGGCTATATAAAATTTAAATTCTTCATAGCTCTGAACATATTTGGTCTAAATTAATGATTTCTGGATATGTGTGCCCTTTGGTCAAGATTTATGTAATTGCCACGCTCACATTTTTTGTGTTTTGTTTGTACTTCAATAATGTCCAAAGTTTATGGTCGATCTCTTTTAAACTTTCAAGATTGGTTATGAAAATTGTTGTGTACGATTCAGGCTATATCAATTTTTGGAAAAGTAGCGAGTGCCACGCCCCCTGGCTATATAAAATTTAAATTCTTCATAACTCTGAACATATTAGGTCTAAATTAAAGATTTTTGGATATGTGTGTCCTTTAGTCAAGATGGATATAATTTGGGAAAAGTGGGCGGTCCCACGCCCACATTTTTTGTGTTTTGTTTGTACTTCAATAAGTTCAAAGTTTATGGTCGATCTTCTCTAAATTTCCAGATTGGTTCAGAAGATTGTTGTGCCACGCCCCCAGGCTATATAAAATTTAAATCATCATAACTTTGAATATTTTTGGTCTAAACTAATGATTTTTGGATATGTGTGTCCCTTGGTCAAGAATTATATAATTTGGGAAATGTGGGCCGTGCCACGCCCACATTTTTTGTATTCAGTGCTTTGTTTGTACTTCAATAATGTCCAAAGTTTATGGTTGATCTGTTTTAAACTTTTCCAATACGTTAAAATCTTCGTTGGGTACGACATACATAGGCTACATTTGTAAATTCTTTGGAAAAGTGGGCAGTTCCAGGACCACAAGCTAAGTAATATTTCAATTCGTTATATCCCTGAATATATTTGCTTTAGTGACATTTTAACGTTCTTAAATCTTAATCAAAGCACTTAATTTTTTTTGTTTGTTATTGCCGTTCATACATATCCAGAGTATTATAGGTAGATATAGGATATAATTAAATAAGTACTAACTATACATCTGCTCAGCAGCGCATAATGGTTTTTGTCATACCCATTGAGTTCAAAAGATCCGTTTTTTGAGTTGGACATCCAAAAAATTTATTTGTTTATACCAAAGACTTTAGAGCCAGAAACATTGTATATCCTAAAGCACTGCAATAAATGGTATGTTAAAAGTTAAAGAAAAATATTTGAAAATGTATTTCTAGTTAAGTCACAGGCCGGCAGAACAACGTCTGCCGGGTCTGCTAGTTAAATATATAATTTTATATCATATAAAATATGAATTTGTATTTAAGGAATTAAATTTTTTTTTTATTTTCAGCACAATTTAATTTAATCCTAATTTTAAAAAATATCAGATTTAATTAGGGTTTCTTTTGAATTTCTCCTAAATTTTACTTGAAACGGATATTTTTTGTGTATGGATTTATAAATTTGCCCAGTACTGTATGTATTGAAGAAAAGCTTCCAGGTTTCTTTTAGTACTAATTTTGTACTAAATTTAATGCAATTTTGGATTGGTTTCAATACCTGCCTGGAATTAAAATATCCATCATCGGTTTACTTTTAATACCAATATTGTACTGCATCCAACTCAATTTTGGTTTAAAATTAATTCCAGTTATTCTTAAATCCATTCCAATTCTCGCATGTATCCAAAACTATTTTAGCTTTCTTTTAAAACCTACTGGAGCATAGAACTAAATCCTGTTTGTACTTCAGAGAGAATTTTCGATTGAATTCCTCTCTCTCTTAATACAACCCAGGATGGTAGCCTATGCACGCGTGCATTGATATTTTAATTCTGGCCACCACTGTTATAATGTAATACTTTCTGGGGATAACGTCTTATTTCTTTTTAAAAGAGAAATAACGCACATAGGATTTTACGCGAGGATTGGATTGATTAGGAAAAAGTTATTAGTGAAAACCCGAAAATTGACCAAGGTCAGATCCCCAATTCGGGGCGTGATCCTTGGTATTTATGTGCAGACCACTTTTCCACATTGGCGGCCTTCGGCCGCGCTTAAAAAAATACCCTGGGCTACGCTATGCCAACTCCGGGTGGTTGCCTGCACCCTTAATTCTTGAATCAGCTTATTTTAAATAGTTTTTAGCGTCCGTGGGCTTCATTTCTCTTCGAAAGGGGAAATAACACCCATCACCAAGAGATGATAAGCATTTTTTCTCTTTTGAGTGGGAAATAACGCCCATGGGCGTTTTTTCCTTGGGCTTTATTTTATTGCACCCTTTCTGGCATTGTTATATATAAATACCAAATTTGTATTAAAGTTGAACTAAAATTTTTACTGTGTAATACATGAAATTAGACTCATATCGAACAACCATCGAAAAACGGGAAATGCGGCAGACTCCTGAATGTGTTCATAAAGAGTGTAAAAGCTCTATTTTAAGACTCCTTTCTGATTCTTTATTGGCTTATAATGTTTTGCTGGGGAGGCATGGGTTTTCTTAGAATATCTTTGCATGTAATTTTTTTTAATAACAGGTACGCCACATAAAGACAACATGGCTCAGAGGAACCAATTATCGGGAGTACAGAAACGTAAACGTAAAGCAGCAGCATAAGGAGCGTTGCAAATGAAAGGCTCATTCGAAAATTACCTCAAACTCCACGATAATACGCTACTACAACCTCCGGTCCAGCTAGGAAATGATAATATCGAAAAAGCTTTAATATTTAATGAATCGAAAGATATATGTAACTAGATGCTATGTGATGAGTTACAAGCAATCATTCAACCTTCTTGATGTTCTTAATTATATTTTACAGCACAACTTGTCTGCTCTCATGACGAATTTAGTTGTTGCTATACGTATTTTGTTGACGATACCAATGTCGGTTGCGAGTGGCGAGCGTAGCTTTTCGAAACTGAAATTAATCGAAACATATTTGCGTTCGACCATGACTCAAGAAGGGCTTGTAGGTTTGGCATTGCTATGAATAGAGCAGGAAATTGCGCAAAAATTAGATTCTCTGCCTTGAACGCGCAAAATGAAGTTTTAGTAAACTCTAAGATAATCAAAAATACTTTTGTGTTATACTTTCGTTCTTTTGTTGAAAAAAATATATTGATTATGCAAAAGAAATAGTTTTTTTGTTTTATTGAAACTAAGTTTGAATTTTATATTTCTGATCTCCAATTTCTTTCTATAAATACGGGAGAAAGGGGCCGCAAATTATAACTCGCCTGGATCCTCAAATTTTCTTAAGCCGGCCCTGAAGACAAGACGTATTCGACCAAGCTATTGCGAGTCTTTCTTGTACACAAATGACCTAAAAAATGCTAGAATCCGCATGCTAAAATGCAAAACAACTGCATGCAAAACCTACTCTTCATAGGGATATAGTAATAAAACTGTGGTGAAAGTACATCATATTGGTGAATTTTTCAGGGTTGATATTCCTCGTAGTACGTGATCTCAAGGACGCATAATTTCCATACGAAAAAAAAAACTTTAAAAATGTAGTCACATAAGTGCATTTGGCGCATATATTTTATGGCATATATAAAGTTATTTATTTGATTATGCGGCCGTCTTTGTTATTAAAACTTTTAAAAGATTGGCTTTAGGCGTAACTTAAGTTCGTGGGCACCAACGAAATATGTGATTTTTCTGAAATTAATATTTATATACGTTCTCTAACTTACTTTTGCAGACCGCCTCTCACACCTACTCTCTGAGAGC
This sequence comes from Sphenella marginata, assembly GCA_951509765.1. NCBI lineage: Eukaryota > Metazoa > Arthropoda > Insecta > Diptera > Tephritidae > Sphenella > Sphenella marginata. The sequence goes on along the minus strand of OX608079.1, from coordinate 38,939,721 downwards.
ACAATTCAACACAGTGGAATGCATGAGCAGTGGGAGCACCTCACAGAAGCACTCCGTACTGCAGCCGAAGAAGTTATTGGATTCCGGCGAACGAGAAGAAACAACTGGTACGATGATGAAGAGTGCAGAACGAAGCTACAAGGCAACGGTAAGATCGAATGCAAAAATGAGTGTGTGTGAACCATTGTTTACTTCTACTAGTTTGACATCTTTTTTTTCAGCCATTTTGCGAATTTGAGTGTAAGGCAATGGATAATGGTACTCGGATGAGTGAAATGAAGGATCAGTGACGAAGTCCCCGTCAACAAAATTTTACACAAAACCCTGAAATGCAAAAAGCAGTTAAACTTAGTACGAAATTTTCAAATAGTACCTATATGTTGCTCCAGTTTTAACTGAGCACTCAATTTTTATAAATGTAAAATCTGATTTATTACTTGTTTTGCTTAGGCAAAGTAAAAATTATCATATATCTATTCGTTAGCTATAAACACGGAGATTTAAGATTTCTTAACGTGACTTTTTGTATCTATGTGATATATTTCCAATATATATACTATTTTTTACCATTTGTTACGTTTTTTTAACTCTTGCGAAACTTTAAGAAATTTTTCAGCAACAACATAAATTGCCTTTTTATTTGAAATAAGTCTATCTCTAAAAGTTAAATTAATTAAATGAAAGCTGCAAAAAGTTGCTAAACGAAACACAAAAAGGAAGAAACTAAAACAGAACAATTTCGTACAATTCTTCTATCTTATAACTTTTAAATAATTAACTATTTAATTTTTCCGCCTCCGTATTATCATTCCTAGTACAGATGAATGTATTTTGATACGTATCCTCATATTTTTTGTATAGTTTTAGCAGTTGCCATAAGGCGTACAAATTTTCCAGGTCGATCCTATTAAATGAAATTTTTGATGGCAAACACTCACCACATTAAAGCAGTACATTCGCAGATTGGTGGCAGTTATAATATTTGCTCGTATAATTTATAATAGGCCTATAAATATCTACTACAATGAACACTCCTCTTTCATTCTACCAAAAAAAATTATGTTCAAAAAAATGCAACCCTGCCTAGCAGATTTGACAGCTCACCGACAGACAAATTCAAAGTATTCAACAAACTGCCAGTAAGTATAGTTCAATAAGAGTTTTAATTAGATTTTTGTTATTTTAAGTGTTTTTATACCTAGTAGTGCTTCGCACACAAGGTATATTAACTTCATTCGCCTAACGGTAGTATGTAACGGCATAAACGAATCGAGATTGATATTGAGTTATGTATATCAAAATGTTCAGGAGGAAAAGAGAAATTGATTGAGCCATGTCCGTCCGTCCGTCTGTCCGTCCGTCCGTCTGTGAACACGATAACTTGAGTAAATCTTGAGATATCTCAATGAAAGTTGTTATGCAGGTTCCTTTTCACTTATCTCGGAGCGCTATTGAAAATAGGCAAAATCGGTTAAAAGCCACGCCCGCTTTCTATATATATATAATATTTTCGAAAATACAAAAAGAGTGATTATTCAGTACATAATACACCTATAAGGATAACATTTAGTGTGCACTTTAGCGTTTAGGCAACAAATACATTTGTGAAGAAAGTTTTAAAAAGGGGCGTGGTACCGCCCACTTTTGATTAAGTCAAATTTGGAAATATTATAAATCATAAATCAAAAACCGCTCAAGATAGCAAAATAAAATTCAGCACACATATTTATATTAATACAGGCAATATTTCGAAAAAAAATTAGCGAAATCGGGTAAGGTCCACGCCCAATTTCATTCGAAAGATTTTGAAAAGGATTATAGATATATTGAATATGCAATAACTTTGCTTAAACTAGCTGTATATCATTTCTATTTCACCTCTAAAGTGTTCGTGGGCAAAGAAAGTCGAATGCACAAAAATTTTGGGAAAATGGGCGTGGCCCCGCCCCTTTATTGTGGATTATTCCAAAAAACTTTCCATGCCAAAACTCCGGTAAAAATTGACTTATTGAAACGATATTTAGAGAAAGTGTTCAACATATGAAGCTAACTATTTGCTGCAAAAATAAACGAAATTGGTTAACGGACACGCCTACTTTTTGAACACAGTTCTGAAAAATTTCTTTGTAAAATTAAAATCGCGATATTTCCATAATTGTATAAGTTATATTAATAAGATTTTACACACGTAATAAGCTTTTTAAGCAAAACTAAACTGTAAAAAAATGTTGTGGATTTTGTTGAAGTAGGCGTGGCGCCGCCCACTTTTCAGTAAAAAAGGTTAGCTATTTTCAAAGCGATTTCTTGAAATTTCAAAAAGGTATTTCAATGAAAGTTAGTGAGATGCTTCCCAATAGTATATAGTATACTCCTGCCAAAAATTACGCAAATCGGATAGCAAACATGCAAAATATACGGACAAGTAGGTAACACCCTCCTTCCTTTTTTTTATAAATTGTTTTTATTTTCATACCTTTCATGAACATGGGGAAAGCTATTTATATTTTGTTATTTAGTGATAGTTTAATTTACCACTCACAAAAGAAGTGTTTTTAATCGAAAACAATCAGTTGCCTTTATAACAAATTTTCAGATATGTATTAAAATAGACCTGGGGTGGCTTTCCGTAATTCGATAGTCGACACTCGTTGGCTCGATACTTCAGAACGATATCGAACTCTCAACGATGCCGTTTTGGTTCCCGTATTTCGACAAAGGCACTATCGTTTTCATATTTCAGGAAATGTGCAGAAAGTACTTTAATTTTTAAGTAAGTGTTCGGAAAGCACTTTCTGGCTGTCAAAATCTGTGTGTAAAAATAAAAATAAAGAGTAATTTGAAACCGTAAAATGTATAATTGGCGTGATTTTTTGATTTTTGACGATTTTTGTGCGGAAAACTCTTCAGTTAATAGAAGAAGGATAAGAGATTCATCAAATCGTATGGAGTTTCCAGAAATATAGTAAGGTTTTATACACATTTTCGAAAAAAGAGCAATATCTATTATTTAATTTCTATTTCATAGCTTCCAAACTAAATATCGTGTAACCAAAGAGGTATTTATGTACATATGTTCTCAGTTAAATAAAGTTAATTGAAGGCATAAGAAGCACATATATTCCTCCAATCATGAGACTAGCAGCGACATTGGAGATATTAGCTGGTGGCAGTTACCAATGGCAAACTGGCGGCTCACACACAGCTCCAATGGGACACAGTACGCTGTCGAAGATATTTCGGCACACATTATTACCCATGGAAGAACATCTATGCAGCCAATGGATAAATTTTGAAAAAGATTTTCATCCATGTAAGGAATGGTTCAATCCATCCACAATCTCCATAAATTCAATTAATAGCTTCAGTTGAGTAGCGTTCGTCTGTTGACTCCTAAATAAATAGGTTTACAAATTTTAAAATTATAAAAATTTTAAATTTTCAACTAACATTTTATTGCGTAGGAAGCAGCGAAAATTGAAAACGAGAGCAAAAGTGGTGTCGAACGGTTTATATCGAACGTTCGATACAACGCGACGATATTTTTGCTTAAAGAAAGCAAAAACGATACTTCGATACTCGTTTTTGCTCGATATCGAATTACGGAAAGCCTCCCCTGAGTAAATTAGGATACCAAAACAGATCACTACTAGGTATTTAATGTTCGGTTACACCCGAACTTAGACTTCCTTACTAGTTTTTTATTCTTTTTCTTCTAGATTTACCGGAGATCAGGAGACAACAACAATTGAATTAATTTTAAACCAAATTTTAATCCATTTTTCTTAATATTTCAGATTTTTAAAAAGGAGTTGCTGCCGACTCAGCCACAATCCACATTTTATACCCAGCGTACTAGTACTAGTACAAGGGTATTATAATTTTGTCCACATAACGGTACTATGTAACGGCGCAAAATAATCGAGTTAGATATAGAGTTCCATATATGAAAGTTCTTAGGTTGAAAAGAGGAATTGATTAAGGCATGAGATATTTGCATACAATTCTTCATACAGGTTACTTTCTGGCCAAGGTAGGTTGCTATTGAAAATGGGCGAAATCGGATGATAACCACGCCCCCTTTTTTGATATAGAAAATTTCAAATGAGATTCTATGGCCTATATCAGTGCCAAGTCATGGTATTTGTATCTCGTTCTGAAAACTAACGCTGGGTATTTAATGTTCGGTTCACCCGAACTTAGACTTCCTTACTTGTTTTAATTAACTTTTATCTTTTTTCCAGGTTTTACTTGAAGTGGCAAGCAATTTTTATATTAGTGAAGGAAAGTTACGATTTGTATGTAAGTATATATTGAAATTCAAATCTTCAAGTTATTTATTATTTGTTTTATTTCAGAATTATGCCTCAGAGAAAAAGTGTCCGAAAGTGTCCTTTGGGAGTTCCCCTTCACGCCTTTCCCCCGAAAAAAGAAATGTCCAGGTGAGTAATAATTTTATGCAGATGTTCATATTGTGTGGTTGTTGTGTTTTCCGCATACCTAAAAAGAGGGTAACTTTTTAAGGCCGCCACCGAGTAGGTACTAATAAGTTTGTTCTATACTACCGTATGTAACTGCTAATACACGTCCAAAAATATCGGGAAAATTATTTATTATTATTAAGTTGTGATGTCCTGAAAAGTGAAAATGTGTTCTGCGCAGAAATACAATAAGCCGACTGAGGGTTGTTTCTTTGAATCGCTGCCGAAGGCCCCCTATGCGGAAAGGTGTTCTGCACATAACTGCTATGACCCGCCCATAACTTATGAGGTGTTTTAGCATGGTGGCGGTCTTAAACAATTATCAAAAATAGGCAAATCTATTGTTGTTGTGGTTGTTATCACATTAATAGGGCGTGCTACTGGCGGGTAATGTTTATTAACAATGGGGTGGTTTTTTACTTAGCTTCCTTGTTTTCGAAGCAAATTTCCCCTAAGATAATTAAGTACTTAAATTAGTTTAATACTTAGGTAATAAGTAAAGTGAGTTTCAATAATTATATTTCTATCTGTTTATTTTTTTTTGCAGAAACGAATTACTGGTCTGTCGAAACAGAATACGTATAATATATGTTTTTTATACCCAGCGTACTAGTACTAGTACAAGGGTATTATAACTTTGTTGGGATAACGGTTGGTTGTACAGGTATAAAGGAATCGAGATAGATATAGACTTCCATATATCAATATCATCAGGGTCGAAAAAAAATTTGATTGAGCCATGTCCGTCCGTCCGTCCGTCCGTCCGTCCGTCCGTCCGTCCGTCTGTCCGTTAACACGATAACTTGAGCAAATAATGAGATATCTTCACCAAATTCGGCATTCGTACTTATTTGGGTTCAGAATAGATTGCTATTGAAAATGGGTAAAATCGGACCATAACCACGCCCCTTTTTCGATATCGAAAATTTCGAAAAACGTATAAAACGGGTTAATTCAATATCAGAAGCAGCTACAATGATAAAATTTGCAATATGTATTGATTTAGATGTTCTAAGGCCGATTTTATCAAATTTTTTTAAAAGGGGCGTGGCACCGCCCACATATATTTGAAGAAATTTTCAAATTTTGACTCTCAATAACTTCAGCACAGTTTATGCTAGTACAACGAAATTTTGTAGAGGGCATACTATTGTTGTGTTAAATTCAGATATAGAAAATAAACGAAATCGCTTAGCGACCACGCCTACTTTTTCATAAAAGTTATATTGAAAGGAGGTGGATATATTGAAAAGTCCATATCTAATTAAGTGATACCGCTATAATAATATAATTTGGTACATACATCAATTTTCATATTCTTTACATTATTTTTGAAAAATTTTGGAAAGTGGGCGTGCCACCGCTCACTTATGAGTCACGCAATTTTCAAATTCGACTGCTAATAACTTCGGAACGGTGTGAGATAGATTTACGAAACTAGGTACCAGGCATTTTATGTTTATGTAGAGTACTACTATAGAAAATAAGAAAAATCGGTGAACGACCACGCCCACTTTTGGACTAAAGTTCTCTAAACGAGAGTTAGGAAACCGGAATATGCAATATCTGTTTAACTGATAAAGATATAATGCTAAAATTTAGTACACTCATTCACTTGATGCTGTTATTAGTGTTGTTTAAAGGTTTTTTGGTAATATTTTGGAAAATGGGCGTGGCACCGCCTACAAGTGAATAAACAAAATATCAACATTTCACTATTAACAAGCCACTGTGAAAGTATCATAAAGATCTGCAATGAAAACTGATCTTAAAATAGGGACAAACAACATAATAAAATCCGTGGGCGTGCCACCACCCACTGTTTTAAAATTATGTAAATATTGATTAATGGACACATATATCCGTACATCGAAAAATTTCACAAAATACGTTAAAAGTTATGGGCATGGCACGCCTTCTTTTCCAAAGTTATATATAGGACATGGTATCACCATTGAAAAGATTGATTGAGTACTTTTGGCTCATGTAAGCGGTTAATGCTTTATAAGCAAGGGAAGTAGTCGCGCCCACCAAATTCGCTATTGTTTAGGCTGGGAATAGATAGGTTTTTAAAATGGGCGAAATCCCCGCCCCCCGAAAAACCCGCCCCCTTTTTCTGGAAACTAACGCTGGGTATTAAATGTTCGGTTCACTCGATCTTAGACTTCCTTACTTGTTTTTTAATTATTATTTTTTCCACGAGCTTTATTTTGTTTTGCTTTCGTAAAATGCATTTCGTTTTTATTTTTTCACTTTTTATTTTGCTTGAATTTTGTTTTTCATTGACCGTTTTCTTAACGCAGTAATATTGACAAAAAACCTCCCTACTATACCACATTAGTGACCGAAATTTTTTTATAGGCGCCTTGAATGGATGCGGCTGTTGGGCGTAAGTGGTTCAGCAGAACAGTTTAAATATCTTCTCGCATGCCATCGGCATTTTTCTCTACGGATGCTGAAGGGGAGGACTCTTTTAAAGGGCGCTATTCCGGATTTAGAATTAAGTATATATTCACCTACGGTGGAATTAGAAAGGGAAAACTACGGCTATAGTAGCTTAGGGATAGGTAGCTTAGATTACCCCGCCGTTCAAGAGCCTGTTATAGAGCTAGGTATCGCAGATTTTACGCCATTAGACTTACCAACAAATGCTGAAACAGCGATTTGATTGAAGTTGAGGTCTTTCATGAGCCCATCCAACCCGTTAGGCTTGAAGAAATTTCTTCTCCTTTAGTTAGTTCAGTTATATGTCGGCAATCAAAATGTGAGGATGTTTTAACGGATGGGACTCCTAGAAAGAGAAGACATGAGGAAGTTGAAACAGAAAATAATAATGAGGAGCTAGAAAGACTACGCAATCGGGTGGCATTTTTAGAAAGTTTAGAAGAAAGTTCTAAGGATAGGCATTTCGCAGAGCTTTGCAGCCAATTACCTCCATATCTTGCGGTATGTGTGAGGAACAGTATTAAGAATAGATCCCGATCTCCTAAGGGTATATCGTTTTGATAGGGAAGTTATAACCCTGGCTCTTGCGGTAAAGTTTTTTCACCGGTTGCGTATAGATATTTGAAGACGAATATGGATTGGCCTTCTAGGATAAATCTTGAACAATTTGTTCAAGGGTGGTCACGTTCCCCTGGCTGCACCAATAGCAGTATAAAAGCCCTGGAGCTGAGAAGTCGGGGTTTTACCGACGCTCAAAAGTATCTTTCGCTATGCTGCGACGAAAAGTCCCTGGAGATCAATTTGCAATATGAGAGGGTAGAGATTTAATTATAGGGCTGGAAGATTACGGTGATGAGAACCGGACTTCTAGAATAGCTTCCAGTGTTCTTTGTCTCCTGGTCCAAGGTATTGGTGGGGAGTCTTGGACCCATCCATTAGCATATTTTTTTGTTCATAAAACTTGTGAAGGAGATGTTATGAAAAGTTATATATTAGAATGCATAAGTCAGCTCCAGGGTATTGGTCTTCATCCCTGCCATTTAGTCTGTGACCAAGGGTCAAACTTCGTCAATTTCGCCAAGATAGTAGGAGTTACAACAGATAGGCCTTTTTTTGAAGTTAACAAATTTTCCTTTTCCACGTACCTCCCAATCTCTTAAAAAGTACACGAAACTGTTTGGAAAACGAGAAAAATAGAGTTTTGATTAACAACCGCCCCGTAGATTGGCTGGATATAGTTCGTCTGCACAACCAATGCTCTATATCCAGCATTAAATGTACCCACAAATTAACGGCTTCTCACCTTAGACCCAATAATCATAAAAAACTGAGTGTGAAGTTAGCTTCGCAGGTATTCAGCAATTCTGTGGCAAGTCCTATGTTTGCTCTATATAGCTCCGGGTCTCTTAATACTTCTAAGTCTCCATCGTTTTTAAATACAGCAGAATTTGTTCTTTTTTTCGACAAACTTTTCAATATTTTCAATAGTTACACATTTGGAGCAATCGGTAATTTTAAAGAACCTTTCAAAGGAACTGCGGACCAGTTGAACTTTCTAGAAGAAGCCAAAACCTTTATTTCGTCCATCAAAGTTTATCGAAACGGGAAGGACATAACAAATACATATTCTTTTTTAAATGGGTGGCTCAATAATATTAATTGTTTGATACGATTCTGGGTCTTTTGGACCCAAAAAGGATTTTCTTACCTCATGACGAGTAAACTATGCCAGGAAAAACTTGAAAATTTTTTCGGAAAAATTCGTGGAGGGGGGGGATACGATGCAAGGATAACTCCCCAGCGATTTACGTATTTGTTCCGGCAGACATGGAGCATGGGCGGTGCAGTGAAATAACTCCCAAATGAAATAACTCCCATGAAATAACTCCCAATGAAATAAGTCCCAAAAAAAATGAAATAATTCCCAACTTTAATAAATGAAATAACTCCCAAAGAAGGAAATGAAATAACTCCCAATATTTGGCAGTTATTTCACAATGAAACCACAAGTCCCCAAAAAAATGAAATAACTCCCAAATGAAATAAGTCCCAAAAAATGAAATAACTCCCAAATGAAATAAGTCCCAAAAAAATTAAATAAAACCCAAATCAAAATTTGAAATGGTATATTTTTACAATATAATCAGTTACAATGAAATTTGAAAAATACAGGAAGTTAATATGTACATTGTACATAGATATGTGAATGTAACAATTACATGAAAACCTGAATAGTGTTGTCGACCTTTTGACGGCAAATCGGACAGTTAAAGTTTTCTAGTCCTTCAGAAATACTCTTAGCTTGCAGCATTAGAACACAAGCGTTGCATATTTTTAAATGTTTGCACGGCATCAATAGTACATTGGGCTCAACCTCCAAACAAATTACGCACCCAAAAAGCGAATTAATGTCAGTGACATTAAGACGCATGACCAAAAACGAATTAAAGTCAGTGGCGTTAATTCGTATAATATTTTGACTTTAGTTCGCTTTGGACATGCGAATTAATGTCATTGAGGCAAAATTTGACTTAGGTCAGATCCTCAATTCGGGGCGTGATCAAAGGTATTTATGTGCAGAACTCCTTTCCGCATTGGCGGCCTTCGGCCGCGCTTCAAAAAATAACCCTGGGCTATGCCATTCCAACTCCGGGTGTGTGCCATAGCCGTGGCTACCGCCACGGTGATGTCCTTCCGCGTCCCAGCAAACACAGCCTCTAACGTTAGAGAAATACTGTAGTTTTACATTAGAATTCTAATGTAGTTCTCTAATGTATCTCTAATCGAAAATCACGTTAGATAACTAGGCTAGAGGACGATTAGAGAACGATTAGAGAAACACTCGAATAGCGAAGATGCGTGGATTGTCAAGTACTGTATTTATAAACTAAGGTATAAAAACTTTGAATTTTATTCCCATTAGATATTTAAGCTTAAAACATGTCAAACATATTTAAAGCAATAAATTTATCGAAATAGAATTAAACAAGAACAATTGGATTTCATTTCATTTCAGTTAGAAATTTCTCATTAGAATCCCATTAGAATTTCACGTTAGAATTCGAATCGATAACTAACCTTTTTCTCGATATCGAGAACTAAGTCCCCTTTTTGTCGAGAATGCTATAATTCGCGACAGTTTCACAAATCGTTCTCTAACCTTCTACCTTAGAGAATAACATTAGAATTCGAGTCGTTTTCTAATCGTCCTCTAACCTTAATGTTTGCTGGGGTGCCACGTTTCCCACTTTTTTGGCTCAGCGTAATGTGCCATTACAACAACCACATGAAAATGACCGAAAATTGTGAACTTTAACTGGAAATAACTTTTGAACTGTTTCAGATTCTAAATCTAGACATGGGTAATCGTTTACGTGGGGTACCGAGCGCTAATACACAACCAAAAATGTTGAGATATGTATCAGGAGACGCGCTTTGTTCCCAGGAGCATGAATATAACTCCGCTGAACCAATATTTTTAGTAGTTTGCGAGATATTTGCAGTTAAAGTCATTTTCATGTGGTTATTGTAATCACATTACCCTGTGAGAAAGGAGTGGCACGCGGAAGGACATCACCGTGGCGGTAGCCACGGCTATGGCAACCACCCGGAGTTGGAATGGCGTAGCCCAGGGTTATTTTTTGAAGCTCGGCCGAAGGCCGCCAATGCGGAAAGGAGTTCTGCACATAAATACCATTGATCACGCCCCGAATTGAGGATCTGACCTAAGCCAATCTCAGATTCATTTTTTAAATCCCAGATTCATGATATAATGATCATAAGTCGAAGGTGATAATGAAAAATGAAAATTTGGAATATAAAAAAATGTACTGACTTTAGTTCGCTTTCTTAATGCGAATTAATGTCAATGACGTTAGTTCGCTAAAAATATTCCCCAACAAAAATGAAATAACTCCCATTAAAAATGAAATAACTCCCAATGCCTGGATTACAAGCAATGAAGTAAGTCCCAAAAAATGAAATAACTCCCAATTTCTAAAAATTATGAAATAACTCCCAAAGATATTTTATTGGGGATTATTTCATTTGGGAGTTATTTCATTATGAAATAATTCCCAGTTAAAATTATGAAATAAGTCCCAATGAATTGGGATCTATTTCATAATGAAATAAGTCCCAACTTGCATGGAAAATATTTGGGAGTTATTTCATTTTGTAGTTGGGAGTTATTTCATTTGGGAGTTATTTCACTGCACCAGCATGGGCTACCTTGATTGTGTCAATAAAGGGAATTGCGAAATGTTGCCTGATAGGTTGGAACTGGCTTTAAATAGCGCTATTCAGCTAGCCAGTAACGACGCTTTTGTCAAAGATACTTCATGGCAAATCTTCCAGGGTTTGCCCAGACCTTGCCTACACACATTTCATGACATCCAAGTAGATGTGAATATCGATATCGATGAAAGCAGCTTTCTTCATCGAAACGCCTTTATATATTTCTGTGGCTATTTGTATTAAAAAATACCACAAACTCCACAAATGTTTGACACCCTTACCGAACTTTGAAGTCGGCATCGCCGAAAAAGATTTCTTCTTCACGAAAGAAAAGCAATACAGCAACTGCCACCATGTCAAACCTCCGTCCGATTTTATTGACTTTATTCAATTCTTAGAAAGCATATTTTCAGACAATTTTGACTCTACTTGTCGTAGGGAGAACTTTTCGCATATTATCCTTGAAAACATGTTAAACGTAAATCCATATTATTGCTGTGAAAATTGCGATCCTCACTATATAAAGTGCTTATTTATAAGAATTCGAAGATGTAAAACAACCACCGTTTAAAAATGTCAAATTCCTTTGTATGACGCATAGATAATTTTTCTCTATTTATCTCGTTTGAAATGCAGTTTCGGGTATTTTGGTTACTATAGGACCGATATCCCCACCAATGTTTTATAGCTATTTTGGTTGGGTTTCACTGTAGGTGATTTTTGAAATATTTTTATGTACCTATTTATTATTTATCTCATATGTAATGAAATGTACCTGAATTGTGCAATCTTTTGTTTTGTTGTAGTATTGTAGTACAATTTTATTTAATGAATTCTTTTCTTTGTTGCCTTAGTGTATTTTATGTTTGTAAATATTAATATGGGTGAAAATAGGCCTCCACGGGAACCGAACACACAAAAAAATTCGGTAACGCGCCTATATTGCAACCTCATGGGCATATTTGTCAACTTTTTGCTGTTACATGTGTATATAATACGAAATATTTTATATCGGTAATTGGGAAAAAGTAAACAAATATTTTTATAGGTGGTGTGGAAAATCAATACTAAAAATTACGTGTTATATATGTATCAATTATCTATGTTTATCTATGTTTTCCTTTATTTATGTACACCAATGGAACAAATTTAAATAAATAATTCATTTTGACTGCAATACGCACTATCTTCTCATTTTTCATTCACATAAGATGCATTGGTAGTCTGACTTACAACATTTCCGTCATCAATATCTGTATCGAAACCATCATCTATGTCAAATGGATAATGGTCCGTATTACTATGTGCTTGTTGTTCATTTAGTAGCTTAATTATATCATCTGTATTATCATCTACATCATTATCATCCAATTCGGCTTTTACATCATTCGTTACAGCATCATTGGTTACTGTCGTATCGCTTTGTGATGCAGTTTCATCAACTATAACAGGTTTGTAATCTTCATTTACAAGTCACTAATGTAAACATAATAATAAATAATCTCACTTACATATACACCATCCTCATAGTTGTGGTCATTTGCAACATCATCCGCAGTAACATTGTAATAAAATAATCATCATCAGCAACTGCATAGAAAATTAATATTGAAAGGTCCAAAAATGTCGGGAGGGGTATCAAAAGACGCGTTTCGGTCCCAGGAGCATGAATATTACTCCGCTGAACCAATATTTACAAATTCTGATATGGGGGCCCGATCAATGTTTTTTATATGCAGAACACCTTTCCGAGTAGGCGGCCTTCGTCCGCGCTTCAAAAAAATAACACTGGGCTACTCCATGCCAACTCCGGGTGGTTGCCTGAACCGTGCCAACGTGCCACGGTACGCACACTTTTTCACTTGCCTTTTTCACGTGCCAACAGATAGTTATGTATATGGCATAAATGTACTATCGGCATCGCTAGTCAACTCTTTTGATACATAGTAAAGGCATACTTTAAGTTTTTGTCCAACTCTCACTAAATCTTCAATATCCATTACAGAAGATTCTTTCAGTTCTGGCGAATCCTACTTGGATTCGACACGATTGTAAAAGCATAAAAAGAACTTATAAGCATAAAAAAAAAATTTAATTTAAAGTAAAAAAAAATACTTAAAACTTTATTCAACTTTAAAATTTTATTTTGCAAGAACAAATAAGGTGCTATAACGGCTATATATTCAAAGATTTGCTAGGTTTACGACTTTTTATGTGCGTTTTTGGCAATCAGCTGTTAGTTGCGCTACTATTCAATATACATATACATACTATGGTGTGAACACTACCGCGAGTTGAAAAGGGAAGCGAGGCGACTTTTCCGGGCAAAAAAAGCGAGGGTCAGAAAAGCGTGATATCAATGAGCTTGAGATGCTAGCCAATGGGAATAATGCCCGAAAATTCTATCAAAAAATTCGGCGATCAAATTCCTGTAAGAACGAGGACGTCGACCTGGTGACTGATGTTCAGAGAATACTAGAGATATGGAGGGATCACTTCTCTGCCCTTTTAAATGGAGGAATTGAGCAAGAGCTTGAACCCGAACCCACAATCGAAGATGACGAAACTGACGTCCCAGAACCCGACTATAATGAGGTGCGAATAGCAATATCTCAGTTAAAAAACAATAATGCAGCTGGCGCTGATGGTTTGCCTGCTGAGCTATTCAAGCATGGCGGCGAGGAGCTGGTAAGGCGCATGCACCAGCTTCTGTGCAGAATATGGTCGGATGAATGCATGCCCGAAGATTGGAATCTAAGTGTTCTCTGCCCAATAACAAGAAAGTTGATCCTGCAAACTGCACCAACTATCGCGGAATCAGACTTTTGAATATCGCATATAAGGTATTGTCAAGCGGATTGTGCGAACGATTGAAGCCTGACGTGAACACACTGATTGGACCTTATCATTGTGGCTTCAGGCCTGGAAAATCTACCATCGCATTCGCGTCTTGGCAGCCACTGCTGGCAGCAAAAAGTTCGAAATAGTGAAGGACTTCGTTTACCTTGGATCCAGCATTAACTCCAACAATAATGTCAGCCTAGAAATCCAACGAAGAATTGCTCTTGCAAATAAATGCTACTTTGGACTGAGTAGGCAATTGAAAAGTAAAGTTCTCTCTCGACGCACGAAAATCACACTATACAAGTCACTCATCGCTCCCAACAACAGCACTAACAACATCTGACGAATCGGGATTGGGGGTATTCTAGAGAAAAGTTCTTGTAAAGATTTGTGGGCCTCTACGCGTTGGCGACGGCGAGTACCGAAGAAGATTTAATTATGAGTTGTATGAGCTTTACGCAGACGTGAACGAAGACGCTCCAGCCCAGAAGGTATACTTATCGACACCCGCCGGTGGAAGCAGAGGAAGAGGAAGACCACCACTCCGATGGAAGGACCAAGTGGAGAGCGACCTGCCATCTCGCGGGGTCTCCAATTGGCGCCAGTTGGCGCAACGAAGAATTGACTGGCGAGCTATGTTGGACGGTCAAAATCGCTCAGGCGGTTAGATGGCCATTTAAAAAAAAGAACTTACTTTTTTAGGGATTTAGACAGAGATAAATGCACAAGTAAAAGATTAAATGCGGCTGCCAGGAATACTTTTCACTCATTTAACAAGTAGTTAGACTACAAGCATATGTATTTTCAATTTATAAACCTATTAAAAGATAAAAATACAAGAAATGGGCATAGATATTTCGAGGTAAATGTACTAACACCTTTTTAAAATGTGATTTTAAAACGTGAAATATTTGTGAAAATCGTGGCATTGCGATCAGAGATCTAGAAAATAATAGTTTAATGGTTTTTTAAACAACTTTTTGTTTCAAATATGTTTAAAAGTTTATTTCAAGTAAATCTGTGTGCAAATGAGACACATCATTCAACGAAACTATCAACATATTCGTCAGCTTATATTCAACAACCGCTATCTGCAAAAACTGAATTGTTCAGGAGAGCAAAAAAAAAAAAATTTTTTAGCTATTTTTCAAATTGCAAACAATATAAAGTACCCCAATAAGCAATGAAATATCATTTTCACTAACTGAACTAGTTTTATGTTTTAAAAACAGCTTAACTTAGCTTAGAAGTCAGATAGCGGTTATTTCCCTAGCTATAGAAACAATTTTTAAATAAAAGATTGTAGATAGATGTTTTTGCAGTATAGTGAAAATAATGATTTTTGGGTTGTAATGCTTATGTTGCATCTGGTTTTTGGCGTGTCGTCATTGTATAGTTTACATAGTACTTGTCCTCAACGTATGAGGACCAGGGGTCGATTCCAGGGATAGGCAATATTAGCCGTGTTTTTTTTATTTGCGTCTGCGTTTGCGCTTAATATTTGTATGGACCGCTAAGCGCACAACTTTATCTGCAACTAAGAAAAAGTGGCTGATAAAATCAGTACTTCCAAGAAGTTTCCATTCATTTTGCAAACTGCCTTACCAACTTCCAGCAAACTGTTTATCATCCCTTAATAAAAACCGGAATGTCAACAGAGGAAATGTATGTATGTATACGCGTTCATAATGGAATAAGCGCAATTGCAGATGACCGTTTTATTTTAGTCGCAGATGCAGATGTATATGCGTGTAAAAAAACAGGCCTATTAAAATCAAAAAGCATTTTAAGGTTGTATGGTATTCCTGGCATTGGAAGAATTCAGCGTAAATAAGTTTCAAAGCAGATGACGTTCGACCTGTTAAAAAAAATTGTGTAACAAAATTTGTCAGAGTAAAGTTTATGCCAATGTTTCATTATAACTATTTTTATTATAGGTTTTGAACACAACATTGCTTTAAATATAAAGGAAATTGGTATTTTTTAATGGCATTTTTTTAAATTTCTTATAAGTGTTTCCATTTACTAAGAGTTATTGGGATTGTATTGCTATGTAGGCGTTTTGGAGGCTTATGACCAGAATACTCTTTTATTCTTGCGGGAAAATTCTTGTAGTTATCGTTGAAGTTTAACTTGGGTAAATAGTTAAGGGCCCTAAGGTCTGATACTGTAGGATCTTTTCTGGTTACTCCGGGCCTTATACTCGTAAAGCGTAGAAGTTCTTTATCACCGCAGTTTTTAAAAAAGTCGTAGTTTAAATATACAGCATCGAATGGCTTATTTATGGTACGATTATTAATGTTTACAGTTTTTCTAGCCTCTTTGGTTATTGCAATATAATCATTTGGTAAATATATTGATTGGTTTTTCAATTTCTTTTCGATTTTGGCCAGTGCGCTATCACATTCCATTTGTGTATGACCTTTTTCTAGGTACTTTTACTTTATTATTTTCTATAGCAAAAATCGATAGAGCATTGACAAGTAATTATTCCGATTCTGATAACCGCAACCATCAGAAAGATGACGACGTATCTGTTAAACAATTGATTTTTAAATTGTGTATAAAGCATGAAACGAAAGACGAGCCGACAAATCTCCATTAGTTTCGTTCCACCAGTAATTTGTACATTCATGTTGTACGATATTGTAAATAGTAAAGTTGTGGACTTGCAAACGCTGCTTAAAATAAATCTTTATTAGGGCATAGCTTGACTGCTTGAGTATCCATTGTAAAGACGTGACATTGTCCCTCTTGACCTCTTAGTTTATCTTGTTGCTTCTCACTTTCAGAATCTATTAACCGCAAATTCATTAAATAGTTCCACTTACTAATTCATTGCACATTGTACCTGTGATTCTATCAATACCTGAACCTTCTTCCACTGACGATGCGTAATCAACAGCAATAAGTTGTAAAGCGGACATCCTAACCTAGTTAAATTGATAGCTATACATTTTCGTCTAAAAAAAGGTATGTACATACGTATATCCGATTTTTTGGCAAATATATATGTACAAAGAGGAACGCAACTTACCCTGATTATTTCGCTTTTTTGTTTATTAAGAAAAATTGTAGTGGAAAAATATTTATGCAGATAGAGGTTATTGCTCTTCTAAAAAATTTTGTTTTGCAGATAGAGATATTTTCAAAATTAAAATAACGTACCATAAACGTAAAATTTCTAGCTTGTCGTAATTGTCATGGGTCAAGGCAAAGTCAGAGATCATGTTATCATCAAAAAGTAATTTTTGTTAAAACTGCAGATAGCGGTTATTGAATATAAGCTGACGATATATATTAAAGTACTGCACAAGCTGATTCGCTTTTCTATGCACACATTGTGATTCGGTGTTATTGCTTATGTTTGTTTTTATTCGTTTGGGCAAACGATCAGCACTCACACGACAGCAAACGAGAACAAGAGTTGAGCGGCAATGAAGCAGGTCTCGTGTTGAGTCGTTTGATCTATTTCGATTATTATTGTCTTTCGAGTGACGAGCGATATAACAGTAACAACACCATTTAATGCTGCAAATAACTCGCGTCATTCGGTGCATGCAATTAAATCGTAGCTGTCGGTCAGTCTTTTTTAAGCATAACAAGTTATAATAGAAGAGGACGCTAAGATGGAAGGAGGTGTAAGTAAATTTTATTATTGTGTATTTTATAAGCATTATCAATGCTCTATTACCTGATATGTTTATCTTCATATGTACTTACATTATAAGGAATAAAAATAAGTACAAATGTACCTGATTAAACTAATTTTGTTCTTTGGTTTTAATTATGCCTGCAAAAATTTAGAAAAAAAGCATTTTTGTGCAGATAAAATAGCGTGTAATCATACAGACAACATATTCAGCCAGAAATCGGTTACATTTTCTAAAAAGTAACTATAAATAAATATCTATTTGTACATTTATATTTTTATTGCTTGGTAGGTTTTGTGCTAGGGTTTTAAGAAAAAGATGCCAGGGCCGAAATTCATTATGTATAGTGTTTATTATGGGACGGGTTTGTGCTGATTTCACATGTGTAAATAGTTTAATTTGCTTAAAGCAACATACACAAAATAATACTACCTGCTTCCTATTTTTTGGTAAATACTCATATAAATGTACTTACATATGTACATATGTAGATGGGTATGGTCATAGAAATTTGAGAACTCTTTGTATTGAATGGGCTGGTTAAGGATAAACAGCAGTAGGTAGATTTTTTATTGCGCTTGAACAACTGAAGAATTGCATAAACGGTGACTATTTGTTTTAAATTTGGGTGTCTAAACTCGTTAACTAAATAAACACAAAGGACATACTTGCAAGAGGGATTGCGAATTCACCCGGCAGTAGCAGGTAGCTATTTTCGCTTTTGTCTTCCCTTAAAAACCTTTCATATATTTTAAACAATGATTAGGTATGCTAAATACGCTTGAAAGATTAAATTGTCCGCATACTATGTGTTAAGATGCAAAATTTATGCATACCAATTTTTCCGTTACTCATTAAAAAAAAATATGAAAGAAGAAAGGCAAATCATGAGAAAAATACCATTAGTGGGATTCTTTAATGACCGGTTTTTACGATCGTAGTGGGATTTTTTTAATTTTTTAAAACAAAAAATCGACCTTAGCATTTCGGCTAAAAAAAAATCGCCAAAAATCGGGTAATTAAATCAGAAGCTTAAGATTGCTATCTTATCATACTAAAAGTCAATAAACTACAAATTTGCATACTCGGAAACGCTCTAAAAATTCTTAGTAACAATCTCAAATATTTCCTAATAATTCGCTGAATTTTCCGGAATTTTGCACTTAATTCTAAACTTTTGTTTACAATATTTGTATTGTATTCCTACATACATTTTCATAAGAAATTAGCGAAATTATTTTTAAAGAAGTACCATTGGAGAAACCTGCAGTGTAACGTTTTGAAATAGATTAGAGACAAACTGTAAGCAAACGGTTGGAGTTGAATATGAAACTATTGCCTTTCGAATCAATTGTAAACCGACTCAACTGCCTTTCGAGTTAAGCATAAAACGAGCCACAAAACAAACACTCATTTCTAAATGCTTGCAGTGCCGTCTGATGCGACGTCTTGCTTGCTTACAAGCAGTTCGGCTCATATCGCGTGTTATTGTTGTGCATAGCAAGACACACAAATATTTGCGAGTGGCTTGAAAGGGCGAACGGATGATTCGTTGCAGGCGTTTAATATATATGTTTGTGCAACATTTTGACATAAAAGTATAGCGTTATGATTTTTAACCTTTAAATGAAAAATATCGTAATGTATTTTTAGCAATTTCTCCTTTCTCAAAATAATGTATACACCTCATTCAATTTGCAACACAACACTCTAAAAAGCTCAAAAAGAGTTGACTGAAACCCCAAGTACACGAAAAAGGTGAATATAACCGCGGATCTTACCACAGTTTTGCTACTGTATTATACCGTGCTACTCTTATTCGTTATTTGCCATTCATAGATGAACATGGTGTACTCTGGGTTGGTGGTCGAATACAACATGCGGATATTAACTACATACAACATAAAGCTCCCGATTCTATTACCTAAATACGGTAACACTACTCATCGTAAGACATATACACGAAATCAACATGCATGCATTGGTCGAAGCTACATTCGCTCATGTTCGTCAAGAGTTTTGGATTTGGGGGTGCAAAAATCTGCTACAGAAGGTCGTATTTAATTGCAAAACATGCTTCATCCAAAGAAGAGGAACCAGCACTCAACTTATGCGTAATCCGAAGTTTCCTACATTGTGGACTTCACTAAGCTGGCCCTGCACGCATTAAGTACTCAAAGACTCGAAATCCAAAAATTGGCAAAGCGTAATTTGCCAAATTTGTCTGCATGTCAACTAAAGCTTTGGTGAGTGACTTAATAACCGATGCCTTACTTGTTTGTTTTCGTAGATTTATTGCACGCCGAGGAAAGCTCAGGGACCTCTATTTCGACAATGGTACTACTTTCCATGGGGCGAAGCGTGTCTTAAACGAACTTCAACGACTTTCAATATCAAACGAAGGCATCAACTGGCATTTTATTACAAACTTCGCACCACACTTTGGGGGGCTATGGGAAACGGGAGCACACTCTATAAAATTTCATATAAAACGGGTGGTTGGAGACAGTAAAGTTCACTGCCTATATAACCTATTTTGAATTTACGTCCACGGTGCAGCATATCTGATACGGATCTCGATCCTCTTACTCCGGCTCATTTTGGCGACCCGTATACTTATATTCCAGAGCCATCTTGTTTGACTACAAGTACAAACATAAAACAACATTGGCGTCATCAGCAAACTATGGTTCAAAACTTTTGGATACGTGGCACAAGCAGAGGAATAAATTGCAACCGTCTAATTCTTACCTTGAAATAGGCAAACTAGTTGTATTGAATTAACCTTACCTTATTCCGAATTGTCGAAGTTCACAAAAGGGAAGGCAACTTAGTCCGTGTGGTTACTATTGAAACAAGGAAAATAGAGCATAAACGTTCAATATCAAAGGTGGCGGCCTTGACTTACTGGGTGGCGGCATGTTTGGAAACCACTGACTAAATTATTGCATCGAAAGAAATAGTTGGGAACCTCTGGCAACGTTATATGTTGGGAGCCACTGACCTCATTATATACAACGGCTTATTCATATTTGCACTATAGTTCGATTCAGCTGTTGGTCTCTCATCAGCCTGCACCATTGTTTACCTCTACTAGTTTGGCATCTTTTTTTACGAATCGGAGTGGAAGGCAGTGGATGATGGTAATCCGAGTAGATAGAAGGACGGAAATCGCGTTCAGAGTTGTTTCACAGTGAAAATTTCAACTAGAAAGTTTGATTTAGAATGAAATGTACACTTTATTGCTACTGATAAGTTGTTAAAACTGCCTTATATTTAATAATTTGAGTTTTTGTTTGTATTTACGCTCAATATTGCAGTATTAATTTGCGATTGTTTTATTATTACATACAACGTACCCTGCGTGGTTTGTGTGTGTGTGTTGATTCGGAGGAAGTCATCTTTTAGTTGCGCTACTACCCAGCTAGAACACTATGCCTTAAATCAGGCGCGTATTCATCCCTTAATAAAAACCGGAATGTCAACAGAGGAAATGTATGTATGTATACGCGTTCATAATGGAATAAGCGCAATTGCAGATGACCGTTTTATTTTAGTCGCAGATGCAGATGTATATGCGTGTAAAAAAACAGGCCTATTAAAATCAAAAAGCATTTTAAGGTTGTATGGTATTCCTGGCATTGGAAGAATTCAGCGTAAATAAGTTTCAAAGCAGATGACGTTCGACCTGTTAAAAAAAATTGTGTAACAAAATTTGTCAGAGTAAAGTTTATGCCAATGTTTCATTATAACTATTTTTATTATAGGTTTTGAACACAACATTGCTTTAAATATAAAGGAAATTGGTATTTTTTAATGGCATTTTTTTAAATTTCTTATAAGTGTTTCCATTTACTAAGAGTTATTGGGATTGTATTGCTATGTAGGCGTTTTGGAGGCTTATGACCAGAATACTCTTTTAGGGCCACTTTCATAAAAGCCGGTAGCCGCTAACCGGAGTTTAATTGACGTATTTTGTATGGTTAGCTGGCAAATTAATCACCGATTAGGCTTAACCGGCTTTTATGAAAGTGGCCCTTATTCTTGCGGGAAAATTCTTGTAGTTATCGTTGAAGTTTAACTTGGGTAAATAGTTAAGGGCCCTAAGGTCTGATACTGTAGGATCTTTTCTGGTTACTCCGGGCCTTATACTCGTAAAGCGTAGAAGTTCTTTATCACCGCAGTTTTTAAAAAAGTCGTAGTTTAAATATACAGCATCGAATGGCTTATTTATGGTACGATTATTAATTTTTACAGTTTTTCTAGCCTCTCTGGTTATTGCAATATAATCATTTGGTAAATATATTGATTGGTTTTTCAATTTCTTTTCGATTTTGGCATGTGCGCTATCACATTCCATTTGTGTATGACCTTTTTCTAGGTACTTTTACTTTATTATTTTCTATAGCAAAAATCGATAGAGCATTGACAAGTAATTATTCCGATTCTGATAACCGCAACCATCAGAAAGATGACGACGTATCTGTTAAACAATTGATTTTTAAATTGTGTATAAAGCATGAAACGAAAGACGAGCCGACAAATCTCCATTAGTTTCGTTCCACCAGTAATTTGTACATTCATGTTGTACGATATTGTAAATAGTAAAGTTGTGGACTTGCAAACGCTGCTTAAAATAAATCTTTATTAGGGCATAGCTTGACTGCTTGAGTATCCATTGTAAAGACGTGACATTGTCCCTCTTGACCTCTTAGTTTATCTTGTTGCTTCTCACTTTCAGAATCTATTAACCGCAAATTCATTAAATAGTTCCACTTACTAATTCATTGCATATTGTACCTGTGATTCTATCAATACCTGAACCTTCTTCCACTGACGATGCGTAATCAACAGCAATAAGTTGTAAAGCGGACATCCTAACCTAGTTAAATTGATAGCTATACATTTTCGTCTAAAAAAAGGTATGTACATACGTATATCCGATTTTTTGGCAAATATATATGTACAAAGAGGAACGCAACTTACCCTGATTATTTCGATTTTTTGTTTATTAAGAAAAATTGTAGTGGAAAAATATTTATGCAGATAGAGGTTATTGCTCTTCTAAAAAATTTTGTTTTGCAGATAGAGATATTTTCAAAATTAAAATAACGTACCATAAACGTAAAATTTCTAGCTTGTCGTAATTGTCATGGGTGAAGGCAAAGTCAGAGATCATGTTATCATCAAAAAGTAATTTTTGTTAAAACTGCAGATAGCGGTTATTGAATATAAGCTGACGATATATATTAAAGTACTGCACAAGCTGATTCGCTTTTCTATGCACACATTGTGATTCGGTGTTATTGCTTATGTTTGTTTTTATTCGTTTGGGCAAACGATCAGCACTCACACGACAGCAAACGAGAACAAGAGTTGAGCGGCAATGAAGCAGGTCTCGTGTTGAGTCGTTTGATCTATTTCGATTATTATTGTCTTTCGAGTGACGAGCGATATAACAGTAACAACACCATTTAATGCTGCAAATAACTCGCGTCATTCGGTGCATGCAATTAAATCGTAGCTGTCGGTCAGTCTTTTTTAAGCATAACAAGTTATAATAGAAGAGGACGCTAAGATGGAAGGAGGTGTAAGTAAATTTTATTATTGTGTATTTTATAAGCATTATCAATGCTCTATTACCTGATATGTTTATCTTCATATGTACTTACATTATAAGGAATAAAAATAAGTACAAATGTACCTGATTAAACTAATTTTGTTCTTTGGTTTTAATTATGCCTGCAAAAATTTAGAAAAAAAGCATTTTGTGCAGATAAAATAGCGTGTAATCATACAGACAACATATTCAGCCAGAAATCGGTTACATTTTCTAAAAAGTAACTATAAATAAATATCTATTTGTACATTTATATTTTTATTGCTTGGTAGGTTTTGTGCTAGGGCTTTAAGAAAAAGATGCCAGGGCCGAAATTCATTATGTATAGTGTTTATTATGGGACGGGTTTGTGCTGATTTCACATGTGTAAATAGTTTAATTTGCTTAAAGCAACATACACAAAATAATACTACCTGCTTCCTATTTTTTGGTAAATACTCATATAAATGTACTTACATATGTACATATGTAGATGGGTATGGTCATAGAAATTTGAGAACTCTTTGTATTGAATGGGCTGGTTAAGGATAAACAGCAGTAGGTAGATTTTTTATTGCGCTTGAACAACTGAAGAATTGCATAAACGGTGACTATTTGCTTTAAATTTGGGTGTCTAAACTCGTTAACTAAATAAACACAAAGGACATACTTGCAAGAGGGATTGCGAATTCACCCGGCAGTAGCAGGTAGCTATTTTCGCTTTTGTCTTCCCTTAAAAACCTTTCATATATTTTAAACAATGATTAGGTATGCTAAATACGCTTGAAAGATTAAATTGTCCGCATACTATGTGTTAAGATGCAAAATTTATGCATACCAATTTTTCCGTTACTCATTAAAAAAAAATATGAAAGAAGAAAGGCAAATCATGAGAAAAATACCATTAGTGGGATTCTTTAATGACCGGTTTTTACGATCGTAGTGGGATTTTTTTTAATTTTTTAAAACAAAAAATCGACCTTAGCATTTCGGCTAAAAAAAATCGCCAAAAATCGGGTAATTAAATCAGAAGCTTAAGATTGCTATCTTATCATACTAAAAGTCAATAAACTACAAATTTGCATACTCGGAAACGCTCTAAAAATTCTTAGTAACAATCTCAAATATTTCCTAATAATTCGCTGAATTTTCCGGAATTTTGCACTTAATTCTAAACTTTTGTTTACAATATTTGTATTGTATTCCTACATACATTTTCATAAGAAATTAGCGAAATTATTTTTAAAGAAGTACCATTGGAGAAACCTGCAGTGTAACGTTTTGAAATAGATTAGAGACAAACTGTAAGCAAACGGTTGGAGTTGAATATGAAACTATTGCCTTTCGAATCAATTGTAAACCGACTCAACTGCCTTTCTAGTCGGAGAGCTGGCGACAAAAATCGACAAGAGTTTAGTAATGGCCCATAACTTAATATGGCGTAGTATTGAGGGTGTACATGAGTCAGCACCCACTCGTAAGGTCAGGTAGTGGAACACATGGCGGCGGCACGCTTTGAAGTATGTAAAATTACACCATCCTTTACAAGTGTTTAGTAATATTTGAAAATTTGCAAAAAAGTAGTTTGTAGTATAAAAAAAGTGGTCAAAGTGGTCAGACCGCATTATTGTGGAACGCTGCCAGTCAGCACCCTGTATAAGTTGTCGCCGGAACGATGTTGGTGCAAGAGCTTAGTAATAACTGAAAATTGTCCTACTGCTTTATTTTTATAATATACAATTTAATAAAAAAACAGTCAGATCACAAATTAATGGAACAGAGGTAGTCAGCACTCGCTTAAAGTGCGGATATCGAACCTCGCGTTTTCGTTTGCTTTATAAAATTACAAATTGTAATTGAAAATATTTTTTTTAATATCAATATAATACACCATGTTATATACTAAATAATATTTTTCACCCTAATGTACATATATATATATATATACAATATGTATATAAACATATATACATAAGCACTTACAAACATACCTACATATTTATGTACTTACATATTCCTTTTCTTTATTATATTTTATTAATTACAATAACTAAAACATAATATACTTACCTGTAGTTATACCTACTTATTGAGTTATTGTTATTTTTATTGACGGCGATATGACTCGCTTCTTCAACTCCAACTTTACAATTCATTACTTAAAATTAAATGCTTCTTACTACAGCCTATTATTTGTTACACATCATGCGATTGCTGTACCGTAATTCCACATTCCTTAGCAAAGTCACATTGTATTAGCCGCCCGCACAAGTAAACAAAAATAAGGTGCTAAGCCGGTTTTGATACTCTGTTATCAAAAACATTTCATTTAATGATCATTAGCGCTCTAGTTAGATAAATTAACCCAGCATATATTTCAAGAGTAGCAGCATACTAGCTGTTATGTTAACTACTCCCCATTTTAAGTGCGAGACGTCCTCGGTTCGTTAGGTGTGCTGATATCTTTTTCTTTCAGAGCATGTAAGCATAATGATTCAAATTATAGGCTTAAATTCTATCGATATCAATGTTTTAGACTTAGAATATTTAGAATGGAAATTATGTGTTCAATTTTCAATAGAGTTATGCTATGTAAATATGTACGTATTTATATGTTTTACGAAAAAATAATGTGATGTTTCGAATCATTAAGAAGTGGTTTTTTTCTTTACTTGATGGTGCTTACATATGATAAAAAATATAGAAATTGCGCTTAACGGAGACTGCTTTTGTGAATTTTCTTTCCATTAATCAAAACCGTGGTGCCAAGATCTTTTTCGATTACCTTTTCCACGAAGACCTTATCGAATTTATTCCAAAGCCTTTTATTTCGCCTCAAAAAAACCTTTTCTCCAGGATTATAAGTTTTCAATGTTTTATCTTTATTATTCCTATGCAAAGTTTTCTCCTGAGTTTCAAGTAGCCGTCTTCTTATCTCAGTTAGTTTTTCTTCCGAGAAATTGTGAAAGACATCGGTTGGCCTCGCTTT
Organism: Sphenella marginata; assembly: GCA_951509765.1. Taxonomy (NCBI): domain Eukaryota; kingdom Metazoa; phylum Arthropoda; class Insecta; order Diptera; family Tephritidae; genus Sphenella; species Sphenella marginata. The sequence goes on along the minus strand of OX608079.1, from coordinate 38,913,477 downwards.
GGTTACCGAGTGTATGCTATAATTATATTTATATGTTGCTAAAAGTACCAATTCAATTACATCATCCAGTTTCTGTTGCTCTCTTATGCATCGTGATATTTCCAATAATGTGGAATGAAACCTTTCCACCTGACCATTACTTTCACTATGCAGGGTGGGTACAAAAAATTGATCTATTCCAAAATTATCCCTAAGTAACGATTTTATGGTATTCGATTGAAACGCCTTCTCGTTATCAGAAACGATGGTGTTTGTGTTACTAAATACTAACAAAATTTCTAATAAAGCATTTTTAACATCTACTGTTGTCCTTGAAGCAATTGGCTTTACGATAGCAAATTTAGAAAATTTGTCTACACACGTCAAGAAAAGTTGCTTACCAGTTATAAAAATGTCTAAATGGAGAATTTCTCCTGGAAGGTTTGGAATAGGAGATTTACCAATTCCCGGATCAGGTGGTTGACGTTGGTATTTATTTTCCAAGCATATCTTGCAATTACCAATCACTGTTTTCAATAATTTTTTTATGTTTGGAAAAAAATAGTTACTGAAAATTTGGCGAAAATTTTCGTGTAAGCCACGATGAGCTCGATTATGCTCTGTTGCTATCACTTCCAACTGATCATTTTTATTAGGTAAATCTATGACCATGATTTCGGTATGGAGAAATTTAGTACCAGGAAAGGCCGATACTAATGTATTTTGTATTTCTGCTAGGGTTGGAAGATCGCAATGGATTGCATTTGTGGCATTTGTATTTATGACGCCTTTTAAACATTGTAAAAGATCTTCAATAGTGGTATATGTTATTGTGTGGCGAATATATTTTTGGAATAGTTTTTTGGTGCATTTACTGAATGAGGTAGACTTTGAGAGCACAAGCTGAGTTTTAAATTGATTGACTGGACAGTTAACCGTTTTAATTGTATTGGTGGAAGATTCTTCGCTGTGCACGGTTTCGTTAGAGGTGTTATCATTCAAAGTGTAGGCAAACTGTCGCGAAAGTGCGTCAGCTACCTTATTGTCTTTTCCGGGTTTGAAATGAAAAGTAGGAGAAAATTCCTCTACAAATGCCCTCCACCTCTTCATTTTGGAATTTGGATTCTTTTCAGACATAGCAAATATCAGCGGTTGGTGGTCAGTGAAAATATGGACGTCCTAAATTCCGTACAAGTAGTGGCGAAGTTTTTTCAAAGCCCATACAATTGCTAAGATCTCCCGTTCGTTGGTGGCATAATTTTGTTCACTAGCAGAAAGTGTTCGCGATATCATCGTTATAGGTCGCCCATTTTGCGATAAAACTGCGCCTAAGGCAGTAGAGGAAGCATCCGTGGTAAGCTCAAAGGGTTTTTGGTAGTCAGGATATTGGAGAAGCACGTCTTCGGAGGCTAATATTTTTTTTAATTTTTCGAATGCGCATAGCGCGTCTGGGTCTAAATCTATTCTAACGTTTCTGGAGCTTTTGGCACCCACTTGTCCATTTTCACCGCGAAGATAAACTGTCAATGGTTTTACAATGGCAGCATAATCTTTCACAAAACGGCGGTAATACCCAGATAAACCAAGGAATGAACGTAGTGCTCGAAGAGTTCTTGGTTGTTCATAGTTTATGATGTCGTGAATTTTATCTGGACAAGTTTTAATGCCTTTCTCAGATACAAGGAATCCCAAAAATTCCACTTCAGTTTTGAAGACTCTCGATTTTTCGACAGACACTCTCATTCCGGCTTTTTCGAGTTTCTGAAGGATACAATCGATGTGATGTAAATGTGACTCTTCGTCTTGGGAATATATAATTATGTCATCGACATAAACATGACAGTATTTTCCTATTTCCTGGCGTAAAATATCATCAATGGCCCTCTGAAAAAGACTTGGTGCGTTTTTTAGACCAAATGGCAACCTACAAAATTCGTATTTTCCATTATTTATATTGAACGCCGTTTTCTGTCTGTCTTCCTCACTTAATAAAATTTGATGGAACCCTGACTTAAGGTCTAATGTTGTAAAAAATTTGGATCTACCTAAGTTGGCCAAGATTACGGTTGTAGCCGGTATGGGATATCGATCTGCGATTGTTTTCTCGTTCAATTTCCTGAAGTCTATCACCATCCTTAATTTAGGTTTACCATCTTCATCAAAACCTTTTTTACTAACTACGTGAACCGGAGAATTGTATGGTGAACACGATTCCCTAATTATACCATCTCTGAGTAAATTTTGTACTTCGTTATTGATGAATGGGGCCACTGAAATCGGATACGGATAACTTTTACTATAGATCGGGTCATTAATAGCTGTTCGAATTTTGGCTTTTACAGTGGTATTATATGCCAACGCCCTATTAGGATCGGCAAAAGCGTCATTGTTCTTTTCTATAATTTTACGAAATCTCGTTTGAACTAATGGAGGCACAGACTCTTCTTCTATTACAATTGAATTAACCTGGTTACACGATAAGTATTGTAATTTAACTTTACCCTTTCGGTAAAATAAATACCCCTTACCAGTATCAATTTTCGCATCAATGTTTTTTAGGAAATCATACCCTATGATACCATCGAACGTTTTTAGATTCGAAAGCAAGAAAAACGTAGAGGTATTATCTAAAATGTTAATTAGGCATTTTCGGTTAATTATATTTTGACCGTTTATTGACGACAATTTAAAAGGTTTATCCAAGGGTTTAATACCTTGAATAGAAGGGAGGTCCTTGATGTAATTGATGTATCTATCAAAATTCTCAGCTCCGGGCCGTTTTTGTCTTTTTTTGTAATAAACGGCAGGAGCGATATCAGTGTAAATGGTTAATCTCCTCACTGGTATTTTCATCACTAGCACTTTGATCATTATTAGAAATATAGTTATTTCCATACTCGTTTAAATAATCAGTTTCATAATAAAAGCTATCAGTGTGGTCTTTATATTTTTCGTCGTTCGAAAAAACACTTGTTTCTTCTGGCATAAAATTAACCTTTTGAATTTTTTGAAATGGTGAGCGACCCGAATGTAATTGTTCATGGGAACGTTTGAAGGCTACTGGCAAATCGGAATTTAAGAGCTGTGGCTTACCTATATATTTGGGGACTTGATGTTGCGATGAGTTATGTTGTGGTACGCTTGTGGTATTTTGGGGGTTAGTCCTCTGCCTATAAAAACTTGTACCACTGTCGACTTCCATGGGAGCTGGTCTGGTTACGGTACTGTGATTGATGCGTGGGAACAATGGGTTATTATGGTCCATGACTTGGCGCTGAGGCATTAATGCTGGCCTATTTGGTCGAAACGTGTTACCTACCGCAAAGGTTTCCGCGAACTGCATTCGCCTATGGTTGGTTTGTAGCTCCTGAGCAATGGCAAGGGCATTAGGTAGGTCTTTAGGTCTAGCGGAAAAGAGAATATCGCACATTGGGCGATGTAATCCTGATATAAAAACACGTAGAGCATTTTCCTTGGCTCGTTCATTCAAAGCTGCAATTATATCATTCCTACCAGTGTGGCTCATAATATGTTTATTTATTATAAGAGAAAGTTGTTTTTCCACTTTGCTGTAGAAGTCATCAATAGATGAATTTCCCTGTCTGAGGATACTGAGTTCATTTTCCAGAACATACAATGGCCTCTTATCTGAATACTCCTGATCCAACCTGGCTAGAATTGCTTTAAAATTTAGAACGGTATTGAACGAGGCAAGGATAGAGTTGGCCGAACTAACTATTCTATTTCTTAATATACCCATGGCTACGTAGTACTTCTCTGACCCCTCTATATAATAATTCATGGCGAATACTGCTGCACTTCGCCAAGCTGGATAAGATATAGAATCACCCTTGAATTCGGGTAGCGATTTTATTAAGTCTAGGCTTGCATTATGTTCTGGAGCTGAAGGGTTAATTGAAACTGGTTGGTACGACTCAACACTTGGAGGTTGGAGGCGACCAATTGCTTGAGCTAAACTACCTAACTGTTCGACTAACTCCTGTTTAATACGCTCATTACTTTCATTGACGATTTCTAGCACTTGGTCTTTGTTTAAAAACATTTTGTCGAGAAAAAAAGGTCTTTTTGTAGTCCAAAGTTTGGGGGAAAAAAAAAATTTACTACGTGAAAAGCTTCTTAGAAATCTCCGCGAAGAGATCAATTACAAACCAATACACTAGCGTTTGAAATATGCATTCAAAATAACATATAATTATTGTCTTCGAAATGGAAAAAATAATTTGAATAAAGATTCATAAGTATATTCAACAAAGCATATTTCGAATATATTTGCTTTGACAGAATGAATTCACAAAGGCGACACTTCAGAATTAAGTTTAATTTTATAGATTAAGTAGCACCGAAAATTCGAATCGGAAAATACAAGCTATGCTTGTAAAAACAAAATAAAAAATGTTTGAAAATTTACTTCATTACAAGAACAGAATGTCAAGATTCAATACACTTTAATAACAGGTTAAAGAAAAAAAAAACCTTTATAAACTTTTTGTTAATAAGTTAAATTCACTTGTCAGAATGTTGCTTCTTATTTAATATTTTTATAATAGAATTTACTGAAAACCACTTGAAAATAATTTGAAAGAACACTTACAGTTTTATAAATGTAGTACAGTCGGCTCCTCAGAATTTCAAGCTTCCTCGTGTTTTTTAATGGTAGGGTTTTCTATGGTGCAGTGAAATAACGCCCAAGGAAATAACGCCCATGGGCCTTATTTCCTTTTTAAAAAGGAAATAAAGCCCATAGGGTGTTATAACCTTTTGTTGATGGGTGTTATTTCCTTTTTCGAAGAGAAATAAAGCCCACGGACGTTAAAAACGAATTAAAACAAGCTGATTCAAGAATTAAGTATATGGTTTTCTTTATTTCAATAAATTTGAACATATTTGTTATGTTTTTATAAGGCGGGGTGCAATATCGCCTTGTGAAATAAGCCCTTTAAGGCCTTATTACACTATTGAAAGTGAAATAAGGCCTTTATTTCAAAAAAGGTTTTATTACACTTCGAAAGAGAAATAAAGTCTTAAAGGCCTTATTGCTCTTTCATTTTTTTTAATGAAACAATAATATTCTAATTCTTTTTGTATTTTATTGAATAGTTACACACAAATTTCACGTTAACCAAAGTGGGAAACGTGGCACGCGGAAGGACATCACCGTGGCGGTAGCCACGGCTATGGCACACACCCGGAGTTTCAATGGCGTAGCCCAGGGTTATTTTTTGAAGCGCGGCCGAAGGCCGCCTACGCGGAATGGTGTTCTGCACCTAAAAATCGTGGATCGGGCCTCCATAACTATAATCCGAAGGGGGAAAAGCAATATTTTGTTTCTGTGAAAAGTTATTAGTGAAAAACCGAAAATTGTCCGGGGTCAGATCCCCAATTCGGGGCCCCATCCACGTTTTTTATGTGCAGGACACCTTTCCGCGTAGGCGGCCTTCGGCCGCGCTTCAAAAAATAACCCTGGGCTACGCCATTCCAACTCCGGGTGTGTGCCATAGCCGTGGCTACCGCCACGGTGATGTCTTTCCGCGTGCCACGTTTCCCACTCTTTTCTCACAGGGTAATTTGTGAAAACAATGCTAATCAATAGTTCGTGTTGCTCGCGTAAAATCCTATGGGCGTTATTTCTCTTTTAAAAAGGAAATAAGAGCCATGGGCTTTATTTCTTTTTGCAGATGGGCGATATTTCCATTTAAAAAGGAAATAAGGCCCATGGGCGTTATTTCCTTTTTGAATGGGAAATAACGTCCATGGGCGTTATTTCCTTGGGCGTTATTTCACTGCTCCGTTTTCTATGTTGATACACGTCAACCAAATCCAAGTTTTTTAATAAATCAAGGCGTGGTCCTCAGAATTTTGGGCTTCCTCGTCTCTTTAAAGTTGGATTTCAGCCAGATCCTTAGAGATTGAGTCCTTAGTTCTTTTAAGCCTTGAAGTTGGGCGCCAGTTAAGTATTGAGTTATTGTTATTTTTATTGACGGCGATATGACTCGCTTCTTCAACTCCAACTTTACAATTCATTACTTAAAATTAAATGCTTCTTACTACAGCCTTTTATTTGTTACACATCATGCGATTGCTGTACCGTAATTCCACATTCCTTAGCAAAGTCACATTGTATTAGCCGCCCGCACAAGTAAACAAAAATAAGGTGCTAAGCCGGTTTTGATACTCTGTTATCAAAAACATTTCATTTAATGATCATTAGCGCTCTAGTTAGATAAATTAACCCAGCATATATTTCAAGAGTAGCAGCATACTAGCTGTTATGTTAACTTGTATATACGTACAAGCATATGTATATGCATAAGCAAGCCGCAAACCAATTACCTGTAACCATAGTATGTAAAATAATATTTAATGCATACTAGTTGTACAACAAAAACAAAACACTGGTTTACAAATCAGATATAAACGAAATGCCAAATCAACAAACATCAGCTGATTAGGAAGAACAGCCAAATCACCTGATCTCACTAGCTACCTATCACCTACCTAGTACCTATTATTTTATTTATTTAACTCGTGCATGTAAAATGCCTCCTATCTGCGTTATTTGCTTGCAAAAAGATAACAATGTTATACTTTTTGTTGAGAAAAGTCTTGCAAAATGCAAAGCAATATTAAGTATTCGTTGTGATAATAATTTAAATTATGATAGTGTAGTATTGCAGTCAACCCCAAATAAAATTGAAGGTTACCATGTACAGTGCTACAGAAAATTCACAGCTTTGGGAAAGCGTTTCAGAAAATCAAGTTCATGCAGTCAGCCTTCTGAATCACAGTAAGTTTATATTAGGTGTTTTTTATTCTGAAGCTTCATGCAGTCACGGCAAAAAAATTCAACATGTCAAAATACGAAATTTTTTATGAAATTCAAAGGAATAAACGCCGCTTAGCTAAGCACCTTAATTTATAGGTGCTTACAATTTCACTCGCTTGTCAAATTTTGTTTTTGCTTTTCCATTGAAATTTACTCTTGACAAGCAGAAAAAAATGATGCAGCTAAGAAGAAAAAACACATATTTTAATAGTAAATATTACTACACATTCAATAAAAAAAATTAATTATACAATTCAATGCACAGGGTGTTCAACAGCTCTCATAGTTTTATTACATATCGAGCCGTGTGAATAAAAAATAAGAAAGTGTCTTTTCCTAGTTTTTACTTAAACTTTGAAAAAATGTTTTCAATTACAATTTGTAATTTTATAAAGCAAACAAATCAATATAGCCCTACCCGCTCCGAAAACGCGCGGTTCGATATCCGCACTTTAAGCGAGTGCTGACTACCTCTGTTTCATTAATTTGTGATCTGACTGTTTTTTTATTAAATTGTATATAATAATAAAGCAGTAGGACAATTTTCAGTTATTACTAAGCTCTTGCACCAACATCGTTCCGGCGACAACTTATACAGGGTGCTGACTAGCAGCGTTCCGCAATAATGCGGTCTGACCACTATGACCACTTTTTTTATACTACAAACTACTTTTTTGTAAATTTTCGAATATTACTAAACACTTGTAAAGGATGGTGTAATTTTACATACTTCAAAGCGTGCCGCCGCCATGTGTTCCACTACCTGACCTTACGAGTGGGTGCTGACTCATGTACACCCTCAATACTACGCCATATTAAGTTATGGGCCATTACTAAACTCTTGTCGATTTTTGTCGCCAGCTCTTGGACTATTCGAGTTAAGCATAAAACGAGCCACAAAACAAACACTCATTTCTAAATGCTTGCAGTGCCGTCTGATGCGACGTCTTGCTTGCTTACAAGCAGTTCGGCTCATATCGCGTGTTATTGTTGTGCATAGCAAGACACACAAATATTTGCGAGTGGCTTGAAAGGGCGAACGGATGATTCGTTGCAGGCGTTTAATATATATGTTTGTGCAACATTTTGACATAAAAGTATAGCGTTATGATTTTTAACCTTTAAATGAAAAATATCGTAATGTATTTTTAGCAATTTCTCCTTTCTCAAAATAATGTATACACCTCATTCAATTTGCAACACAACACTCTAAAAAGCTCAAAAAGAGTTGACTGAAACCCCAAGTACACGAAAAAGGTGAATATAACCGCGGATCTTACTACAGTTTTGCTACTGTATTATACCGTGCTACTCTTATTCGTTATTTGCCATTCATAGATGAACATGGTGTACTCTGGGTTGGTGGTCGAATACAACATGCGGATATTAACTACATACAACATAAAGCTCCCGATTCTATTACCTAAATACGGTAACACTACTCATCGTAAGACATATACACGAAATCAACATGCATGCATTGGTCGAAGCTACATTCGCTCATGTTCGTCAAGAGTTTTGGATTTGGGGGTGCAAAAATCTGCTACAGAAGGTCGTATTTAATTGCAAAACATGCTTCATCCAAAGAAGAGGAACCAGCACTCAACTTATGCGTAATCCGAAGTTTCCTACATTGTGGACTTCACTAAGCTGGCCCTGCACGCATTAAGTACTCAAAGACTCGAAATCCAAAAATTGGCAAAGCGTAATTTGCCAAATTTGTCTGCATGTCAACTAAAGCTTTGGTGAGTGACTTAATAACCGATGCCTTACTTGTTTGTTTTCGTAGATTTATTGCACGCCGAGGAAAGCTCAGGGACCTCTATTTCGACAATGGTACTACTTTCCATGGGGCGAAGCGTGTCTTAAACGAACTTCAACGACTTTCAATATCAAACGAAGGCATCAACTGGCATTTTATTACAAACTTCGCACCACACTTTGGGGGGCTATGGGAAACGGGAGCACACTCTATAAAATTTCATTTAAAACGGGTGGTTGGAGACAGTAAAGTTCACTGCCTATATAACCTATTTTGAATTTACGTCCACGGTGCAGCATATCTGATACGGATCTCGATCCTCTTACTCCGGCTCATTTTGGCGACCCGTATACTTATATTCCAGAGCCATCTTGTTTGACTACAAGTACAAACATAAAACAACATTGGCGTCATCAGCAAACTATGGTTCAAAACTTTTGGATACGTGGCACAAGCAGAGGAATAAATTGCAACCGTCTAATTCTTACCTTGAAATAGGCAAACTAGTTGTATTGAATTAACCTTACCTTATTCCGAATTGTCGAAGTTCACAAAAGGGAAGGCAACTTAGTCCGTGTGGTTACTATTGAAACAAGGAAAATAGAGCATAAACGTTCAATATCAAAGGTGGCGGCCTTGACTTACTGGGTGGCGGCATGTTTGGAAACCACTGACTAAATTATTGCATCGAAAGAAATAGTTGGGAACCTCTGGCAACGTTATATGTTGGGAGCCACTGACCTCATTATATACAACGGCTTATTCATATTTGCACTATAGTTCGATTCAGCTGTTGGTCTCTCATCAGCCTGCACCATTGTTTACCTCTACTAGTTTGGCATCTTTTTTTACGAATCGGAGTGGAAGGCAGTGGATGATGGTAATCCGAGTAGATAGAAGGACGGAAATCGCGTTCAGAGTTGTTTCACAGTGAAAATTTCAACTAGAAAGTTTGATTTAGAATGAAATGTACACTTTATTGCTACTGATAAGTTGTTAAAACTGCCTTATATTTAATAATTTGAGTTTTTGTTTGTATTTACGCTCAATATTGCAGTATTAATTTGCGATTGTTTTATTATTACATACAACGTACCCTGCGTGGTTTGTGTGTGTGTGTTGATTCGGAGGAAGTCATCTTTTAGTTGCGCTACTACCCAGCTAGAACACTATGCCTTAAATCAGGCGCGTATTCATCCCTTAATAAAAACCGGAATGTCAACAGAGGAAATGTATGTATGTATACGCGTTCATAATGGAATAAGCGCAATTGCAGATGACCGTTTTATTTTAGTCGCAGATGCAGATGTATATACGTGTAAAAAAACAGGCCTATTAAAATCAAAAAGCATTTTAAGGTTGTATGGTATTCCTGGCATTGGAAGAATTCAGCGTAAATAAGTTTCAAAGCAGATGACGTTCGACCTGTTAAAAAAAATTGTGTAACAAAATTTGTCAGAGTAAAGTTTATGCCAATGTTTCATTATAACTATTTTTATTATAGGTTTTGAACACAACATTGCTTTAAATATAAAGGAAATTGGTATTTTTTAATGGCATTTTTTTAAATTTCTTATAAGTGTTTCCATTTACTAAGAGTTATTGGGATTGTATTGCTATGTAGGCGTTTTGGAGGCTTATGACCAGAATACTCTTTTATTCTTGCGGGAAAATTCTTGTAGTTATCGTTGAAGTTTAACTTGGGTAAATAGTTAAGGGCCCTAAGGTCTGACACTGTAGGATCTTTTCTGGTTACTCCGGGCCTTATACTCGTAAAGCGTAGAAGTTCTTTATCACCGCAGTTTTTAAAAAAGTCGTAGTTTAAATATACAGCATCGAATGGCTTATTTATGGTACGATTATTAATTTTTACAGTTTTTCTAGCCTCTTTGGTTATTGCAATATAATCATTTGGTAAATATATTGATTGGTTTTTCAATTTCTTTTCGATTTTGGCATGTGCGCTATCACATTCCATTTGTGTATGACCTTTTTCTAGGTACTTTTACTTTATTATTTTCTATAGCAAAAATCGATAGAGCATTGACAAGTAATTATTCCGATTCTGATAACCGCAACCATCAGAAAGATGACGACGTATCTGTTAAACAATTGATTTTTAAATTGTGTATAAAGCTTGAAACGAAAGACGAGCCGACAAATCTCCATTAGTTTCGTTCCACCAGTAATTTGTACATTCATGTTGTACGATATTGTAAATAGTAAAGTTGTGGACTTGCAAACGCTGCTTAAAATAAATCTTTATTAGGGCATAGCTTGACTGCTTGAGTATCCATTGTAAAGACGTGACATTGTCCCTCTTGACCTCTTAGTTTATCTTGTTGCTTCTCACTTTCAGAATCTATTAACCGCAAATTCATTAAATAGTTCCACTTACTAATTCATTGCATATTGTACCTGTGATTCTATCAATACCTGAACCTTCTTCCACTGACGATGCGTAATCAACAGCAATAAGTTGTAAAGCGGACATCCTAACCTAGTTAAATTGATAGCTATACATTTTCGTCTAAAAAAAGGTATGTACATACGTATATCCGATTTTTTTGCAAATATATATGTACAAAGAGGAACGCAACTTACCCTGATTATTTCGCTTTTTTGTTTATTAAGAAAAATTGTAGTGGAAAAATATTTATGCAGATAGAGGTTATTGCTCTTCTAAAAAATTTTGTTTTGCAGATAGAGATATTTTCAAAATTAAAATAACGTACCATAAACGTAAAATTTCTAGCTTGTCGTAATTGTCATGGGTGAAGGCAAAGTCAGAGATCATGTTATCATCAAAAAGTAATTTTTGTTAAAACTGCAGATAGCGGTTATTGAATATAAGCTGACGATATATATTAAAGTACTGCACAAGCTGATTCGCTTTTCTATGCACACACTGTGATTCGGTGTTATTGCTTATGTTTGTTTTGATTCGTTTGGGCAAACGATCAGCACTCACACGACAGCAAACGAGAACAAGAGTTGAGCGGCAATGAAGCAGGTCTCGTGTTGAGTCGTTTGATCTATTTCGATTATTATTGTCTTTCGAGTGACGAGCGATATAACAGTAACAACACCATTTAATGCTGCAAATAGCTCCCGTCATTCGGTGCATGCAATTAAATCGTAGCTGTCGGTCAGTCTTTTTTAAGCATAACAAGTTATAATAGAAGAGGACGCTAAGATGGAAGGAGGTGTAAGTAAATTTTATTATTGTGTATTTTATAAGCATTATCAATGCTCTATTACCTGATATGTTTATCTTCATATGTACTTACATTATAAGGAATAAAAATAAGTACAAATGTACCTGATTAAACTAATTTTGTTCTTTGGTTTTAATTATGCCTGCAAAAATTTAGAAAAAAAGCATTTTTGTGCAGATAAAATAGCGTGTAATCATACAGACAACATATTCAGCCAGAAATCGGTTACATTTTCTAAAAAGTAACTATAAATAAATATCTATTTGTACATTTATATTTTTATTGCTTGGTAGGTTTTGTGCTAGGGCTTTAAGAAAAAGATGCCAGGGCCGAAATTCATTATGTATAGTGTTTATTATGGGACGGGTTTGTGCTGATTTCACATGTGTAAATAGTTTAATTTGCTTAAAGCAACATACACAAAATAATACTACCTGCTTCCTATTTTTTGGTAAATACTCATATAAATGTACTTACATATGTACATATGTAGATGGGTATGGTCATAGAAATTTGAGAACTCTTTGTATTGAATGGGCTGGTTAAGGATAAACAGCAGTAGGTAGATTTTTTATTGCGCTTGAACAACTGAAGAATTGCATAAACGGTGACTATTTGCTTTAAATTTGGGTGTCTAAACTCGTTAACTAAATAAACACAAAGGACATACTTGCAAGAGGGATTGCGAATTCACCCGGCAGTAGCAGGTAGCTATTTTCGCTTTTGTCTTCCCTTAAAAACCTTTCATATATTTTAAACAATGATTAGGTATGCTAAATACGCTTGAAAGATTAAATTGTCCGCATACTATGTGTTAAGATGCAAAATGTATGCATACCAATTTTTCCGTTACTCATTAAAAAAAAATATGAAAGAAGAAAGGCAAATCATGAGAAAAATACCATTAGTGGGATTCTTTAATGACCGGTTTTTACGATCGTAGTGGGATTTTTTTAATTTTTTAAAACAAAAAATCGACCTTAGCATTTCGGCTAAAAAAAATCGCCAAAAATCGGGTAATTAAATCAGAAGCTTAAGATTGCTATCTTATCATACTAAAAGTCAATAAACTACAAATTTGCATACTCGGAAACGCTCTAAAAATTCTTAGTAACAATCTCAAATATTTCCTAATAATTCGCTGAATTTTCCGGAATTTTGCACTTAATTCTAAACTTTTGTTTACAATATTTGTATTGTATTCCTACATACATTTTCATAAGAAATTAGCGAAATTATTTTTAAAGAAGTACCATTGGAGAAACCTGCAGTGTAGCGTTTTGAAATAGATTAGAGACAAACTGTAAGCAAACGGTTGGAGTTGAATATGAAACTATTGCCTTTCGAATCAATTGTAAACCGACTCAACTGCCTTTCGAGTTAAGCATAAAACGAGCCACAAAACAAACACTCATTTCTAAATGCTTGCAGTGCCGTCTGATGCGACGTCTTGCTTGCTTACAAGCAGTTCGGCTCATATCGCGTGTTATTGTTGTGCATAGCAAGACACACAAATATTTGCGAGTGGCTTGAAAGGGCGAACGGATGATTCGTTGCAGGCGTTTAATATATATGTTTGTGCAACATTTTGACATAAAAGTATAGCGTTATGATTTTTAACCTTTAAATGAAAAATATCGTAATGTATTTTTAGCAATTTCTCCTTTCTCAAAATAATGTATACACCTCATTCAATTTGCAACACAACACTCTAAAAAGCTCAAAAAGAGTTGACTGAAACCCCAAGTACACGAAAAAGGTGAATATAACCGCGGATCTTACCACAGTTTTGCTACTGTATTATACCGTGCTACTCTTATTCGTTATTTGCCATTCATAGATGAACATGGTGTACTCTGGGTTGGTGGTCGAATACAACATGCGGATATTAACTACATACAACATAAAGCTCCCGATTCTATTACCTAAATACGGTAACACTACTGATCGTAAGACATATACACGAAATCAACATGCATGCATTGGTCGAAGCTACATTCGCTCATGTTCGTCAAGAGTTTTGGATTTGGGGGTGCAAAAATCTGCTACAGAAGGTCGTATTTAATTGCAAAACATGCTTCATCCAAAGAAGAGGAACCAGCACTCAACTTATGCGTAATCCGAAGTTTCCTACATTGTGGACTTCACTAAGCTGGCCCTGCACGCATTAAGTACTCAAAGACTCGAAATCCAAAAATTGGCAAAGCGTAATTTGCCAAATTTGTCTGCATGTCAACTAAAGCTTTGGTGAGTGACTTAATAACCGATGCCTTACTTGTTTGTTTTCGTAGATTTATTGCACGCCGAGGAAAGCTCAGGGACCTCTATTTCGACAATGGTACTACTTTCCATGGGGCGAAGCGTGTCTTAAACGAACTTCAACGACTTTCAATATCAAACGAAGGCATCAACTGGCATTTTATTACAAACTTCGCACCACACTTTGGGGGGCTATGGGAAACGGAAGCACACTCTATAAAATTTCATATAAAACGGGTGGTTGGAGACAGTAAAGTTCACTGCCTATATAACCTATTTTGAATTTACGTCCACGGTGCAGCATATCTGATACGGATCTCGATCCTCTTACTCCGGCTCATTTTGGCGACCCGTATACTTATATTCCAGAGCCATCTTGTTTGACTACAAGTACAAACATAAAACAACATTGGCGTCATCAGCAAACTATGGTTCAAAACTTTTGGATACGTGGCACAAGCAGAGGAATAAATTGCAACCGTCTAATTCTTACCTTGAAATAGGCAAACTAGTTGTATTGAATTAACCTTACCTTATTCCGAATTGTCGAAGTTCACAAAAGGGAAGGCAACTTAGTCCGTGTGGTTACTATTGAAACAAGGAAAATAGAGCATAAACGTTCAATATCAAAGGTGGCGGCCTTGACTTACTGGGTGGCGGCATGTTTGGAAACCACTGACTAAATTATTGCATCGAAAGAAATAGTTGGGAACCTCTGGCAACGTTATATGTTGGGAGCCACTGACCTCATTATATACAACGGCTTATTCATATTTGCACTATAGTTCGATTCAGCTGTTGGTCTCTCATCAGCCTGCACCATTGTTTACCTCTACTAGTTTGGCATCTTTTTTTACGAATCGGAGTGGAAGGCAGTGGATGATGGTAATCCGAGTAGATAGAAGGACGGAAATCGCGTTCAGAGTTGTTTCACAGTGAAAATTTCAACTAGAAAGTTTGATTTAGAATGAAATGTACACTTTATTGCTACTGATAAGTTGTTAAAACTGCCTTATATTTAATAATTTGAGTTTTTGTTTGTATTTACGCTCAATATTGCAGTATTAATTTGCGATTGTTTTATTATTACATACAACGTACCCTGCGTGGTTTGTGTGTGTGTGTTGATTCGGAGGAAGTCATCTTTTAGTTGCGCTACTACCCAGCTAGAACACTATGCCTTAAATCAGGCGCGTATTCAGGGGGGGGGGGGGGGTTTCGGGGGTTCAGACCCCCCCCCCCCCCCCCGAAATTTCCGAAAATTTAAAAATATACGTCTGTAGGAGAATAATTACTCTATTCACTATTAAAACCCCTGTTAAGAAAGCAGCATTAATAGCAATAATGAAAATACGAAAGAATAAAATTAAATAATATTTCACACTGAGAGAAGTTATTGGTAATCGCTAATCAATTGTCAGAGCAAGTCTGAGAGGTCACAACTAAATTCCTGCAACGGTTCACTCATTTGGCCCTTTAAGAAATTCGCGCAAAACTATCAGACAGTCGTATTGAATTATCAGAGAAAGTAACAATCAAATTGTACTTATACTTGTGAGGCGATAGTAAAAAGTGACGCTAATTTGGCAAAAAAGAATTGAAAAAGTTTAAAAGAAAGCCCGGTATGCTGTTGAAAAGAAAATGCTTAAGAAATATTTTCAAGTATTTCTTGACTATGAAATTGTCATGAATAGCCAACAAATGTTGACGTTCCGTTTTGCATGTTGAATAATTGCAAGTTTCCGCTTTTTATATGAATTTCAATGTTATTTCATTATATTTTTGGTTTTTATTTTTTCGAAGCTTCAGTTTTTCTTCAAGAAATAAAGCGACAACTATTTACTTCTTGCCAAAGCCTGAAGAAATCCTACACAAAATTTCAAAACAAATAATAAAAATAAATATTGTTTTGTACACGGCTAAAAGATTTAGCCTAGATTTACAACTTTTTGGGACTACATATACACCTAGACCAGTATGTTTGCGTTCAAGGTGTTGTTTGGAATTTCCAGTAAGATTAACTTCCTTTGACTAATTTCATTATTTTTTTTTTGGCCCGTTCAATTAAAGTGAACAAAGATAGCAATCTTAAGCCGCTAGAAGAATTACTCGATTTTTGGCAATTTATTTTCTAGCCAAGTGCATTGTGTACCATACAAATTTATAAGCGTAATATTTTTATGTTGAAGAAAATGCTCTTGGTCGGCTTTTGACAATTGAACGAGCAGCAAAACTGCATACTCGAAAAAAATCAAAAAAAAATTTACGAGAAAGTTAGAAATTTCGATGAAATTTTTTCGAGATTTCTTAAATTTTCATGAATTTTCCACAAACTTTTTAGCTTTGATTTGCAGAATTTTCATTATGTATTTACACGTACTTTCATTCAAAAATAATGAAATTAGTCCAAAGAAGTTAATTTTACTGGAAATTCCAAAAAAACTCTTTGAATGCAGACATACTGGTCTAGGTGTATGACCAAATTTGGTTTAGAATTAAATTTACGCCGGTTGTCATTGAATAAAAATTATTTAAATTTTATACCGAAAATGTTGTTAACAATTTTTTGTGTTTTTTTAAAAAATGTTAGGACTCGAACCGACGTGCCCCAAATCAGTGCGCAATGCTCTACCTACTGAGCTACGGCGCACTCATGAATTTTGTGCGAAAAGTGCACATATTCGCTGTCTATAAGACTTTTGTTGTATTTTTGTTTATCCCGGTTAAGTTTCAAATCTAAACCGCAAAAAATTGAGAAAGGTTTGGAATTTATTACCAAAAAGTTTTAAAAATTGTGTAAACCAATGAATGGTTTAAAATTTAGGCTCAAATTTTTAGCCGTGTAGAAAGAGGAAAATTTCAAATAAATAAAAGTACCTATAAATATGTAATATGTGAAAATATAAATATGTGTGTATTTACAGGTAATTCTTATTTACTGACACTTTGGCCAAAATTCGAACACCTCACGTATAAGGGATGTTTAACCCTTTCACCGTTTTTTTCGAAACCTGGTGATTTTTTTCATCCTTACGACAGCAAATAATGTAATGTGGCAAAAATATAAGATGTTTGGCTTACCTGAAAAGTACGAGATCCTTGCTATTATCCAGGAACATACATATAATCCCAATAATGTTTTTGAATGAAAAGTACGAGATCCTTGCTATTATCCAGGAACATATAATCCCAATAATGTTTTTGGGTGGGATGTACACATCCCAATAATGCTGAAAGGAATAAGGAAATCAAATAATTTATATTGGAACGAATTTCCGTCGTCCCTTGTCAATTTTGGTTTTGTAGCAAACCGGTTTCGTCGATGCGACATCTTCAATGCTTTATTTCGTTCTGATTTTTGTCTATCCGTTGTCATGTATTTATAGTCTGGACGCTGTATCAGGTAGTGTTAGTCTGTGTGTACATGGGTCGTGTCCCACGACCGTACCCGAATGGGTACCTGCCATGAGGGTTGTTTCTGACGATCATTCATTAGCTGTTACATGTTTAGGTCAGGTAATTAGTTTGTGTGTGTTAGGTCAGGTAATGTTAAATATGTGTGTACGGTTGGTTTCGACGCTCGTTAGTAATGTAGTAGTCGGTTATTTTTGTCTTCTGATTCGTTTTGTGTGTCTGTTATTTTATTGTCGGTTGTTGTTGTTGTTTTAACACTACTTTGCCCTGCCTAGGTAGTCAGTATCAACCTTACCCAATATTGTCATCGAACTCTTCTAACGGAAGTCCTAAAAACCTAGCGGCTTCAACAGGGGAGGACCAGAGGGATATGGGTGTTAGAAGAGTAGGCTCGGATGAGCAGACAAAAAGATGGTTAGTAGTATGGGGGGACAAGCCGCATGCCGGACAGACATTAGGCAAGTCGGGGTTCAGTCTGGATAGGTAAGAGTTTAACCTATTACAGTATCCAGACCGGAGTTCGGCCAGCATCACCCTAGTCTCCCTAGGCAGTTCGCGCTCCTCTTCGGCAACGGGTGGTGTTGTTGCCTGAAGAACGGCGTTCACCGGGAGAGAGCCAACATAGGAATTTACCGAATTTGTGTGGATGAGGGTGAGGGCCTGCCGGTGCACCTTAGGATCAAACGGCGTGGAAATCAGGTGCCGGATCTCATCGTAGTGTTTGCGTAGATGGGTCCTTATGCTCTTGGGGGCGGATCCTCGTTGATCAGGCGTCCGTTCGGATGCTGCGGTTTGCAACAGTTGAACAGGAATTGCCTGGTCAACATCTCGCTATGCTCTTTAACGGCGAGCATTTTCGCTTCATTATGTAAGTGATGCTCAGGAGACATAAGAAGACACCCAGTGGCGGTACGAAGGGCGGTGTTTTGGCAGACCTGTAGCCTCGTCTAGTGTGTGTCAGCTAGCCCCGGCGACCATATAGGCGTCGCGTAGCTCAGTACCGGCTGGCCAATTGCTTTATATGTAGCTAGTAACGTTTCTTTGTCTTTACCCCAAGTGCTGCCAGCTAGGGACTTGAGGATTTTGTTACGGCTTTGGACTTTATTGGCAATTGCGGTTACATGAGCGCCGTATTTGAACATGTTATCAAACGTCACCCCTAAGATTTTGGGGTGTGAGACAGTTGGTAGCTTGACACTATCAACGTAGACGTCTAATTCCATGTTCACTTGCGTTGTCCACGTCGTAAATAGGGTGGCCGAGGACTTATTCGGTGACAATGCCAGGTTTCTCCCGGCGAAGAATTCGGACACGGCTGTGAGGTATGAGTTAATTCGAGAGCAGAGTTCTTCTACGGAGGGGCCTGTTGCCAGAATCGTACAGTCGTCGGCGTAAGAGACGATCGAGACACCCTCTGGTGGGGGGGGAAGTTTCGATATATAATAGTTGAACAGGAACGGGGATAGGACACCACCCTGTGGCACCCCCTGTTTAACTATTCTGGGTTTTGATCTTGCGCCTCTGAACTCAACCGACGATTGACGACCACTCAAATAGTTGGCAGTCCAACGTTTAAGACAGGGAGGAAGGGACGAATCTTCAAGGTCTTTCATTAGTTGCGCATGGTTGACCGTATCAAAAGCTTTGGCCAAGTCAAGCGCAACTAGCACTGTCCTGTGGTTTGGACGCTTTTGGTTTAGTCCGTCCCCTATCTGAGTGGTTATGGCGTTCAGCGCGGTGGTGGTGCTGTGATTTTTGCGAAATCCATGCTGATGTTCGGCGAGCCGCAGGTTTGCGGTGAAGTACGGCAACAAGGTGGATTCCAACACTTTCACTACTGGCGAGAGGAGAGATATCGGGCGATATGACTCCCCTACGGCAGCTGGCTTGCCAGGCTTTAGTAGTGGGACCACCTTTGCTTGTTTCCATCTTTCAGGAATAACAAAGGTGGAAAGGGAAAGGTTGAAAATTTGTGTGAGGTATCTTATGCCTTCGTCGCCGAGGTGTTTCAGCATCAGCATGGAAATGCCATCGGGGCCGATATATTTGGTGTTCTTGGATCTCCGAATAGCCTCATGAACTTCTGTTGTGGAGATGGCAATGGGCGCATCGCTGTTTTCGTGTTTGTGCGCTTCCCTGGTGGCTCGGCGAATATCTTTGTTCAACGTAGGATGCATTACAAATTGTCGGCAGAAGGCGCTTGCGCATCTTTTTGGCTTCGACTGAACCTTATCACCGAAGGCGATGGATATTTTGTCGTTAGGTTTAGTCGGGTTGGACAAAGATTTCACCGTCGACCATAATTTGCCAACTCCAGCCGAGAGGTTGCAAGACCTTAGGTGCTCTTCCCACTTAGCGCGTTTGTGTTGATCTACTAAGCGTCTGATTTCCGCATTAAGATCCCGTATCTGAGGATCCGTAGGGTCAAGGCGTCTAATATGGTCACGTTCATTTGCCAGGGCCGCTGCCTCTGCGGGGAAGAATGGACGCACTTCCTTTATTCTACCTGACGGAATGTGTTGATGGGAGGCTGAAATTAGGGCCATACGAAACGCCTTTTCCCCTTCTCGTACGTCAGACGGGGTAGGAAGAGCAGCGAAGGCGCTCTCTGTGGTGTTGAGAAAACCCTCCCAGTCGGCTTTATTGAAGTTAGTGTAAGTGCGTTTCTCAGCGGTGACAAAGTCGGTGGGGCGATCGATAGAGAGCACTATGGGTAGGTGGTCTGAAGCAAGCGTCAGCATCGGTCGCCAGTCAACGCAGTTTATTAGTCCAGCGCTGACTATGGTGATGTCTGGCGAGCTAGAGCAGTTTACCGCCACTCTAGTGGGGGCATCCCCTTTTACCGTGCAGAACGTCGAATCATCTATTTTGTCAGCCAGCTCCTGTCCCCTACCATCGGCCTGCAGGCTGGAGTGCCACAGGTCGTGGTGTGCGTTGAAGTCACCAAGGATGACGCGGTTCTCGCCCCTGAGTAACGCACGAATGTCAGGGTGGTAATCCCTGGGACAACAGGTGACAGGAGGTACGTAAATGTTTATGATTTCAAGGTCGACATCGCCTGACCGGACAACCATACCTTGACGTTCTAAGGTGGTGTCCCTCGGGTCGATGTCAGGCTCAAATAGAAGCCCTCTCGCACGGTCACAACGGTGTACATTGTACCCGTTGCAGGTCAAAAGAGACGACCTTCCACCTAACTTTGTCTCCTGAATCGCCGCGATCTTGATGTTCAGTCGCTTCATTAAATTTGTCACTTCAACAATTTTCCCAGTTAGGCCGTTGCAATTAAATTGCAGGATACCGAAGTGTGTAGGGGGAGCAGAGTTGATGCTGGGGGTCAAGGACTGGTGCGTATGCCTAGGTGGTAATAGGCTGGGTCGCGCACTACGGCGCAATCTTGAAGTCGAAGGAATCGCGTGGGTGATAGTGGGTTTTCGTGTTTTCCTGTTGTAGTCCCTGTAGCGCGATTCTGTAACTTTTTTAACGCCAAGTGTTAGCGTTAACTTCGCTTAACACCATTTTTAACACTTTTTGCGATTCTGTAACTTTTTAACGCCAAGTGTTAGCGTTAACTTCCCTTAACACCGAAAAGTGTTAGCTAACACCTTAGTTACCGCGAAACAATTTTGTGGTGTTAAAAGTTATAGAAAATAAGTTCTCCGAACATGAAACCGAACTCGCGACGCGCACGTTGTAGTCCGAACGCTTATCACCTGCGCTACTGCGACATGAACGTCGGCGCTGTCAAATGCTGTACTTAAGATGAGTGCAGTTTTCCCCTCAATTTTAACAGATATACATACATAAAACAGCTAACACTAAAAAGTGTTAAGGAAAGTTACAGAATCGCAGTTTCGTTAAGAACAAACGCCAAAATTCGGCGACAAGCTTAACACTCGGGGAGGTGTTAAAAGTTACAGAATCGCACTACTGATGTGCTCTCGGAAACGTGTACAGTACTAGCTCGATAATCCGGACACCCTTAATGTTAGGGGTCGTCCGGATTATGGGGGTGCCCGGATTATAGATGATTTTTTTTTTCAACTAAAATTCGTTGTTTTATTGAAATGAACATAACGCAATTCAGATATATTTATGTACATAAATTGCTTTATTAAACACAGTACAATCATTCTTACATATGTAATAATATGTACATCTGTAAGTACATAATCAAAAATTTTTTTTTATTTTTGTACGTACTATTTCAAAAAAATTATTAACTTTGGTCTGCTGCGAGTTCGCCAGCAACATTTTATCTGCAGTTTCTTTAAATCGTCTTAAAACTAAAATATCAATATCCGAAGCGTCAACATGGCACCATATTCTTTTTCAAACCATCCTAATGATTTTCCTTTATCAAGGGTTTTATGAGCCATTTTTTTAAATTTTCCACTGCTCATAATAATAATGTTCACTCAATTCAGTTTGTCACTAAAGACATTCAGTTTGTCACACAAAGCGTGATTTATGCTGTTGC
This sequence comes from Sphenella marginata, assembly GCA_951509765.1. Lineage (NCBI taxonomy): Eukaryota > Metazoa > Arthropoda > Insecta > Diptera > Tephritidae > Sphenella > Sphenella marginata. The sequence goes on along the minus strand of OX608079.1, from coordinate 38,891,521 downwards.
ATTCCGTATACATACATATGTATATTGTTGTTAAGGTACCGCTATTTTACGAAAAACTCACGAAGCAAACTAAAAATTAAAATACATATGTAGGTATGTAAATATGTATTGCGAAGCAAATTTGAAAAATGTCCGGATTATAGAGTAAAAAATTTTAAACTGTCCGAATTATAGTGTTGTCCGGATTATAGATGTGACCGGACTACCGCGTGTCCGGATTATCGAGATAGTACTGTACTTGTTTTTCGTCCTGTTTGCCCTATGTAGCTGTGTTGGCATTCGCAGGTAAGCTTATATACCATGTTCGCTGAATGGCTCTTCCGAGTAAGCATTGGTTCTTAGTTTTCGCCCTAAGTTGTTTGATGTTCTGAACGCTATGTTCATGTTGTGTTTCTTGAAGAAGTTTGCCAGTTTGTATGTCGTTTTTCCAGTGTATGTCATTGTCGTCCAGATCTTGGATTTTTCTTCTGCGTTATGTCTTTTCTGGGATCCATGCTTCCTTCGGAGCGTGTCTACTAGGCCTTTTTTGTATCCGTTGCTTGTAGCTATGTCGTATATGGTGGTAATCTCTTTCTTGTATGATTCCTGAGTGAGGGGTTTTCTCTGAAGCCTGTTCACTAGGTGCCTTAATGCCGCATTTTTGTGCTGTTGGGGATGGTTTCATGTGGAATGAATTATGGTGTCCGTTGTTGTTGGTTTTCTGTAGATGTATTTAAACTTGTTTGTGGTTCTGTAAATTTTTATCGTTAGGTCCAGGTAGTTCAGTTCTCCTTCCTTCTGGGTCTCCATAGTGAATTTTATGTTTTCATGTTGTTTGTTTAAAAACTCTAGTATTCGTTCTTCATTGTTAGTGTTCAATATACAAATAATGTCGTCGACGTACCTTGCGTAAAATGTCACTCCTAGTTCGGCTTTTAGTTCTTGCATGTATTTTGTTTCCAAATTCTGCATGAATGGTTCCATGAGAATGGATTATGTTGGGTTCCCCATTCCCAGTCCGTTTGTTTGTCTATATATCTTGTTGTTGAACATGAAGTAATTTTGCTGTAAAGTTGTTCTTAGTGTGTTCGTAATCTGTGCTGTTCTGACCGTATCTTTGGTTTTATCCCGTAGTGTTTTGTTCATTATGTCCAATGTCTCTGGAAGCGGTATAGAAGGGTACAGGTCTTTTATGCCAAATGAGACAATTGTGCTATTATGAAAAAAACTAAAAAAATTTAAATTTGATTGAGTTTTCCTTCCCAAATTTAATTAATTTGTGAAATGGAGCAAACCATTTGAAGCATAATACGTTGTTGCATCAAGAACAAATGTATTTAGTCCTAGTTTCCTTATTTTATGAGGTGTAACGTACGCATCGAGGGCGTGAATATTATTATCTTCAGCTGCATCACCGGGTGGGGTTGTTGCAATGGACATTTAATACCTTGGTTCGAAAATAATTATTTTGTTATTCCGACCAGTTCTTGTTTTATTATTCAGGATAGTTTGACTTTGTGCGAATAAAACTAAATTATTCCAATGTTTTGCCAACGTTTCGCTAATTTTTTCAACATCTTCAGGGGAATCGATTATTTTTTGTTTATATGCAACTACATTTATTGCCGATTTATTTATTTGCTCCTCAATATCCTCCAACGAATCTTGTCCCTCGTCGTGATCCAGCTCCGATTCAAAAGAAGGTTCATCATCGGATATAACTTTTGCTATAGACTCTGATATACATATGTTTTATTTAACATTTGTTGTTTCTTTTTTGCGGTCTTTCATGTTTTACACATTTGTAAGCTCGAGACCAGTGAACAATAATTCATAGTTGAATTTTTATTGTCAGTTTTTTGGGAAAAATTGATAATTGGAGAAAAATTACAAAGTTAAATCAACAGCGATGGATAGGATTACATGTTTCAGAGTTTCCAGGCTCATCATCAGATCCGTTTTCGGACACTGGGATATGAACCACTAACAGTGTCCGAGAGTGCAAGCAGGCGCTAAGAAGGATTGCTACGGAGAGAAGCCTTCACCTATATTGGGTTCCAGGTCACGTGGGAATAGATGGGAATGAAAAGGCCGATGCCTTGGCCAAAGAGGGGGCGGCCATGGCCGAACACACGGTAGAGGTTCCGATCAGACTGGGAGAGCTGAAACGAAAGCAGGAGAAACAAATGATCGACCAGGCAAGAAAGGCGTGGAATCAGGCGCGTGGTTGCAAGGTCTCTAAAATCATGTGCAAAGCATACGATATGAGGTCAACCAAAATGATCTTATCGCTAAAAAGGGAAGACTGCAATGAATTCCCTTTTTGTTTGTTTGTTCTTGCCAACAGTATACAAAAAATTTCTTAAGACAAGCTGTCTATATGTTATTATGTGTGTTGGTCTTGTTGTTTGTACATATTTACATATGTACGAAAACCCGTGCTATGGTTTCAATGTATTTTGTTGTTGGTTTTGCGGTATATTTTGTTTACAAACTTTTAAGTTTTTTGCAAGCTCGAGACCAGTTAACAATAATTCTAAGTGAATTAATATTGTCAGTTTTTTTTTGGGAAAAATTGATAATTGGATAAAAATTACAAAGTATACATATATATTTTATGTTTAAAAAACAACAAAAAACTATAGAAAGAACTAAAAACAACAAAGTATAATCCAAAACCAAACTAAAAAGTAAACTGAAACAAATAATTACTCTTGAAAATCCTGGTTGGCTCCATTGTCCTCTAAAAAGCACACTCATACAATCACAAGATTTGCTGATCATTTGTTTATAGTGGTGCCCACCGCTGGTTATTGTAAAAAACTTTGAGTTTTTTTTTTGCTCTCGTAGTCACAATACGAGAACGCTTCACAGCCATAGAGGAGCTTAAAGTTTATATAATAGAGACCTTGGTTACAAGCCTTTAAAACGTTTTCAAAGAAAGTTTTTTACGATTGTTTTTTGTTTTGTTTGTAGTAAAATAAATTTGTAATTGTTTAATCATACATACATTAACCGCTCAAACCTGTGCTCAAGGCGAATCTATATAAGGTGATCGCAACACACACAAACACATGTATTTTGCTGTTGCTTCGGAATGGCTTGAATGTCAGACAAACTCAAATAAGAAATAAGAGCAGTTAGGGTCGCTGACCCCTGCACACGTAGTATTTATGTGCATAACACCTTCCTCAACAACCTCAAAATTGAAAATTACAGAAAATTTCGGAGTTTCAATACTGACGTAAAAACGCGAATTTGGTACCTCTACCGACATATTTGAACTAGTATTAACCTTCTCTGGACGCTCTTCCATGGAAGAAATACTCTCGAAATTTTCCAACCACTGCCGAGGTGTGGCTCCGCTTAGGAAACAACCATTTGCACACATTTTGGTGTGTATGATATGGGAAGGAAATGAAAAGTGTTAATAAGGACTTTAACTTTAACGAGGAATAGTTGTTGTTACCATGTGCGACAAGATGAATAAGAGAGCACGAAAGAGAAGGTGGGTAAGCAGACGCAGTGATCTGATTACGAAATACTGACTTCCTAGGTAGGGCTAAGTAGCGCTACAACAACAACAACAACAACATGTGATTACGAAGTCAATTAAAAAGCTCGATTGCCAATTTAACGACGCTATTTTATTATTATCGTGAATAATTACGCGAAAATCAGTACAAATTCCGTAAAATCAGTACAAAAGCGTACTGGTTTTTTTTCTAAAAAATCAGTACTTTAGAGCGACATCAGTACGTATGGCAACATATTAGTAATAGCAATCTGATATGCTGAGGGGTGAAATACTGTGTTAACCAAAGTGAGCGAAGCATACTATACACTTTCCCCACAGCACTGAGAATATGGTCGTTCCATGTCAGTATGCTGTTAAACATTATGCCAAGATTTTTCGCTTTATCGACATATTCGATAACGACGTTTTCAAGGTAGATAGTGTCTAACCCATTCGTGTCAAGTTTCTTCCTGTGAATGACGATTCATTTGGACTTTTTGGGGTTTAGACATAAGCCGTTTTTGGATGCCCATGCGCTTGTCTGTGCCAAGTCATAATTCATGTTGCTTATGCATGAACTGCTACGGTCGACAGGACAGCACGTATATAATTGGACGTCATCGGCGTATATGTATGTGGATATTGCAATACTTTAGGACCTTTCGCAATTCATTTATATAAAACACAAATAGTTGAGGGCCCAGAATCCAGCCTTGAGGTACACCTCTTAGGACATTCTGGAAGTCTGAAGTTCTGCTATCAATGAATACTGCTGGAGTTCTGTCGTCAAGGTAAGATATAATGAGGGCGGATGCATGGCTAGAGAAGTTAGAGATTTTCCACCGTCCTACAAAGTAAGGAATCGTCGGCAGAATCAAATACTTTTGAATGGTCAAAGAGGAACTTAATGAAGCTATCAACGATTCGCTCCCGAATATCTTCAATCACATCAAGGAAAGCCGTCATGCAAACACTCTTTGGTCTGCGGCCAGACTGATCGTCCGTTAAAAGTTTATTTTTATGGACATATGTACGAAGCAGTCTGATTTTGCAAGATTCTCTCAAGGAATTTCGATAGGAAAGGTAAGATGGCAATCGGCTTATACTCATTGCTATGCTTTCGAATAGGAATAGGCTTTCCAACAATTGGGAAATATGCAGGTGGTTAGTATCGAGTTCACCAAATGGGTTAGGTAGGGAAGGAAGGATAATTTTTAGAATTTTAGGGCATACACCAGCCAACCCCACGGCGGTAGACTTCACTGCAAGTATGGCTTGTACATACAACGTCACTATCGTCGACATAAATGAGCCCAAGAGGGCTGGCGACAACATTCACCGGACCGCAGTAGCTGTCAGCGTGTATGCTACTAGCAACATTTGACAAACTAGAAATGTATTACTAATTTCGGGTTTTCCGATCCCAATTCGTTGTATCCAAGATTCCTTTAATTAGCCAATTTATCCTACCATTAACCCATGGCTTGTTGTTAGGTCGTGATACTTTATGTTTGATAGGGACGTGGTCATCGAATAAACAAATGAAGTGATCTTGGAAAAACTCGGTCTGCCCATCAACCGATGGTAGCGTATGAATCAAACCCCAGTCAACGGACCCTACAACACCAACATGTTATACATGAGGTTTGAAATTGAAGGACAATAATTTCGTGTTTTAAGAAAACGGATGCTTACACTTGGTGGAAGAAAGAATAAGTCTAGCAACTAGGAACTCGAGTTTGTAAAATGGATTGCGGGTACAAGTCCTAGAGACTCCCCGCTTAGCTTTAGACTGGTCTCCACGACTAAGTTACTGTCGCCCGGGATGATAATATTTTCGTAGTTTAGAAGTAGTAGGTGTAGAAATTCGGTAAATCCGATGAAGTTTACTTGGCAATAGGGTCTATATACACAGCCAACTAGGAGCTTTTGATTGTTCCCGGAGAAGACTTCAACAAACACATATTCGATGGAATCATTTGGGCATGACTTACAACACAATTTACAAGATACACTGCTTTTGACATACAGCGCAACACCACCACCATGAAAAACTCTGTCAGCTCTGAAAAGTTGGTATGTATCCAACTTCACTAGATCATCAGTATGGAAAGATGAAAACCAGGTCTCGGAAATGCATATGACATCGATATCGGAGCCTGCGGTGGTATACCTCAATTCATCAACTTTCTTGTACAGACTTTTCGCGTTTATATGAATTACTTTCAGCCCTTTGGCACGCCCAATAAGTACACTCAACAAAGAGCGTAAGGAGTCTTTGGAACTTGATAGCCTATAGCATTGTGTATCAGTACAAGTGTGATATGTTATCTGTCAAACGTTTGACAGGCACAATAAAATAAAGGTCATTGTTTACATCTGAGGCATTTCAATTTTTCTCCAATTATCAATTTTTCCCAAAAAAAACTGGCAATATTAATTCACTTAGAATTATTGTTAGCTGGTCTCGAGCTTGCAAAAAACTTACAAATTTGTAAACAAAATAGACGGCAAAACCAACAACAAAATACATTGAAACCATAGCACGGTTTTACGTACATATGTAAATATGTACAAGCAACAAGACCAACACACATAATAACATATAGACAGCTTGTCTTAAGAAATTTGTGTATACTGTTGGTAAGAACAAACAAACAAAAAGGGAATTAATTGAAGTGGAGACGATTGCATCGTGACGTCACAGGGCATCATAGCTTGGTTAGAATTTTCTAACAGCGGCTTTGGTGCAGACACTGGTTCATATCCCAGTGTCCGAAAAGGGATCTGATGATGAGCCTGGAAACTCTGAAACATGTAATCCTATCCATCGCTGTTGATTTAACTTTGTAATTTTTCCCAAAAAACTGACAATAAAAATTCAACTATGAATTGTTGTTCACTGGTCTCGAGCTTGCAAAACTTACAAAAGTGTTATATTTAACTTTTGTATTAATTTATTATTACACTTCTTTTTATGTACATATTTAAGTAGTAGTTATTATAAATAATTTTTGTGTTGTAAATACAATTTTTATATAAACTAGTATATCCCGTGTTCGAAATTCGACCACCTTAAATTAGTTTAACTTATTAAATCCTCTGTTCGCATTTTTCTCCAGTACATAATGCCTAGAGGCATAAATATTGGAGACATTTTTATTGCTGAAAATAATTATTTATAGTTGAGTTATTGAGAGTCGCTTTCATAAAAGCTGGTTTACTGTAAAGACGGGTAATTTGACAACTAACCAAGAAAAATCCGTCCATTCAAGCCCAGTAATAATTAATAGGAGATGGCAAAAACGGTACTTAATAATGTGGGGTGCGTCTGTAACCGGCAGTGGGTGGGCGCACCGAGGTCGATCTCGGACGGGAGTAGGGCAGTGTAAATAAAAGAACAAACGAATGTAACGTTATAAATCGGGTTTTATTGATTGAGATTTTTAGAACATGAAGGGTGGAAATTACCTTTTTAAAAATAAAATAGAATGTGACGGCTCGAAAATCGTTGGCTGATGTCGACAGGTTGATGGCTCGATCAAGAAGAAGCCGCCAGTCGCAAAGGACCGTTCGCCGGGAACGAAAGCTGCGCACCCCCACAGTGACACCGACGTGTATGTGCAAAGTGCTGAGAAACTGCACACACACCTGCCCGCGCGCGTGAAAGTGTGTGTGGCAATAACCGCTGCTGGAAGGCGTACGGACCATACATTAGGGTGGTCCGAAACTTAGCGATATTTAGGCATCGGGCCTAAACATGCCGGCCCCCTTGCGATCCGCAACATCTTAAGACTCCGCCAATGATTTTCGACCGCCATGCATGCGTAAACAACTTAAACTACATTGAAATATGAGCTATGAGCGCCTGCAATTTCATTGAACGGTGCGTGCTCTGGTCGGCCGCCTTTCCGCCTGGTGTACCTAGAGCTAAACCTTGGGATGAGAAGAAGCTTATAATGCCATTTTTTATTACTTAATATGATATTTAATATAATATTTAAGTATCTAACTTGTATACTGTGTGTCTCATGTAGCGTTACAATGTGCAAGTCTAGGCCTTAGTTGTGCCCGAGAGCACCCAACCGAATATGGTGCTCTGGGCCACCAAGGGGCCAAAAGTGCTGGGAAGGACTCCGGGCATCATGATATCCGCGTAGACGGAGGTACCGAGGATGAGGCGAATTGGTGCCGACGCGTAGAATTTTGGGTCAGCCAGCCGAATGTGGGCATATGGCACCGCAATGGTTGAGTCGACGCTGGTGCTGGGTGCCACCCGGTAGAAATTAGGTGCCATGGTGGCATGCGTCGATATCGTTTTTGTCTGCCCATGCTTCCCTCGGATGCGGAGCAGGCATCCCTTTCGTCCGTTGACGTTGCTGACGGGTAATTGCAACTCCGCGACGAGGTTTTCGGCGATGATGGTGGTAGGCGAGCAGGCGTCAATCAGGGCGCGTACGGAGTGCAGGCGGCCTCCGGTTTCCACGATGACCATCGCTGTAGGGGTGATCGCTACCATAGGGTTGAACGCCAGAATGTGGTTCGATTGGTGAGGCAAGAATCCCGTCCTAAATGCCATTGCCGTTTGCGCTCGCGGCATCAGTTGGCGGTTAGATTCGCTGCTTACGCATTGTCGTAGGTGGCGGTGTGGCAGGCGAAGAGGCCTTGTCTCCGCTCTGCCTTCCTCTGTCCTGGATCGTTGTGGTCGGCGTTGCAGTCGAAGAGGCCTGGTCTCCGATCTGCGTTCGTCCCTGTGTCGCTGTTGTCGGTTGTCGATGGTTCGTTGCAGTCGGTTTCGTTCATGTTGCAGTAGGGGTCGAAACGTCTGTTTGTCTGCGCGTCGGGTCGTGGCCGGGCGGAGAGGCTGTGTCTCCGCTCCAGAGTCCTGGTCCATTGAGTCGGCCATGGCTGGACGAAGAGACCTAGTCTCCGTTCCAGCGTCTGAGGCATACAGCGAAATCGCGTCTTCGGGGTGGCCTTGGAGCTCCTCTTCTTCCTGCACCTGCTGGCTCCACGGCTTACTGCGGGCTTCACGGAGCAGCTGTTCCTCCTCGTCGACTTCCCTCATATGAAGCGTTGTGTGGTGTTTTTCGCCGCAGCGTCGGCATCGTCCGGCGCTGGTACACGCTGCCGTTTGGTGACTCATGGCCAGGCAGTTGCCGCAGAAGCGCCCTCGCAAAGCTTCATATAGCCGTTGTTCGGGAGTTTTGCTCCGATAGACCGGGCATAACCGGATTGGGTGTTGCTTGGAGCATAACCGGCACTCGATGGTGTAGCGCGCAGCGTTTGAGGCTGCAGTCCGTTGGCTGGCTGCGAAACGACGCATGTTTACCTACAGTACGGAACATTTGTTGAATATGGTGAAAAGTGTTGGCCGTTGGGCGAGATGGAGATCGTAGTGTTTTGGTTGGGTGAATTTGCGTTTTGTATGGCGTTGGCAAAGAAGCATTTTTATGTCGCGGTTAAGGAATTTGGACTTTGAGGGCATTAATTAGTTTCTAGATGGCGCCAAACTCCGTGCGAAAACGATGAGTGAACCCACCAAAGTTTGGTTAAATTTATTTAATATCCTCCCCTCCCATCAAAAAATGGAGACTTTTTTAGTCAAACATGGTGAAGGTGGTGAGAATAATTGGTTTGTGTCCAGACTACTTAACGACTCTGTTCACTTAACACGTGCTGGTTGCGGCTTTGAATGGTGTTAGATTTGTCAAACCGAGGAGACACGAGATTGCATGGGAGCCCATTGGTTTGGATAGGAACATCAAAACGTATATTGCTGCCACGAAAGTGCGACAAGCAGCTTTATATTTGTAAATTGTACATAAACTCTATTTATGCTGTTTTATATTTTTAAATTTGTACTTATATATTTTATGAAATTGATATAAATAATCTTTTCACTCGTACATTAATATGCATTGAATAGTGTAAAGTTGACATTGTTAAAGTTAAAAAATACCAGTTGCTTATGTGAAAATATAACAAATTCAGTGTGTGGTATACTAATGGGGTAGAGATTCAATTGTTTAGACATTTTTCTTGGCTAGACGTTCAGCAAAGTTTTCATCACGCGTATTCAGGTAGTCTACACTCTCGGTAATAAATTCGATTAACTTGCGTGAGAACGCCGATTCCTTATTTATGTGCAGCCACAGATCTGGTATACGTATATAGTATTTCAAGAATGACAGTATATTTGACAGAATCTGGTGTTTGATTTGGATTTGTGATGTAAATATTTTAGGTATTTCCATAAGGTAGAAGGTTAGAGAACGGTTTCGATAAATTGTCGAAAACTATAGCCACCTGCTTCCCGACGCCCACACCTCTCCCACGTATGACCTCTGCCTCGAGCTTCGGTTAGGCCACGTCCCCAATGGGAGACTCTGTATGAGCCCAGGGAGGTGTAGTTATAAGAAGTGCTAGTTTTAAGAATATTAAACCTCCTAGGGAGACTCAGGATGAGCCCAGGGAGTGTTAGTTTATAAGAAGTGTCAATGGTACGAATATTAAACCTCCTAGGGAGACTGAGGATGAGCCCAGGGAGTGTTCGTTTATACGAAGTGTTAGTACTAAGAATATAAAACCTCCTAGGGAGACTCAGGATGAGCCCGGGGAGGTGTAGTTATAAGAAGTGCTAGTTTTAAGCATATAAACCTCCTAGGGAGACTCAGGATGAGCCCAGGGAGTGATAGTTTGTAAGGTGTTTTAATTTCGAAGCTCGAGGAATGGTCATGCTGTCAGAGATGGGGGGTGCGGGGGTTATCTAATAGGAAATGGTCGCATTGTTAGAGGAGGGGGTTAGGATGTGGTTGCTGCTTTAATACCGTCGGTTCCTTCTGCGGGTAGTAGAATAAGTTTTGCCAACGGTCTTCTCACCTGCCCTTTTTCGGTCCTAAGGTCAACGACACGTACTCGGTCATCTTCGCCGGGGTGGACGTTGACTACTCTTCCCATCCTCCATTCATTTGGTGCTAAATTGTCTTCCTTGAGGATGACCAGATCTCCGACCTTTATATTTTGTTTGGAATGCTTCCACTTTACTCTTTTCTGCAGCTCGGAAAGATATTCCACCTTCCAGCGATGGCAGAAGGTGTGATGCAGAGCCTTAAGTTTCTGCCACCGGTTGACTATTGAGGCTGGATTCTCCCCCACTTCAGGTTCTGGTGGAGCCATAAGATGGCCTCCGGTGAGGAAATGACCTGGCGTGAGTGGCTCCAGGTCAGTGGGCTCGTTAGAGGACGGGCTGAGTGGTCGTGAATTTAGGCACGCCTCAATCCTGCACAGAAGGGTATGGAACTCTTCAAACGTAAATTTGTGGGGCAATGCTACCTTTTTAAAATGGCTCTTGAAGCTTTTGACCCCAGCTTCCCACAGTCCGCCCATGTGTGGGGCGCCGGCGGGAATGAAATGCCACGTGACTGCTTGGTGGCTATACTTTGAGACCGTTGTGTCTCGGGCTTTGGCGAGAAAGGCTTTGAATTCCGACCGTAAAGTTCGGGAAGCTCCGACAAAGTTCGTGCCATTGTCGGAGTAAATATTTTGGGGGCATCCTCTTCTAGCGACGAATCGTGAGAAAGCGGCCAAAAAGGATGGCGTGGTCAAATCGCTTGTCGCTTCAAGATGGATCGCTTTTGTGCTTTTGAAATTCGGCAACCCCTGCCACTATAGTTCTTGATCTCGAAAGGTCCTGCAAAATCAACTCCTGTGTTCGTGAACGCACGGCTAAAGGTAGTGCGTTCGCTGGGGAGGTTGCCCATAAGTTGGGTCTGTGCCCGTTTCCGATAGATGGTGCACACTTTGCAGTTATGTATGATGGCTCTTATCATGTTTTTTACGTTTGGGATCCAATATTGGGTGCGGATAAGACGCAGGATAAGCTGATTTTCCCCGTGAAGTGTTATCGTATGAATCAAGAGAAATAAAAGGCGCGATAATCTGCAGTTATAAGGGAGGATAATGGGATGTCTTTCATTGTATGCTAAGTCCTGAGAGGCCCCCAGACGTCCCCCTGCTCTAGTAAGGTCATCTCGGTCTATAAAGGGGTTCAATGAAAGTATTTCGCTCTTCCCATCAATGGGTTTCCCATCTCCTAGCTGTCGACGTTCTTCGCCATAAAGCTGATTTTGGCATACCTTTACCAACCGTTTAGTCGTTTCCGTAATTTCCTCGGGTGAGATGGTCAACGACTTAGATTGGAATACATCTTTGTGTGTCGGGTGTGTTCTTCGGTAGAACCGAATGACGTAGGATAGCACTCTTAAAGCCCTTGGTAGATCTGAGAATCGGTCGAGAACATTCATTTGCAAAATGTTAGTTGCATACGACTGGGCTCTCTTTTCCTCTACTGCCGTTTGATAATCCGTTTCTTGTATTGGCCATAGGGTGTTGTCTTCTTGCAACCAAGAAGGCCCCTGCCACCACAAGGAATTTTCCACCAATTCAGCAGCAGTTAATCCTCTGCTGCCTAGATCTGCTGGATTCGATTCCGAATTCACGTGCCGCCAATCCTTGTTTCCAACCGTGTCGATAATCTTGGTGATTCGGTGTACCACGAACAGGGTTGCTTCCTTATCCATGCGAGCACAATGGTTGAATCCGTCCATAGCTGGTGTTTGACGCGTCCTAACCTGATACTTCGATGAATTGATTCCATCATTTCGGCCAGCAGTACTGCTCCGCAGAGCTCCAAACGGGGTAGGGATAGGGTTTTTACTGGAGCAACTCGCGTTTTAGCAAGTAGAAGGTTGACGTTGACCTGGTCTGCACCTTTTACGCGCATATAGACCGCTGCGGCATATGCCTTCTCTGAAACGTCACAAAACCCATGGAGTTCGATGTCATCTTCTGGTGAATAGTAGACCCAACGGGGTATCCTGATGTTGTCGATTTCATGATAGTGCAGGGTGAAGGTCTTTCCATCGTTCCAACGTGTTGCGCGACACTGGTTCATTCCAGTCTGTACCTTCTAGCCAGATACTCTGCATAAGTATCTTCGCCACTACGACCAATGGTGCCAGCCATCCCAGAGGGTCAAAAAGTTTGGCGATGGCGGATAGTATCGCCCTTTTTGTTATGCCTTCCCTAGTTTCCAGCGTCCCTGCTTTGAAATAAAACAGGTCCGAGTGGGCATTCCAGCGAATTCCCAACGCTTTGACTGTGCTGGTGTCTTCAAAAGCCAGAAAATCCTCGCTGAGCAGATCCTTTTTGGGGATGTCTTTGAGAATCTCCTCCGTATTCGCTGTCCATTTTCGAAGTGGAAATCCCGCTGAGTGTAGAACCTGGCGAATTTCATCCCTCGCGTTCATGGTTGACTGAATAGTGTGCCTCCAGATAGTACGTCATCTACATACATGCATTCCCGGAGTATGGTAGCTGCTGTTGGGTGGGTACTCTCCACGTCATCCGCCAATTGCAGAAGAGTCCTGATCGCGAGATATGGGGCACAATTCACTCCGAACGTGACGGTTTTTAGCTCGAACAGGCTAATGGGTTCGTTGGGAGATGTGCGGTAAACAATTCGCTGATATTTGGTATGATTGTCATTCATCCAAATTTGCCTATACATCTTCTCTATATCGCTATTAAATACGTATCGGCATAACCGCCACCGTAAAATCAATATGGGCACGTCTGATTGGAGTACAGGGCCGGGGTGGAGGATGTCATTCAGACTGACGCCATTGGCAGTAGGGCTGGAGGCATTGAAGACGACCCGCACCTTAGTTGTGGTGCTTTCGGCCTTTATTACGGCGTGGTGGGGAAGAAAATTGTTTTCAGACTCGTCTGCTGATACGTTACTTTTAATTTTCTGCATGTGTCCGAGTGTTTCATATTCGGATAGTACCCTGGTATATTCTCGTCCTAGCTCTGGACTTTTTGTTAATCATGTCTCATTTCGAAAGAACTGAGAGCACGCGCGTTTAAGGGACCCTCCTAGTTTCAGGTTTTCAGGGTAATCTTCTCTAAACGGTAGTGCTACTACATATCTGCCGTCCTGCGCTCTTGTTGTCGTTTCCCTGTATAATTTTTCACAGAATTGTTCGTCTTCCGTTAGCTGTTTGTTCTTGGGCAGGTTTTCCACCTCCCAGAAGGCAGTTAGTTGCTTGTCCAAAGCAACTTCGCTGTAGAATGAAACGAGGTTGCTGGGTGGATTTTGTGTTTGGGTACGACCAGTCAGTATCCAACCGAACACTGTTTCCTGGGCCAGAAGTGTGTTGAGCACATTCTTTCGCAGGCCGCTAAGTATTATTTGGGGATATATGTCTCCGCCAATTATTAGGTCTACGTCTTCGTTGGCGTAAACCCTCTTGTCTGCAAGTATCAGATCTGGAAAGGCCTGCATAGCCATTGAGCTGATATGGCAGGACGGTAACTTTCCAGTTAGTTTTGACAGAATCAGCACCGTCGTCGTCAGGCGGAAGCAGGCATCAACAGGTGAACGTAGTTCAATATCTGATGCCTCCTTGACTTGAGCGGTCACGGCGTCTGTGATGCCTGATACTTGAGCATGCAATTTTCTCGCTGGTACATTGATTCTGCGTTTAAGTCTTTCAGTCATAAAGGAGCATTCAGACCCAGAGTCAATTAGTGCCCGCGCAGAGAAATTTTCACCATTGTGGTGTATGTATATATGGGCGGTCCCCAGTAACACGCCTGTGTCTGTGTTGACGTGACACGATGTATAATTGTTATTCCCTGTCGAACCGGTGCTCCGCGCCTCCCGTCTGGCAAGTGCCTGCGTGGATGTAGAAGGAGACTCGTCCGAAGGGTCTTTGAATGGGTTATGCCTGGGTTTGGGTTGGGTCTGCGACTGCGTATCCGCATGCAGGAGAGTATGGTGGCGAGAGTGGCACGTATTGCAGTTGTACGAACTGGTGCACTTCGTCACTGTGTGTCCTGGGGATAAGCAGTTGAGGCAGCCATTTATCGACTTAATAAATTTGATTCTATCCCCGGGGATAGATCGGAGAAGCGGGGACAGTTGCGTAATCTGCGCTCGTTGGATCTACACATGTTACAGAGGGCTCTTGGTTGCCGAGACACCTTTGTTTGAAAGGCGCCCAGTCTTTTTGCAGGGTTTTCTGTTGTCAGCCGTGTCGCGACTGGCTTTTGGGTTTTCGACGTCGCGTCGTTCTACGAAGCCTGACACTGTTTCCAATGTCTGAAAACGATTGGACAAGAATTTGTCCATATCCTCCCACTTCGAAATGTCCATTTTGTGGTCGATACTTTGTTCCCATAGGGCCAAAGTACTTTCTGGAAGCTTCGTCGAGCACAGATACGTGAGAATTGCGTCCCAGTTTGAGGTGTCAATTCAGTGACTTCTCAGGGATGACAGGCAGTTGTTGATGTCACTCTGTAGCTTTTTGATAGAGCTGCCACACTCATTGTCCACCTTTCTCAAATTGAATAATATTTGCAACTGTGTATTAACCAAGATACGCTTATTCTCGTATCTTCCACACTGGTTTTTCCAGGCCATATCGAAGCCTTCGTTGGTGAGTGGGCATTTCTTTACTATGTCCCTTGCCTCCCCCTCAGTTTTGTTGTTCAGGTGGAACAACTTCTCCACCGGAGTCAGGCGCTAATTCAGAATGTATATGGCCATGAACATGTCCCGGAATGTTGGCCAGGATAAGTAGTCGCCTTTGAAAACTTCTGTATCACATGGAGGGAGGCGGATACTGTGCTCAAGCGCGGTCTCGTCGGACTCACGCTTTTCCGGTTTTTTAAACCTTTCTTCCTCAGTAGCAATTGTGGACAAGCATCGCATGTATGCTGAAAAACACGTCCTATGCTTCTTTTTTATAGCCAAGACGCTATCAGAAGATAAACTTTCAGAGCCCATCTGTGATTCGTACGCGGCTTTGGCCTTTTTCCACAGGGACCTTAATTCCTCTTGAAGTATGGCAAGGGTATGTTTGGTATGTTGTTCTGGCGGAATGTTGTTGTATTCGGCCTCGTACTCTGAAATTGCCTCAGCGGCACGTATGTACGATTCCATTGCTACCTAATTTATTTCGCAATTAAAATAAAAATGACAAAAGACCCAAACCAAAAAAATCTCCAATTTCCGCGTGAAATTATTTCGTGTGAAATTAAAATAGGGTAACCCAACCAAAATCTCAAATTTCCGCAAGGGTATGTTTAGTGACCGCGCGGTGTGAAATCGTCTGAAAAGTGTATATTTAATAAAAAAGTGCAAGCTCAAATCACAAATCACGATCGCGTGTTTTAATGAAATATATAATTTTATGAGAAAGGCCCCAAGTGAAACTTAATTATTTGCCAGTGCGTGACTTTAAAAGTTGTGAAAGTGAGGTTATGTTCTCCTTATGTGCGGTATGCGATTTGTATGGGCAATTCGCACTCACAAGGGCACGTAAATAGTTTTAAAGTTAAAACGGAGTTGGGTTCGCTTTGCACTCTTTATTTTATTTAAAAAAATTACACTTTTCACGATTTTCTTTATTATTGCGAGCGGTCACTACACGTTATTACAATTCATAAAAAAAACGGCCGGGGTGCGTCTGTAACCGGCAGTGGGTGGGCGCACCGAGGTCGATCTCGGACGGGAGTAGGGCAGGGAAAATAAAAGAACAAACGAATGTAACGTTATAAATCGGGTTTTATTGATTGTGATTTTTAGAACATGAAGGGTGGAAATTACCTTTTTAAAAATAAAATAGAATGTGACGGCTCGAAAATCGTTGGCTGATGTCGACAGGTTGATGGCTCGATCAAGAAGAAGCCGCCAGTCGCAAAGGACCGTTCGCCGGGAACGAAAGCTGCGCACCCCCACAGTGACACCGACGTGTATGTGCAAAGTGCTGACAAACTGCACACACACCTGCCCGCGCGCGTGAAAGAGTGTGTGGCAATAACCGCTGCTGGAAGGCGTACGGACCATACATTAGGGTGGTCCGAAACTTAGCGATATTTATGCATCGGGCCTAAACATAATGTTTGAAAGTCCACCATCAGACCCACCACTCCTTTCATATTACGTCAATATTTCAATAAACAAAATTAAATTTAATGGACATACATATACCAACAACATAGTTAGACTTATAATATATAATAGTATATCCCGTGGTCGAAATTCGACCACCTTAAATTAGTTTAACTTATTAAATCCTCTGTTCGCATTTTTCTCCAGTACCTAATGCCTAGAGGCATAAATATTGGAGACATTTTTATTGCTGAAAATAATTATTTATAGTTGAGTTATTGAGAGTCGCTTTCATAAAAGCTGGTTTACTGTAAAGACGGGTAATTTTACAACTAACCAAGAAAAATCCGTCCATTCAAGCCCAGTAATAATTAATAGGAGATGGCAAAAACGGTACTTAATAATGTTTGAAAGTCCACCATCAGACCCACCACTCCTTTCATATTACGTCAATATTTCAATAAACAAAATTAAATTTAATGGACATACATATACCAACAACATAGTTAGACTTATAATATATAATAGTATATCCCGTGGTCGAAATTCGACCACCTTAAATTAGTTTAACTTATTAAATCCTCTGTTCGCATTTTTCTCCAGTACCTTATGCCTAGAGGCATAAATATTGGAGACATTTTTATTGCTGAAAATAATTATTTATAGTTGAGTTATTGAGAGTCGCTTTCATAAAAGCTGGTTAACTGTAAAGACGGGTAATTTGACAACTAACCAAGAAAAATCCGTCCGTTCAAGCCCAGTAATAATTAATAGGAGATGGCAAAAACGGTACTTAATAATGTTTGAAAGTCCACCATCAGACCCACCACTCCTTTCATATTACGTCAATATTTCAATAAACAAAATTAAATTTAATGGACATACATATACCAACAACGTAGTTATAGCTGTATTCTGTAAGTCTGTCTCATCTCAAGTCACTAAATTTGAGATTTTTCATTAGAGACAATTTTTGTGACTTTCGATGATTTCGGTATTCTGTAAGAGAAAATCACAAAAATTTCACCATTGATATGTGGTGGAAACAGATATGCATAAATCTTAAGTACAGCATTTGGCAGCGCCCATATAAATATTGCAAAAGCGCAGGAAGTAAGTGTCTCGGGGTATAATGTGTGGGACGCAGGTTGGAACCCGGGATCGAGGATAGTTTTTTTTATTATTTTTTTCTGTTTTTTTTTGTTAATTAATTATTATTTTTTAAAACATTTATAAATGATTTCATACTCAATTTTTTTTTTTTTTATTAATTTAATTTTTATCCCTACATTTTCTTGTTTGGGACCTGCCTAAAACCAGCTGACAAATTAGTGACTACTTTTTTGAGACCTGAGATGTGAGACAGCTTACTGAATACCGAATTGTCTCAAAACTGAAATTGACCACAAAATGTCTCTATTAGTGACTAGAGACAGCTTACAGAATTCGCCTATTAGACTTATAATATATACTAGTATATCCCGTGGTCGAAATTCGACCACCTTAAATTAGTTTAACTTATTAAATCCTCTGTTCGGATTTTTCTCCAGTACCTAATGCCTAGAGGCATAAATATTGGAGACATTTTTATTGCTGAAAATAATTATTTATAGTTGAGTTATTGAGAGTCGCTTTCATAAAAGCTGGTTTACTGTAAAGACGGGTAATTTGACAACTAACCAAGAAAAATCCGTCCATTAAAGACCAGTAATCATTAATAGGAGATGGCAAAAACGGTACTTAGTAATGTTTGAAAGTCCACCATCAGACCCACCACTCCTTTCATATTTCGTCAATATTTCAATAAACAAAATTAAATTTCATTGACATATACCAACAACATAGTTAGACTTATAATATATATAATGGTCACATAGAATGATGCCATATCGAACAAAATTGGCCATATGGATTGAAACGAATGAAAGTTCATTTTGAGATTCCGTTAACTTCTTAAAATTAGCCGGTTTCCAAATTGTGTTTTTTTTTTTTTTGGTATACAGACAGTTTTCTCAATTTTTCTTTTAGTTGTAGATTTTTTGAAGTCCGTATAGCGGGAGAATATTACAACTTAGACATATGATGGTTTTCTGTTTTTTTTCGTCAAATTCAACTCGGAAATATTGAAAACACATAACCTAACTGGCCCAATTTAGCCTAAAGATGTAAGGATGTCGACTCTTTTACAAATGAAAATTTTTAGGAAGAAAATAGTTGATGTCTTTAGGAAAATTAACGCAATTTCAAACTATTTCGTGAATATAAAATTGAAGAACTACAAACTGCGTTTTTAATTTTTGTATATTAAATATGATATATTTCTTAAAAAATATATATTGATAAATTGAAATAATTTTTTAGCTTTTTTGATGTCTTTAGGAAAATTAACGCAATTTCAAACTATTTCGTGAATATAAAATTGAAGAACTACAAACTGCGTTTTTACTTTTTGTATATTAAATATGATATATTTCTTAAAATATATATATTGATAATTGAAATAATTTTTTAGCTTTTTTTTTCAAAAAAATTGGTTTTTTCACTCGAAGATGGATGTCATAAACAGAAAAATATTGAAATATTGGGTTATATGTCAACTCTTTTACAAATAAAAATTTTTAGGAAGAAAATAGTTCCTGTCTTTAGGAAAATTAACGCGATTTTTAATTATTTCGTAAATATAAAATTCAAGAAGCTACAAACTGCGTTTTTACTTTTTCCAAATTAAATATGATAGATTTCTTAAAAAATATAAATTTATAAATATTGATAAATTGGAATAATTTTTTATATTTTTTCTAAAAATTTGGGATTTTCACTCCAAGATAGATGTCATTAACATAATAAACAGAAAAATATTGGATTACAAATATAATAAATTTAAAAAAAAAAATATAATAAAAAGTTTTCGTATATTTTAAGGCAAATTCAATTAGTAAAAAAAAAAAAAAAACTTAACCTGCCCTGAACACGTCCTTGAACCTACGAACGCACGCGTCATAGCCGGCACGCTCACCACCTCCGCCACTGCTGTATGTACAACAAAAAAGTCAGATACTGTAGTTAACAGCTTTGGGTTTTGGTGAAAACTTTGATGAATTATTACAAATTAATGAAGCATTTTTTGTTAAATATAATATGCCTATGCAAAGCTCCTGACCCATGAAAACATATCAAAATATATAATAATTGGAGTTATGCATTGTTTTATGAGATACACTCTGGCAATTGATTGTATGGAAAAAATGTTAGCCTATTAATATATAGATAATGGTCACATAGAATGATGCCATATCGAACAAAATTGGCCATATGGATTGAAACGAATGAAAGTTCATTTTGAGATTCCGTTAACTTCTTAAAATTAGGCGGTTTCCAAATTGTGTTTTTTTTTTTTTGGTATACAGACAGTTTTCTCAATTTTTCTTTTAGTTGTAGATTTTTTGAAGTCCGTATAGCGGAGAATATTACAACTTAGACATATGATGGTTTTCTGTTTTTTTTCGTCAAATTCAACTCGGAAATATTGAAAACACATAACCTAACTGGCCCAATTTAGCCTAAAGATGTAAGGATTCCGGTTATATGTCGACTCTTTTACAAATGAAAATTTTTAGGAAGAAAATAGTTGATGTCTTTAGGAAAATTAACGCAATTTCAAACTATTTCGTGAATATAAAATTGAAGAACTACAAACTGCGTTTTTACTTTTTGTATATTAAATATGATATATTTCTTAAAAAATATATATTGATAAATTGAAATAATTTTTTAGCTTTTTTGATGTCTTTAGGAAAATTAACGCAATTTCAAACTATTTCGTGAATATAAAATTGAAGAACTACAAACTGCGTTTTTACTTTTTGTATATTAAATATGATATATTTCTTAAAAAATATATATTGATAAATTGAAATAATTTTTTAGCTTTTTTTTCAAAAAAGTTGGTTTTTTCATTCGAAGATGGATGTCATAAACAGAAAAATATTGAAATATTGGGTTATATGTCGACTCTTTTACAAATAAAAATTTTTAGGAAGAAAATAGTTGATGTCTTTAGGAAAATTAACGCGATTTTTAATTATTTCGTAAATATAAAATTCAAGAAGCTACAAACTGCGTTTTTACTTTTTCCAAATTAAATATGATAGATTTCTTAAAAAATATAAATTTATAAATATTGATAAATTGGAATAATTTTTTATATTTTTTCTAAAAATTTGGGATTTTCACTCCAAGATAGATGTCATAAACATAATAAACAGAAAAATATTGGATTACAAATATAATAAATTTAAAAAAAAAAAATATAATAAAAAGTTTTCGTATATTTTAAGGCAAATTCAATTTAGTAAAAAAAAAAAAAACTTAACCTGCCCTGTAGTGCGATTCTGTAACTTTTAACACCTCCCCGAGTGTTAAGCTTGTCGCCGAATTTTGGCGTTTGTTCTTAACGAAACTGCGATTCTGTAACTTTCCTTAACACTTTTTAGTGTTGGCTGTTTTATGTATGTATATCTGTTAAAATTGAGGTGAAAACTGCACTCATCTTAAGTACAGCATTTGACAGCGCCGACGTTCATGTCGCAGTAGCGCAGGTGATAAGCGTTCGGACTACAACGTGCGCGTCGCGAGTTCGGTTTCATGTTCGGAGAACTTATTTTCTATAACTTTTAACACCACAAAATTTTTTCGCGGTAACTAAGGTGTTAGCTAACACTTTTCGGTGTTAAGGGAAGTTAACGCTAACACTTGGCGTTAAAAAGTTACAGAATCGCAAAAAGTGTTAAAAATGGTGTTAAGCGAAGTTAACGCTAACACTTGGCGTTAAAAAAGTTACAGAATCGCGCTACTGAACACGTCCTTGAACCTACGAACGCACGCGTCATAGCCGGCACGCTCACCACCTCCGCCACTGCTGTATGTACAACAAAAAAGTCAGATACTGTAGTTAACAGCTTTGGGTTTTGGTGAAAACTTTGATGAATTATTACAAATTAATGAAGCATTTTTTGTTAAATATAATATGCCTATGCAAAGCTCCTGACCCATGAAAACATATCAAAATATATAATAATTGGAGTTATGCATTGTTTTATGAGATACACTCTGGCAATTGATTGTATGGAAAAAATGTTAGCCTATTAATATATAGATAATGGTCACATAGAATGATGCCATATCGAACAAAATTGGCCATATGGATTGAAACGAATGAAAGTTCATTTTGAGATTCCGTTAACTTCTTAAAATTAGCCGGTTTCCAAATTGTGTTTTTTTTTTTTTTGGTATACAGACAGTTTTCTCAATTTTTCTTTTAGTTGTAGATTTTTTGAAGTCCGTATAGCGGGAGAATATTACAACTTAGACATATGATGGTTTTCTGTTTTTTTTCGTCAAATTCAACTCGGAAATATTGAAAACACATAACCTAACTGGCCCAATTTAGCCTAAAGATGTAAGGATTCAGGTTATATGTCGACTCTTTTACAAATGAAAATTTTTAGGAAGAAAATAGTTGATGTCTTTAGGAAAATTAACGCAATTTCAAACTATTTCGTGAATATAAAATTGAAGAACTACAAACTGCGTTTTTAATTTTTGTATATTAAATATGATATATTTCTTAAAAAATATATATTGATAAATTGAAATAATTTTTTAGCTTTTTTGATGTCTTTAGGAAAATTAACGCAATTTCAAACTATTTCGTGAATATAAAATTGAAGAACTACAAACTGCGTTTTTACTTTTTGTATATTAAATATGATATATTTCTTAAAATATATATATTGATAAATTGAAATAATTTTTTAGCTTTTTTTTTCAAAAAAATTGGTTTTTTCACTCGAAGATGGATGTCATAAACAGAAAAATATTGAAATATTGGGTTATATGTCAACTCTTTTACAAATAAAAATTTTTAGGAAGAAAATAGTTGCTGTCTTCAGGAAAATTAACGCGATTTTTAATTATTTCGTAAATATAAAATTCAAGAAGCTACAAACTGCGTTTTTACTTTTTCCAAATTAAATATGATAGTTTTCTTAAAAAATATAAATTTATAAATATTGATAAATTGGAATAATTTTTTATATTTTTTCTAAAAATTTGGGATTTTCACTCCAAGATAGATGTCATTAACATAATAAACAGAAAAATATTGGATTACAAATATAATAAATTTAAAAAAAAAAATATAATAAAAAGTTTTCGTATATTTTAAGGCAAATTCAATTAGTAAAAAAAAAAAAAAACTTAACCTGCCCTGAACACGTCCTTGAACCTACGAACGCACGCGTCATAGCCGGCACGCTCACCACCTCCGCCACTGCTGTATGTACAACAAAAAAGTCAGATACTGTAGTTAACAGCTTTGGGTTTTGGTGAAAACTTTGATGAATTATTACGAATTAATGAAGCATTTTTTGTTAAATATAATATGCCTATGCAAAGCTCCTGACCCATGAAAACATATCAAAATATATAATAATTGGAGTTATGCATTGTTTTATGAGATACACTCTGGCAATTGATTGTATGGAAAAAATGTTAGCCTATTAATATATAGATAATGGTCACATAGAATGATGGATTGAAACGAATGAAAGTTCATTTTGAGATTCCGTTAACTTCTTAAAATTAGGCGGTTTCCAAATTGTGTTTTTTTTTTTTTTGGTATATAGACAGTTTTCTCAATTTTTCTTTTAGTTGTAGATTTTTTGAAGTCCGTATAGCGGAGAATATTACAACTTAGACATATGATGGTTTTCTGTTTTTTTCGTCAAATTCAACTCGGAAATATTGAAAACACATAACCTAACTGGCCCAATTTAGCCTAAAGATGTAAGGATTCCGGTTATATGTCGACTCTTTTACAAATGAAAATTTTTAGGAAGAAAATAGTTGATGTCTTTAGGAAAATTAACGCAATTTCAAACTATTTCGTGAATATAAAATTGAAGAACTACAAACTGCGTTTTTACTTTTTGTATATTAAATATGATATATTTCTTAAAAAATATATATTGATAAATTGAAATAATTTTTTAGCTTTTTTGATGTCTTTAGGAAAATTAACGCAATTTCAAACTATTTCGTGAATATAAAATTGAAGAACTACAAACTGCGTTTTTACTTTTTGTATATTAAATATGATATATTTCTTAAAAAATATATATTGATAAACTGAAATAATTTTTTAGCTTTTTTTTCAAAAAAGTTGGTTTTTTCATTCGAAGATGGATGTCATAAACAGAAAAATATTGAAATATTGGGTTATATGTTGACTCTTTTACAAATAAAAATTTTTAGGAAGAAAATAGTTGATGTCTTTAGGAAAATTAACGCGATTTTTAATTATTTCGTAAATATAAAATTCAAGAAGCTACAAACTGCGTTTTTACTTTTTCCAAATTAAATATGATAGATTTCTTAAAAAATATAAATTTATAAATATTGATAAATTGGAATAATTTTTTATATTTTTTCTAAAAATTTGGGATTTTCACTCCAAGATAGATGTCATAAACATAATAAACAGAAAAATATTGGATTACAAATATAATAAATTTAAAAAAAAAAAATATAATAAAAAGTTTTCGTATATTTTAAGGCAAATTCAATTTAGTAAAAAAAAAAAAAAACTTAACCTGCCCTGAACACGTCCTTGAACCTACGAACGCACGCGTCATAGCCGGCACGCTCACCACCTCCGCCACTGCTGTATGTACAACAAAAAAGTCAGATACTGTAGTTAACAGCTTTGGGTTTTGGTGAAAACTTTGATGAATTATTACGAATTAATGAAGCATTTTTTGTTAAATATAATATGCCTATGCAAAGCTCCTGACCCATGAAAACATATCAAAATATATAATAATTGGAGTTATGCATTGTTTTATGAGATACACTCTGGCAATTGATTGCATGGAAAAAATGTTAGCCTATTAATATATAGATAATGGTCACATAGAATGATGGATTGAAACGAATGAAAGTTCATTTTGAGATTCCGTTAACTTCTTAAAATTAGGCGGTTTCCAAATTGTGTTTTTTTTTTTTTTGGTATACAGACAGTTTTCTCAATTTTTCTTTTAGTTGTAGATTTTTTGAAGTCCGTATAGCGGAGAATATTACAACTTAGACATATGATGGTTTTCTGTTTTTTTTCGTCAAATTCAACTCGGAAATATTGAAAACACATAACCTAACTGGCCCAATTTAGCCTAAAGATGTAAGGATTCCGGTTATATGTCGACTCTTTTACAAATGAAAATTTTTAGGAAGAAAATAGTTGATGTCTTTAGGAAAATTAACGCAATTTCAAACTATTTCGTGAATATAAAATTGAAGAACTACAAACTGCGTTTTTACTTTTTGTATATTAAATATGATATATTTCTTAAAAAATATATATTGATAAATTGAAATAATTTTTTAGCTTTTTTGATGTCTTTAGGAAAATTAACGCAATTTCAAACTATTTCGTGAATATAAAATTGAAGAACTACAAACTGCGTTTTTACTTTTTGTATATTAAATATGATATATTTCTTAAAAAATATATATTGATAAACTGAAATAATTTTTTAGCTTTTTTTTTCAAAAAAATTGGTTTTTTCACTCGAAGATGGATGTCATAAACAGAAAAATATTGAAATATTGGGTTATATGTCAACTCTTTTACAAATAAAAATTTTTAGGAAGAAAATAGTTGCTGTCTTTAGGAAAATTAACGCGATTTTTAATTATTTCGTAAATATAAAATTCAAGAAGCTACAAACTGCGTTTTTACTTTTTCCAAATTAAATATGATAGATTTCTTAAAAAATATAAATTTATAAATATTGATAAATTGGAATAATTTTTTATATTTTTTCTAAAAATTTGGGATTTTCACTCCAAGATAGATGTCATTAACATAATAAACAGAAAAATATTGGATTACAAATATAATAAATTAAAAAAAAAAATATAATAAAAAGTTTTCGTATATTTTAAGGCAAATTCAATTTAGTAAAAAAAAAAAAAACTTAACCTGCCCTGAACACGTCCTTGAACCTACGAACGCACGCGTCATAGCCGGCACGCTCACCACCTCCGCCACTGCTGTATGTACAACAAAAAAGTCAGATACTGTAGTTAACAGCTTTGGGTTTTGGTGAAAACTTTGATGAATTATTACGAATTAATGAAGCATTTTTTGTTAAATATAATATGCCTATGCAAAGCTCCTGACCCATGAAAACATATCAAAATATATAATAATTGGAGTTATGCATTGTTTTATGAGATACACTCTGGCAATTGATTGTATGGAAAAAATGTTAGCCTATTAATATATAGATAATGGTCACATAGAATGATGCCATATCGAACAAAATTGGCCATATGGATTGAAACGAATGAAAGTTCATTTTGAGATTCCGTTAACTTCTTAAAATTAGCCGGTTTCCAAATTGTGTTTTTTTTTTTTTTTGGTATACAGACAGTTTTCTCAATTTTTCTTTTAGTTGTAGATTTTTTGAAGTCCGTATAGCGGAGAATATTACAACTTAGACATATGATGGTTTTCTGTTTTTTTTCGTCAAATTCAACTCGGAAATATTGAAAACACATAACCTAACTGGCCCAATTTAGCCTAAAGATGTAAGGATTCCGGTTATATGTCGACTCTTTTACAAATGAAAATTTTTAGGAAGAAAATAGTTGATGTCTTTAGGAAAATTAACGCAATTTCAAACTATTTCGTGAATATAAAATTGAAGAACTACAAACTGCGTTTTTACTTTTTGTATATTAAATATGATATATTTCTTAAAAAATATATATTGATAAATTGAAATAATTTTTTAGCTTTTTTGATGTCTTTAGGAAAATTAACGCAATTTCAAACTATTTCGTGAATATAAAATTGAAGAACTACAAACTGCGTTTTTACTTTTTGTATATTAAATATGATATATTTCTTAAAAAATATATATTGATAAATTGAAATAATTTTTTAGCTTTTTTTTTCAAAAAAATTGGTTTTTTCACTCGAAGATGGATGTCATAAACAGAAAAATATTGAAATATTGGGTTATATGTCGACTCTTTTACAAATAAAAATTTTTTAAAAAGAAGAAAATAGTTGATGTCTTTAGGAAAATTAACGCGATTTTTAATTATTTCGTAAATATAAAATTCAAGAAGCTACAAACTGCGTTTTTACTTTTTCCAAATTAAATATGATAGATTTCTTAAAAAATATAAATTTATAAATATTGATAAATTGGAATAATTTTTTATATTTTTTCTAAAAATTTGGGATTTTCACTCCAAGATAGATGTCATAAACATAATAAACAGAAAAATATTGGATTACAAATATAATAAATTTAAAAAAAAAAAATATAATAAAAAGTTTTCGTATATTTTAAGGCAAATTCAATTTAGTAAAAAAAAAAAAAAAACTTAACCTGCCCTGAACACGTCCTTGAACCTACGAACGCACGCGTCATAGCCGGCACGCTCACCACCTCCGCCACTGCTGTATGTACAACAAAAAAGTCAGATACTGTAGTTAACAGCTTTGGGTTTTGGTGAAAACTTTGATGAATTATTACGAATTAATGAAGCATTTTTTGTTAAATATAATATGCCTATGCAAAGCTCCTGACCCATGAAAACATATCAAAATATATAATAATTAGAGTTATGCATTGTTTTATGAGATACACTCTGGCAATTGATTGTATGGAAAAAATGTTAGCCTATTAATATATAGATAATGGTCACATAGAATGATGCCATATCGAACAAAATTGGCCATATGGATTGAAACGAATGAAAGTTCATTTTGAGATTCCGTTAACTTCTTAAAATTAGCCGGTTTCCAAATTGTGTTTTTTTTTTTTTTTGGTATACAGACAGTTTTCTCAATTTTTCTTTTAGTTGTAGATTTTTTGAAGTCCGTATAGCGGAGAATATTACAACTTAGACATATGATGGTTTTCTGTTTTTTTTCGTCAAATTCAACTCGGAAATATTGAAAACACATAACCTAACTGGCCCAATTTAGCCTAAAGATGTAAGGATTCCGGTTATATGTCGACTCTTTTACAAATGAAAATTTTTAGGAAGAAAATAGTTGATGTCTTTAGGAAAATTAACGCAATTTCAAACTATTTCGTGAATATAAAATTGAAGAACTACAAACTGCGTTTTTACTTTTTGTATATTAAATATGATATATTTCTTAAAAAATATATATTGATAAATTGAAATAATTTTTTAGCTTTTTTTTTCAAAAAAATTGGTTTTTTCACTCGAAGATGGATGTCATAAACAGAAAAATATTGAAATATTGGGTTATATGTCGACTCTTTTACAAATAAAAATTTTTAGGAAGAAAATAGTTGATGTCTTTAGGAAAATTAACGCGATTTTTAATTATTTCGTAAATATAAAATTCAAGAAGCTACAAACTGCGTTTTTACTTTTTCCAAATTAAATATGATAGATTTCTTAAAAAATATAAATTTATAAATATTGATAAATTGGAATAATTTTTTATATTTTTTCTAAAAATTTGGGATTTTCACTCCAAGATAGATGTCATAAACATAATAAACAGAAAAATATTGGATTACAAATATAATAAATTTAAAAAAAAAAATATAATAAAAAGTTTTCGTATATTTTAAGGCAAATTCAATTTAGTAAAAAAAAAAAAAACTTAACCTGCCCTGAACACGTCCTTGAACCTACGAACGCACGCGTCATAGCCGGCACGCTCACCACCTCCGCCACTGCTGTATGTACAACAAAAAAGTCAGATACTGTAGTTAACAGCTTTGGGTTTTGGTGAAAACTTTGATGAATTATTACAAATTAATGAAGCATTTTTTGTTAAATATAATATGCCTATGCAAAGCTCCTGACCCATGAAAACATATCAAAATATATAATAATTGGAGTTATGCATTGTTTTATGAGATACACTCTGGCAATTGATTGTATGGAAAAAATGTTAGCCTATTAATATATAGATAATGGTCACATAGAATGATGCCATATCGAACAAAATTGGAAGCAAATAAAATTTTTCATAAACACTTCAGTTTTTCGGGATTTTAGGACCGTATATATTTAACAAATAAGTACCAATTTCATAACATTTAAAAAAAATTTAGTTTTAGAGTTCTATAAAAGCACAACTTTTGTCCTATTTTCCAGAAAAATTTAAATTTTGAACTATTTTTTGTAATAGAACATGCAAGATATGTTAAAAACAAATGTTTTAGGATGCATCTCAAGAGCTACCCGAAAATAGTGACCATGAATACTTTTGAATCTCACTTTTATTATAGAATTTTGCAAAAAATAGAAGTTTGACTGCGTTTTTGAAAAAGAATTATAATTTTAAATTTTTTTTTAAAATGAAATTGGAGTTTATTTCGTCGTTCTCAATATGAGCATTGGGCCGGTTTCCATTTTGGATTTTTTAGGGTTTTTTCCTCAACAATTTAGATATATGTATATAAGTACATTACATATTGACTTTTATATCATCTATATATTAATAGGCTAACATTTTTTCCATACAATCAATTGCCAGAGTGTATCTCATAAAAAAATGCATAACTCCAATTATTATATATTTTGGTATGTTTTCATGGGTCAGGAGCTTTGCATAGGCATATTATATTTAACAAAAAATGCTTCATTAATTTGTAATAATTCATCAAAGTTTTCACCAAAACCCAAAGCAGTTAAGTACACTATCTGACTGTTTTGTTGTACATACAGCAGTGGCGCAGGTGGTGAGCGTGCCGGCTATGATGCGTGCGTTCGTAGGTTCAAGGACGTGTTCAGGGCAGGTTAAGTTTTTTTTTTTTTTTTACTAAATTGAATTTGCCTTAAAATATACGAAAACTTTGTCTCATATATTTTTTTTTTAATTTATTATATTTGTAATCCAATATTTTTCTGTTTATGACATCTATCTTGGAGTGAAAAACCCAAATTTTTTGAAAAAATATAAAAAATTATTCCAATTTATCAATTTATATTTTTTAAGAAATATATCATATTTAATATGGAAAAAGTAAAAACAGTTTGTAGCTTCTTCAATTTTATATTTACGAAATAATTAGAAATCGCGTTAATTTTCCTAAAGACATCAACTATTTTCTTCCTAAAAATTTTTATTTGTAAAAGAGTCGACACATAACCCAATATTTCAATATTTTTCTGTTTATGACATCTATCTTCGAGTGAAAAAACCAAATTTTAAAAAAAAAAAGCTAAATATTATTTCAATATAAAAATATATATTTTTTAAGAAATATATCATATTTAATATACAAAAAGTAAAAACACAGTTTGTAGCTTCTTCAATTTTATACTTACGAAATAATTAGAAATCGCGTTAATTTTCCTAAAGACATCAACTATTTTGTTAATAAAAATTTTTATTTACAAAAGAGTCGACATATAACCCAATATTTCAATATTTTTCTGTTTATGACATCTATTTTGGAGTGAAAAACCCAAATTTTTTTAAAAAAAAGCTAAAAAACTATTTCAATATATCATATATATTTTTTAAGAAATATATCATATTTAATATCTTCTTCTTTAAATGGCCATCAAACCGCCTGAGCGATTTTGACCGTCCAACATAGCTCGCCAGTCATTTCTTCTTTGCGCCAACTGGCGCCAATTGGAGACTCCACGAGATCGCAGGTCAGTCTCCACTTGGTCCTTCCATCGGAGTGGTGGTCTTCCTCTTCCTCTGCTTCCACCGGTGGGTGCCGATAAGCATACCTTCTGGGCTGGAGCGTCTTCGTTCATTCGCACGACGTGGCCTAGCCAGCGAAGCCGCTGTGTTTTAATGCGCTGTACTATGTCGACGTCTGCGTAAAGCTCATACAACTCATCATTAAATCTTCTTCGGTACTCGCCACCGCCTACGCGTAGAGGCCAATAAATCTTTCGCAGAACTTTTCTCTCGAATACTCCCAATGCAGCCTCGTCAGATGTTGTTAGTGTCCACGCCTCTGCACCATATAGCAGGACGGGAGCGATGAGTGACTTGTAAAAATCTGGTCGATGGTAGATTTTCCAGGTCTGAAGCCACACTGATAAGGTCCAATCAGTCTGTTCACGTCAGGCTTCAATCGTTCGCACAATACGCTTGACAAGACCTTATATGCGATATTCAAAAGGCTGATTCCGCGGTAATTGGTGCAGTTTGCAGGATCACCTTTCTTGTGGATTGGGCACAGAACACTTAGATTCCAATCTTCGGGCATGCATTCATCCGACCATATTCTGCACAGAAGCTGGTGCATACGCCTTACCAGCTCCTCGCCGCCATGCTTGAATAGCTCAGCAGGCAAACCATCAGCACCAGCTGCTTTGTAGTTTTTTAACCGGGATATTGCTATTCGCACCTCATTATGGTCGGGCTCTGGGACGTCAATTTCGTCGTCTTCGATTGTGAGTTCGGGTTCGAGCTCTTCTCTGGTTTCTTGCTCAATTTCTCCATTTAAAAGGGCAGAGAAGTGATGCCTCCATATCTCTAGTATTCTCTGAACATCAGTCACCAGGTCGCCGTTCTCGTTCTTACAGGAATTTGCCCCGGGCTTGAAACCTTCCGTCATTCGTCGAATTTTTTGATAGAATTTTCGGGCATTATTCCCATTGGCTAGCATCTCAAGCTCATTGATTTCATGCTTTTCTGCCTCTCTTTTTTTGCCCGGAAAAGTCGCCTCTCTTCCCTTTTCAACTCGCGGTAGTGTTCACACACACTCCTTGTTGCACTCGATCTTAGCGTTGCCTTGTAGGCTTCGTTCTTTTTTTTCGTTGCAGCTCGGCACTCTTCATTATCGTACCAGTTGTTTCTTCTCGTTCGCCGGAATCCAATTACTTCTTCGGCTGCGGTACGGAGTCCTCCTGTGATGTGCTCCCACTGCTCATGCATTCCACTGGGTTGAATTGTGCTCTCAGAGAGCAGGTGTGAGAGTCGGTCTGCAAAATCATTGGCGGTCTGTTGCGATTGCAGCTTTTCGACGTCCAGCTTTCCTTGCGTTTTCTGTTGCACCTGTTTTGTCGTACAGAGGCGGGTACGAATCTTAGCTGCTACTAGGTAGTGATCGGAGTCGATGTTTGGACCTCTTATTGTGCGAACATCTAAAACGCTAGAAGCATGCCGTCCGTCTATCACAATGTGGTCGATCTGATTTCGCGTTCTTCGATCGGGAGACAGCCATGTAGCCTGATGGATCTTCTTGTGCATAAACCTGGTGCTGGCAATGACCATGTTTCGGGCACCGGCGAAGTCGATCAGCCTGTACCCATTTGGCGAAGTCTGGTCGTGCAGGCTGAACTTCCCGACTGTCGGTCCAAATACACCCTCTTTGCCCATTTCGATGTCATGACGGGGGCAGCGTTCGTAAGTTTCCTCCAGGCGCTCGTAGAATGCATCCTTTTCCACGTCGTCTTTCTCTTCCGTCGGAGCGTGGGCGCAGATAAACGAGATGTTAAAGAATCGTACTTTTACGCGGATTGTAGCGAGACGCTCATTCACGGGTGTGAACGACAGTACTCGATTACGGAGTCTCTCTCCCACCACAAATCCCACGCCAAATCTGCGCTTGTCGACATGCCCACTCCAGTAAATGTTACAAGGTGGTTTGTTCATGTTACCTTGCCCCGTCCATCGCATCTCCTGTATGGCGGTGATGCCAGCTTTAGCCTTCCTCAGGGCCTCAACCAACCGGGCAGCGGCACCTTCCCCATTGAGGGACGGGACATTCCAGGTGCATGCCCTTAAATCGTAGTCCTTGTTTCGTTAGCGTGTGTCGTCATCTAAAAAGGGGGTTCTCATATCCGAGGCATTTTTGGATTTCATTGGTACGTTGTTTTATGTGGTGGGTCCCAAACCCAACGCACAACCCGTTCCACGGGATGTTGTAATTTAAGTGCACGTTTATATAGCGAGCCGCTTGATCCAAGACAGACGCCCTCTTACAGCCGCACCACTAGGTGATCAGACGCTGCTTGTAAACTCCTGATAAGCCCTTAAACCGATTATGTCGGAGTGGCCTTGCCAGGTTGTCGCCTTCTCACGTTTAGCTCACCACCAAACGGGTGTTCGGTGGCTACCCAGAGGATGCTTGGACGCAAGCGCCCGGAAGTAGTGAGCTGCTTGGACCGCATGCAAAAGAATTGTTCTGGAATCGACTTCTACACGCGGACCCATCCTCATATTTAATATACAAAAAGTAAAAACACAGTTTGTAGCTTCTTCCATTTTATACTTACGAAATAATTAAAAATCGCGTTAATTTTCCTAAAGACATCAACTATTTTGTTCCTAAAAATTTTTATTTACAAAAGAGTCGACATATAACCCAATATTTCAACATTTTTCTGTTTATGACATCTATCTTCGAGTGAAAAAACCAATTTTTTTGAAAAAAAAAATCTAACCAATTATTTCAATTTATCAATATATATTTTTTAAGAAATATATCATATTTAATATACAAAAAGTAAAAACGCAGTTTGTAGCTTCTTCAATTTTATATTCATGTAGTAGTTTGAAATTGCGTTAATTTTCCTAAAGACATCAACTATTTTCTTCCTAAAAATGTTTATTTGTAAAAGAGTCGACATATAACAAAATATTTCAATATTTTTCTGTTTATGACATCTATTTTCGAGTGAAAAACCCAAATTTTTTAAAAAAAAAAGCTAAAAAATTATTTCAATATCAATATATATTTTTTAAGAAATATATCATATTTAATATACAAAAAGTAAAAACACAGTTTGTAGCTTCTTCAATTTTATATTCATGTAGTAGTT
The DNA here is from genome assembly GCA_951509765.1 of Sphenella marginata. Taxonomy (NCBI): domain Eukaryota; kingdom Metazoa; phylum Arthropoda; class Insecta; order Diptera; family Tephritidae; genus Sphenella; species Sphenella marginata. The sequence continues at coordinate 38,858,201 of OX608079.1, read as the reverse complement.
TGAAATCGCGTTAATTTTCCTAAGGACATCAACTATTTTCTTCCTAAAAATTTTAATTTGTAAAAGAGTGGACATATAACCGGAATCCTTACATATTTAGGCTAATTGGGCCAGTTAAGATATGTGTTTTCAATATTTCCGAGTTGAATTTGACGAAAGAAACCAGAAAACCATCATATGTGTGAGTTGTAATATTCTCCCGCTAAACGGACTTCAAAAAATCCACAACTAAAGGAAAAATTGAGAAAACAGTCTGTATCACCAAAAAAAAAACACAATTTGGAAACGGGCTAATATTAAGAAGTTAACGGAATCTCAAAATGAACTTTCATTCATATGGCCAATTTTATATTGATAAATTGAAATAAGTTTTTAGCTTTTTTTTTTTAAAAAATTTGGTTTTTCACTCCAAAATAGATGTCATAAACAGAAAAATATTGAAATATTGGGTTATATGTCGACTCTTTTGTAAATAAAAATTTTTAGGAACAAAATAGTTGATGTCTTTAGGAAAATTAACGCGATTTCTAATTACTTTTACAAATAAAAATTTTTAGGAAGAAAATAGTTGATGTCTTTAGGAAAATTAACGCGATTTCTAATTATTTCGTAAATATAAAATTGAAGAAGCTACAAACTGTGTTTTTACTTTTTCCATATTAAATATGATATATTTCTTAAAAAATATAAATTGATAAATTGGAATAATTTTTTATATTTTTTCAAAAAATTTGGGTTTTTCACTCCAAGATAGATGTCATAAACATAATAAACAGAAAAATATTGGATTACAAATATAATAAATTTAAAAAAAAAAAAATAATAAAAAGTTTTCGTATATTTTAAGGCAAATTCAATTTAGTAAAAAAAAAAAAAACTTAACCTGCCCTGAACACGTCCTTGACCCTACGAACGCACGCATCAGAGCCGGCACGCTCACCACCTGCGCCACTGCTGTATGTACAACAAAACAGTCAGATACTGTACTTAACTGCTTTGGGTTTTGGTGAAAACTTTGATGAATTATTACAAATTAATGAAGCATTTTTTGTTAAATATAATATGTCTATGCAAAGCTCCTGGCCCATGAAAACATATCAAAATATATAATAACTAGCTGACCCGGCACACTTCGTTCTGCCCAAAATAGACTTTACTATTAAGTTCATTTAAAAAAAAGATATCCAACGGAATGATAAACTATGTATCTATTCCAATCTAAGTTAATATTCGCCGACACACTAAATCATTTGCACCAAATCACTCAGATATTGATAATCTACACATTCGCAACTGTTCATTTCGTAAATGTAAACTATTTACCACGAAAAGCTACCGCTACCACTTCAATCACTAAATTAGAAATAATATTGTAAGCTGTCAAATGAAATGACCGCCTTCTACCCACAAATTTATTTTCACTGAGTATGAAAGGCCAAAATCGCCTAGGCGGTTAGATGGCTATTTTAAGGAAGTAAGTGAGAGATTGGTCTAGTATATAGGCGAAATGGTACCAAAAGCGACAGCGTAGTACTTCGGTACTTTCTTGAGCCAAATTGTATCGAAAAAGTACAATTGTATGGAAAAACCCAACCGTAAACTTGCATTATGTTAAATCCTATACACTGGTATTCTGCTATGCTTACTTCAGTTTCGTAGCATAACTGCCTTTATCTTCTAGTCAGCCATGTGGTTTTTATAATTTCATAAAATTAAAAAGTGAAATAGTGAGAATTTAACATTTTTCGAAATAATGTCACATATGTCATATACGGTTCTACCTTTAGAGCCGTTTTACATAGAACACTCATCAATACCTTTCATTTGAAACCCATATCGTAATAACACTTTCTGGGGGCACCCTGGTCCACATTTGGACCAATATCTCGGAAACAGGACCCCCTAGGTGAAAGAAAACCACTCTATGTTTCAACACTCATCAGTACCTTTCATTTGATACCCATATCGTATAAACACGATCAAGGGTAACCCCGGTCCACATTTTGCCGGATATCTCGAAAGCCCGGAAAATTTTAGAATGTTTTTTTAGCCTATAACCATGTCGAGCACACAGAGATCTTCCGTTCAAAATTTCATCAAAATCGGTTCGGCCGTTCTTGGGTTTTGCGAACAGAAAAAAAACGGCTTTCAAAATATAAATAGTATAGATTGGCATTATGCATTTTTTTATGAGATACACTCTGGCAATTGATTGTATGGAAAAAATGTTAGCCTATTAATATATGGGTCAATTTAAAAAAAAAACGCAATTTTTGTGTCCCCGCACTTTACACTACTATTTTAGGTAAAAAACAAATTTAAAAAAAAAAAACAAAAATGGGACAGTGATCACCGAGGAATATGTAACAAAAAAACATAATTCTCAAATTTGTATATTTGTTTTTTTGTTTATTCAGTATGGTGTTTTGTTTCTCCCTCTGACTCCTTTCATACAAAAGCATGTGTCCCCCGTCAGAATTTTTAGTAAACAAAATAAAATAAAATCAAGAAAAAAGTTACTGGGCAACATTTAATAACAGTTGTCGAATTATTGGGTATCTTTCTTTTGTTTTGATTTGATATAGTTGTCAAAAATTAATTAGTGCGAATTTGGCGTTGAAAAGAAAAGTTGTCCCCACAATTTGCATTGAGCGTCACTTTTTTATAAATCAAGAAATATCAGCACTTTTCATTTAAATACAAGTAAATAACGTAAGAAAAGTACAAACTTTAATTATTACAATAGTGAAAAAGCGAAAACAAAAACTATTAAAAAAAGTGTGGATTTGCGTAGTTTATGTGAACACCATGGTAAGGGCGCGATAAAAATTCTTGAGCGTCACGCTAATTTTTTTAAAAGTGAATATATTAAATGTAAAAAATTAAAGTTGACAATCATTGTTTACATGGTCTCAACTCATTTTTTTATAATTTGTGAATTTGGGAAATAAATTGCTTACGGAAAAAACCAAAATAGGCAAACATTTCATGAGCATCACTTTTCATACATATTGCTTCATAGCTTAAAATGCTTAATTTTGATTTTATTTTTTAATTTTCAAGAGTAAAACAACAAAATTAACGGCGGCTGAAAGAGCACGGAAATATCGCGAGAAAATAAAGCTCGATAAAGCGCGTATGTGTATAAGTTTCTTCAAGAATTACTTCCTTTTTTAAAATTTTGTTAAAGACATCAAAGAATGTGTATATGTTTAGTTTCGTATGAAAATTTTTGTTTTTTGAAGAATTTTTGTTTTCTTTTATTTACTTTTTGTAAAAAATAAACTTTTTTTCTTTACACTTTAAATTTGGCATTATTTCTTGTTTACGTGCAACAAAATCTCTTGATCGTCACAAAATATCTTGAGCGTCACACTTAGTTTTTTTTTCCTTAAAACGCTTATATTTGCAGTTTTTTAAATACATTGTTACAAGACTATTACTTTGCAAGTAACCCCTTAGTTCAAGTCTTTTTTTAACAAAAATTTACATATTTTCATCTTCATCGTCACAAAATATCTTGAGCGTCACACTCAGTTTTTTTCCTTAAAACGCTTATAAATGCAGTTTTTTTAAAATACATTGTTACAAGCCTATTAGTTTGCAAGTAACCCCTTAGTTCAAGTCTCTTTTTAACAATAATTTACATATTTTCATCTTAAAATTTGTAAATAACTAGTCACTTAAAAAAAAAAAATAAATCAAGGTGAATCGTGATTTTGTGTTTATAATCGAAAAGGTGATTTTGGCAGAAGTGAATCTTGAAAAACAAAAGAACAACATAGTAAACTTGAATCTCAAATATTTTTGCATTTTCAGCGATTTTTTATACATATTTGGTGTGTGACGTTCAAGATAGAAATCATAGAAAACCTAAAAAAAGACCAAAAATATTGATTTTTTTGAGAGCCTAAAGGTCCCACCGGATTCTTCATCAATTTCTACATAAATTGGCCACTCTTACAGGCGAATTGGAAAAACTTTAAAAATAAGCAAAAAAAACTCGTTGTGTACGTTTGTTTTTGAAATTGACCCATATAGATAATGGTCACATAGAATGATGCCATATCGACAGGCGCGTAGCCAGAAAAAAATTTCGGGGGGGGTTTTGGCCAAAGTGTCAGTAAATAAGAATTACCTATAAATACACATATATTTATATTTTCACATATTACATATTTATACTTTTATTTATTTGAAATTTTCCTCTTTCTACACGGCTAAAAATTTGAGCCTAAATTTTAAACCATTCATTGGTTTACACAATTTTTAAAACTTTTTGGTAATAAATTCCAAGCCTTTCTCAATTTTTTGCGGTTTAGATTTAAAACTTAACCGGGATAAACAAACACTGTACTTTTCGCACAAAATTCATGAGTGCGCCGTAGCTCAGTAGGTAGAGCATTGCGCACTGATTTGGACACGTCGGTTCGAGACCTAACATTTTTTAAAAAAACATAAAAAGTTTTTAACAACATTTTCGGTATAAAATTTAAATAATTCTTAATAGGCGCATTTCTATGACAACCGGCGTAAATTTAATTCTAAACCAAATTTGGTCATACACCTAGACCAGTATGTCTGCGTTCAAAGGGTTTTTTTGGAATATCCAGTAAAATTAACTTCTTTAGACTAATTTAATTATTTTTGAATGAAAGTATGTGCAAATACATAATGAAACTTCTGCAAATCAAAGTTCAAAAGTTTGTGGAAAATTCATGAAAATTTAAGAAATCTCGAAAAAATTTCATCGAAATTTCTAACTTTCTCGTAAAATTTTTTTGTGTATGCAGTTTTGCTGCTCGTTCAATTGTCAAAAGCCGAAAAAAAATTGCCAAAAATCGAGTAATTCTTCTAGCGGCTTAAGATTGCTATCTTTGTTCACTTTAATTGAACGGGCCACAAAACTGAAAACTCGAAAAAATTTAAATATTTTTACTAAAAAGTTAGAAATTTTTATGAAAATTTTTCGAGTTTTCTTGAATTTTCCACAAAGTTCTTAACTTTGAGTTGCAGTATTTTTCTTGTTTTTTTGCACATTCTTTCATACAAAAATAATGAAATTAGTCAAAGGAAGGTAATCTTACTGAAAATTCCAAACAACACTTTGAATATGTAGCCCCAAAAAGTTTTAAATCTAGGCTAAATCTTTTAGCCGTGTACAAAACAATATTTATTTTTATTGTTTGTTTTCAAATTTTGTGTAGGATTTCTTCAGGCTTTGGCAAGAAGTAAATAGTTGTCGCTTTATTTCTTGAAGAAAAACTGAAGCTTCGGAAAAATAAAAACAAAAAATGAAATAACATTGAAATTCATATAAAAAGCGGAAAATTGCAATTATTCAACATGCAAAACGGAACGTCAACATTTGTTGGCTATTCATGACAATTTCATAGTCAAGAAATACTTGAAAATATTTCTTAAGCATTTTCTTTTCAACAGCATACCGGGCTTTCTTTTAAACGTTTTCAATCTTTTTTTGCCAAATTAGCGTCACTTTTTGGTATCACCTCACAAGTATAAGTACAATTTAATTGTTACTTTCTCTGATAATTCAATACGACTCCGTTGTGTACAGCTTAGTAATTTTTGGAAATTTTTTTTAACTTCTTGTTCATTTTTTTGGTTAAACCTTTGGCAACCGTGACTAACTATAATAACGAGGGACACTCATTTTTACGATTTTTGCCCGCTGTATTCATAGCTCGAAAAGCAGTTAGTTAGTCTTAAAGGGCCAAATGAGTAAACCGTTGCAGGAATTTAGTTGTGACCTCTCAGACTTGCTCTGACAATTGATTAGCGACTACCAATAACTTCTATCAGTGTGAAATATTATTTAATTCTATTCTTTCGTATTTTCATTATTACTATTAATGCTAATTTCTTAACAGGGGTTTTAAAGGTGAATAGAGTAATTATTCTAGTACAGACGTATATTTTTCAATTTTCGGAAATTTCGGGGGGGGTTTGAACCCCCGAAACCCCCCCCCTGAATACGCGCCTGCATATCGAACAAAATTGGAAGCAAATAAAATTTTTCATAAACACTTCAGTTTTTCGGGATTTTAGGACCGTATATAGTGAAATTTAACAAATAAGTACCAATTTCATAACAATTAAAAAAAATTAAGTTTTAGAGTTCTATAAAAACACAACTTTTGTCCTATTTTCCAGAAAAATTAAAATTTTGAACTATTTTTTGTAATAGAACATACATATCTTGCACGTGGCAATGTTTTAGGATGCATCTCAAGAGCTACCCGAAAATAGTGACCATGAATACTTTTGAATCTCACTTTTATTATAGAATTTTGCAAAAAATAGAAGTTTGACTGCGTTTTTGAAAAAGAATTATAATTTTAAATTTTTTTTTTAAATGAAATTGGAGTTTATTTCGAAGTTCTCAATATGAGCATTGGGCCGGTTTCCATTTTGGATTTTTTAGGGTGGTTTCCTCAACAATTTAGATATATGTATATAAGTACATTACATATTGACTTTTATATCATCTATATATTAATAGGCTAACATTTTTTCCATACAATCAATTGCCAGAGTGTATCTCATAAAAAAATGCATAACTCCAATTATTATTTGTAATAATTCATCAAAGTTTTCACCAAAACCCAAAGCTGTTAACTACAGTATCTGACTGTTTTGTTGTACATACAGCAGGGGCGCAGGTGGTGAGCGTGCCGGCTATGATGCGTGCGTTCGTAGGTTCAAGAACGTGTTCAGGGCAGGTTAAGTTTTGTTTTTTTTTTTACTGAATTGAATTTGCCTTAAAATATACGAGAACTTTTTATTATATATTTTTTTTAAATTTATTATATTTGTAATCCAATATTTTTCTGTTTATTATGTTTATGACATCTATCTTGGAGTGAAAAATACACATTTTTTGATATTATTATTTCAATATATCAATATATATTTTTTAAGAAATATATCATATTTAATATACAAAAAGTAAAAACACAGTTTGTAGCTTCTTCAATTTTATACTTACGAAATAATTAGAAATCGCGTTAATTTTCCTAAAGGCATCAACTATTTTGTTCCTAAACATTTTTATTTACAAAAGAGTCGATATATAACCCAATATTTCAATATTTTTCTGTTTATGACATCTATTTTGGAGTGAAAAACTCTAATTTTTTTAAAAAAAGCTAAAAAATTATTTCAATATATCAATATATATTTTTTAAGAAATATATCATATTTAATATACAAAAAGTAAAAACACAGTTTGTAGCTTCTTCAATTTTATACTTACGAAATAATTAGAAATCGCGTTAATTTTCCTAAAGACATCAACTATTTTGTTCCTAAAAATTTTTATTTACAAAAGAGTCGACATATAACCCAATATTTCAATATTTTTCTGTTTATGACATCTATCTTCGAGTGAAAAAACCAATTTTTTTGGAAAAAAAAATCTAACCAATTATTTCAATTTATCAATATATATTTTTTAAGAAATATATCATATTTAATATTCAAAAAGTAAAAACGCAGTTTGTAGCTTCTTCAATTTTATATTCACGAAATAGTTTGAAATTGCGTTAATTTTCCTAAAGACATCAACTATTTTCTTCCTAAAAATTTTTATTTGTAAAAGATTCGACATATAACAAAATATTTCAATACTTTTCTGTTTATGACATCTATTTTCGAGTGAAAAACCCAAATTTTTTTAAAAAAAAGCGAAAAAATTATTTCAATATCAATATATATTTTTTAAGAAATATATCATATTTAATATACAAAAAGTAAAAACACAGTTTGTAGCTTCTTCAATTTTATACTTACGAAAGAATTAGAAATCGCGTTAATTTTCCTAAAGACATCAACTATTTTGTTCCTAAAAATTTTTATTTACAAAAGAGTCGACATATAACCCAATATTTCAATATTTTTCTGTTTATGACATCTATTTTCGAGTGAAAAAACCAAATTTTTTTAAAAAAAGCTAAAAAATTATTTCAATATATCAATATACATATATTTTTTAAGAAATATATCATATTTAATATACAAAAAGTAAAAACACAGTTTGTAGCTTCTTCAATTTTATATTCATGTAGTAGTTTGAAATCGCGTTAATTTTCCTAAAGACATCAACTATTTTCTTCCTAAAAATTTTAATTTGTAAAAGAGTCGACATATAACCGGAATCCTTACATATTTAGGCTAATTGGGCCAGTTAAGATATGTGTTTTCAATATTTCCGAGTTGAATTTTACGAAAGAAACCAGAAAACCATCATATGTGTAAGTTGTAATATTCTCCCGCTAAACGGACTTCAAAAAATCCACAACTAAAGGAAAAATTGAGAAAACAGTCTGTATCACCAAAAAAAAAAACACAATTTGGAAACGGGCTAATATTAAGAAGTTAACGGAATCTAAAAATGAACTTTCATTCGTTTCAATCCATATGGCCAATTTTATATTGATAAATTGAAATAAGTTTTTAGCTTTTTTTTTTAAAAATTTGGTTTTTCACTCCAAAATAGATGTCATAAACAGAAAAATATTGAAATATTGGGTTATATGTCGACTCTTTTGCAGGGTTTGAATTGCTGGCTGAAAAATAGCAAAAGTTTGAAATTTTTTGCTTAGCTATAAATCAGTTTTTTGTCAGATTCGAAAATTTGCTTGTAGCCTATATTTATAGTTCAAAAATATTTCAGCAGCTAAAAATAAGCAAAGTAAAAAAAATTTTTTTTTTCATTTTACTTCAGCAGCAAGTTGAACAGAAACGAGCTTCAGCAATCAGCAGAAAAAAAAACTAGGGAATTTTGCTGAAGCTTTAAGCTATTAGCTTTTTGAATTCAAGTTTTTTCAGTTTTCATATTTTTAGTTTTTTCACAGCAGAATTTATGTTTCGAATTGCTGACTGAAAGATAGTAAAACTAAATTTTTTTTGCTATTTTTCAGCAGCTATTTCAAAATTTCAAAGGGAAATACAAATAATCATACGATGTTCTGATCGTACTGGTGCAAATCCTTCATTGCTATAGGCCTTTTTGCTATACTTACATCCGAAAGACATAGTATGTACGGATGTGTATATGGAAAAACAAAAGTGAGACGAAGTATTATTTTCTGCTTTACAGATATTACGTTAGGCTTGGGATTTGAAATATAAAAACTTTTTCCAACTGCGCCTCGCATAATAAAACCGTCTTCAGCCTATTGGGGGCCCTGGGCATATTAGGATAATGGGGTCCCAATGGCTTTGAGAGAACACTATTTTGTTAGAATAGACAAAGAAAGTAGATAAACTAAGTTAAATAATTATTTTTATTAACAATCACATGAAACAAATAGTCCACAAAATTAACTCTTCTAGCATTTATAGGTCAGCGATTAAATATCTATATTATTTGAAGAGGGCCCCTTCTAGATCTCAGATGGGCAAAATCGTTAGTCACTTCTTCAAAATCATTGCTTTTCAGGACATCCGATTTATGGGCATCAGCGACAAGCTGGTATATCTCTCTTAAAGCATTGTACTTAAGAAATTTTTTTGCTAATAGCACAAAAATTAACAAGCAAACGATGATTTAATTAAAGAATATCTTAGAACACAATCAATGGTTTGATCCCGTACGAGTTAGAAAATATGGAGTGCAATAACAGCCAAGGAAATAGCGCCCACGGGAGTTATTTCCTCAAAAAAAGGATAAAAAGCCTACCAGCGTTATCTCCTTTGTAGCAATCTTTTGCATGAGGTCACTTGGAAATATTTATATTACTCGTAGCGTAATCTTTTTATAACTTTCATATACATGAAATGGTATTATAACTTGGGTCCGATGTTTGTAAGTATGAGAAGCAGAAGAGATGGACCCACTATTAAGCATACCGAAATGATCAGGACTATGAGCTGAGTTTATTTAGCCACGTCCGTCTGTCCGTCCGTCCGTCTATTTGAACGCAAACTAGTCCCTCAGTTTTAGAAATATCTCGATGAAATTTTGCAAGCAGGCGTCATTTTGCATAGGATTAATCATTTGTCGGAACCAGAGACATCGGACCGATACAACGCATAGCTCCCATACAATCGATTGTTCCGATGAACGGGTTTTGGCCTATAACTCTTGCAATCAAAAAGCTAGGAGAGCGAAATTTTGCATATTTAGTACATATTATATGCGTAACGTGTAAATGCGTTTTGGGCTATACATTTTGCAGTTAAAGAGCTAGAAACGTAAAATTGCAGGTTTAATACTTATTTCATATACATATGTATAATACGTGTAGTGAAAATCAGCCAGATTTGACCAACATAACATATAGCTCCCATACAATCGATTGCTTCGATAAATGTTGTTTGGGCTTTAAATTAACAGTTCTGAAAAGTTTGTACCTATTGTAAGTAAGGATAGGACACTCAAAAAAGTTATGCGTATTCATTCCTTACTTGTTTCTGTTTGACTTGTGTATGTCTCAACAAGCAACCCATGGATTTTGCATTACAATTTTGCGAAGATTTAATATTATTTTATATAAGTTTTTAGTTCGTTGAGTTATTTAAAGAAATGGCAACGAAAAAAATTATTAACAGAAAAAACTTGGAAAAGTTCTTTGAATTTGAAAGCGAAAATGCTAAATGTAAACTTTGTTCGCATTTGCTTAAAAGCGACAGACTATTTAATTTAAAAATGCACATTTTTAAAGTGCATAAAATAAGTGAAGATGAATTCGCGTATGAGGATAATTGCCTGATTCACAGTATTGATAAGAAAATCAGGAAAAGAGTGATAAAAGTGGAAATAAATAAAAAACAGCTATTTCGTTCCTACATCGGGTTAGTAACGGAAAATAGTCTTCCATTAAGTGTTCTAGACTGTGACAATTTTAAAAATATTGTAGAACCGATTTGTCGGGGACTATCGGAAAGTGGTAAAAAGATAATATTAAACAGCAGTAACTGTAAAAAAGTCTTAAAATCCGTTGCGGATGGTATACGACTATCCATAAAAAAAGAACTTAACCAACAGCTAATATCTTAAAAAATAGACAGTGCGACGCGCTTATCTAGAAATATATTCGGTATAAGTGCACAACTTATTAAAAATAACGAAATACAATCACGAATATTGGGAATGCTGGAACTAAAGGGCTCCGGCGCAAGCTCTTCCAGAAATCTCGCAACAGAGATACTCAACACGTTAACAAAATATAATATAAGCTTAGCTCAAATTGTGTCTATAACATCAGATAATGGTGCAAATATGATAAAATGTACCAAAATTTTATCGCACTGCACGACTTTCGACGAAGAAAATGATGAGCATGATGCAGACCAGGGCAACGATTTTTATGTAAAAAATATCAACAACTTTGAAAAGTTTACGGAACTCCATTTAGGCGATATTAAAATCTGCAGATGTGCTGCGCATACTGCGCAGCTTTGTGCTTTAGATGTGATCAAAGATGCTGAGATAAAATCCTTTTTATTTTCGTGCCGAAATTTAACAAAATTTATTAAAAAACAATCGAATGAGTACCGGGAGATTTTTGATTTGAAAAAATTAGCAGTTCCTCAGCTCGACTGTCCAACGAGATGGGGGTCCACATATAACATGGTAACGTCCTTAAGAAATGCGAAAGAGGTTTTGTATAAAATGGAGTCAGTGAAAAATAAGACCCTGGACGAAAACTTTGAATTAGGTGACAGTTTTTGGGATTTCATTGACGCATACTTTGTTGCTTTTGAGCCTCTACAACAAACAATTATTAAATTTCAGCAAGAACAATTACATTTTGGAAATTTTTACGCTGAATGGCTGAAGTGCAAAATATGCACAAAAAAAGTCCTGGAAAATAACAGCAAAATGTATATAGAAAAAATTGTGAAAAGTCTTTTGGAAAATATGGAAAAGCGCACAATAAAACTTTTTGAGAACGAAATTCTAATATCGTGCCTATACCTCGATCCACGGTTTAATCACACATTAAGTGCCGTGCAAAAGTTAGAGGCAACAACATACCTTAAAAAGTTATACGAAAGAATACAAGATATGAGCAGAAATATCGATACGCAAAGAAATATAGAAACGTCAGCTCCACCGCCCGAAAGCAAGCAATACTCTCAAAAGGCAGATGAATTTTTGAGTGAATATTTATTCCAGAATTTTCAACATACAAATATAGACAACATTGATGTACGTATAAAAATAGACAACCTACAGCTACCATTAACACGCGTGGATATCAACGTTCTCGACTTTTGGAAGAGTAAACAGTATAGCGATCCAGAACTATATGCTTTAAGCAATATTTGCTTCGCAGTCCCACCAACTCAGGTAATACATTTTTAGTAAATACTTACTTTATTCATTGACACTTGAGCGTTTGAACGGCTTGTCACTTGTTACTTTATACGACCTGTACAAAAACTTCAGCTCTGCGACTACGATGTTTGTGAATTTCAAAAGTTGACCATGCACTTACTTATAATGCATTTCTTAATCATAATTTCAGGTAACGATTGAGCGCGCGTTTTCATCACTGAAGCTCATTTTGGCCGACAACCGAAGCCGCCTCAATGAGGACACTCTTGAAAACATTTTGTTAGTGAAACTTAACGCTGCATTTTTGGATAGAGCTATCGATGATTTACCATTGTTTGAAGATTATAATTAAAATACACATATATACATCTGCATACGTAACAAGAAATATTGTACGATTTGGCCTTAGATAATGTTATTATCAAATTGAAATGAAACTTTTAATATTGTACGAGTCAATACTAAATAACTATTCACAAATATATGAAATAAATATCATTTACTTGCTTACTTTTTTGACTTTCATTGCCTTTCATTAAAATAGAACTTTATCTCTGGTCAGCTATTCGCCACGAAATGGCACCTGTTGGCAAAAGTAATTTTTCGTTGAACTTCTAGCTGAAATTGCGGTTGTTCATTTCTGTACCAACAAACAAGAGTTCCTTTCCTGTGGGCGCAGATGAAGAAAATATTGAGTAATATTTCCTTTGAGGTAATCGCAACAGACGTTGCCATGTTCGATGATCATATTTTCTTGCACTGGCTATGGCATCCTTTGAATTACGGTTATGCCTACTTGTCCCTTCATATCTTCTACGTTAAATAATCGTTCATTACATGACGTGAACAACGCAGGTGAACATGGAATTAGACGTCAAGCTACCAACTGTCTCGCACCCCAAAATCTTAGGGGTCACGTTTGATAAAATGTTCAAATACGGCGCTCTCATGTTACCGCAATTGCCAATAAAGTCCAAAGCCGTAACAAAATCCTCAAGTCTGTAGCTGGCAGCACTTGGGGTAAAGACAAAGAAACGTTACTAGCTACATACATAGCCGGTGCTGAGCTACGCGACGCCAATATGGTCACCGGCGCTTGCAGACACGCATTGGACGAGGCTTCAGGTCTGTCAGAACACCGCCACTGGATCTCTTCTTATGTCTCCTGAGCATCATCTCCATAATGAAGCAAAAACGCTCGGCGTAAAAGAGCACAGTGAGATGTTGACCGGGCAATTCCTGAGATCAAACATTTTGATGATCCGGCACCTGATTTTCTCGTATGATCCTAAGGTGCTCCGACAGGCCCTTACCCTCATCCACAAAGAATCGGCAAACTCCTATGTCAGCTCTCTCCCAGCGAACGCCGTTCTTCAGGCAACAACTCCACCCGCTGCCGAAGAGGAGCGTGAACTGCCTAGGGAGACAAGGGTGATGATGGCAGAACTTCGCTCTGGATATTGTAATAGGTTAAACTCATACTCATACTGAACCCCGACATGCCGAATGTCTGTCCGGCATGCGGCTTGTCCCCACACGATACATCTATTTGTCTGCTCAACAGAGCCTACTCTTCTTACACCCATTTCCCTCTGGTCCACTTCTGTCGAAGCTGCTAGGTTTCTAGGACTTCCGTTAGAAGAGTTCGATAACACTAGTGGGTAAGGATACTGACTACATAGGCAGGGCGAAGTAGCGCAACAACTACAATAACAATTTATCAAAGCCCTTTATTATATTTCATTGCAAGGAGAAGGTTTTATGTGGCCCTTCCCTTTCTAACGTAAATTCTACCACATCTGCTGGTCTACAGGTGATGTTGAGGAAATATTTAGGAAATGGCTACCCAGAGCATAAAAGTCCGAATAAGATAGTTGCTTCAACCTCCTGCAAAAAAAACGCTTCAACATTTCTTTGCATTGCAATGCATCTCCCTTCAGGGCTACGCACTGTGTGTGAACGCTTCCGTGAAGAAGAAAATTTAATCAAAAGAATGAAAACGGCGACCTGATAACCGATGCATATATGTTAAATTTCCGCATCGCTAATTTTCCCTGCCTCATCCATCGCATCTCTAGATAGCGGTGAAGTCAGGTTTTGTGGGTTTTCACTGAAATTTGGATAGCAACCCCATATACACATTCGGATGTAAGTATAGCAAAAAGGGATACAACAATCGAAGGAATTGCACCAGTGCAATCAGAACATCGTATGATTATTTGTATTTCCCTTTGAAATTTTGAAATAGCTGCTGAAAAATAGCAAAAAAAATTTAGTTTTACTATCTTTCAGTCAGCAATTCGAAACATAAATTCTGCTGTGAAAAAACTAAAAATATGAAAACTGAAAAAACTTGAATTCAAAAAGCTAATAGCTTAAAGCTTCAGCAAAATTCTCTAGTTTTTTTTTCTGCTGATTGCTGAAGCTCGTTTCTGTTCAACTTGCTGCTGAAGTAAAATGAAAAAAAATTTTTTTTTTACTTTGCTTATTTTTAGCTGCTGAATAATTTTCAAACTCGAGCACAAGCAATTATGAAATACTTGAAAATAGTTAAGCATTTTCAAACCCTGCTCTTTTGTAAATAAAAATTTTTAGAAACAAAATAGTTGATGTCCTTAGGAAAATTAACGCGATCTCTAATTATTTCGTAAGTATAAAATTGAAGAAGCTACAAACTGTGTTTTTACTTTTTGTATATTAAATATGATATATTTCTTAAAAAATATATATTGAAATAATTTTTTAGATTTTTTTAAAAAAATTTGGTTTTTTCACTCGAAAATAGATGTCATAAACAGAAAAATATTGAAATATTGGGTTATATGTCGACTCTTTTACAAATAAAAATTTTTAGGAAGAAAATAGTTGATGTCTTTAGGAAAATTAACGCGATTTCTAATTATTTCGTAAATATAAAATTGAAGAAGCTACGAACTGTGTGTTTTACTTTTTCCATATTAAATATGATATATTTCTTAAAAAATATAAATTGATAAATTGGAATAATTTTTTATATTTTTTCAAAAAATTTGGGTTTTTCACTCCAAGATAGATGTCATAAACATAATAAACAGAAAAATATTGGATTACAAATATAATAAAAAAAATATAATAAAAAGTTTTCGTATATTTTAAGGCAAATTCAATTTAGTAAAAAAAAAACTTAACCTGCCCTGAACACGTCCTTGACCCTACGAACGCACGCATCAGAGCCGGCACGCTCACCACCTCCGCCACTGCTGTAGGTACAACAAAACAGTCAGATACTGTACTTAACTGCTTTGGGTTTTGGTGAAAACTTTGATGAATTATTACAAATTAATGAAGCATTTTTTGTTAAATATAATATGCCTATACAAAGCTCCTGGCCCATGAAAACATATGAGCATTTCCGTAGAATGGTCAACCAGAGCAAAAATTTTAAATGTTAATAAAAATAAATTCTTGTTTAACCCTGTTATACAAAATTACCCAAATTTTTATAAATATAAAGCTTTGCAAGTTGATTTAAATTTTTTTATGAAAAATTTGGCTTGAAACATGAAAACAATTTTTTTTCATTTCCAGCCAGTTTTAAAGGCCTGTTTCTTTTCAATTTTTTCACATGTTCGACTTATACTAGCGACCCTTTTTTGCAACAAAATACTCCCATGAATATCAGTTAAGACCATCAAAATGAAAGAAGAGTGAACGACGATGTCTTAACTGTAAATTTTTATTGAAACTTTTACCTCTGCCTGGATCGTACGTTCGCGACCAAAAAAATACATTTTTAATTACCACTTCTCAAGGAGTGTAAGGAAATGTATAGAACTACATTTCTAAAGCCGGTTGAGTGCACTTAATTGAAAACCAAAACTACTTCTCTTGAAGGGTTTACCAAACCTTTTTTTTTAATTCTCAAAGTTGCGTACGTTCGCGACCGTTTTGCATTTTGATATATTTTTTCCTACCAAAAACTGAAGCAAGAAAAAATAGGTTGTTAATATACTTTTTTTGCATGGTTAATAATGGATCATAGGGTTTTGAATAATTTTAATGAAGTTATTCATAAATTTTCCAACCATACATTAAAGTGAGTATACTTTATGTTATGCAAGCCACTTTCGAGTCTTTCGGTGTGAGCCGCGGGATTTCAGTAGAGTCTAATAATTTATGCTATCTTCTTTCTTTATAAATACAACATATAAGATTTAAACTTGTGAATTAAGTGTTCCAATTCATATAATTTGTAAAACATTATGCCGAAAATAGGAAAAGAAAGTGTATGGAAAAATCGTACGTTCGCGACCCGTACGTTCGCGACCGGTATTTAAGCGTATATATAAAAATGTACTGAAGATATTTTAAAGCGAAATAAACGAAAAGAAAGTCACTTTATGCCACTTCAATATGTTATCAACCATTTTGAAAAAATCCATTCCATTTCGCTGAATTTTGAATTTTTCCAGTTGCACAAAAAAGCCACTTCCATTATGCGTACGTTCGCGACCACATGTTTATTGCCCCCACAGTCTAAACTAAAAATCGAACAAACCTGCCTCTTGCACCTAAAATTGACCTTTCAAAATGCTATCAAAGTAGCAAAAAAAAAAAAAAAAAAACCTATGTTTACTTTGTTTTTTGGCCCATAAACGCGTACGAACGTACTGTTCGCGACCGTGGAAACACCCATATCAAAATATATAATAATTGGCATTATGCATTTTTTATGAGATACAAAGATTTAACATGAGAATGAGTTTCCATAAACTAATTAATAGCAAATTTAATAATAATAATAAGTTGTAATATACTAATAATAATGATAATTCACTTCGCTTGTTGGGTAATTAATTAATTTAAATAGCAAATTCTATTAAGTTGAACGCCAATTCAGCAGCCATTACTTTGCGGAAAACATCGAGTGCCTGTGCGGCTTTTCATATGGAGCAAATAAACTTCTGCAAAAATATTTACATTAAAAAGAAAATGCTTTTTCTGAATGTTTATAATCTCGTTTGCCATGGACCCCAAATATTCTGGCTTCTCCAGCTTTTCCTCGACTTGTTGGGCGACATCAATAGTCGCCTGTCAGGCGACCCACCGAGCGTAAAACTTTGTTCGCGATGACCTTGCATTCCCTCATGGTTTGGCTTTGTGCCTAAGGACTGCTGGTCACAAAACTGCTCGACTTTTTGAAGCCGCTGGTCAAACTTATGCTGGTTGGCCAGTTCAGTAAAAGTTCCGCCAAAATCGCATTAGAATCTGAGGAAAAGAAAATGGCTCATTAAATAAAGGTAATAGCGATTGCTGCAATAAGCGATGTAATTAAGTAAAATATCTTATTTGGTATGGGATATAGCGATTTAAATAGGACTCAGTCTATAAGTAGCTCTAGGACATCCCCTTTTTAATTATGGTAACAAAGTTTTACCTCTATTGATTTGTGATGTGGGGGGCGTAACAAGTGTATACGACGCATTGTATGCACGTTTTGTATTTGCGATGTCGGGTGTACACGTATCTGCTACGACTGGTGAGCTATCCACATTCGCATCGCTGGCAAACCGTTTATTCATTGTAAAGGCTCCTGCCAAATATACAAAACAATTTATTATAAAAATCCACAGGTATATTTCTTTTTTGGGTAAAAGTTCTGCAGAGTGTAAGTGCCATGTGCTTTGTAGATCGACGCACCATACGAAAGCTAACACTTTCAAAATTTTTTACGAAAACTAACATTTTGTGAACGTTATCTGTTAGTTTTCGTATAGCACATCGGACATCGGTATGCAAATACACATAAAGTTCTACCTCAATTTGTGTGATGCTGTTATATTTTTATTTGCAGAAGTGGGAGCAAGGGGACACGATTTGTTCGACCGAAATTGTGGGACATCAGAATTCGTTTTAGAGGTATGGTTCCTTCGGCAAAAGTATTTAAATCGACCCGCCCTAGTGTATATGTATCTTTATGTTCTCTTATTTGAAACATTCCAATAGGTATATGTATGTATGTGTATCGTCGATGACACTGCAAAACCCCGTAAGTGACTTTTGTGTTAAACGCTTTTATAGGTGCCTGCCATCGAGATCTATTAATTTTGTCTCAAGAAAACTTCATGTTGGTTTGGAAAATAGTTAAAATAATCGATGTTGATTGAAAATTTTTCCATAAAGTCGATATTCGTATCAAAAATAAGCAATTCGTAGTGCCAACCCTACCAACCATGGCTATCCACTTTTTATGAATTTCTTATCGATTTCCAAAACCATCTCTATTTTTTGCTTCTCCTTACCAATACCAACGCATATTTTTGGGATATATTTCCCAAACAAAAATCGTTCTCTTTTTTCGCTATTGCAATTCCCATGAGAGTGAATGAAATATAAACATTTTAATAATTGCAACCAAGAGGAATTTTAACAGCTGATTCCATAAATTAAATTTTCTGTCAAAACCAATTAAAATTTTTTTTGGTGCTTGGACAAAAATGTATATTTCATTGAAAAGCAAGGTAAGTACAATAATTTTAAGCCTTTTTGATAAAAAATATTATTATTTATAATGCATTGTATGTTTTCACAGGTGCATCTTTGGTATGGACTGCTGTTCAGCGAATAATTGAAAGATTTTGGGGCTCTTTGCGGTCGGCCCACAAGAACGCAAACTAAGCCGTCGAACTTTGAGGTACGTAAAGTGAACTTAGTGTAGTGTGCCTAACCAAGATCAGGACATGGTTATGACGTCACCATAATATACAAATGTTCATGCGCTTGTGCATTTGTTTACTATGGTTGTGGAAAAAGTGAGTGTAATATAGTTTACGTTGCCATTCTAATATTCATTGGAATTTGCCTAATATTCATTGGAATTTGCCGTGCAGGGTACCAAAAGACGTGTCTTGACCTCTAGATCCCAAATCCTAAAGCGATAATAAATTATTATATTTCTATTAAGGGATATTTGTAAACAAAGTTGTGACTTTTCATGTGTTCGTCGTAACATGTTATGGCGTTGTATATGTATTAACAAATGTACATGCGCATGTCCATTTGTATACAATGGTTGGTGCCCAAGTGATTTCAGTGTAGTGTACCTGGCCAAGATCAGGAGTAAATTGTGGTGTCACCATAAAATGATGTTGTACCAGCGTTTGTACATTTGTTAAAATGGTTGTTGCCAAAGTGAGTTGAGAACAGTGCACCTGGCCAAAATCAGGGGTATATTATGGTGACAGCATAATATACAAATGTAAAGCACCAAATGAAGGCAGGTCTTGTTTTTTCAAAAATGTTCTGTAAAAACCATAAAATCGTAAAACGAGAGCGACAATGACCACGCCGATTTGTGGAAGCCTAAAAGATTTCATTAGAATAATAATTTTGTTGTACTTCGAGAAAAATTTTCAATAAATAAAAGGGAATCCTCTAATACAATTTAAAAATGTAACAACAGTTTTCATGGCCTTATTTAGCGTTCTCTCCATTCAACTGGTTCTCTTACCGCACTTACAACAACCACATGAAAATTTTCAACTTTATTTGCAAATATCTATTCACAAGAACGAAAAATTTTGCTTCTACAGTTACAACTAACAATAAATCAATTGCAAAGTTTGCAATTAACAATGCAATTTAGTTAGTTGCAATTAATTTCTTAATCAATTAAAAATTTAATTGGTTAATGCCCGCCACTGATTAAAAAAAATCTTGTATGTTGTTTTTCAAATATTTATGCCACTTATAGTTCCAATATATATAACATGTTTTAATTTAAGCACACTATGCAGCAACAAAAACCAACAAAAGTAGGATTTCCATAACTGACAGGAATAATGTCAACTTTAACGGTATGTTACAAATAACTTTTTATCATCCCTATATAATTTAGCACTAATGTTGCACCTTTCACTGCACTCACCTTTGCACTCACTACCGTACTTTAAATAAAACGAAATAATAATTAGGGTTTAAGACTTTGTAAATATATTTTGGCTCAGGCGCTAAATGACCGTTTTGCTCGAGATTTACGAAATTGTGTTTTTTGTTTACAATGTGTATGTGTTTGGTGCTGACAATTAGTTGGTGTGTGACTGTGTAAGTGTGTGTGTGTGGTGTGGTGAATGCTGGCGGCAGGGTTGCACCCGCCAGTGTTGTGGCTAATCTAGCCATTCCGGCCCCCCCTAGGCGAGTGATCAGCCTAGAAGTCGTTGCAGCTGCTGCAGGGTCTCCACGACATTGCTGAGCCCGGTTGGGCGACGACGGCCTCGACTTGCTGGCTGTGTCTTGTAAGCGGATGCTGCTTGACGGCGATTACGGGCCGCGCGATGAGTCCATATTCGTGGACGCTGTGGTTGTTCCGGTGGTACGGTGAGCGCTGTTGCGGCCCTTGGAGTGAAAGTGTACGGTGCTGCAGTGGGCACTGCTCGTGCTCGTGCAGAGCGGATTTTTGGTGTCGGGGCGACTTGCTCGATTTCCATATTTATGATAATCTGCATAGATAGAAATTATGGACTTTAGTGTCTTATTAAGTATAGGGGTGCTTGATTTTAGCACTTGATCAACATCTGGTTTCAAATGTGATATGATCATTGTATCTTTTATGCGGGTTTTTATATGCGGTATAATTTCACGTTTAGTTCGAGGAAACGAGAGTCCTTCGAGCTACCTCTTTAGGAGTGAGGTATTTATTTCGGATAGCAACATCGCTTCGTTGGATGAATTGCTCCGTATTTGATATTATATTATTTATAAGTTATTTGCGCTATCGGTATTAGCGGTATTAGACTCGGTTAGTAGAAAACACAGTTTTACGAGCGGTCGAGTTAGTTTGCCGTTTTGCGTACGTAGGTCAACTACTCGGATGTGACCGTCGGAACCGTAATGTACCTTTTCGATGCGGGCTAGCCGCCATTCGGTAGGAGGTAGACATTCGTCATGAAATAAGATGCATGCTCCAATTTTAGGTGCTTCTTGAGTATTATTCCACCGATATCGTTTGTGAAGGTCTTTAAGGTATTAAAACGGCTTCAACTCGAATGAGTAACGTAGTGAACTCTTCAAATGTAAATTTATTATTGCCAGCGGTTTTCTTAAAATGCGATTTGAAGCTTTTAATAGCTGATTCCCATAGTCCACCCATATGTGGGGCGCTCGGGGGGATGCATTCCCAATTAATACCTTGAGGTGCGTATTTTGAAATGATGTGCGGCGAGACTTCTTTGGCGAACTGTATGAACTCCTTTTCGGTAGCTCGTTAAGCGCCGATAAAGGTTTTGCCATTGTCGCTCATGATTTTGGAGGGAAATCCTCGCCGTCCGACAAAGCGTGCAAATGCCGCGAGAAAAGCTGCCGTTGTCAGATCTGAACATAATTCTAAATGTACGGCTTTTGTCGTGAAGCATACAAAAAGAGCCACGTAACCTTTCATTGTGGTAGAAGACCTTAACATCGAGGCCTTTAGCTGGAAAGGCCCGGCAAAATCTACACCAGTGATGGTGAAAGGCATAGAATAATTGCAGCGTTCGGGTGGTAGAGCTGCGATGATCTGCGTGCGCACCTTTTGCTTCTCTAGCGTACAGACTTTACACATAAAGATGCATTTTTTGATCAGAGGCCTCAATCGAGGAATAAAATACTCTTGTCGGATCATTTGTTGCATTAGCCTGTGCTCGGCGTGTAGCATTAAGAGGTGGAGATAGTTGAGAAAGATTGTGGCAAATATGGATTTTTCCGGTATTATTATAGGGTGCCGCTCATTGTAGCTCAGACTGGAGTTCGCTAGCCTGCCATTGGCACGAAGCAGTCCCTTAGAGTCTACAAAGGGGTTAAGTACTAAGAGTGTGCTCTTTTTGTCAATGGGCTTTGATGGCATTAACAGTGATCGTTCACTACTGTAATAGCGAGTTTGTGTGCACTCGATTAGGGCTATTTTTGCCCGTTGCAAGTCTTGATGCGTAAGTGCATAGCTTGCGGTATTGGCTATCCCTTTCACCTTATTCTTTAAGCGATTTACAAATTGAAACATATACGCTATTACTCTAAGGCTCGGGGGAACGACGAAAATCGCTCTAGGATGTCTGTATCCTCCAACGTTGTATGAAAGCCTTCTATTCTTCTACTTTCTGGGGCTATTATATTGCGCGCAGGCGACTTTGCCCATGCGTCAGGTGATTCGACCATCCAGGTGGGGCCATTGCACCATAGCGTGGTGGTTGTAAGGTGCAGAGGTTTGCAGCCTCTTGTTCCAAGATCCGCAGGGTTATCAGCACTGGCTACGTGTCGCCAAGTCGCTGGCCCAACCAAGTCAATGGTTTGAGCTGTGCGGTTAGGAACGTATGTTTTCCACTTATGTGGTGGCTTTTCTAGCCATGCTAGCACGATTTCTGAATCGCACCATAGATACAGTTTCCGATCGCTCAGGTTTAAATGTGCTTGCACGGTCGAGGCTAGTTTTGCGAGCATAGCTCGAGCCGTGGGAGGCTTACGGTCTCAAGAGGTGCGACCTTGGCCTTTGCCACTAATAAGTGACTTGTTGTTTTGCCATCGTGCTGGGTTCGCACATAAATAGCAGCGCAGTATGCTTTCTCAGAAGCATCGCAAAAGCCGTGGATTTCGACTTCATGATCGGGTGAGAAATTCACCCACCGAGGTATTTGTATCTCGGAGATAGTGCACAAGTTACTTTTAATTGGGACCATTTTATTAAGCGGAGTGGTTTCACAACTTCGTCCCAATCGGTTCCATCTAGCCACAACTCTTGAATGAGGATTTTTGCTTGTATCATGATTGGTGCAAGCGATCCTGCGGGGTCAAAAAGTTTTGCCACAGATGACAAAATTTGTCTTTTCGTTTTTGCGGATTTTGCAGATACCGACTCAAGAGTGTAAGAAAATTGGTCTGATATTGCATTCCATTGTATGCCCAGAGTTTTAGTGGTGCTCTCTTTTTCAAACTTTAAAAAATTGGTATCTAGCAAGTTTTCTTTATTTATTTTTGCCAGTATTTCTGGATGGTTGGAAGTTATATTTTTTAATGGAAACCCTGCTGATTCGAGGGCTTCGATAACTTGCGCTAGTGACTCGCACGCTAATGGAAGGCTATGGCTTCCCGACAGTATGTCGTCTACGTACGTTTGAGAGCTAAGCACCGGGGCGGCTAGTGGTAATTTGGCTTTTGTATCTTTTGCCAGTTCGTGTAATGTACGAATGGCTAGGAAAGGGGCGCAGTTTACGCCAAATGTTTTTAGCTTGTAGTCGCGGATTGGACTGCTAGGTGAATTGCGGAATATAATGCGCTGGTAGTCTTGGTCGTCGTCATGTACTAGGATTGTCTGTACATTTTTTCGACGTCACCATTGAATACGTATTTATACATTCGCCACTGTAAGATAAGTAGCATTAAGTCGGGTTGTAATGTTGGACCCGTGTATAAAACGTCATTCAGTGAATTGCCTGAGCTTGTGTATTTAGATGCATTGAACACCACCCTTACTTTTGTTGTAAGTTTTTCTGGTTTGATAACCGCGTGGAGTGGTAGATAAAAGGAGGCGTGTTTGCCTTTTGTAAACTTTTCATAGGAACTTGCTGATTCCATATGATCTAGTGCTAGATATTCCTCAAGAACGTTGTCATATGAGGGTTTTAGCTCGCCTTTTTTAAGTAGGTTCCTTTCCATACTTAGAAACTGCTGTAGAGCTGAGGTTCGTGAGTTACCTAAGGCGAGTGTATCAGGAAATTGTTGTTTGAATGGTAGTCGTTCTCTGATCTTGTAGTTGTGGCCTCGTAGAAGTCTTCACAATACTTGTCGTCAGCTGTAGTAACGGGTATTGGGGGTAGTTCTTCTACCTCCCAGAATTTTCTCAATTGTGAGTTAAGATAGTCATTCAAAATATCTTCCACTTGCGTTGTGAAGCTGGAGATTTTATCTTTGACTTGACCGCTTAAAATCCATCCAAAGATGGTATTTTGGGCTAGTAGGTTGTTGGAGATTTTCTCAACACCTTGAAGTATTATTTGGGGGATTAGATCGCTTCCAAATAATATGTCGATTTGATCGGGTGTATGGCAGTTGGGATCGGCTAGTTTCAGATGTGAAAACTTTTGCCAGTGCTCGCTACTTATATTATAGCTTGGGAGCATATTTGTCAGTCGCGGTAGAACTATAGCTTGTGCTTTTATTAGTTGATCCGCATTTGAAGACATCAAGGTAATGAGGCAGATTTTATTTGAGTTTTGAACTACTCTTCCACCCATTCCCGATATTTCAAAATTGGCTGATTTTGTTGGTAAATTTAAACTTTTTTGGACTTTAGATGCTATGAATGATCGCTGTGATCCTTGATCTATTAAGGCCCTTAGTTTAAATAGTTCTCATCTGTGTTCGATGGAGACTATTGCTGTCGGTAACAGTGTTTTGCTTTAATTTTCTGAATGAAGTGTTTGTACTCTGCCTGCATTTGAGCAGCATGGTTGTTCTTGACAACTTTCGGGATTGTCTCTTTCGGGATTTTCCGATCTAGAAGTTGCAGCTAGTCCCGTGGTTCTTTTGGCATTTGAATTATTTTGGGCATTGTTATCTATATATTAATAGGCTGACATTTTTTCCATACAATCAATTGCCAGAGTGTATCTCATAAAAGTATGCATAACTCCAATTATTATATATTTTGATATGTTTTCATGGGCCAGGAGCTTTGCATAGGCATATTATATTTAACAAAAAAATGCTTCAGTAATTTGTAATAATTCATCAAAGTTTTCACCAAAACCCAAAGCTGTTAAGTACAGTATCTGACTGTTTTGTTGTATAGGTTGTTTTTTTTTAGAGGTATAGAACTTCGAATTGAAATAAAACACAAGAAAATCGTTTTAAGGTCCATCAATTTGGCTTTATTGGAAGGATAATTTTATGCCATTAATGTTTAAATATGATTTCGGGCATGTGGCCGCTCGAATAAAGCCAATTCTACAGGTCCAATTTTCAACCACTTTTTCGAGCATATGGGGCCGTATGTCGGCAATAACGCCACGAATGTTGGCTTCCAATTCCCCTAACGTTTCTGGTTTGTTGGTGTAGACGAGCGACTTCACATATCCCCAAAGAAAATAATACAATGGTGTCAAATCACACGACCTTGGTGGCCAATTGACAGGTCCATTCCGCGAAATTATGCGCTCATCGAATGTTTCCTTCAATAAATCGATTGTGACGTGCGCTGTGTGGCATGTAGCGCCGTCTTGTTGGAACCACAACTCATCCCAAGGTCGCAAGCCAAGATCTTTGCGCAAAATCTTCCATAAAGTTGATGGACAAAGCCCCAATTGCTGTGCACGGTGGCGAATCGATTCATTCGGGTCCTCTTCAACACTTTGCTCTACAGCGGCAATTGTTTCTTCGGTGCGCACTGTTCGACGTCTCTGCGGATGCGTATTATCACATAGAGTAAACGTAGTGCGAAAACGATCCATGGTTAACCGAATTAATTGCTCTGATGGACGATTATGTCGACCATAAAATGGACGGAGCTCACGGTAAACTTCGCGAACTGAACCATTATTTTCGAAATAAATTTCCACGATTTGCAAGCGTTGTTCTTTTGTCAACCTGTTCATGATGAAATGGCAAACCAAACTGAACATAAATGACATTATAGTTGCCAGATTTGACCACAAAATGCCAGTTGTATCTCTATTCGAAAACCAAACCTGTAAAAAAAACACCCTATATTTACTTATTTGCGGGCGCAAAACAACAACGCCTTTAGCACAGCACCTGATAAAAAGATCAAAAGAAACTAAATAAACGTCACTGTAAGGCGCGCAAATAAGTAAATACATATTAATATTTTTCGTAATGTAAATTTAACTAATAACCCAAATGTAAGTGCAATATACAAGTTTTTCATGTTTATTGTTATTCATTTGTGATAAATGTAAGATTTAATGTATATGTATATTTTCTACATATTTGCGTTAAACAGATTCCCCAGAAGAAGGCGCGGAAAGCGTCGAAACGCGTAGGGGAGAATAAACAAATACTTCTGTTTCATTTGGATGGCCGTAAGTGCTCAACCCAGCAAACATCAATATATAAAAAATGGCCCATTAAGAATATAATTTAAAATATCGGTGAGCAAATCCGAAACACAACAACATCTTACCAACAATAAACATGAAGGAATTTTTTCAACAAAATGAAGTACAATACAGAGACGCGCTCTAACATCAGACGACTAAACAAAAAATCAAAAAATATTGCGAAACAAAAAGAAAGATTGAAATTTCTGCTGAGATGCAAAAGCTATGGGATTACACCACCACATTTACGGGGTAAGGTAAGGTCTTTATCACATTCTTTCAAATTTCAATCAACGCGTCTACAACTGGAAAAATTAGAAAACAGGTTTCTCGCGCAAATACTTAAACTAGAAATTAAAGAAACCAATATAACCATTAAAACAATCGAAAAGGATATAAATCATTTAAAAAGCATTCTCAAAAATAATCTAGAAGACAGTGAATATGATGACATCGTAGAAAGGCAAAACTACTTCTCTCAAAAAGTAGAAACTGCAAACATAAATCTCTAAAAATACTGAAAAATTCGGCATCAGGTTCAACGAAGACTGGTTTATAAATAAAACTAATATAGAGGTCCCACGAGAGAGTCAATGGTTGTTATCGCTAGGCAGTAAATTCGCGCTACCCATTACAAAAAATAGTTTTTCACCAATTCATGTTATCGCCGAACTAGAGCAATGTGTACAACAGATTGAAGACGAAAGAAAGAAAGATGCCACGAGAAGTAACATTGCAACAAAAATCAGTAACTACCACAGGAAAATAAACAACGGCCCTAAAAAACCCCTGCGGGTTGGGGCTTAGAATATGCCCGCGGTAGGCATACCGGTCGTAAGAGGCGACCAATATGCACAAAGGTAATGATGTGCAACTCGATGATTGATCTACGGATATGATGCCTCCCACCTCTCATTACCCATCTTCTCTTTCCTTTCGGAAGGAGGGATGACATGACCTGGAAGGTTGCACTGGTCATACACAATCGCTCCCATGACAGCCGGGCAGTACCGCAAGGGAGTACCGGAGCGTACCGGATTCATATCCGGCCAAGGACTGTTATTTCGACAACACTCCCCAAAACCTTCGGGGAGTGATTTTGTTGTTAAAACAACAACAACGGCCCTAAAAATTAATTATAAATACATTCGAAAATACAAAAGCGTTTCTGAAAGAACATAAAAACACAGTAATTCTTACTCACGCGGACAAAGGAAACAAGACCGTTCTAATGAATAAAATCGATTACGAACATAAAATGATAGAAACGCTACAAGACAGAAAAACATATAATATAATAAA
This sequence comes from Sphenella marginata, assembly GCA_951509765.1. Classification (NCBI taxonomy): domain Eukaryota; kingdom Metazoa; phylum Arthropoda; class Insecta; order Diptera; family Tephritidae; genus Sphenella; species Sphenella marginata. The sequence goes on along the minus strand of OX608079.1, from coordinate 38,830,529 downwards.
GAAGGACCCAACACAGCAACTAATGAGGAAAAACAACGCCATCATCAATGAATTGTCGAAGCAAAACAAAATCAGCGTAAGAGAAAAAATACAAATTTCCTGTGTAGCGGCTGTTGCGCCGAGGTTGTACGGGTTACCCATGATACATAAAGATAATATGCCACTTAGACCAATCTCAGCATCAACAAATGTACCTTGCTATAAATTATCCAAGTATATCGGAACAATATTAAAAAATATATATCGGAAAAATACAATATTAGGAATGCTTTTCAATTGAAAGATCGGTTGAAAGATATACAAATAGAAGATGATGAGATATTGATATCGTTCGACGTAGTTTCACTTTTTACGAATATTCCAGTACACTTGGCCATACAGACAATAATGAAACAATGGCCGCGGTTAGAAAAATGCACAACAATACCAAAAAATCAATTTCAACACATTTTAGAATTCTGTTTACGCGAAAACAACTATTTTACTTATGACTCAAAGTTTTACAAGCAAACATACGGGATGTCCATGGGAAATCCACTATCTCCAACTATCGCGGACATAGTGCTTGATAAAATACTTGACGACAGCATAACTGAATTAAAAGAAAAGGACATATACATAAAATACATTAACAAGTATGTAGATGATGTATTCGCTATCATTAAATCTAAAGACGTGGAACAAATCCTAAATATATTCAATAGACATCACACTAGCATAAAATTCACCACGGAAAAGGAAAAAGACAACAAAATAGCTTTTCTGGATGTAGAGGTAAATAGAAGAAATAAAAATCTTATAATAAATTGGTATACTAAATCAATTGCATCGGGTGGAATTATTAATTATCATTCAAACCATCCGTGGAGGCAAAAAATCAATACGGCGACAAGCTTAATATGAAAGGTAGCTTTACTCAGCAGCGCAGAATTTATGAAAGAAAACCGGAAAAAGTTAAAAAAATATTTTATTCAAAAATAGCTATCCGCATAAATTAATAGACAAATTAATTGAAAACACAATTAATTTAATACGTGGGGGAATAAATAGCGCACCGGCGGAAAATTCGAACAACAAAATATACATCGGAGTATCGTACATACCGGGTCTTACAAATAATCAAACACTACATAGATTAATAGACGACGAAACCACTAAATACGCTCACAGACCAAATACCACCCTCAAACAAATTTCAGCAAAACAAAAGACCCAATAGAAAAAGAGCAACAAAGTAATGTTGTTTACCAAATTAAGTGCAATCGACGTGATAGCGAACATTGTGGGAAATATTACATTGACACTACCAAACGACAACTGGGTATACGAGTCAATGAGCATAAAAAAGATGCAGAAAACAACAAAAACAACAACGGCTTTAGCACAGCACCTGACGAAGAGTAACCACATAGCGGACTTTGCGAATATTAAAATATTAGACATCGAAAAAAGAGCTAAAACAAGATTGACTCTTGAGAGCATACGCATACAACAGCACATTGATAATGCTCTCAACTACAAAGACGACGTTGACGGCCTCAGCAGCGTCTATTCAGCTGTGATAAAAAGATCAAAAGAAACTAAATAAACGTCACTGCAGGGCTCGCGCAAATAAGTAAATACATATTTATATTTTTCGTAATGTAAATTTAACTAATAACCCAAATGTAAGTGCAATATAAAAGTTGTTCATGTTTATTGTTATTCATTTGTGATAAATGTAAGATTTAATGTATATGTATATTTTCTACATATTTGCATTAAACAGATTCCCCAGAAGAAGCGCGGAAAGCGTCGAAACGCGTAGGGAAAAATAAACAAATGCTTTTGTTTCATTTGGATGGCGGTAAGTGCTCAACCCAGCAAACAACCTTTAGAAATTATTTTTCACAGACCATCAACCCCTGACATACGAGTACTCGCTCAGTAGCAGAAATACTAACAGTAAATTAAAAAGATGGAAATCCATATTGGAAGAGTATAACTTTGAAATTAAATACAAACCTGGCAGTAGTAATCTGGTCGCAGACGCACTTTCCAGACCACCACAACAAATAAATTCTTTGTCTGCAACCCAACACAGTGATGAAAGTTCAGCTCAAAATTTAATACCATATACAGATGCACCCATCAATGCATTTAAAAATAAAATTTGTATTTCTACAGGCGAAACCTCATCTTACCAATTTAAATTACCTTTTCCCACTTACCATAGACATATTATTATTGAAAACAACTTTACAGAAGAAAGTCTTACCACATTGTTGAAAAGATATCTCAACCCTACAGTAACAAATTGCATAAAAACCGATGACCACATCTTAGGAAAAATACAAACCCTTTACCAAATTCACTTTAGCAGGTACAAAGTACGTTATACTCGGAAATTCATTAGGGACGTCACAAACGAATCAGAACAGGAAACGGAAATTATCAACGAACATAATAAAGCTCATCGAAACCCCACAGAAAATAAAGCACAACTCTTAGAAAGATGTTATTTTCCACAAATGAACGCCAAAATTAAACGAATTGCAAAACAGTGCAAAATTTGCTTAGAAAATAAGTACGAGAGACATCCAGAAAATCCTATTCTGAAACCAAATCCTATTCCTAACTACCCAGGTCATATCGTTCATATAGACCTCTACCATACCAATAACAAAATAGTGCTAACGGCAATAGATAAATTTTCTAAATACGCGCAAGCAAAGATTGTGCGATCCAGAGCAACGGAAGACATAAAAAAACCCCTTAAGAAGTCTCTTGACTACATTCGGAGACCCCGAAAATGTCGTAATCGACAACGAAAAATCCTTGAATGCAGAATCTACAACCTTTATGCTAGAAAATCAATACGGTATTGAAATATTCAAAGCACCTCCATACAAAAGTTCGATAAACGGACAAATAGAACGATTCCATTCCACACTTTGCTGCTTTGCACCAAAGCGGAAAACACCCACACTGACTTCGAGGACCTCCTCAACAGAGCCATATTCAGGTATAACTATTCAATCCACTCCACTACCAAACGCAAACCAGTAGAGGTATTTTTCGGAAGAACAATATGACCCAATCCAATGACACTAGACAGGGAAGGAAATGTCCAAAATCTCAAAAATAAACAAGAAAAAGACTTACGAACTCATAAGAAAAATAAGACCGATTACAAGACATACAACACTAACGACGTAATTTATGTAAAAATAAATAAAAAACTAGGAAACAAACTAACACCCCGATATAAAAAGGAAATAGTGATAGAAGACAAGGGCAACACCATTTTGACACAGTCCGGCCGCCAAAAGCCATATCAAAAAGTAAATCACAGTCCTCTCTTTCAGGATCCTATTTGCCTCCTGCAACGCGGAAACACAAATTTTTTATTATACGACCAGTCTAATAGTAACAATAGACGTAGGAACCGCGAAGGTTCAAACCGGAACATTTCGACTAATACACACTATAGACCTCGATCAGTTCGACTCCTTACTCGACAACATACAGGCTACAATAGAACACAATATAACTAAAAAAAGCAGAAGTTACCAATTCCTTTCCCAAGAAGAAAAATTCACCCGATCCCTCCTTTACCACTTGAAACCCAGGAAACCCAAAAGAGCGATCAAAACACTCGGCACAGCCTGGAAATGGCTTGCTGGATCCCTTGACCATGAAGATTTTAAAATACTTAATGATAAAGTCAATAATATAGTAAGTAATAATAACCAGCAAGTAGTAATAAATAAATCCATTTTCGAAAGTATTAATAACACTGGATCACAAATTCCAACTTTTTTTCTGCACCAGAGACGCCATAGTGAAATTCCTATGTAAAATCACCTTCTAATTCCGAAAATCAAGGTTATTTTTACTTGAATGGTACCGTTTTTGAGATATTTACGATTTACCGTTATTTCAAAAAACAAAAAAGATGGCTCCACTTAATCGTGTATATCTCAAGAACAAACTGAGCTCTTCCAAAACCGTTTGAAAAATTTGAAAGCTTATAAAATTTACTATAATCAGTACATACAACACTTTTTGCTAGGTCCTGCATACAAAAGTTATAAGCATTCAAGTAAATATATCCATTTAATACTTAAGTACCCTACAAATAATAGCATATGTACATATGGTTCTGTCTTAACTCTATGATCTTATTTTATAATTGAAAAAGTTATGTGTCTTGTTTTGACGCTTATTTAGATTAGGATCGGTTTCTCTTATGAGAAACCAACAGTAGTCGCCCATCATAGCGACATCCCAGAATCCTTGATACCGACTTTCAATCACTTTCATTTGCTGGTGAAACCTTTCGCCATGCTCGTCACTTTCGTCGCCAAGATTTTCCGGGGAAAATTTTAAGTGGGAGTGTAAGAAATGAATTTTTAAAGACATATTTACTCCTGAAAGAAAATAAAAAAGTAAATTAGATAAATACATAAGTGACACATTAGTATATAATTTTCTTAGGCTGGATTTATCATTCAATTCAGAACAAATATTTTATTTATATTTTTCCCGTTCTTGTTTGTTCGGAACTGGACGATGAATTCAGATTTATGGCTATATATTCTCATGTTTTTTTATTTACCCATTTCCGCATAGTTTTTGATTAAGTCGTTCACTATCATCTCGTAGTTAGGACTTTTGTGTTTGCCTAAAAAAGAAGTAACGACCTTTTTAAAAGAATCCCACGCTGCTGCCTCCACTGGTGACAATAGTTCTTTGAAATGGTTATTGGTCATCATTTTCCTTATTTGCGGTCCCACAAAAATGCCTTCCTTTATCTTTGCTTCTGAAATCTCTGGGAAGATTGTCTTCAAATGATGAAAAGCTTCGCCTTCTTTGTCCAAAGCCTTCACAAAGTTTTTGATAAGGCCGAGCTTGATGTGGTGCGGAGGTAGAATTATTTTTTCCTTCTTTATAAGTGGAGAGTATTTTATGTTATCTACCCCAACTTGAAACTCGATTCGTTCTGGCCAATCCTTTATGATGTAGTGGTCTTGACGAGCTCGGCTATCCCATTTGCATAGAAAGCAACAGTATTTTGTGTATCCACTTTGTAGACCACATAGCATTCCAACGACTTTAAGATCGGCACATATTTTCCAATCATGTTCTTCGTATTTGATTAACTTGACCAATTTTTGCATTATCTCATATGTTTCCTTCGTATTTACTGCATGCGCGATCGGGATAGATGGCTTTTTGTTGCCAATATGCAATAATACGGCCTTTAAACTTAATTTATTGCCGTCTATGAACAATCGCCACTCTTTTGAATCATATGGTTCATCAAATTGTTTGAATAGACCAGCAATGTCTTTGCAGTAACAAACACTGTCCTCCTTCGTATAGTACTTGGAAAATTCTTCGTGACGAGTTCTATAATATGTTACCTTAACATCGGATGAAACAAATTTAAATTGTTGCATTCGAGAGGCGTGTAGTTCGGCCTTTTCCTTTGACAATTCCAAATCCCGTATCCAATCATTGAGTTGTGCTTGTGACAAAGAATTTCTTTCGTTTTCCGTTTGAAATTCAGTACAACATGATGCCGCGTAATCAGATACTACTGTTGACAATGAAACTGGAGCCGGAACTAAAGTTAAATTTGATTCTGGCAATGTCGCTTCTGTTGAAATTAGTTCTGGTAATGACACTGTAGATACGCTCGCATAGGTTACTTTTCTGGACTTTCCATTCCCAAGTACTTTTGTAGTACAAATATAGCAGTCCGTTGAATCGCAAGTTGGTTCCCTCCACTTCATTGGTGCAATAAATTTCACACGTCGCCTAAATAGATAGTTTCAGAAATTAGTCAGCTATGCATTAAAAGGGAACAAATTCCTAATTTTTACAACGTACCTTTTTGTTCCGGTTTCCGAAGAAATCAATTCGACTCGGCATGTGGTGCACACAGTGTTCGGTGTCCATGGTTTTTAGGCTCAATTCCAAAACACTTATAGTATGTAACTTTCAAAGGATTTGTAAACACACGTCTCATACTTTTAACAATAAATTGACCGCAGATGAAACAGAACATATCTGGATCATTTGTACACTCAAACTCTCGCGCCCTTTTATTCATTTTGTATTTTTAAGTAAATGACGGGTTATAAACTGCAATTATAAACTGAACAGTATCCGGCGAGCCCTGCAGATATTATGAAGGAACAAGGCGCATGTACTCTTATTTATACTTAGATCCAGTAAAAATTCAAGCCTACCTAAACAAAAAGGTTCCCTAGTTCTACAAAGAAAACACTACCTGCCTCAAAAATATGCTCTTATTTAAAATGTACCTAGGTTTGAGAAAACGACACTAACAGCTTTTTGTATCTAATAACTTTTCGAAAATCTACCTGCTAACTAACTGATATACGAATACTAACACACATGTACCAGTAGGGTACTTAAGCATTAAATGGATATATTTACTTGAATGCTTATAATTTTTGTATTAGTTCATTGATTTTGTTCACTGATAAGTAGCTTGTTTTTTTGTAATAAAACAGAGCTTAGAGGGGGGAAAAATTATCTGCAAAAAAACAAAAAGTTTTCGAGATGCTTCCTCGCAAAGTACAAATTTTTTTATATTTTTACAAAAAAAATTAAAAAAATCCGTAATGATTCTTCAATATGTTTGAATCTGCAGGACCTAGTGTTGTATGTACTGATTATAGTAAATTTTATAAGCTTTAAAATTTTTCAAACCGTTTTGGGAGAGCTCAGTTTGTTCTTGAGATATACACGATTAAGTGGAGCCATCTTTTTTGTTTTTTGAAATAACGGTAAATCGTAAATATCTCAAAAACGGTACCATTCATGTAAAAATAACCTTGATTTTCGGAATTAGGAGGTGATTTTACATAGGAATTTCACTATGGCGTCTCTGGTGCATTTTGGCTGTAAACCAGTGTAATATAACTCATATTTCAAATGTAATGTTAAGCGAAATGAGATCGGGCGATGCTTTCAAGTTAGAAATTGAAACAAATGTAGAAAGAAAATCAAAACTCATTAAAGAAGAATTAATAAATATTGATAATTCAATACAATGGGCAAAAACCGGAATTATAAACTCTTTTATATTATCTAACGAAGAATTAATAGTAATAGAAGAAACGCTAGAAAAGCAAAATATGCCTTGTTTAAATTTAATCGAAGCAATTGAATTTAGCGATGTTAAAATCGCATCAAATTTATTTTCCATTGTTTATATTGTAAAATTCCCTTTAACAAGCAAAGAAACGTGTAAATTAATAAAGGTCAAAGCTGTGAAACCAGGCCTTAAAGCAATTAAACTCGAACATGAGAACTTAATACCTTGTAACAACGAAATTTTTGGTATAGGAGATAGTTGTAGGAACATAAATAATTTAGTTTTATGTAAGCAAAATAGTATAACAGAAGTGACAAGTTGCATACCAAACATAATAAACAGCCACCATATAGCGACAATATAGAAAAATAGTACCCGGAATATTATTTATAAATGGTTATAGGGACACGATATCGAATGCAAAGCATCGATTCTGTACTCATTTGAAGTATCGCTTCAAATATATCGGGTACCCGATAATATCGAAACAAAAAGACTCGATAGTCAAAATATCGATGCTAAATGTACATACATGACAAACAAGCACTTCAATAACCGAATGGTTCGCTGCAAGCAAATTCATACGTTTTGTAAATGATTACCATAGGTTCGTATAAACTTCAATAAAATAAATAATAACATAAACTAGTATAATATGAGCAAATTTGATTTTTTTAATTTGATAGATTTTACTTCAAGAAACGAAGATCAAAAGCCCCACTCTTCCTCTGTGCAATCTGCCATGAATAGTAATTTATCCAACCTCTTCCCCTTCAACCTGTTACGTGTTTTTGTCATTGTTAAACCTGCCTTTGAAAATAGGCGCTCTTATGGGACAGAAGTTGCTGGTACTTTTAGATATCGTAAAGCAATTTTCGACAAATGAGGATATTTATGCTTATTTTCCTTCCAAAAACGCAAAAGATAGCCACTTAAAGGAAGTAGTTTGCAACGAATATATTCATTGATGTTTTCGCTTTGTCGGATTGCACTTTCACTTCCTCGACCAGATGCTAAAGTTTCTATGTGATTCCAAAATTCATTTTTGTCGGAACACAAATCTTGGATTGCATGTGCGGCTTCTTCCCGACTGATCATATCACGTAGCCAAGACATACATAGGGAATAAGCGCAGGGATCAGAAAATGCAATATTTTTTAAGCGTGTTTCTAAAACACCCCACAAATCAAAAACATTTTATAACACCTTATATCTGTGTCTACAACAACCACATGAAAATGACAGACAATTTTCTACTTTAATTGCAAAAATCGCTTGAACGAAATAAAATATCGGATTTCCCCCTTAGGATCATTGTTACAGCGGTCAAGACGCGTCGTTTGATACCTCTCCCGCTCTTTTTGGACGTGTATTAACAGTTGACGTTGGATGGATAGTATTACCTTTTTTTCAGTATAAAGGCAAAACAATATCACAATAAGTTAGTACTTCAAGTTTGTTGTAACCTTTTTGGACGTATTAAGTGCATATTGCAACAGATCAATGGCAACTCTTACTTTTCTGGCGTCTGCCTTTTCCGGCTAAATTAACTGTTATCATTTGGTTCTGATTTTCCTTCGATTCGCGTCACAAGTTAGAGAGAGACAACCAGCAGAGCGGTATTTTTGCTCTATTAGTTCCATATTTTTTAAAAAATTCGATACGATACCGGGGTCTAGATACTCGATGCCGAAAAGTATCGTTAAAAAAGCATCGAGTACAAAATATCGGTATCGAAGGGCAAAAGTATCGATATGGTATCGTATCGTATCGAAATTCGTGTCCCTAAATGGTTACGATGGACCCATAAAAATAGAAAACAAAAAAATTAATTTGAATGGTACATTTTTGATCAGGTACGATAACTCAAGCATGTCAATAAAAGATAAACATCTTGTTATCAAAAATCAACTCTTTGCAAGCCCTTACCAACAATCATAAAACCGATCGATGCTACAGCAAATCTCGAGGAAGTTCTTTCTTTACAATATCTGAAAGAGCTCAATGTAGCAATCATCCAAAGAATAGAGGATGTCAACATGATATTTAAAATTAGTACTTTCACATGCTCTTCGATTATCATATTATCACTAATTTGCCTATTGACCAAAATTGCTAAAAAACTAAAAACAGAAAGGAAAATGGAAAGAAGCATTAATGTCGATACTAAAAGTTCAAAGGAAACCCCCACTACACCTACGAATCAAATTTCATCCAACGAGGACGCTGCATATTTTAAAGGGGGAGGAGTTAACGCCACTAAAATTGGGCTCCAAAACTGCTCACACATAAATAACTAATTTTTTATATCAAACAAGCTGCGTAAGCATGTAACCTGCAATTGGTATTCCACGGGCATACGACACCACGCACGCAACCATTCATGGGAATGGACAGTGCAAATAATTTGGCAACAACAATTAGCACCAATGACCTGCGCTGTCAACGTGACTTCATAATATAAATAAGAGTAAGAAATATATGTAAGAGCAGTAATTAAGTAGCAGTTAAGGAGTTTTGATGTAAATTTGAAGAGATAAAATAAAATTTATATTTTTTTGGTTTAGTATCAAATAAACCAATAACTTATATACCTCATTTGTCGGGAATTAAGCCATAGAAACTAACCTTGAAATCTTAAATGTTGGTAGTAGAACGGACTTTGTAAATACCGAACTTCATCTATCTAGGTCATACCAGGTACCTTCTAGGTCATGTCATCCCTCCTTCCGAAAGGAAAGAGAAGATGGGTAATGAGAGACATCATATCCACCCAACCATCGAGTGGCACATCATTACCTTTGTGCATATTAGTCCGCTCTTACGACCGGTATGCCTACCGCGGGCGTATTCTAAACCGTCCGTCTTGCTGTATGATGCAGAAGCGTGGACACTAACAACAACTGACGAAGCGGCATTGGTAGTATTTGAGAGAAAAGTTTGTGGGCCTTTACGCGTTGGCGACGGCGAGTACCGTAGAAGATTTAATGACGAGTTGTATGAGCTTTACGCAGACGTCGACATAGTTCAGCGGATTAAAACAAAGCGGCTTAGCGGACTAGCCCACGTCGTGCGAATGAACGAAGATGCTCCAGCCCAGAAGGTATACTTATCGCCACCTGCCGTGGAAGCAGAGCAAGGGGAAGACTACCAGTCCGATGGAAGGTCCAAGTGGAAACCGACCTTCGATCTCGCGGGGTCTTCACCTCCTCTGTTAGCTATAAGCCCTATTCGAAACGAAATTTTTTCTTTTCTCCTTTTTTCATTTTTATGTAAAGTGGTTTGGCGAGTAGCAGCCCAACCTAATATATCCGCACTGTTTTGGTTCTAACCCAAATAAATTTGCGTGCGTGAGTAGCTCTCATATATGCAAACGACGTGCCAGCAGAGTGTAAACTTCAAATCAATGTGCCACGCAAATTGGAAATCGAGTTCGGTTTTTACGCTGTGCGGTTTATTTAGGCTGCTCTCATACAAGTTATATATGTATGAAAGACTTTTAACAAAAAAATTGCCGGAGAGCGTTTAAATTCGGTTGGGCTGTAAAGTAGGTATTATAAATGAAAATAGAAGCGACAAAGTCTTCATTTCCACATGCAACAGGCAACTAATGAACTTGAGCTTCACTTATATTCCTGTTAGCATATAGCCATTAAAGTATTGTCGGATATAAGTAGGTCAACAAAGCTAAATGCAATCCTGTTTCTATTGAGGTTAGTCAACTTGTGGGCAAAACCTGTTAAATATGTAGATAAAACAAATAAAAAGGTAATATAGGAACGACGAGTTTCGACAGGGTTGGACCAGAGTGATAAAGGTGTTAGAAGAGTGTGTTCAGTAGAACAGGAAAAGAGATGTTGTGTATCATGAAGGGCCATACCGCATGCAGGGCATGTGTTCGGTATGGTGGGGTTCCGTCTGGATAAATAGGAGTTCAGCCAATTGCAATATCCAGACCGGTGTTGTACCAGCATGACTCTAGTCTCCCTCTAAAGGACACGCTCTTCCTCAGCAAGAACAGGTGGTTGGGTGCCAATAACGGAGTTCACAGGCCGGGATCTGAGGGATTTGTCCACCTACTCGGTGTGGAGGCCCTTTAGGGACCGCCTGTGGTCACGCAGATCAAACGGCAACGAGATGTGATGCCGGATCTCATCATAATGCTTTCTGAGATGTTTCCTTATGCCTCTGGGGGGCGGAGTTTCATCCAATAGCTGTCAATTTGGATGGCTGGGTCTATGACAAATCAGAAGGAACTGGCTTCTTAAAAGTTCCGCATGCTCGCGTACGTTGAGCATTTTAGCCTCCTGGTGAAGGTGAGACTCAGGTGACATAAGCAAACCGCCAGTCGCAGTTCTGATGGTGTTTTGGCAGACCTGCAATTTCCTCCAGTTGGTGTCGTGAAGGTTTGGCGACCATATGGGCGCAGCATAATTAATAACCGGTCGGCCAATAGCCTTATAGGTGGTGAGCAACGTGTCTTTGTCTATGCCCCAAGTACTGCCGGCCAGTGACTTGAGGATCTTGTTGCTGCTTTGTGCTTTTGAAGCTATTGCGGTGGCATTATTAGCGAAGGTGAGGCTATTGTCGAATATAAACCCTAGAATTTTGGGGTGGGTGACTGGAGGTAGTGGGACACCATCTACGTGGACATTCAACTCCTGCCCCATCTGCGCATTCCACGTGGTGAAACGGGTCAATGTCGATTTAGTCGGGGACAGTGTCAGGTCCCGCTCTGTGAAGAAGCTGGAAAGATCACGCAAGTGGTTACTCAGTGTTGTACATAGTTCGTCCGTGGAAGGTCCCTTGCCCGTGGCCATCACGGTGCAGTCGTCAGCGTACAAAACGATGGAGACCCCCTCTGGTGGGGGAGGGAGGATCGAGATGTAGAAGTTAAACAGAAGGGGTGAAAGGACACCACCCTGCGGAATCCCTTGTCTAATTCTTCTAGGTCTACATCTCTCGTTTCGAAACTGCACTGACGCCAGCCGACCGTTTAAATAGTTGACGGTCCATCGTTTTAGGCCGGCAGGAAGCGGTGTCTCCTCCAGGTTTTTAAGGAGTGTGGCATGGTTGACTGTCTCGAAGGCTTTCGAAAGGTCGAGTGCCACGAGAACCGTCCTGTGGTTTGGTTAGTGTTGGTTCAAACCGACGTTAATCTGCGTCGTGATGGCATTTAATGCCGATGTTTTGCTATGATTATTCCGGGAGCCATGTTGATGATTGGCCAGCTGCAGATTTGCAGTATAATATGGGAGCAAGATAGCCTCTAACAAATTCACTACCGAGGTGGCCGAAGTGTTTCAGCATCTTCATGGCAATTCCGTCGGGTCCAAGTGATCTAGAGGGTTTCGCCTTCCTTATAGCTTCCTTAACCTCTGCAGCGGAGACGACAATGGGCGCGGTTGTGTGTTTGCGTTTAGTTTAGTTTAGTTTATTTATTTCTTACAGCTTATTCTTAGCCTAGCTTATGCCTATTTAAAAAGTATAAAATTAAAATTAAAATTATTAACTAGACTAGTTAATCTAATCTATTTACATCTATGGACTGCTGTGTAGTGCTGGACTGTGACAAGCTTCCAGATCATCCCCAACAGGGAAGGTAGAAGTTATCTGTAGGATACAGGCCATTTACGCAAGTAAAGCGCGAAGGCAACATCTGGACGGCGGTACACTGATTCAATCGAGTGATGCGTCTCAGTATGCGCTTCGGCAACTTTTCTTTTGCGTGTGCTTTGGAAGTACCGGCGCTGTATTACAGGATACAAGGCACGCATGCCCTGTTGTTGATACTTTGGAAACATGCCTATCCATCACTATATTGGCAGTGTTCTGCAGTAGTTATACAATTCTTGCTTAAACTTATTTCCATTGCATGATTTTACATTATTTGGCAGTTCATTGTAATGTTTTAATCCTTTATAATACAGGCTACATTTGTTTGCTTCAGTTCTATAAGCAGGCATTATAAAAAATATTGTAGGATAGTAAATAAAGTGAGGTACGATTATGGATCTATAAACCATGACCTTGTATCTTTTACTTAAAAATTTGCAGGTTCTTTGCATAAAGTAAATTTTTTTGGCTATTTTACCCACTGTGTAGTCAACATGTTCAGTAAAGTTTAGTTTCTCATCTATTTTTACTCCTAAGTATTTTTGTGTTGACTTTCTCAATTGCTTCATGGTTTATGCTTAGGTTTCGCATCTCACTATTTTGAAAATTCCGTCTGGATATAACCATAAACTTAGTTTTGTTGACATTCACTTTTAGTCTGTTGACGCATAACCAGTCGTAGACTCGGTTTAAGTCTTCCTGTAGTTTATTGTATATTTCAGTTACATTGTCTCCACTAAGCATCAGTAGTGAATTATCAGCAAACAGTTTGATATCGCAGTGTTTTATAGAACTAGTTATATCATTAATATATATGATGAACAATATGGGTGCCAGCACTGACCCTTGCGGTAAGCCACTAGGCACCTCTCTTTTGTTTTATTTAGGAAGATCCAATGATTGTCGTTTGATATCTATTCGTAGTAAAATCTTCAAACCACTTAAGCTCCGAGCCTTTTACACCGATATTGGCCAACTTTTTTATTAGCAGGTTTTGGTCAATGGTCTCAAATGCTCGTTTTAAATCCAAAAATACTGTTATTATGTGTTTGTTTCAGCTCAAGTCTTCTTTCCAGTTAGCTATCACCAAATTCAAAGCACTTTCACAAGAGTGTTTCTTTCTAAAACCAGATTGCTGCGATATTATAATGTCGTTATCTTCAAAATTATTTACGAGCTGATCTTTCACTACAGTTTTTAGAATTTTTTCGTCACACTGCAGCGTCTTTATTGGCCTAATTTCGTCAGCCCTAATGGTATTTTTGACTTTCTGTATTGGCACAACTATAGATGATTTCCATATGTTAGGGACCACACCTTTTTCCAGGCATTAGGCCCATCCACAATGAACACGACGGCGGCGAACGACAACGACGAAAAACTGAAGCTTGACGATATTTGCCATCAAGCATTGGCGACATGATTATAATGAGAGCAGGGGCGACAGGTGCGAATCATCTTGAAAAGTAGCAAAAAATGTTGTAAAAAGTGTGAAAGAGACATATTCTGTAATAATTGGAATTTATTTTACAAGTTATTTACTCTTCCTTTCGTTTTTATTGTCAAAAAAACCAAACGCCACCATCTGCCGCTTGTCAAAATAGAATTAGATTTAATCTGGCGACAGCGGCATCTGTGTTTGATTGCCGCTTTGTCGCGTCGTGTTCAAAAAATTCCTCCCCATAAGAACACGTGTAAAAATAATTTGACAGATGCCGCTTGCCGTTTGCCGTTTTCATTCTGGTTACCACTATTCATTTACAATTTGGGCATAGAAAAATCCAGTATAAGTTATTGAGTCTTTAACGACTCCTTCTAATACTAGCTTTTTTCCTCCAATTTTATTTTTAAACCTACTAACTATTTCAAGTATCTCTTTGTACCTATTTTCTTAAATTTGAATACCCGAGTGCAATTTTCTTCCGCCAAAGTGTTGTTGGGGCTGACGGGAGCAATTGAAATATGTTGGTTGATTTCTAAAATGCTGTCAATAAAGTAATTATTTAAAGCATGTGCTATTTCGTTTTCCTCTGTATACATTCGGTCGTATACCTGTATTATATTGCAACATGACCTTATTTTCTATACTTAGGTTCTCAAAGTCGGTATAGTTATATTGCCGTAGTTCTTTAACAAGATTTTCACTTGAGTAGTTTTCCCAAGAAGTTATGGTTCTTCTAGCTCTCATTTGGAAAGTTTTATCTAATTTTATTTTAAACTGAATCGTTTCGTGATCAGAAATTTGGTATTCTTCCAATCTTACCCATGAAATCGATTTGCTGTTAGTAAACAATAGGTCAATCATTGTTTCACTATCTTCTCCCCTCCGTGTATAAAAATCAAAACTCCTCCTGTGTGAGTTTCATACTATAAGTTTGTACGTTTGTATCTGACTGGTAATTTCGCTAGTCGCACAAGTCTCCGAACAGAAGACCAAGTCTGGTTTTTGCACTTCTATTAGACGCTCCAGCTCAAATTTATTTGCAACAATACTATTAATATTTAAGTATAGGGTCAGAATTTGTGAAATCAGCACAAAAAATGGACGTCTTAATTTTTTATCATTATGTAGTAAATATGATTCTATTTCATCTCAATCAATTTTCACCATTTTTCGATTTTTTAATTTTTTTTTTTATCGAAGTTCTAGTGATGTGAAAATTTCGATAACTTTTTAAACAAACCGTTGTAACTTTCAAACCGATTGACCGATTTGGACGAAAATATGGGATATTGTAGGGAATGAATCAGGCTTTAGATGACTAAACTTATCTTTTCTTATTATTTCTATTATTTTTAAATATAATTATTTAAAAAGAATTTTTTTTTCTGTTCTGCCCCTTATAAAAATTTCTAAAAATATGTATTATGACAGCTCACATCCAAGAATGTCAAATCCACAAAAAAAATTTCCGAGCCACTTTTACTTTAGGACTTATAATCAAAATAATGGTGTTACTCTTTATAATAAATCATGGTATTCGCCATTTTATGGCACACACTTTACTCTAAACTAAATGAAAACTAAAATAAGCCATCGAATTTTTTGTCAGATGACATTAATTTTTATATTCAAGAGAAAATAGGTACATACAATCAATTAAAACAAGTCATGGACCATACAAATTTCAGAATCTGAAGTTTTTCTGCACTCAATTTGCTTATCGCCAATATAACCTATAGGTTTAAAAGAATGATACATCCGCGTTCCCTTTATAATCTTCGCTTTTTTAAAACGTGTTTCGAGTTTTCTTTCGAAATTTTCACATCACTAGAACTTCGATAAAAAAAACAGTTTAAAAATATACAGTTCAATTCATTAGCCATTCGTTGCTAGACCCTTGTGTTATTTTTTGACTGTGTATGTTTCTTATACGCTGGGCAATCTGTACTAAAAGCATAACGGTTTATATCGACATTTATGACTTTTCTTACAATCCTTGGTTTCGTGGGCTTCAGCACATCTGCTGCATGCTACTCTATTTGGACACTCACTAGCTCTATGTTTATATCGACACAAGTACCCCATTCTATATATTACTTTTTATGTTGCACAATATTTTCGAATGTCAATGCATATGTCTCAACTAAGGCAATATAACTTACTTCCCTGCGATTGGTATTTTCATACAGCTTTAAAACTTTGAAGTCTTTACCAGTACATGTATCGTTTTGCTTCGTTATACACTCTATCAGACGCTCATTACTGATTTTATCAGTTTTAACTATCCTATTTTAACTATCCTTTTTATATCACTTTTATTCTTAGTGTTTTCTGCCTCATAATCTTCTCCTATGGACTCTATTACTTTCTTTTGCACTTTGCTCACGAGCATCCTTGTTTATGCACTCAACAATTATAGCTACTTTATTTATTTCTTTGACTTTTCTGACAAGGCCATCAGTTGGCTCAACTACTTTTTTTAATGCATCCTTAGTTTCTTTTGCTTTCTTAGTTTTGTTTTTTGGTTTAATAACAAGCTTGTAAGCATTTGTCTTAGCGGCTTGTAAGCATATGCCGTTTCATTATTCACGTTTGGCGCTACATTCACATTACTAACCATTTCGTTACTCTTTTTCAGGGCCGTGCGCAGGAATTAGCCTTGGGGGGGGGTTTACTTTAGATTTGCATTCGCAAACATTTACCACTAAGATAAACATATTTGCTGAAACAGATACCTAGACCCATACATCATAAATTTAAATGTTCTTTAACTTTTCTGAAACTGCATACTCTGATGCCTAAAACTATACCCCAGAAAATTTGTTTGGTTGTGCACTTTCAGTGTTGCCATTTTGGTGCTTTTAGAGCTAGATCTAACTCTTTTTTTTTGGCGTTTAGCTCTAAAATTCTGTTTTAGCTACTAGCTCTTTTTCTGATCATTTCTTTTAATTTTTAGCTCTTTTTTCGCTACAAATTTATTTGGACAAATTGTATTGTAAAATGAAGAAAGTTTTTATTTCTTTTATAATCGATGTCGAAATTATTATATTAGTTTCATTGTGTACCATGTGGCAACTCAGTTTCCCTCACCGATAACAAATACCTAAATCGGTTAACTTGGTCGAGTAACATTCGTAAATGCCATATGTTTATTTTGCGAACAAGAGTCAAAATGGAAAGGTAAGTACAAGTAAATTGTGTGTAAAAAACACTTTCCTAATTTGCTAAAGATTCTGAACAATTCTGTCTTCATGATAAATAATCAGAAATAAAATGACTTAATTTGGCTTTAACGCAAAAATAACAATTTTATATGAAGAAAAATTCACTTACTTTGTCAAAAAAAAACTAAGCGTTCCTCTAAAATTTTTGTTCACTTTTTTCAATTTCAGCTAAATCAAAAATCAATTGCACAGGTACACTGCCGTCCTATGTGGGTATCCGCATATCTTTAATAAAACTCTAGATAAGTTGCGTCTGTATATTTGAAATTTCTTTGAAAAATGACTGGGGATAACTGTTAAAAAACGCCTTTACTTTAGTTTGTTGCCGTATACATAAACAGGATATAATGTGGGAAAATAAATATTGTTCTGAACATTCTCAGTCTGTAAATTGTTTTCGCAATTGAGGGTAGCAAGAATTTATTAACTACTTATGTACATACATACCGAGCAAAGCTGGGTACCCTGCTAGTATGAAATATATGTAAAAACTTACATACAAAATACTTAAGTGCTTTTTAGCTCTTTTTTTATATGTTTTGGATTTTCTTGAACAAATCTAGCTCTTTTTTTCTCGAATCTAGCTACGAAATAAATTGTATCCTGGCAACACTGTACGCATTTTTCTGTATTTGATAGAGAATTGGTGATGTGATGGCATATCCCAGCTAACCAAAAGTGCAAAAAAAGACTCCTTTCGGAGCCATAAAACGCTCATTTCTCAGAGCTTTACTCTCCAAAATGAGCTTATTTCGGAGACCAAATGGAGCGAAAAATCGCTCTACGCGGGCACTCCAACGAAGTCATAAAAAAGAGTCCGAACTGAGTCTGATTTCGATGAATTTGAAGCGTTTTATGACTCTTTTTAAACGAACTGCGGAGCCTTTTATTGGTGCTTTTCGGAACCCTTTATTCCTCCATTCTGAGGGTTTTTGGAGCCTTTTCAGACTCCCTTCGGAGCCTTTTATTGGTGTTTTTCTGAAGCTTATTTGGGGTCATAAATAAAAAAAAATAAAGTTTATGAAGTTTTATGAAATATGAAATGTGCTATGTTTATTTTCTACAGACTATTGATAAACGTCCATGAAAAATGCGATATTTATCTTCTGTTAGGTAAAATAAAAAAAACCTCAGAAAATGTTTGAGAACATTCAAATAATTGAACATTGTCGCTCATCTGCTCTCCAACTTTCATTTTCTTAGAATTCTCTTTACGCCTACAACAAAAAGTGTCAGAAAACACTCGAAATCTTTCATATAATTGAGCCTTCCAGTTCATTCGCTCTACAATATTCATTTCTTCTCTCCGAAAGGGCTCCAATTACGGACTCTTTTTGGATGCTTTTTTTTGAGCGCTCCGACTTTGGAAAGCTGGGACTATTCGCACTTTTATGAATACATGGCTATAATCAAAGTCGGTTTAACATTGCAACTCTTCGAGGTACAGAAAAGAATTCCGTCAATACTCATAAAAAAGTAGAAGTCAGCTGGTCACTTGACACAAACTTAGGATCATTTGGCCATGACATCAATTGTACTGGTACAAATTAGGGACGTGCGATGAACCGATTAAATCATATTTTGATTAGTCATAATTCTGATTCATCAAAACCTAATTAATCAGGTCCTGAATAGTACTGTTTACAGTACTTGTTAATTGAAACTGCTCACAGTTTTCATCAGTAAAATTTTTTAAACATGCCCATACGCTACACAGCTTTGTAGTTTCGGAAAGCTCCAAGTGCAATTCAAAGTGCCGGACTTATGTATTGGCCAACCTTATTCTTTGCAACTTTCACCAATTATTACTTCCGTCAAATTATTTTAACTAATTTTGTCAAAAATTATGAGTCAAGATTCAATACGTGATTTATAAACTGTATTTTGAAAATTTTTGCAAAATCATTGCAACTTAGATTTCGCCATGGGGGGGTTTTAATCCCCCGTGCGCACGGGCCTGCTCTTTTTAAATTCACTAGATATATCTTTCAAAATATCATTTTTCATTTCAGTTACTTTTACTGCAATATTGTGCTCCACAAGCTTGTTAAACTCCGTTGTAATGCTAGCTTTTAACTGACTTAATTTATTGTTAAATATTTGTTCAACAATTTCTTTGACATCAGGTAATTTTAATTTCGCTTCTTCGCTTTTATTGATTAAGTGTTTAATCCAGTGGTGGCCAAACGACCACATGCGCAATTTTGCTTGTACAAGGTGGCGCGAAAGTAATCTTCCTATCAGAAAATGCTATAAATTTTGCGATTGGCTCCTAAAATCAATTCTGTTTTGACATTTGTGTAGTAAACACATGCAAAATACACCTTAATAAACAATGTTACGCTACACTGCTCCAGAACGCGGAATATTGCTGACTTGAAGAGGAAGATGATTTTTCATCAAAAATAATCATGAGTGATGAGGCCCCTTTCCATCTTAGTGGGCACGTAAATAAGCAAAATTCTCGCTTCTGGGGCACTGAAAATCCACGAAGAGCCATTACACCCGCTCAAAGTCACTGTATGGTGTGCTGTTTTCGCTGGAGGAGTCATCGGACCTTCGGTCGCGGACCAAACGGTTACTGTGAATGGTGAGCGCTACAGAGCAATGATCAACGAGTTCTTTTTGCCGCAAATTGATGAATTGGGATTGGAAAACATGTGGTTCCAACAAGACGGTGCAACAGCACACACTGCACGTGCCACGACCGATATGCTGAAGGATGCATTTCCCGGGCGCCTAATCTCCCGTTTTGGCGATTTGCATTGGCCAGCAAGATCGCCTGATTTGACCGCTCCAGATTTATTTTTGTGGGGCTTTTTGAAGTCGCGGGTCTATGTCAACAAGCCTCAGACTCTTGCAGCTCTTAAAGACAATATCCGTCAAGAATGTGGGGACCTATCGCTGCCAAAGTGATGGAAAATGCCATAAAAAGGGCTCAAATGACAATCAACTGTGGCGGCGGCCATTTACATGACTTCATATTCTCGACTTGATGTAAAAAAAATTAAAAGACCAAATAAAAATAATCCACAAGAAGAATCAAAGTTTTTCATTTTTTTTTTTTAATTACAGCCAAAAAACATCGGTAGATTACTTTTGCGCCACCCTGTATGTGTGCCAGAGAGAGCTCAGCGCTGTGCTTACTTGATAAAAGTAAGCAAGATTGATCGGCCACTCTCCCGAACTTCGCCACACGACTTCATTGATACTATGCGTGTGATGGCATCGACGTCGGCAGCAAAAGGTAGCCTATGCACGCGTGCATTGATATTTTAATTCTGGCCACCACTGGTTTAATCTCAATGAAATTTGTATTAGTGTCCGACAAAGTGCATTGATTACAAAACCATTTCAAATTCAAATTGTCGCTGATCATTTTAACCTCGTTTCTTTTAATGTTGCTACATGTTAAACAAAAGCTATAGCCACACACACCAGAGCATGCTATCATTTCGTCTACTTGTACCAATTTAGCCGTACATTCTTTACATTCAGTCGGCATTTTTAATGTATATAAAGTTGTATTTGGGCCAAGTTGTATGATATTGCTTGCTGGGTTATGAGCTTTTACGGCCGGTAATGTTTAAAGAAAAACAGAAGTTTTTACTTTTCCTTCCTATGCATTTCAACGCTTTCGCGTCATCCTCAGGGAAGTCTATATATATGTACATATATTACAAACAACATATAATTACAATATATACTTAAATCAATACTTTTAAATGTTCAATTTAAAGTTTGTGTCAAAAACTCACATAAATTTCACTAATTAATAAAAACAATCCCATCACATATTTATTCAAAACATCACAACATATTTAACATTTAATTTTGTTTATATTTTCTTCTGTTTAATGACAGATGTGTAAGCGCTGTTTGTATTGTCCACATCTTCTTTGAAATTCATGACATTGGTCAACTGTTGTTGTATGCGGAGAGTTTCTAGTGTCATTCTTCGCTTTGCTTTTCTTTCAATGTCCAAAATTCGTGCGTTTGCGAAGTCAGCTGTGTGGTTGTTGATGGTCAGGTGCTGGGCCAGTGCTGTTGTTGTTTTCTTGTTTTTAGCGTCCATTTCATGTTCGTAGATTCTTGTTCCTAATGCTCTTTTTGTTGTGCCTATGTAGCGTTGATCGCATGCGTTTTCCCCATCACCTTTGCATTTTATTTCATACACTACATTGCTTTGTTGTCTTTTGTTTTTGTAAAAACTTTCCGTAGTGTGTTATGTGGTTTGTATGCAAAAATTATGTTGTCTTGTTTTATAAGTCGCTTAAGCTGTTGATTTTTGGTTAGGCCTGGTACGTAGGTTACTCCGATATATATTTTGTTGGTGTTTTCCTCTAGGTTGTTAGTTGCAACATTAGGGTGGTCGACCTTTTTCGAAAAATTTTTTAACCACTTTTTTATTAATGCGGGCGGGTAGCTATTTTTCCTCAGTATATTTATTATTCTGGTAGTATTATCTTCCATGAACTCTTCGTCGCTTAAGGTATGGACTTTCCGTATGAAACTGGTTACCGTGTTAGCTTTTTTGCTTCCATGGGTGATTCGAATGGTAGTTGATGATTCTACCAGATGCTATTGATTTTGCATACCAATTTAAATGCAAGTTATTATTTCTGCGATGTATTTCTACGTCTAGGAAGGCAATTTTGTTGTTGTGTTCTTTCTCATCGGTAAACTGTATTTTGGTATGTTGTGCGTTTAGTATAGTCAGTATGTCTTCCACGTCCTTTGTTTTAACGATAGCGAATATGTCATCTACATATTTGGTTATGTATTTTACATATATGTCTTTACTTTTTAGTTCAGCGAGGCTGTCGTCAAGAATTTTGTCCAATACAATGTCTGCTATGGTTGGAGACAGTGGGTTACCCATTGGCATGCCATAGATTTGTTGATATATGGTTTTGCTGTATGAAAAATAGTTATTGTCACGTAAGCAGAAGTCAAGAATTGTATGGAACTGTTTTTTGTCTATTTTAGTGAATGTCTCCAACTTTCCCCATTTTGTCATTATTGTTTGTATTGCAAGATTAATTGGTGAATAGTGACACAACGTCAAAAGAGATCAAGGTTTCGTCATCCTCTATTTTGATGTTTTTTATTTCGTCTCTAAGTTGAAAAGAGTTTTCGATATTAAGATCTGTGGATATAATATTTTTAAGTATGCTTCCAATATGTTTTGATAGACCGTAGCACGGTACATTCGTAGAAGAACATATTGGTCTTAGCGGTATATGCGGTTTGTGTATTTTAGGAAGTCCGTAAAGTCTTGGTGCATTGGCAGCTGAAGATGTTAGTTGATGTTTTTGGTTTATATCTATTCTATTCTGTTTGAAAAGTTGGTTTATAATGTTGTTGTTCTTCCTTAGTAGTTTTTGTGTGGGATCATTCCTAATAGTTCTGTAGGTTTGTTTGTCATTTAGCATTTCCTCCATTTTTCGTTCATATTCGGTCTTGTACATAAGTACCGTCTTGCTGCCTTTATCAGCGTTGGTGAGTAGAATGTCGTGCTTGTGTTGGTCCAAGAAGCTTTTTGTGTCCGCGTAAGTTTTAAGTATGAATTTTTCTTTCGTGTTGTTGTTTAGTCTTCGCCGAAAAGTGTTTATTTTAGTGGCAACGTCGCTCCTTACCGTATCTTTAACCCTCTCATCTTCAATACCTTGAATTCCTTGCTCCAAGTCTGCCACAATTTCTATCGGAGAAAATGTCTTCCTTGATATTGGTAGGGCGAATTTGTTGCCAAGTGACAGCAACCACCGTGAGACTTCAGGTACTTCTATGTTGGTCTTGTTAACGAACCAATCTTCGTTAAATGTCATGCCAAACTTTGTGACGTTTTTCGCGATTTTCCTTTCGATTTTGTTGTTATGTACCTCTTGCGTTTTTGTGGCGATTTGTATGGAAAGCTGTTTGTGATTCTGCATAATGTTATCGTAGTCCATTCCTTGAAGTCTGTTTTTAGTGTTTGCTGAATGTGTTGAATGGTCGTATTAATAATTTTAATATTGATGTTGCATTCCTTTATTTCTAAGTTCAAAACTTTCAGTAGGAAACATTGTTCTATCCTAACTAAGTCGCGTTGGGTTGTATCTAGTTCGAAGCAGTGTTGTATTGTCTTAGTCTTGCCTTGTAAGTGCGGCGGAATGATGCCGTAATCTTTGCATCGAAGTAGAAACCTTAGTCTCTCTTTTTGTTTTGCTAGTTTCTTGTAGTTTTTGTTGTGCTGCTTTATTATGTAACATGTTTCTTCGTCGTATTTGTATTTTATATGCTTATAGAATTGCTTCATATTTGTTGTTTGAAATATTATTTATTTTTCGGTTTTTTTGCTCACCGTATGTAGTTATGAAGTTGTATTTGGGCCAAGTTGTATGATATTGCTTGCTGGGTTATGAGCTTTTACGGCCGGTAATGTTTAAAGAAAAACAGAAGTTTTTACTTTTCCTTCCTATGCATTTCAACGCTTTCGCGTCATCCTCAGGGAAGTCTATATATACATATATTACAAACAACATATAATTACAATATATACTTAAATCAATAATTTTAAATGTTCAATTCAAAGTTTGTGTCAAAAACTCACATAAATTTCACTAATTAATAAAAACAATCACATCACATATTTATTCAAAACATCACAACATATTTAACATTTAATTTTGTTTATATTTTCTTCTGTTTAATGACAGATGTGTAAGAGCTGTTTGTATTGTCCACATCTTCTTTGAAATTCATGACATTGGTCAACTGTTGTTGTATGCGGAGAGTTTCTAGTGTCATTCTTCGCTTTTAATGTATATAGTTTGTATAAATAATCTAAACATACACGTTCAACAATAATATAAAAGTAGCCCGACTAAGATTTAAAGTCGACTCTAATCATAATTTTTACTTAAAATATATAAAACTTAATTAAAACGGAGTGGCAGCGCTACTGCTACAGCTGATCTCTTTATTTTATTCCTAATCTTGTTTATTTCTCACTTTATTCTTCTGTGCAAATACTAACCGCCCTGCACGAGCAGAAGAACCGCGAAAAAGAAACAAAACCAAGAAGAAGATCAGGTGTATAAATGCTGTAGCGCAACAACAAAGTAGTCAACAAGAAATCACTTGTATATCTTACTCTAGCTGCGCTGCTGCTGTGACGTCGACGCCGGCTCTTGCCTGGATTCTGTTGATGCTCCTCTATGTCGCCCACTTGTTTTTGTATTCGTCAGGTGTCTAGGGTGCTGTTTAGATAATATTAGCGTACTTTCCGCGCTTATACGTTTGAATTTTTACAATAAACAATATAAAAACGGTCTTTCCGGTGCACATTGTACCCATCGCGAGTACGTAAGTCCGAGTTAGCGTTCAGTTTGGTCTCCTGAATGGCGGCCAGTTTAATGTTGTTCGACTTCATAAAGTCTGTTATCTCCGCGATCTTTAATCCATTGCAGTTCAGCTGTAGGATTTTGAAGTGTGTCGGGAGGGAATTGGAGGCATGCTGGCAGTAAGGGGCGGATGTGGTTGCCTAGATAGTAGGCTTAGTCCCAGGCTATGCAGCACTCTGGAGGGCGGCTGAGTTTTGCAGCAAGTATCCGTCCATAGGTTCCTGTTTGCAAACCCAGAGCACATATGGATGTGGCATAGGCCAAGGCAGTTATTGCACTTAACCGATGCCGCAGGCGTATATAATCTTTGCCGACAGACAGTGCACGTGGTGAAAGGTACGAGGAGGTTGTGTTCCGGACCCACGTGCATGCTGGAATTAGGGGGGGACGAGAGTGGGGACTGACTCTCGGCGTTGTTCGTACCTTGCCTATTCCGAAAGGGATAGGGGTGTTGGATGGCCGTGCGAGGTGGAAGAGACAGGGCCACTGTTGTGGCCATTTGATGATGGTAGATGCGGTGTATATACGCAGGAGCGACGAGAACCGCGAGACGCATTTGTGCGTGAACAACATGGTGTCTCATAAGTACTGAAAAAAGTACGGGTTCTGGGGATGGCAGGGTTAAGCCCTGAGCCCAGATCTGTGCAACCATCTCTTTCATTTACTGCATTGGACGGAATGTGAACGTTTGATGTATATTTTCTTCCAGCAGACGTAGCAGATCCAGTCTCTTGGCCCGGGGTTGGATTCGATACCAGCCCGTAACAAGAGACATTGGAGCAACCCTGCTGCAAGAGATTGCTCCGAGGATGACAATTTAGGAGTGGGACTGGACAAATTGGACAGGGTTACACTGAAATAACAGCCCTTGGCCGGGTAAAACCCAGGTCGTTCCGGTACGTAGAACCTGCTGTTGGAATGAATTCAACACAGTGGAATGCATGAGCAGTGGGAGTACCTCACAGAAGCACTCCGTACCGTAGACGAAGAAGTAATTGGAATCCGGCGAACGAGAAGAAACAACTGGTACGATGATGAAGAGAGGCAACGCTAAGATCGAATGCAACGAAAAGGGAAGCGAGGTGACTTTTCCGGAAAAAAAAGATAGGCGGAAAACCGTGAAATCAATGAGCTTGAGATGCTAGCCAATGGGAGTAATGCCCGAAAATTCTATCAAAAAATTCGGCGAAAGACGGAAGGTTTCAAACTCGGGACAAATTCCTGTAAGAACGAGAACGGCGACCTGGTGACTGATGTTCAGAGAATACTAGAGATATGGAGGGATCACTTCTCTGCTCTTTTAAATGGAGGAATTGAGCAAGAAACCAGAGACCCCAACCCACAATCGAAGATGACGTAATTGACGTCCCAGAACCCGACTATAATGAAGTGCGAGTAGCAATATCCCGGTTAAAAAACAATAAAGCAGCTGGCGCTGATGGATTGCCTGCATGGCGGCGAGGAGCTGGTAAGGCGCATGCACCAGCGAAGATTGGAATCTAAGTGTTCTCTGCCCAATCCACAAGAAAGGTGATCCTTCTAACTGCACCAACTATCGCGGAATCAGCCTTTTGAATATCGCATATAAGGTCTCGTCAAGCGTATTGTGCGAGCGAATGAAGCCTGGCGTGAACATACTGATTGGACCTTATCAGTGTGGCTTCAGACCTGGAAAATCTACCATTGACCAGATTTTCACAATACGCCAAATCCTGGAGAAAAGAATCGACTCACACCACCTCTTAGTTGATTTTAAAGCCGCTTTGATAGCACAAAAAGGAGCTGCCTATATGCCGCTATGTTTGAATTTGGTTTTCCCGCAAAACTTATACGGCTATGCAAAATGACATTGAGCAACACCACCAGCTCAGTCAGAATTGGGAAGGACCTCTCCGAGCCGTTTGAAACTAAACAAGGTTTCAGACAAGGTGACCCCTAATCATGCGATTTCTTTAATTTGATGCTGGAGAAAATAATACAAGCTGCAGAACTTAACCGCGCTGGAACAATATTCTATAAAAGCGTGCAACTGTTAGCATATGCTGACGACATTGACATTATCGGCCTTAACAACCGCGCCGCAACCTCTGCCTACTCCAAACTAGAAAAAGAAGCGGAAAAAGTGGGTTTGGTGGTGAACGAGGGAAAAACGAAGTACATGTTGTCATCAAGATAAGAGTCAGCGCATTCGCGCCTTGACAGCCACGCCACTGCTGGCAGCAAAAAGTTCGAAATAGTGAAGGACTTCGTTTACCTTGGATCCAGCATTAACTCCAACAATAATGTCAGCCTAAAAATCCAACGAAAAAGTGCTCTTGCAAATAAATGCTACTTTGGACTGAGTAGGCAATTGAAAAGTAAAGTCCTTTCTTGACGAACGAAAATCACACTCTACAAGTCACTCATAGCTCCCGTCCTGTGCAGAGGCGTGGACACTAACAACATCTGACGAGGCGGTATTGGGAGTATTCGAGAGAAAAGTTCTGCGAAAGATTTGTGGACCTCTACGCGTTGGCGACGGCGAGTCCCGAAGAAGATTTAATGATGAGTTGTATGAGCTTTACGCAGACGTCGACATAGTACAGCGCATTAAAACGCAGCGGCTTCGCTGGCTAGGCCACGTCGTGTGAATGAACGAAGACGCTCCAGCCCAGAAGGTATACTTATCGGCACCCGCCGGTGGAAGCAGAGGAAGAGGAAGACCACCACTCCGATGGAAGGACCAAGTGGAGACCGAGCTGCCATCTCGCGGGGTCTCCAATTGGCGCCAGTTGGCGCAACGAAGAAATGACTGGCGAGCTATGTTGGACCGCCTGAGTTGGCCAAAATCACTCAGGCGGTTAGATGGCCATTTAAAGAAGAAGAATGATCATTCTTGGCGAAAAAAAAAATCGAAGATAATGATTATGATTGAAGAAAAATTTATAAAAATCATTGATAATGATGAAGGCTGAGGAAAATAATAAAAATCAAGAGATAATTATTATGATTGATTAAAATCGATTAAAATCAAATCTAAAATATTTCAATCGAGATATAATTATTATTTATGATTTAAATAATTTAAATCAAATTTTAATAACTAAATTAAGATAAAAAAATTTTACTCAAGTTTTAATGATTATCTTTGACCAATATGGATAAAACTCAAAAAATGAAAATCATTGCAGATTCACACAGTTTATAGCATAACAAATGCAATGGTGTATTTAGAATTATTTTGCAATGTTTAGAACATTGTGATTTTTTTGGTCGAAATAATAAGAATAGCAGAGTGCTACAAAAAAACAAAATTAAATACACTTTTAAAGCGACCCAGGCGAGATTGTTCACCTGGTCGAGTTATACACGAAACGCCCTTTAAAAAGTTTTTAACACCCCCAAAATCTGGTTTTAAGGCCAAAAAACCGATTTTCAGTTTCTTCTTAAAAAAAAAATTCATTTAAAAACCAATTTTTAACCGATTTCAAAATTTTCAACGGTTTTGGGTAGAGAATTCTTGACACTTTCGAAATATATATAGTGTTTCATTCATTTCCGGTTTCGCCGTCATTTTTTTGCCACTTATTGACATGAATGAACCTCTTTGGGCATATGCCATCTAGAGGCATCCACTACTAAAATATAACAGTTTTTATTTTTTGGAAAGGACTTCAAGCTTTCAAGTTATGCAGCCTAATCCAATAAATGTTGGCTCTAAAATGACCTAAAATGCATCTGGTGTAATAAAAAATAATTGTGAAACTTCATGGAATCAAGAAATTATGAATCAAACCATCGTCAAAAATCACTATTTGTTATTTAAAATTATAATTGATGTCCTAACAGTTAGCACATTTTTATACCTAGTAGTGCTTCGCACACAAGGTATATTAACTTCATTCGCCTAAAGGTAGTATGTAACGGCATAAACGAATCGAGATAGATATTGACTTATATATATCAAAATGTTCAGGAGGAAAAGAGAAATTGATTGAGCCATGTCAGTCCGTCCCCGTCCGTCCGTCTGTCCGTCCGTCCGTCTGTGAACACGATAACTTGAGTAAATCTTGATATATCTCAATGAAATTTGGTATGCAGGTTCCTTTTCACTTATCTCGGAGCGCTATTGAAAATAGGCAAAATCGGTTAAAAGCCACGCCCACTTTCTATATATATAATATTTTCGAAAATACAGAAAGAGTGATTATTCAGTACATAATACACCTAAAAGGATAATATTTGGTGTGATCTTTAGCGTTAAGGCAAAAAATACATTTTTGAAGAAATTTTTAAAATGGGGCGTGGTACCGCCCACTTTTGATTAAGTCAAATTTGGAAATATTATTAATCATAAATCAAAAACCGCTCAAGATAGCAAAGTGAAATTCAGCACACATATTTATATTAATACAGGCAATATTTCGAAAAAAAATTATCGAAATCGGGTTAGGTCCACGCCAATTTTATACGAAAGATTTTGAAAAGGATCATAGATATATTGAATATGCTATAACTTTGATTAAACTAGCTGTATATCATTTCTATTTCACCTCTAAAGTGTTCGTGGGCAAAGAAAGTCGAAAGCACAAAATTTTTGGAAAATGGACGTGGCCCCGCCTCTTTATGGGGGATTATTCCACAAAACTTTCCATGCCATAACTCCGGTAAAAATTGACTTATTGAAATGATATTTAGAGAAAGTGTTCAACATATAAAGGTAACTCTTTGCTGTAAAAAAAAACAAATCGGTGAACGGACACGCCCACTTTTTGAACACAGTTCTATATTTCCATAATTGTATAAGTTATATAAATAAGATTTTACACACATAATAAGCTTTTTAAGCAAAACTAAACTGTATAAAAACTTTGTGGATTTTGGTGAAGTAGGCGTGGCGCCGCAGACTTTTTAGCATAAAAGCTCTGCTATTTTCAAAAGCGATTGCTTGGAATTTCAAGAATGTATTTCAATGAAATTTTGTGAAATACTTCCCAATAGTATGTAGTATACTCCTGCCAAAAATTACGCAAATCGAATAACAAACAAGCAAGATTTACGGGCAAGTAGTTAACACCCTACTGCCTTTTTTTTAATTAATTTTTTTTATTTTCATACCTTTCATGAACATGAGGAAAGGTATTTATATTTTGTTATTTAGTAATAATTTAATTTACCACTCACAACAGAAGTGTTTTTATCGAAAACAATCAGTTGCCTTTATAACAAATTTTCAGGTATGTATTAAAATAGACCTGAGTAAATTAGGATACCAAAACAGATCACTACTAGGTATTTAATGTTCGGTTACACCCGAACTTAGACTTCCTTACTAGTTTCATTTACAAGGGGTGCCCCTGGAAATGGAAATGTTAGATTTTTGATTATGCTCCATAACATGAAAACTTTAAGTCCTTTTCAAAAAATAATTTGGTAGTGAATGATGACACATGTCCAAAGAGTTTCATTCATTGATTTTGGGGGTATTAGAAACTTTTTAAAGGGCGTTTCGTGTATAACTCGACCAGATGAACAATCTCTGCTAGGTCGCTTCAAAAGTATAAAATGGCTGTCGCACTGTGTAATCATTATTTTCCGTCCCTGATTAAAATTAAGCAAAAAAAAAATTGTAATTGTTAATGAATAAAAGTTTTGAAGAAGCAGAAATTCTTTAAGAATGTGATAAAAAGTGGATAGCCATTCTCCGTAGCATGGTCCAATAATTCGGGTGGTGTTATTAGACCAACCGATTTCTACTTTTTTCGAATTTCGATAGTACACTCGTTTCTCAGTGCGATTTTGACATTAAACCTATAGGTTACAGAAATAAAATACATGGGATCATCGGAAAGCGGGCAAGTGATACTAGCCACGGCAATGGTTTTAGTCAGACACGCAACAGGTGCGTACGTACTCGGTAGAGCCTTGCTCGACTCGTGTTCCCAAGTAAATTTTATTACGGACGACTTCGCCCAAAAGCATCGGCTTGGTCGCGAAAAACACCACGTTGGAATTCGAAGCATCGGAAACTCGTTGACAAATCGCAAGGCGCGTACAACAACAACCATCAAGACGCGGACTTCGGACTTCAATCTATCTCTACAATTCGGCATTACAACGCATATCGCCTATCAACCAGATGCCGAAATCGATACCTCGACATGGAACCTACCACGTAACACAACTTTGGCCGACGAAGAGTTTTTCAAACCGCGTCGTATCGATCTCCTACTTGGAACAGAGGCATTTTTTGAAGCTCTTGCAGTTGGTCAAATCCGGTTAGGTGCCACTTTACCAACATTGCAAAAAACATTGTTCAGCTGGATCGTTTCAGGTAGATATCAGCAACAACGACAATCGAATGCATCTAAGTGCCTGATGTCATGGGAAGAATCGATCGGTGAAATTTGCAGCATCTTTGGAAACTCGAAGCTATCAATGCACCAGCCAAAATAGTTCAGCCTGAACATAGCATATGCGAAGACCACTTCTTAGACACTCAGGACGCAACAGGACGCATAACCGTAAGTCTGCCTTTCAAAGATGATCCTGCTTGTCTTGGAAACTCCTTTGAAACTGCTCGTCGCCGATTCATTTCGCTTGAAAAACGTCTTTTGAAATCACCTGACGTTCGTTCGCAATACATTTCCTTCATGGCCGAATACGAAACTCTCGGCCACATGTCCATAGTAGCAAGCCCGAATTTAGATGAACCTCATTTTTTTATACCACATCATTGCGTTCTCAAGCCGAGCAGCGAGTCAACAAAACTACGGGTTGTATTCGATGCCTCTTGCAAGACTACATCGCAAAAATCACTAAACGATTTACTCCTAGTTGGACCAACAATTCAACAAGAGCTGTATATATTATTGTTACGGTTTCGCTTGTTTCGATACGCTTTAACTGCAGATGTAACCAAGATGTACAGGCAAGTACTGTTGAATAATAATGATCGTAAATATCATTACATTCTGTGGCGAACTTCTCCAGATCTAGAACTACGTATATACAAGCTAAATACTGTCACATATGGAACGGCCTCCGCGCCGTATCTTGCAGTGCGCAGTCTGCACTTTTTAGCAGACAAATACATAAATGAGTTCCCGGTTGATGCCTCTGTTATTAAGTCGTCCTTCTATGTAGACGATATGCTTTGTGGAGCTAACGACGCCGATGCTTTGCAAGTAGTAAAAACACAGGTAATCTCCGTTCTTAAGCGAGGCAATTTTCCGTTGTCAAAATGGCACTCCAACTACTCAGACTTCAGGGAATGCCAGACTTCCAAGGAGCTCAGCTCTACAGAGGATTACGTAATCAGCGCGCTTGGAGTGACATGGGATCAGCACAGTGACACGTTTTTATTCGCTTTCGTACCAAAACAAGTTCGTACTGCAGTTACAAAGCGGGCGATCCTTTCGACTGCCTCATCACTCTTTGACCCACTCGGATTGCTGGCACCACTTCTTATAACATCCAAAATCATACTCCAAGAATTGTGGCTTTTGAAGCTCGATTGGGACGAATCTGTTCCACAAAATCTGCAACGCGCTTGGAGCGAATATCTATCGTCACTTGGATCACTAACAACGCTTGCGGTACCTCGTTATTGCTTACAGCCGAATACATGCAATTTTCAAATTCATGGCTTTTGCGACGCCTCAATTCGGGCATATGGTTGCTCATTGTAAGATGATGATGGAAATATTGCTGTTCACCTGCTTACATCGAAGTCAAGAGTGGCGCCGGTTAAAAAGCAATCACTTCCGAAACTCGAGCTCTGTGGAGCTCATCTTCTCGCTCAGTTGTACAACAAGGTAAAGAACATATGTTAAAACAAACCCACTTCCGAATTCTTTTGGAACGATTCGCAACTAGTTCTCCATTGGCTACAACAACATTGGGTGACATTGTCAACATTTGTAGGTAACAGAGTATCTGACATACAGGAGTTAACAGCAGACATTGGAGGTTCGTACCTAGTCAGCAGAATCCCGCAGATTTGGTATCTCGGGGTTGCACTGTCTCTGATTTAAAAACATCGAACTGGTTTTCTGGTCCACCGTTTCTATGGGAAGACATGGCGAAATGGCCTGTTCAAGGGGGGAAGCTTAACGTAGATATTGACACAATTAACGCCGAAAAACGAAAGAGCTTATTTGCTGTCGTTGTAGAAACTAATTACATCTTAAAAATCATCGAAAAAATTAGCTCATACACTCGTTGTCTACGGCTCGTTGCTTGGATATTTAAGTTCAGTGACAGATGCAGGAAAAGGTCCAGCCCAACGTCTCCATCACCAACACCTCAAGAAATAAGACATGCGTTATATTCTATCGTTTGGATAATTCAACAGCAGCATTTCGCCAACGACTTAAATTTGCTACGGAAAAATCTGGCATTAAAGAGCAGTTTAAAATATGTAACACCATTTTTAGACAGCTCAACCGGTTTTGAGATTATTAAGGTGGGGGGTCGCTTGGACAATGCAGACCTACCTGACTCCCAAAAACATCCAATATTACTGCCCAGCAATTCGCAATTTGTGGCACAATACGTTCGCCATTTACATTTACAAAATTACCATGCCGGTCCCAAGGCACTTGTAGCCTTAATTCGCCTTCAGTTTTGGATAGTTAACGCTAGAGACGTTGCTCGCCGTATTGTTCGCTCGTGTGCACATTGTGTTCGCTACAGACCAAAGCTGCTGCAGCAAATTATGGGACCTTTACCAACTGCACGTCTCACACCAGCTCGCCCGTTCGAACGCTGCGGCGTTGACTTCTGTGGACCCATCAACACATACTTGCGGATTCGTGGAAGGCCACCAAACAAAGCATATCTGGCCGTTTTCGTTTGCTTGTTGACTAAAGCAGTTCATATTGAGGTGGTTTCGGACCTTTCAACAAAGGGGTTTTTAAATGCACTAAAGCGTATGGGTAGTCGTCGAAAAATGCCATGCGATATATTTTGCGATAATGCCACGAATTTCGTCGGAGCAGCAAACCATCTCAAGGAGCTTAAGCAATTTATATTTAATCCCGACACCCAAAATGAAATTTTAAACTTTTGTTCGTCAGATTTCATTAATTTCCATTTTATTCCCCCCAGGTCATTCCATTTCGGCGGCCTCTGGGAAGCAGCTGTAAGGAGTGCAAAGGGCCTGCTCAACCGCACGCTTGCAAATACAAGGTTGACTTTTGAGGAGCTGAGCACCGTCGCTGCTGAAATAGAAGCAATACTCAACTCTCGTCCACTGTCACCGTTGTCGTCAGACCCGAATGATTTCGGAGCTCTGACTCCTGGACACTTTTTGGTTGGAGACTCACTACGTGGTCTACCTGGAACATAAAAATGTATCCACTTTGGATCATTTTGAGATGATCACCTCAATTAAACAAAGATTTTGGCGTCGTTGGTCTGAAGAGTACATTAATGAATCTTCAGGTTGGAGCCCTAGTTATCATCCTCGAAGACAACCTACCACCACAGCGCTGGAAACTTGATCGCGTCGAATCCACCGTACTTGGGCCAGATGGTCATGTTCGTGTTGCGCACCTTCGTACGGCTACCGGGTCCTGCTGCCGCCCGATACACAAAGTAGCCATCCTACCTGTAACTTGAAAGGATGGTCCTTTCAACGGGGCCGGGATGTTGGATCACCCTAGTAGCACTCTCAACAACATTACACACTCGATCTATAATTTAGTAATTACTCTCAATGTAAAATAATATACACACACACACAGCATTAACTAATTTACTCATTCTCACTTAATATGTATTTTTGGTTGTGCATACATAAATTCTTGATCAATAAAGCACTATTCATTTGTCGTTGAAATCGAAAGGGTCGGCTACCTTTATTTCGTGTGAGTTTAAGTAGAAAGAGTTTGTGCTAATCAACCATCATTTGCGCACCCCCACTACCTAAGTTTCTTGCTATCGGGAAAAATACTTCTTGATTTAACAGGTAATTTAGTTACCTATCCAATGCAAACAAAATTTAAAAAACGTTTATATAGTATTGAAGATATTTTGATTTAAACAAATGCTAATCAACAGTTCGTGTTGCTCGCGTAAAATCCTATGGGCGTTATTTCTTTTTTAAAAAGGAAATAAGAGCCATGGGCTTTATTTCTTTTTGCAGATGGGCGATATTTCCATTTAAAAAGGAAATAAGGCCCATGGGCGTAATTTCCTTTTTGAATGGGAAATCACTCCCATGGGCGGTATTTCCTTGGGCGTTATATCACTGCATCAGCTTTAGGCAGACGTCGACATAGTTCAGCGGATTAAAACAAAGCGGCTTCGCGGGCTAGGCCACGTCGTGCGAATGAGCGAAGATGCTTCAGCCCAGAAGGTATACTTATCGGCACCTGCCGTGGATGCAGAGCAAGGGAAGACTACCACTCCGATGGAAGGTCCAAGTGGAAACCGACCTTCGATCTCGCGGGGTCTTCACCTCCTCTGTTAGCTATAAGTCCTATTCGAAACGAAATTTTTTCTTTTCTGCTTTTTTCATTTTTATGTAAAGTGGTTTGGCGAGTAGCAGCCCAACCTAATATATCCGCACTGTTTTGGTTCTAACCCAAATAAATTTGCGTGCGTGAGTAGCTCTCATACATATATGCAAACGACGTGCCAGCAGAGTGTAAACCTCAAATCAATGTGCCACGCAAATTGGAAATCGAGTTCGGTTTTTACGCTGTGCGGTTTATTTAGGCTGCTCTCATACAAGTTATATATGTATGAAAGACTTTTAACAAAAAATTGCCGGAGAGCGTTTAAATTCGGTTGGGCTGTAAAGTAGGTATTATAAATGAAAATAGAAGCGACAAAGTCTTCATTTCCACATTCAACAGGCAACTAATGAACTTGAGCTTCACTTATATTCCTGTTAGCATATAGCCATTAAAGTATTGTCCGATATAAGTAGGTCAACAAAGCTAAATGCAATCCTGTTTCTATTGAGGTTAGTCAACTTGTGGGCAAAACCTGTTAAATATGTAGATAAAACAAATAAAAAGGTAATATAGGAACGACGAATCGAACGTAATCTATGTAGCTTTAGTTTTAACACATTATACATACATAAAAATATATGCTTTTGGAGCTCTTAGTTGAATATGAATGAAGTAAAAATGTGTTTGACAAGATGAAGAATTAAGATAAATGTCACCAGAAAAATACAAAGGAAATTAACAATAAAATATCCAAGAAAGAAGTCAAGCCGCCGAAATAGCGATTTATTGAAAAAAATTTTGTTCTTGGTGGGCACAAAACGCTTGTGAGAAAGACCCATGACTACAAAACCTCTTTAACCCTTCAAACTTTGAAAAATACAGAAGATTGGATTTTTGCAGACTTTCCAAGACTGTAATACCACTAGGGTTGTTAATAAATATTCGCTTTTTTAATTTAATCGATTATTTATTTCCATTAAGGCTTTTATAAATGGCAAACATTGATTTTATTGTTCTCCCGAGCTACACAAGCACAGTTTCAATCTGTAAACTGTAATAGCTTAAGCTCTTACTTTTGCATGGGCACCCCAACCATACCAAATGCTTGCCCTACATGATCCCTTTTGATACTAAAAATCTGTTTGGCGGCTGAATTGACCTTACAATCATTATCTTTTAATGGAACCTACCTTTCGAACAGCAATATCACTCTGGTGTAATCCTCTTGATACTTGTTGTTTCCTTAGATTTCCGATAGAAGAGTCGAATGGAGATTCTCAGAGTGCCCATTAGGCAGGGTAAAACACTGCTGAGAAAAATAACTACATCGCGTTCCAATAAATCGATTGTGAGCATTAAACTACTTGATCGGTTTGTTAAATATGTAGCACCATCTGTGCGACGAGTAACCGTGTATACTAAGCTAAAAAAAAACATAGTATCGCATATCTCACTTCTAGTCAATCGTTAAGTAACACCAAACATTTATGGAAATGATTTATTTTGGGATGACTGTTCCCGTTTTATTCATTCTTAAATTTTTACCTTAGCCTGAACCTGGAACGCAAACATTCATTTTCAGAAACGAATACATTTGTTGAGTTGTATATTCGCAGGAAATTGGATATTGGATATTTTGGATATATTCAGAGACATATAGGGATGTGTTCATGATTACTTAGGGCCGCTAACCACTAACCGGAGCTTAATTTACGTATTTTGTACGGTTATCTGTCAAATTAAGCGCCGTCTAGGCTTACCCAGTTTTATTTTCGGGATTGTTTTCGATAGATACTATTTGGGGATCAGTTCGTGATTGCTTTCGATCCGCTTCGGGAAAGGCTATACTGCTCTGTCAAATATCGTTGAGTTCGATACCAAAAAATAATTAGACAGTGCGAATAAACAAAGAAGGGATCAAGGCTTGATACTCAGCCACTTTTTAAAGAACATACATATTCAAAGAATATTTTGAAAACTTGATATGGGAATTTGAATGTTATACCCATTAACATACAAGAAATCAGACCTTAGTAATACCCACCAAATTGTAAATATGTTTTGATGTTATTTGGGTAATCGCTATCACCTACGTCAAAAAGTTACAAGTACGTCAAAACGAACTGTTAAAACTGCTATTTAATTATCGAGATACCAAAGACTGAAATTGCGTTCAGACCGTCCTAAAATTTTGCTGTTTAAAGCAAGTGTGACTGAATTGCAGAACACGACTGATAATTATTTAAATCGGACTGACAAACTGCCAATTAATCCGGTCCGACTCTGTCTCAAAATCTGATTTCGTATCCATTCTTTAAAGGAATTGCAAAACTGTCGAATTCGTATTTAAAATTATGGAATGCCATCAAATTCTGACTCAGTAGTGCATACTTTATAGCTGTGTGAAATGATTTATTTACCGTAGCTCACAGTCCAAATTAACCACCATAAAAGCAAGAATTACTTCTCTTTAATAACTTCGAAACCTTCTTATGAAAGTGCGCAGAAAAATTCGACGTTTTTTTTATTACCGTATTAAACTTTTAAACAAATATGCAACTTCGTTGCTCATTCAATAGCTATGTATATAGTAAGATACTTATCTTATGTAGGTATCTACTTTCACTTTAACTAGAATGTCCAATAGCATTTTACATTTGCAAAACATTTTATTTATGGGGTACCCTAGTACATATGATATGTTTACATACTTTTTCAGTGGCCTCAGGAATATATGTATGTACATATACATATGTACATGGTCAGTGGCCTGAGGAATATACATACATATGTATGTATGTACATATGTATGTACATACATACGTACGGCATGCCTGCTTACTGATCTCCATCAACAATAAACCTAACGCGCACTCGTAGTCGACCACTGTACCATAAAGCATCACGGTAACGGTAATGTGTAAATCCAATCTTTCGGGCTGGTGAAACTAACATATTTGAGAGTTCGTGAATATAGCCAAGAGAAAGGCAACTTGTACATTATTGAATGAATGATAATAAAAAATGTATCGTTTTGAAATAAATAAAGTAAAAAACATATTTTAACAATGCAAAATTACTCAACTATTTATATAGATATTGTAAAACAGAACAAACGCGTAAAAATGTAGATGCAAATGAGATTAATGTGTATTGGTCATTGCGACATCGCTATGTATGTACATTCATACATATGTATGTATATACAAACCAATTTTGACAATTAGTACCCAAGTCCTTGAAGTAAATTAAGTAAAGTAAACTATCGATATAATTGTTTTCACATTAAGCAGTTTGTAGTTGTTTTGTTATTTGTTAACCGGATAATTGCAAAATTTTCGTGAGGGTGAAAAAATTTACTACAACTAATAATGAAAAGCTATTTGATAGATTAAAAAAATTTATATAATTTTTTTAAATACATAGTCCGATTATTAAAAATTAGCATTCGATATTTTAGACAGAAATTGAGAAACTATCAATAGTTTTATTTCTTGCCAAAAACATACATACATATGTATGTGTGTACAAAAATAAAAAAAAACTAAACTAAAACTAATAGCATGGGATTTTTAAATTTCCGAGTAGTGAATGAGCACTAGTACAATTTTTGTTGTATTTAACATTCAAATCACCGAACGTTATTTAACCCGCGATTCTGTGTTCGTGCCAAATTGTCAACTTTTATAAATAATCAAGAAAAACATTTTGCATCAAGTGTTATAAATTCTGTGTCAAAAATAAATGTATTCTTCCCATGGTTAGTTATCAAGATTGGCAGTTTGTCAAGAAGAGACAAACCCCGCGGGTTACATACTTAAAATAAAAAGTATTCTTACGTCTTAAACAAAATAGGTATGCATGTAGTACATATATTTTTCCCCCTTTCTGTGTTCTTGACAAATAGTCGGTATTAGTAGGTAAACAATAAAAAAATAAATTTGATCTTGATTATTGAACTTTACGCCATAAGCAACGAATTTTTAACGCAGAACTCAAAACACTTAATCCCAATATTTCTTGAGTACCTACTTAACTAGTTTAAAAGTGGGAATTATACCTCAGAGTCTTTAAATATTAATAGTGTACAAATATTAATATAATGCAATGTATGACAACTGTTTGCTTTAGAGAGAACTTCTATAAAATAGCTAAGATTTGGATAGAGATAAAAAATAACCAGGAATAAGAATTCAGAATTGCAAATATAATATTACTAGCTTGCCCGGCACTCTTTGTTCTGCCCAGAAGACGTTTTTAATTGAGTTCATTTAAAAAATTCTCGATTGCATCCTTATTTTTATAATGAATATGAAATGGTATTATAACTTTGGTGTGACGTTTGTTAGTATGAAAAGAAGAGATAGACCCACCAATAAGTATACCGAAATGAAACGGGCAATAAGCTGAGTCGATATATGTAGCAGGGATGCTCAACTATCAAAACGATTATATTTCGTTTTGCTATTTCACAAAAAAAAACTTGATGAAATAATTTCGTTCCGTTGATTTACAAAACAAAATTATCAAAATGATTTCGTTTCGGTAATTCACATAACTAAATTATCAAAACAGTTTGGTTTCGATAATTCACAAAACTAAATTATCGAAATGGAAATGATAACGTTGCAACGAAATAAATCAACAAAAATACCTCAATTAAACTGAACTCGCAATGCCTCCACGAGCACATACATACGTACTTACATTTGCGAAAGGTGATGGATGTCCTTTAATCAGCTCAACTTGCCAAAATATAGATATCATTATTAATTTACTATGTATATTATGTACAGCACTTAAATAGATTATATTCTAATTTTTATATCTTAAATAGTGAGTATTTAATGAAAAATTAACCAAACTCACTCATTCCAAAAAAGTTTTGTTTACTTTTATTTCGTATGCCAAGTTTGTGTGTATGTCAATGAGCCGATTGTTGGTGACGGCATTGCCAGCAGCATAAAAACCAAAAGTGTAGAGTTTAAACGTTATCATCAACGTTTCGTTTATTTTAATTACCGAAATGAAAGTACATATTTCGATAATTTATTTTCGTTAATAACCGAAATATTTTTATTTTGATAATTCCATTATCGTTGTCAGCGAAAATAAATTATTGTGATAATTGCTTAAACGTTAAAAAACTGGATCGTTGCAACAGAAACGATTGGTTTTTTTCGGTAAGTGATAATATTAACGTTACGATGCATCCTTGCGATATAGGCATGTTCAACTGTTCGCCCGTCTGCCTGTTCAACGCAAACTTGTCTCTCAGTTTTATTAAATTTTGTGTACAAGTATGAAATTTCGAGGACGTATTTTCCTGAAAAGTATAACTTTTTGGATTCCGAAGGGAAGGACATAGCACCAGAAAATTATCCCCGTGGATCTGCACCTGGCTCCATTACAAACGTTTGATCCAACAAATAGGGCTTGGGATTTAACTCTTATATTCAATAGCGAGGAGTTACAGCACTCATTACGTGTGTTGAGAAAATCATAAAGTTTGGATCAATATGTATATCATATAAGGCCCATACAACACATTTTTCATATAAACGGTTGTTGGGCTATGTAATTAACAGCTTGTTAGTCAATATTTTTTGTAAGTAAGAATCAGACACTGACAACACAGACAAACAGCCGAAGACAGCGGTTTCCAAACTTGGTTTAATTGAAAAGTAGGAATTTTACACAATTTCTAATGTGTATAGATTAAACCCCCAACTTCGTGTCCTTTAAAAAGTGTCAGCTTTGATGAATAATTAGGTAAAAATTAGGTAATTTATTGATACTGCGTTAAAAATAACATTATTATCAAAGACAAGAAATGGTAACGGTCCAAAAAAAAATTGAGATAGATATATACTATATTATAGAGTTCCGCATATCAAAGTTCTTAGAATGAACAAAGTAATGGATAAAGACATGTTCGTCCGTGTATACGATAACTTAAGTAAGTATTTGAATGAATTTTGTCACACAGGTTGCTTTCCGGTTGCTATTGGTGTAGCGTCATCCTTGTTTGTACAGTAATTTTTACAGGAATCATCGCTGCAAACAGAAATGTAATATGTTTCTAGATCTATACGTCTGCATTGTGCCAAAGTATTTTATTTCCCATATGTATGTGCATTAGGCTGAAGGGTCAACATATGGAAAATTTTATTTTCAAGTTTCAGAGTTCTAATAGGGGGGTATAGGTACCTTCTAATAACAAAAAAATACTTTATTTTTATACCTTTCATGAACATGAAATGCTATTATAACTTTGGTCCGATGTTTGTAAGTATGAGAAGAAGAAGAGATAGACCCACCATTAAGTATACCGAAATGATCAGGGCGACGAGCTGAGTTGATTTAGCCATGTCCGTCTGTCCGTCCGTCTGTTTGAACGCAAACTAGTCCCTCAGTTTTAGAGATATCTCGTTGAAATTTTACAAGCAGGCGTCATTTTGCATAGAATTAATCATTTGTCGGAGCCAGAAAGATCGGACCGATACAAGGCATAGCTCCCATACAATCGATTGTTCCGATAAACGGGTTTTGGCCTATAAGCCTTATAATTAAAAAGCTAGGAAAGTAAGATTATGCAGGTTTGGTACGCATTATATATGCAACGTATACAGTGGAAATCAACCAGATCGGACCAACATAACATATAGCTCCCATACAATCGATTGTTCCTATAAACGGGTGTCGGCCTATAAGTCTTATAGTTAAAAAACTAGGAACGTAAAATTATACATTGGTACGCATTATATATGCAACGTATAGAGTGGAAATCAACCAGATCGGACCAAGATAACATATAGCTTCCATACAATCGATTGTTCCGATAAATTTGGTTTGGGCTTTAAATTAACAGTTCTGACGAGTTTGTACCAATTGTAAATAAGGATCGGAAACTTAAAAATATTATGCGTACTCATGAAAGGTATAAAGCCTTCGGCACAGCCGAAGACAGCCCTTTCCTTACTTGTTTTTCATTGCAATCGGTCAATGTCTTCTGCCTCCGCAGTGCCTTCAAAATTTATAAGAACGCTAAAATATATACGGTGAAATATTCATATAATATACATATAACACTACTCGACAAAAAAATTTCAAGATATCTTGAAAACCGTTCTACTTTTAATCCAAATGATTACATTTTCGAATCAGCAGAAAATTCTACATAGATATTATGTATCAAATGTCGAAGATATAAGAATTTTAAAAAATCCTTGGGTAAAAACAGAAAATTTATGATTGAGGACTTTCAATAAGCAGTGTTTATAAAGTCAAGGGCACATCATAATGTTTGGCTAGTACGCTTTAAATTTTCGTAATTGAATTTACTAAAACACAGAAGGGCTAACTTCTTTTGGTCCATAGACTTTTCCTGATTTTAAAGTGGTTAAATCTGAAATTAAAAAAAAAAATAGTTATTTTTTCAAAGTTTTTTGGTATAGTGGTCAAACTGCTGAAGATATTTATAGTAAAGTTAAAGGCAAAAAATGTTTATGGGAACCCAGCCTACCAACGCTCACGAGAATGCTTAAGTTTTCGAAGCTTTAGCAATACTTTTCCTGATAAAAGTATCGAGAACTGATTCCGTGAAACTATCGTAAAAGTATTACCTCAGTTTGTCGAGTAGTGTTATATATTATATGAATATTTCACCATATACATTTTAGCTTAAAATCAGGAAAAGTCTATGGACCAAAAGAAGTTAGCCCTTCTGTGTTTTAGTAAATTCAATTACGAAAATTTAAAGCGTACTAGCCAAACATTATGATGTGCCCTTGACTTTATAAACACTGCTTATTGAAAGTCCTCAATCATAAATTTTCTGTTTTT